>CM058163.1:1825000-3025000 GCA_030254885.1 Vitis rotundifolia
AGAAAATAAAAGCCAATCAAAAGTAGCCACGATAGGAAAAATCCTTTTCTAATTCTTTTTTATATTTTTTCAAATATTAATTTTCTTTATTTGATAATAAAAAGATTGGGGATAAAAAATTATTTGGAAGGAATTTTGGATATGGTAGTTTAAAATATTATTATTTTATTTAGAAAACGCATTTAATTAATTTTTTATTAAAAATTTATTTGGAAAATAAATTTGAAATGTTTTTAGATTTTGTAAATAAAATTTTATTCATAAAAAATTATTAATAAAATTTTTTTTTTTTTGAGTTACGAAACATACCCATATTTGATTGAATACAGTAAATGACAACAAAAATATTATTATTATTATTATTATTATTATTATAAATTTATAAAATTTAATATAGCAAACAAATATGGTAGCTGCCAACTCATGCCAAGACGTAGAAAGTCAGGCTAATTAATTGAAATGAAATTTCCTTGGACCATCTCAACATTGACATTTTTTTCCTTTTTAAAATTGCTTTCTGAGTAGACCCTTCAATTGAACTAAAAGTGAGTCGTAGAACATTGCCAGTGCGATAAAAGATATGACAATAACTTAAAATTAAAGAAAAAAATTAAATAAATAAATAATTAAAATAAATGTATAAATTCCCAATGCATTTATTTCCTTTAGTAATAAAATTGACATTTAATGCCCTTGGCAACTAATGGAATAACCCTTTTAAGATCTGGGCAGAGAGACATTTTATATGTTTTTCTCTTCAGTTCAAGTTAGCAGAGAGATCAGGAAATGAATCTGGTGGGTAAAATGAAACTCGTAGATAATTCAAGAGTTAATAGATATCAAGAAGAGGAAATGGGTTCTATAGTAGGATGGTATGTTGGGAATTTGAAGGCATGGAGCAGACAAATATTCAACAGATTGGTGACCATTTGAATTATTAGATTGGGATACTGACAAAGGTTATGGTATAAGAGATGGAAAGAGACATGTTGTACTATCAACCATTGATGATCAATAAATTAACTTATTAGCGAAAAGAAATCCAAATCCATCAAACATAAATAATAATGCATTATGAGAGATTTCTTCCGTCAAGACCTAAACTTTTGGCGATATTCACGAGTATCACTGTAACAAAAAAATATGCAAGGAGAATAAGGGTATTACGATTTGTGATTATTGAATTAAAAAGTAATATGGAAGATGAGTTTAGAGCTGTCATTTTTTTGTTTTACTCTTATATTATTCATTGACATTCTTACCCCTATAATTTTGAACAAAATAGTTTTGTTGAAATTAAACATCACTATATTGAATCGTGTCATCCACTTCTTGTTTAAGCTTTTCTACCTTTAAAATTATGGCGTGAGTCAATTGTCCCAGTTGTATTCCTTATCAATAGATTGTTTAATATAATTTTGTAGCAGTGATCATTTTTGGCTTTTATTTCGCATTCAACCTAATTATAATCTCTTATAAGTTTTACTCACACTTGCCTTAAAATTAGTAGCTTTAATAATACCGATCTTTGGAGCGACATAATTTATCGAATCCTTAAAATTAGTAACTTTAATGATACCGATCTTTGGAGTGACATAATTTGTCGACTCCAATTACTAGAATGGGAGATTGGCTAAAAGTGGAATCATAAAAAATTATAATTCTTTTTTCGCTTTTTCCAACCTCTTAACAATCCCTATATAGACAATAACATACAATTGTCCAATTTCATAGGAAACCTCACCATCTAAATACAAAAAGGGCAAAAAACCACTATCCATTTCCCTATTAGTTAATTTATCTCCATATAATCATGCTATCCATGACATATATCCTTTTACTCTCATTCACTTTTCATAGCTCCTCTTAAAAAATTTCTTTTACCTTTGGGGCACATGATGGGGCTGGCTATGGGCAAACAAGGAGACACATGAGAATAATTGGGTCCATGTATAGGTAAAAGATAATGGCAAAGTCAAGCCCTTTTTTCTTGGCTAATCATGACTACTCCATATAGGGGATAGTGACAAGTCTTCATTCTCTTTACACATGAGATTATAAAAGGAGATCAAAGATAAAATTTGGCCCATTTCCAAAATCAGTTGCTTGGTGGGGGGCATGATTAAAGGGGTTTGTTTAATTTCATAGAAATATATTTATGACCTTGTTGGAGACTAGGAATTTTGTGCTCTCATGTAATCATTTGATTTAAGGATGGTTAAATTCATTGATCTTTAGTTCAAAGGATTGTTTCATTTCTAGTGATTTTGTAATCAATTTCTAGCCTTAATTTATGAAAAAATTAATGGAAAATACAAGAGAAAAAAAAAATTAAAGAAATAAAGAAAAATTAAAAATATTTAAATTTAATAGATTATTTTTATATGTTATTTCAAATTTATTCACTTATTTTAATTTTGATATAATAAATAAATAATTTTAAAATATATAAGATTCTAATTCATTTTAATTATATTTATTTTTTTCTTCATTTTGTTTATAATAAATCAAGCATAAAAAATGATATTTTTATTCATTTCAATAAATTATTAAGAAAATAAAAAATGTTAAGTAAAATGATTTTCTTATATTTGGTTTTAATATAAAAATATAAAAATAATATAATTAAAATTAGTTAAAGATTTATGTATTTTTGTTTTATTTATTTTTATATAAAAATTTAAAATAAGTGAACTTTTTCTCACATTTTCTATAATAAATCAAACACAAAAAAAATAT
The DNA here is from genome assembly GCA_030254885.1 of Vitis rotundifolia. Classification (NCBI taxonomy): domain Eukaryota; kingdom Viridiplantae; phylum Streptophyta; class Magnoliopsida; order Vitales; family Vitaceae; genus Vitis; species Vitis rotundifolia. The sequence goes on from CM058163.1 coordinate 1,827,740, forward strand.
TTTAAAATAATTTTCTTATACTTAGTTTTAATATAAAAAATATAAACAAATATAATTAAAATTAGTTACAAATTATATGTTTTAAAGTTATCTAATCTCTATATAAAAAAATAAAATAAATAAAATATATTTAAAATATTATATAAAAATAATTTATTTATTTTATTTTATTTTCCTCATCTTCTCCCATTTTTTCTCACCTTTCTCTCTTTCTCTCACATTTTCCCATACCCCGACCATAGGCACAATATATATTCTCATCTTTTTAACGCTTTACATTACCTAAACATAGCAAAGACTGTTCAACAAGGAATGGAAGAGGAAGTAGAGGAAACAAGGGGCACGTGGCACCGACAGGCTCTGCCTTAGTTGATTTGTCTATTTTAGGTTAAAAATGACTTTTCACTTGGTACTTGTTTAGAATTTGGTTTCGTTTTCCTTATTAATGAAAGATTTAAGTTAGAAATTAATTTTAATTTTGAAAATAATTATATTAGTAGGGAAATATTTGAGATAATTATATATATATATATATATATATATATATATATATATAATTTTTAAATTTAATAAAAAAAACTTAAACAAAAAGGGATTTGAATTTTGAACCAACTTAGGAATTATAAACATCAAATCCAAGCAATTTAATGCGTATTTTAACTATAATCAAACATGCGTAACTTATTTTTTCAATTAAATTAAATAGTGTTTAGTAAAATTTAATGCTTATTACTTAATTAATTAAGTTAAATTATACTTCCAACTTATTATTTAATTTTTATTTTAAGTATTAAGTTGTTTGATAAAATTAACTTAAAATTTATTTTAAATTATAATCCTCATAAATTATAATTATGACAAATAAGGTCAAGTGGAGTAACAAAATAAATTGTGAAGGAAATTATGATAAATTGAGATAAAAAAATAAAATGAATATGTGAACTCAAAAATAAGTTAATAATTTTTAATTTATTACTTAAATTATTTTTTACTTTAAGTCAGTGTCATTAAGTTATCTTACAAAACACTTGGTAGATAGTGTTCATTTTTTTTACTTAATTCTAAATAAAACTTTAATGCTTAATAATGTTAAGTATTAGATTGTGTTTTTTTTTATATTTTACTTCTATTAAACATTAAAAAGTAAATAAAAACCAACATATTACTTTTTCTATTTAGAAAATGTCAAAATTATATTCAGCAAAAAGTTTATAATAAATCATTAAAAAGTAGAAAACACAAATAACCAAAAATTTGAAAGCAAAATTGTTTTCAGCAAAAAGTTGAAAAAACAAAGGCTCTCGTAGTGTTTGTTTTTTGGGCCGAATATAAAAAGTCAAAATATTTGACCAAATAAAAAAATATAAAATATTTATTTTTTTATTTAGTTAAAAGTAACTAATTGACATCAACCAATATAATTAAACTGGACATATTAATAATAAGTTTACTTTAATTATATTAGTTGATATGAATAGGTTACTTTTAACTAAGTAGAAAAAATCAAATTAAGAAAATAAAGACTAATCTTGATATAAAAAAACACCCAATAGGGGAGAGTGAATTAGGGTTTAAAAAATTAAAGCACAAGAAAATAATTACAAATATAAAGAAATAAGATTAGAAAAAGCAAACTCAAGTTTTATAGTAGTTCGACATTTACTTGCATACATCCACTTTCCTCAAACTCTTAACCGAGTAAAGGTTCCACTATACTTGAAGCTTTAACTAGCTTCTATTATACTTGAAACTTTAACTAGCTTCTAATCACCTTTACACTTGGATTCTAGCTTAAATAGACTCTTACACAATTCTCTTCAAGTCTCTACTCAGTTGAAGTTTCCAACACTCAAATAACAAATTTTAAACTCTCAACCTAGCTCAACAATGACTCAAATATAATTTGAATGCTAAGAATAATCACAATGGTGCACTAAATAATATGCAAATGAAGATTTAATACATAAAAAAAATAATAAGAGCTTTTAAGGTAAGAACAAGTAGGTAAACAAATAAATGTGAGTGTTCTTTTCCTCATAAATGAAGTGTAACTCTCAACTTATAGGTTTCTAATATTAGAAGTCAAAATGCCAAAAGGAAAACCTCGACCGGTTAAGCTCGGGTTTGACCCGTTCACTAACTATTGGTCATTAAATGCATGACAGGTGACTGTTAGGTCGAACGGGAATACATATCCCTTAACCTGGAAATAAAGGCTATCGAAAAAGATTTAAGATTTTTACATCTCTCGACTGAATCTCGATTAGGAAGGGCCAACCGGTCAGTCGATGCCTTAACCGATTGAGCCATTTACCAGTGCCTCAATTGGTTCACCATTTTTTGTCCGAACACCTATCTTTTTATGGTCTCTTTGATTCTAACACTTAGGCAAGGTCTTTAGGTAAATTAATATGTCAATTTTGAAACGATTTACTTAAAGTTTATTTGACAAAACTCGAGTTTAAATGGAAATATTACTTTAATGCATAAATTGAGTTTTTAAAGATGCATGAAAATATATGAAAATTTTAAGTACATCCATGCATTCATCTTACATATGTTTCCCATAATTAAAAGTATTTCAATTGTCTTAACTGTACATCCATTACTTCATTTGATAAATTTCCAAATTAACACCTAAAATTATTTATAATTCAAATCGATTAATAACTTAATCATGATTTATTATCATAAACACGATTAAGAGAACTCTTGGGCTAACATAAATATTTTGATTTTTTCTATTCGATACAAAAACAAACACCCCTTGCTTAATAACTTAAATTAAGTTATTAAATCATTTTTCAGTTATTAAATTGGTTTACCGAACATCCATTCAGAGATAATTCGAAATTACTTATTATTTTTGTCTTTAGTAAAAAAATATTTAAAAAGATTTTTTTTTTTTGTAAAAATAAAATAGAATTTTTATTAGAAGTATTTTTTTTGTTTTTATATTATTTATTTTTAAATATGAATTCTTAAAATAAAATGAGTAAAATAAGCATAAAAGCTTTTATTGGATTTAAAAAGAGATTTTTTATATTTTCAACAAATACATCCAAACGTGACTGATGGATTACTAAAAGTATACTAAATTAGACAAATAATTTCATATTAAATGGTTCAGGAATCTCCATTGACATATTTTCCTAAGCTCCAAACGAGGAATTACAAGAAAGATAAAAGGCATCCATCAGAAAATCTTTTCCCCTAGTTTTGTGGCGTACAGATGCAACACCCTCTTCCCTACTGCTAACCTACGCATCTGGTGCAAATTACCATGTCAGCCCTCAAACTCTCCATGGTGGCTTCCATTTACGGCAAACCCTACACCAAACTCGACAGATGGGCGCGCACAATAGCGCCACCCGCCACCGCCGCCAACACCATCACCACTACCCCAATTGCTGTAAAGAAGTCTTCGCTGTCCCAAATTAGAGCCACAGAGCGACTCTCGCGGACGGATGGGTGGAGGATAATGCCCTGCGCACACCTCACCGCGTCGGCGCACGACAAGGGCTCTTCTAGAAATCTAGGGTTTCGTTGTGCCCACAGATCTCTCTCTTCCTCGCCTCCCAATTTTTCCTCCTCCTCCGAACACAGGGGAGAAGGGTCTGGTGGTAACGTGGCCGACATGGGTTCGGAGAGTCAGGACGCCGCCGTCGATTGGTCTGAGAATCACCGGTCGTCGCAACGGAAACAACCTCAGCCTCCGTCGGTGTCGCCGTCTTCGAAGTTGCTCACATTGCCAACGATTTTGACGCTTGGTCGTGTTGCCGCCGTCCCGCTTCTCGTTGGCAGTATGTCTGGTTTTAAGTTTCGTAATTTTTTTTTGTTTTTTGTTTTTTTTTTTTTCTCATTTTTTTGGGGTATTTGGCGTGTTTGTTTTCTGCGAAAACGACGGTAAATGGAATTTTCTTTTCTTTTTGACGTAAATTAAACCAAAGCGGTTAATTGGCTGCAATCCGGTGTTTTTATCCTGGAAACGAGCATCATTTTGAAGGTGAGACTGGAAATTTTCAATTTTTTTTTAAAAATATTTCCTGGCAACCAAGCAGGACAACGAGGGAAAACTAGATCTTTGCTGGGGTTGAGTGGAGATGTGGGCTATCCCAGGTTCAATTTCCGAAAGGGACAAAAAAAAAACCTATTGAAAAGGATTATATTAAGCTTTTCTAATTGTTTGCACTTCTTCAGGTTGCTTTGATTCTGCATCTGGTTAGCAGTAGATTTGATTATTCTTTAGGGCGCCTTTTGGTTCCTGAGAAAATGTAGGAAAAGAAGGAAATTAGACTTGAATGTTAACTTTCGATTATGAGGACATGAGGGAAACAAAAAGGTTCAGCTAACGGAATTTTATACAACCAATTAGCTTGATAAGAATGGATGAACGCAAGATCAAGGGAAACATATGGAAATGATCTTTTCAAAACCAAGTAATTTAGAACTGAATATTCATTTTTCTTTTCATATCTGTTTCTTAGATTTCTCAGCAACCAATTCAAGCTCTAGGAAAAACCTAAATCCTAGAAACTGTTTTATTTTCTTTCATTTTACTTGGATTTCTAGGATTTTGGAGGGAGGTTTGGGAAGAAAATTAGATCCAGGAAATGGTCTTTCATAACTCATGCTACTATTGCAATCATAACATCAAAATGGTTGATGTTTTGTTGATAATTAATTCTATGATTATTCAAATAATTGAAAGCGAGCTTCGTCTCTGCCTTTTGGGATCCCCATCTATCATTTATTTCATATTTTTGTGATAATACTTAAGTGATGTTGGGTATACTAGCATCACCATTCTAATGTAACCCTTCTCATCAAAACAAGGGAGCCATATTTAAAATTTCAATCACCACAAGAAATGGGAAATTTCTGATTTCCTTGTGGTATAAAATCAAAAGATTTTGGACATTTTGAAAATTTGAGTGTCTGGTGGATTATTTCATATTCATTTTTTTCTCCTAATTTTTTTATTATGTTTGAATTTCAGTGATTTATTTATTTTTATTTGTGTGAATTTGATGAATCTGAAATTTATGGTTTCACTAGTGACTTTTGATATGTTAGTTTTGTTGGATATTAGTTAGGCATGATGTGATTTCCATGTGCACAAGCTTAGATAAAGTTGGATATTGGTTAGGCATGATGTGATTTCCATGTGTACAAGTTTAGCTTTCTCTTATGTTGTTTCTGAACTTCGGGATTATTTTTTTGTGCGTGGCTGTTGTTGATTTGGAATTTTGATGGATGTTTGGCTGGGCCGCCAATTGAATAATATATTGCCTGTGTATTTGTGCATTCGGATTTTTGTTTGTTAATTTTGTGCATTTGAGGTTTAGATGGGTCTCTTGTTTAATAATGAGTTGAATTATTAGCTGATGCTTAAAAAATTATATTTTTAAGGCTTCTTTCCTGTAAAAATTTCTCAGATTTCTGACCAAATATTTAAGATGTGGAATTGTTTTCTTACTGATGTGAAATTATGCAACTATGCCTTAGTGAGTGGAAAACATTGATACTGTTGGCTGCATGGAAACTGTAGTACTTTTAGATTAATTCCCAATTTTTCAGTGCTTGATACTAGCATTCATTAATGTTATATTGTCTATGGTTGACTATCGTGTTCAAGCATGATTGTAATGGCAAAAAGGCCAAACCCAAAAAGGGACATATTGCTGTTCTTTGCATATATGAATAAAATGTTCTTTTCGTGGGAGCTATTATGACAAGGCAAGGGTGTTGTGGGAGCTATTATTTTCTGTCTTTAGAGTTTTTTGGGTGATGCGGTCCACAGTTAGAGAGACTTTGCTAGGCTGGCATGGTTCCTTTGTTGGAAGAAAGTGGAAAAAGGTTTGGAGGGCAGCTCCTTTATGCCTCTTTTGGACTATTTGGAAAGAGAGAAATAGAAGATCTTTTGAGAATGTGGAATTCTCAATCCAAAGACTGAAATACTTGTTTTTGTGTAACTTGTTAACTTGGACCAAACTGTTTATAGGTGAAAGATTGATGTCCATGGTAGATTTCATTGATTGGTTGGGGTCGGTTAGAGGGGAGAGAGTATCTTTTTGTTTTCTCTTCCTTTTTTTTTTTGGCGCTTTTTGGTTGCCACTGTATACATTGTGTGTACTTTGGTGCGCCCTTTTTGGCGTTTTAATACAAATCTCATTTACTGATTAAAAAAAAATGAATAAAATGTTCTTTTTGTATAATTCCTTGGTCAATGGCTCTGGTAATTTTATCGTAGAAAAAAGGTCAAATTTTATATGTCCTCTTTTAGCATCTGTTGATAGCCTCTTGTTTACAAATCACTTTAAGTTATGCGTCTGCAAGGATACATTTCTGTACAAGTCACAGCAGGGAGGGAGTGCATTGGGTCATTAAATACCTGTTTGTACGATTAGTCCTACATTATAATGGCTATTGTATGAAGACTGTGAAACTAATTTATTCATTTTTCTATCTAGCCTTTTATGTGGATTCTTGGTGGGGGACAACCACGACAACAACTATTTTTATTGCTGCCGCAATCACAGATTGGCTTGATGGGTACCTTGCTCGGAAGGTTTGCAATTTTTTTCCCTCAAACTCCAACTAGGTGTTTTGCATTATATATACAACCATATTCATTACATTTATTAATTAAGGATAAATGTTCTGTTGCATTTCAGATGAGGTTAGGCACCACATTTGGGGCATTTTTAGATCCAGTGGCTGATAAGGTAGGTCTGTCTTTATTAATAACTTTAAGTTGGTGGCATAGCTGGTTGAGATAATTAAGTTGCACAGACCTTAATAATGAAAAACAGATACTGCATACTTTTGACTCGTACTAATTGTTTTATAGTTTTCTACCTGACTGCTTTGCTTTCTGAATGCAGCTTATGGTTGCTGCCACATTGGTGTTATTGTGTTCCAGACCTTTGGAAGTTGGTATGTTTGGACCAGTACCATGGCTGCTGACTGTACCTTCAATTGCCATAATAGGTAGAGAGGTCAGTATTTTGTCTTTACTCTGTCTCAAATCTTCAATTGCCGTCGATACATGTAACTATTCAAGTAATTTAGTGCTGTGTATTCTCTGAACTTCTTATGAAACTTTTATCCAAGCTTATTTTGTGGTTTGGATCATGATGGCCACTGTTATGCTAGGGTTTAAATGAATCTGGTAAAGCTGGTTTACTATTGAAGTTTGTGTGTATGCTCTGATTCCTGGAGTCTTTAGCTTTGAAATGCTCTACTTGGTGTACCATTTAGTGTCTTTGCATACATTCGTCAGCCCTACTTGCCAGTCATTTCTAGTTGAGTATCTGAGCTAGTCTGCCTTTTCCATTCAGTTGAAAGTTCAATGATCTTGTGTTTTGTCACTTATATGTGTACATGCATTGTATTTTCACGATGTTTTTGGCCCATAATGACCTGTTTATTGTTTTTATGCTTGCCATTTGTCTTTTCAATCTTTTACCATTTTCTTGCTTCACTTCTTTCTCATGCAATTTATTCATTTTTCATCTGATTTTGATGGGAGAAATTGATGGTTAATGTCTTATATGCAATTTGCTACTGTAGATAACCATGTCTGCAGTTAGAGAATGGGCTGCATCTCAGAATACCGAGCTTTTAGAGGTTGGTTTTCCCTCCACCTTTCAACCCACTACTTCATTTGCAATCCCATCATACTTTTTGCTACAATGATAAAGACGATAAACATCCCCAGGCTGTTGCGGTAAACAATTTGGGGAAATGGAAAACAGCCACACAGATGACATCACTAACCATCCTTCTGGCCGCTAGAGACAACAGGTTCATTGGCTCTAAATTTCAAACTCGTGATATATTCCCTTCATTCATTCCATATAATTGAGATAAAAGAGACTATTCCTTTGGGAATGTTGCTGGACTTCTCTATAATGTATCTGATTGTTCTTTTTTCCTTTTTCTCCTGTTGGTTCTTTTAATTTTCCCTTTCCCTTAATTTTGCAGTCTCACAGCAGCAGGGGGTTTAGTGGCTTCTGGAGTTGTTTTGCTATACATCTCAGCAGGGCTTGCTGTTTGGTCACTAGTTGTCTACATGAGAAAGATATGGAAAGTGTTGATCAAGTAGCATGCTTGATCTTCTGATTTTGATTTGGCTCATAAACCATTGGTGGTTTGCCAAACAAGGGCGTGCCTGCTACTCCAAATTTTTACAGTATACTTAGAGGATTGATTGCATATATGAAACAGGAATTTTTTCCAGCTGATCGGATGAAGAGGAATATGCTTTCACCAAAATTTAGGCCTCACTTAGATTGAATTGAAACTGTTTGGAGGAAGCAGTACCTACTCATTGTTTTAAAGCTGTCCCATAGTCCTTAAAATCTCAACACCTATGCATCCTCAGTTTCACTGAGGAAATGTTGGGGGCACATATGTTGCACTGAGGGCTGCCCCCCCGGTCTTACAATTTCTACTTATTTATTTTTCATATATCATTATATCCCTCGCGAGCATCCATGTGTTAGAAGACTGATTTGGAGCATGCATCGAGGAGGATGCATTGTCGGAATCTGGCTGAAGACATCTTGAATGGAGTCATTAATTATTGGAGTCTCAGAGTTGGAAGAGAGTATTTTATGGTAGACGTTTTGAACATGTAAACAAGAAGCTGTGAAGCAGCCATCTTAAGTGATCTTTCAGAAGTCCTTTCTGGGTTTGCTGTTTAAACGCTTGCATTAAATTGAATTTCATGGATTACATATGCCTTGTTCAGGTGGATTATGACATACTATAATTTCAATTTATTCCACCATATTTTCGGTTTGAATTAGGTTCCTTGTAAACAGGTATAGGTTTTTATATTTGGAATATTGGAATAAAGAATGGGAAAGAAAAATAAATTCTATTATAGAAATGAAATCTCATTCTCATTAGGATTTTAATTGCTTTTTTGTACATGATATTGTGATTCATCTTCAATTTTATCTTATTTCTATTCCTATATCTATTCCTTCCTACCAAACACATGGTAAGTTTTCTGGCTTGTACTTAGCTGCTATTTGACATTGGGTGTATTAGGATCTAGAAATGTTTTGTGATGAAAGTACATGAAAGCCTTCTTTACTTTTGCTTAAGAATTTTGGAATTCATATATTTCTATTGGGTTGGCTTGTTTTGGTTTTTGGCGCCTTTCATATAACAGACTTTATGGTCTTGTAATCTGAGTGTTCTACTCTTATGGGTTAACTGGAAAAGTATAATTTGTAAATCCAATGGGAGGATTAACCTCACATCATATTTGCAGCAGCTGGGCATATTAGCAGGCCTATTCCCTCTATCATCCATCCATCTCAACAACTACACAGAGGATTATGTCAAATCTTTTTCATCTTCAAGTATGGATTTGGTGGATGTTTTCCGGAGTTCTTCAAGTATTAGCTTATATGACACTGCCTCATTGAGCGGTGGCATGTTACTCTTTATGACTTAGGTTGTGTTTGTTTTTTGGCTTAATAGAAAAAGCCAAATATTTTAGCTTAATAGAAAAAGCCAAATATTTTAGCTTTTTCTATTCAGCCAAAAGTGACATGTCGACATCATCCAACATAACTAAAGTGAACTTGTTATCAATAGGTTCAGTTTAGTTATGTTGGATGATGTCAATAGGTCACTTTTGGCTGAATAGAAAAAGCTAAAATATTTGGCTTTTTCTATTCAGCCAAAAAACAAACACCGCCTTAGTTTTCAATCAAATAGGCAACTTCACTGTATGGTTTAGTTGTAACATCCCACGGCCACAGTTGAATAGATAACATCATTTTCCAGTAGGCGGTTCTTATATATTAGAGTTTACGTGGTCTTTTAACATACAAATACTTAAGCAGATTACAGTCACTAGGGACCAGTATGGCAACTACTACACCACAGCATGCATGGAATCAGAATTTTAGGACAAAAAGGAAGCTAGTTCTTGAGGTCATGTATCTTCCAGAGGGTTTCAGAGGTGAGCCTGCAAGGAAATGGATTGGAGATAGTGCAAATTAGTCACCACCATTGTGCTTCTTTTCGAACATTAGAACGTTGAAATTTTATATCATAGTGCAGGAAATACCGCAAAGCGTTTCTTGTAGGCTTCAACAAGCTCCTTTGGATCACGCCGAGTTTGCTGGAATCCTTCGTTCTTGCTCAACTCCTGCACGCCATTATTCAACAAAACTGAAATCTGGCCTCATCCCCTCTGAGAGGACTTAAACATCACTCCTCAGTTTGCATGATGTTGCAAGCAACAATTGGAAATATGAATGTGTAATGCTTCCATGAAGGATAAGTTAAAAAAATTATTTATTATATTTGAGTTTCTAAATAAAATTTTGTTCTTAAAAACAATAAAACTATTTTCAAAATCTATATTTTAAGAATTGTTTTTCAAAACATTTCCACACAAACCTTTAATTTTCAAACAAGGATAAATGCAAGGAGCCATTGGGCTTTTCAGGTCAGTCATCCTACTGAGTTTTGAAGCTACCGGTTATAATCAAATTACTGAAAACCCATAAACACACGAGAGAGAGAGAGAGAGCTGTTTCTTGAGGTACCTCAAACCATGCTGCCAGTTTTGGCCTGCCTGCCATCGCATCATACTTCTTCACCTCCCGTAAGAACGGCACATATCTCTCAACAAATGGAGCATATGCTATATCTACCTGTAGGTTACACAACAAAAATTTTTAATTACCTTTCCCACAGCATGCAACATAAATATATGCTTGCATCAGAAGCCTTGAATAACCACAAATGGTTTAAACTCTATTATCATTTATTCCAATGTTAACAACAGTTCCATTACTATATCAAATCAGTATCCATAAAAAAGCAGGACTAATTGTAACGATTTGTTCTCTCTCATATAGGTATTGTCTGCTCTAAATCTAATGGGCCCTCACGGATTTTAAAATAAGTTTATACAGTTAAAAGGAACTCATATATATTTAGTACTAAAAACTTTTTTCTCCTATTTGATATGGGATATTATGATGACCCTTCATGACATAGCTCCTCGTCATGTCCCACAGGATTGTGGGGTTAAATAAATAGAAAAGCATCCATTGTTGGGTTAGACAAATAGAGTCCTACACCAAGGCCAAGGATTGATTCTAATATCACTTGTATCAACTTATTTCCCCTCATGTAGATATCATTCGTTTTGACCCCAATGGGTTCTAACAGTTTTTAAACCATACTTATATGATTAAGAGCAGCCCATGTGTATGAAGTATCAGATACTTTTTCCATCTGATAAGTAGTGAATCTAGTGATGCAGATATCACATCATCACACACTTTTAATGACCAAGATTGCAAGTTCGGCAAGTAATGAATTGCTACCTTAGAATTTTCCGTTAAATAAACACTATGTTTTGTACATAGATTGTAGCTGTCAAAAGCAGATTGTGTGGCGTAATAACAAACAGAGAAGTTTTTACTTACCAGACTGAACTGGCCAAGGAAAAAAGGTCCATCCTCAAATTTTGAGAGAGCCGTCTCAATGTAATCAAAGGCAGCACCTGATTCAGTTCATTTCCACAGTAACTTTTGTTTATTTTCAGACGAAATAACCTCAAAAGCAGCAATTGTTAATACTCACCAGCTTCATCTACTCCATCACCCTTCAATAAAGTCATCACAGCTTTACTGAATGAGTCAGTGTAGGCCAGCAACTCTTCTGCAAACTCCCTCTTGGCAGGCTCCTACATTTTCAAAAGGAATCAGCTCTTTTATATACAGAACCGAGTAATGGGTCATGCAGATATGATTGATATCTTACATCAGGGAACAGTGAAGGCCCTTCAAAGTTATTGTCAATGTATTTGATCAAATCCAGACTCTCTCCTTTCACTTGATTATTGTGTTCCAGAGATGGCACCTGCAAAAACTCAAAAGAAAATACACAGGTGAGTGTTCTTTGCTACCTATTTATTGCACTTTCTCTTCTTCCCCAAAAATTTTGACATTTATTAGAGTCCCTTAAGCAACATTTTTAGAAAATACTTCTAGCATAAAAAGCGCTTAAAAGACAATAGGCGTTTGGTAAAATTTAGAAACTACTTTCTGAAAGTTAAAAAAAATCACTTGTAGAAGCACTTGATAGGTACTTTTTGCAAAAACACTTCTAAAGGTAACACTTCAACTAAAAGCACTTCAAATTGAAACACTTCCAAATGCACTCTTAGTTAATAATCTAATGGTTCACGTGTCGTATGGATGTACTTCTTGTTTTCTTTTTTAAAAAATAAAAAATGATAATAACTCCGATATATAAAACTCTATGAAACTTAATTTTAAAAAATAATGACTTTTAAAAACTGTTTAAAAATATTAAGGTATTAAAAAAATTTATTACCTCAAATTTTAGAAGAATTTTTTTGATTTCATACTTTTTATATAAGAGTTACTATAAAATATTTTATATAGAAGTTACAACTATTTTCTGTTTAAAAAAAGAAAAAAAGAAAAAAAGAAGTGCATCCAAATGAGCACTTAGTTTTCAACTTCTCGATAAATTTTTTCCACATATATCATTTTCACTTCAGAGACATTAAGATCCTCATATTTAAAACCAAGGAAATTGATCACCATCATCTGGATTTTCCCATTGAATAGAACTATTCCATTGTGTTCTACTCTAAAGTTGATTTCACATTAGGAATAGGCCATTTTCGGGATTTGGAAAAGAGCAAGACTTATGACTCCATTTAGAAGATGGTTTGTTCCATTTTCCTTTGTGATTAGCTCAATTTGAAGGATGAATCTCTTCCTTCAAATGCTATGGAAAGCAGACTCGAAAATTTTCATTTTCATTTTCATACAACATCACCTTGTTTGCTGGGTAGACTTTCTCCTTGTACCAAGCAGGCCTATTTTGCAAATCAATAGGAACCAATTTGATCTTCTCCTGCAATCCCTGTGCCCCATAAAAGGTTTCATAAAAAATATTAGGACCTGTTTGGCAGCTGAAATTAAAGACATTTTCATTTTTGAAGATGAAAGTAATGAACTTTCTTTTAATCATGTCAAATTGCTAAATGCTTGCTGTTTTTGATACATGAAAAAATATACACTTCAAAGTTCTTCGATTAATCCATTCCAAGAAATGCTCTCGGGAATGGTTTCTGAGAGTGCCATTTTCCAAAACAGAAAACATTTTCTTTTCTCTACTACCAAACAGAATAATGGTAAGTGCAGAAACACCACAACAATTAGATTAAAACAATGATCAAAACCCAGAACACACAGAACTAGATGATTGAGAATTCTCAGTACAACCTTACAATTTCGGGTAATCCACACACGCTGTGCATACGGGCAAGTGTAAGATATATACAGCCTTCAAGAAAGACGATGCCATCCTCTCCATTGTTAGATTCACAGTGACAAATGAAAAAGACAAGGAAAAAAAAAAATATATTGAAACCTTGCTTGACGGGCATTTCAACAAACAGGTATTGTACAAACTAGTAGAGAGCAAAAACACAAATCAAAGTAGAGTAACTCTGATTCAGACCTTGTTGATCCATCAAACAGTGGGGGTGGCTCTGAGGTAGAATCAAGAGCTGGTGGAAGAACCTCTCTCACACTTCTGCAGAGTAAAGATTCAGACTAGAAGAGCCCAGTAAAACAAACCGATGATATTCAAAGTAATGCTCCCTTTGGTTGCCGAGAAAATAAAATCTTTTTGCGTCTGGGTACATACTACATAGTATGCAAAAACAGGAGAATGGTACCTTTGATTTTCGTTTTTTTCCCTTTCCTACATTGGAGAATCCCAAAGAAAAAGGAACCCAATAGTAGAACATAAATATAAATACAAATTCCAATGCTCCGCTTGGTAGCCGAGAAAATATAAAAATTTATCGTCTGGGTGCGAAGCATGCAAAAAAGAAAAGAGAGAGAGAGAATGGAATTTGATTTTCCTTTTTTTCCTACACCATTTGGTTAAAAAATAAAATCAGAAGGGAACTTCAATGCGCCATTTGGTTGCCGATAAATTTTTTTTTTTAAAAAAAAATCCCAACGAAAACAAGAAAAGGGTGCCTCTAATTTCATTCTCATTTTTCTTTTCCTGCATTTCCTGGGCACCCAAACGGAAAAATGAAAGCACTACTCACCCCGTTGCCATTGCTGCTGATATTGTTCTACTTCTGGGTCTTCTCAATGAAATGAAAGCTTGATTCTTAAGCGAAAAAGCGTCTGTGTTAGAGAATTTGATTGTGATTTTCTTCTTGGTATAAGGGCAAAAGGGGTCAAAAAGATCTCGTGAAGACGTCAGACGTGACGAACCAACGCAGGAACAGTAGCTTAAATTCAAAGCCATTCGATTCTGACTAGTTGTCACTGTTTTTGGCGTTCATAAACCCATTTTCTCACTCGCTGTGATCAAGACACTGCCACGTTAATTGCCGCGCTACCATTTTGTACCATTTCACCCACCTTTCCAATTCTCTGATTGGTAGCTCTGAAAGATCCAGAGACTCCTGTAATAAAAGAAAAGAAAAGAAGGGGAATTTTTTTGTCCAGATAATTTTAAAAATAAAAATAAAATTAAATATAAAGTATATTTTAAAAATAAGAAAAATGGATTTAAAAAAGGGTTTGTGTAATTTGATGAAAATTTGTAAGAAAAGAAAAGAAAAGAAGGGGAATTTTTTTGTCCAGATAATTTTAAAAGAAAAAAAAATTATTAAATATAAAATATATGTTAAAAATAAGAAAAATAGATTTAAAAAAGGGTTTGTGTAATTTGATGAAAATTTTAGCAAGTGTAATTTTTAATTATTTCCTAAAATAAATGACAAGAAATTGCTCTAAGCATGGGAACTTCTGTCTGAGAATTATTCTTCAAAATGAATTTTGTTGTTTTTAGTGGAAAAGTGACATAATTTTTAAAAAATGTTTTTTTTCTAAACAGGTTTTAAAAACTGATTTTTTGCAACAAATTTATTGTAAAAAGTGCTTTCCCAAGATGACTTAATGACTTAAGTTATATGAATTACAAATCTTTTTTGTAAATATGATTTTAGATTTTAGATTTAAGTAAGAATAAATTAATTATTTTAACTCAATATTTAAAATTATTTTTTATTTTAAATTATAATATTAAATTATTTTAATAAATATATTTAATCTATTTAATAATTTAAATTAAATTATAAAATCATTTTAAGTCATTAAATTAGTTTACCAAAAAATTTCTAAATTCTCTAAATTTATATTTTACATTTAATAGTTTAAAATTTATGAAGTTCACTTTCACATAATATGCAAAAAAAAAAAAAAAAAAAAAATCATAGTAAGTATTAATTGAAATTATATTTGTTGTATATCACATTGCTATTTATTTCTTATTTAACGTATTTGGGTTATTTATTAAAAAAAAGTTAAAACATATATTATGTATTAATTCTTATTAAAATTATTTGATGTTCAAAAGTCAAACTTAATAAAATTTTATGAATACTTTTCTAAATTGAATCAAGAATTATTTTTCTCATTAAAATTAGTGTTTTCAATCCAAGATTTAGTCTAGTCATTGGTCATGTTTTTTCTTTTATTTATCAATGAATGAATAAATTTTTTCATGTATGACTCTCATATCTCATATCTCTCAAAAAGTGATTTGATTAATGAAATTTGATATTTTAATAAGGTCGGTATTCAAATATTTATTTTGCCTTAAACTTCGGGATGTTGTACGGTTCCAAAAGATGAACTACATATGGACAACTCTAATAAGATTTCATTTTTGAACAAAAATTCATGTTTTTGATTTATTTCAACTATTTCATGATCGAAATAGGGACAAATCCACATTACACTATGATTTTGAATGAAAGATTTCAAGAAATGATATATCAATTCCCGCTATCAATATGATTTTGAATGAAAGATTTCAAGAAATGATATATCAATTCACACTATCAATAATCGAGTTGAATCTTATGTATCATAAGGGATTTGCCTTTTTTTTATTGAGCCCTACGAATTGGATCAAAAACAAATTTTGAATGAGGTATTTAACTCCAAGGATGAATACGGCAAAAAATCTTTATTGATTCTATCTCCTAGTTTTTGTGAAAAAAATGAATCCTTTTATTGAAGGATCCGAAAAAAAAAAAAAAAAAAAAGGTCCCAATCTTCCACGGAAATAATTTAAAAGATCCAAAACAAAATATAATTGCATTTGCTAGCAACAATAAAATGGAGGCAATCAATCAATATACAATGATTCGAAGTTTGATCAAGCAATGTATTGAATCAATTCTTTTTAATGAATAGATCCGATCGTAAACTTCAAATATGAAATTCATGGATCATGGAGGCAGCAGGGAACACCCAAAACCCATAAAAAATAAAAACAAAATAAATATATAAATAAGAGTTTCAAAGCAAAAGATGAATTTCATTTCATTAGCACAGTATTTTAGTGTATGCTGCTGTAAAGCATTTTTCTCCCTTCTTCTCTTGGTGGGTTGATGACCGACCATGTCATAAGTCAAAAACACCACTAAAAGCTATGATGATTTCCAATATTGCCTCCTAACAATATGGCTAAGAAGCTGAAATTGAAAGTTTTTTTTCCCTATCTCAAGTGGTTGTGATTTGACAACACTTTCGAAAACATGCCTCAAAAACCAGTTTTTGAAAGCAGTTTTCAGTTGGTTTCACTTTTCAGAAACAAAATTTTGTTTGAGAACTCAGAGTGTGAAAAAACAAATTCTTCGTAAAGGTACTAACATCCACTTATACACAATGCAAAAGTTTTCAACACATCACCAGAAAACTGTTTTCTAGATTTAGTATCGAGACAGGCCCATAGGTTGCAGAAAAGAGACCATACAGAGTGGGTGTATGAAGATCAAAGGTTAGAAGACACCAACATGAAGCAATTTGAAATTAAACAACCACCATTTATCAAATGAAACTATGACATTTGCAGAAACTCCAACAAACAAGAATCTGTGAATGAAACTATCTGCAAATGATTCTGGTTATAATGCAAATTATACATGTAGCATGGTCGGTATCAGAACTCTAATCCTCATTTTCCGGTCTCATCTAGGATGGAAATGTATCTAAATTGCTCATCGGAAATACAAGCACAGCAGCTAAAGAGCACAAAAGCTGTTTCAACAGGTAGATTTCCAATTTTTGTATGAGCTGATTCCCAGATAGTTTTTGCATAATTTTTTTCAAGGTATTCAGCTGTTTGATGACCCACTCTACCCTCTAAGCAGATCATCATTGAATTATAGAAAAGGGTTTGTGGAGCGTAGGCAGCATAGCTATACATAAAAACATTTTACGTTCTTGTTTTGAGGGAAAAAAATAAGGACAAATAGATGGAACAAGGTTCAAGGAGAAGATGTTTAGAACCTCTACAACTAGGTGCTGCCATTTGCAAAGACACCTCCCCCTGCCATGATTGAAAGTGAAGGTCCACGATTGGAGTTGCGACTGATCAGACTGTAGTCAAGAAACAATACAACAACACTGATATCATCGTGAAAATGTCTCCTCACCCCTCGCTCGATCTTTTTCAGGTCTGAGTATCTCATCTCCCTTTTCTTTGCCGCTTCCTGTAATGCAGCTTTTACAAGTTTCCTTGCAATCCCCTGCACAAAGACATAACATTGGGGTATATGTTAGGAAGCAATTTCAAGAGGTAATGACTCAGACTTGTTATCATACATATTTCTTCGAAAAAAGGGTGTATCTCTTCACCATGCTCGGTTCAATTAGTTCAAGCAACTTGGACTGTTTATGTGATTCTTAGAATTTAGTACCACCCTGCTTTCAAGGATTAATTAAGGACCAACTATGTGGTTGAAAGAAAAGTATTTAGTTGAATTCCATGTCTAAGCATTATACACCAGATTCTGGGCCATTATTTCAGATAGAATCAAGAAACTCTAACAGGAGGTCGCAATTTAGAACCATACCCATAACAACTACATTCAATTTAAATACAAAAGAAATTTGAAAAATATAAACAGAAATCCTACATTACGTGGACTGTTGTTGACAATGTCAACTGCCTCCTGATTACTAAGGTTCTCCCATAGACCATCAGATGCAAATATAAGAAACTGGTCTTCAGGGTGGAGTCTCTGCACTAGAACCGATGGTTCAGCTTTAAGGATTGGCTTGTGGAAGGGCTCATCCAGTCTGAACTTTGGCAATAGAGGCTCTCTGTTGAATTCTGCATTCTTCAGGTAAGCATCACCTATGGATCTTGAAACCTGAAATATTATAAGAGCTCTCTCAATAACAAATATCTTGAACAGCGATCTTCTGGAGACAAGTTTTTTTAAGAATTCCTGAATCATATTAAACTTTCTCAATAGGCATAGGAAACACAATTATATCATAAATAATACCATATTTTATTATTCTTTCTGTTACTATTGCCAGCCACTCCAAAAGAATTCCAAATAATTCTGCCATTACCACGTGAACTTCATTATTAAAACAAATGGTTTCTCACTGCAGAAACTCTCTTGTGAATTTCTCACAATCTATAATTTTTATAAGAGATTGTTTGTGATATTTTCCTTATTAATCATCAAATGCCAACTTATTTCCATGGTTGAGAATCAAATCCCAAGTTGGACTCTGTTGATGCGGGCAGTTTTAAACAAGTGATTTTTTATTATTTATTTATTTATTTTTATAGGTCAACAAAAAGATGTATTAAAAAGCCCTAAACAAAGGGAGTGCACCATATTCACACAAGGGTATACAAGAGGTGCCACATAAATAAAAAACAAGAGCAAGACGAGAACAAGTAAAAACCACTATCCACAGTTCAAGATATCAATAAAATCCAACAAAGAAGCACATTCCTTCCCCAACAGGGCTCTAGACCATTCTATAAGAGACCCAATAAAGACCTCTTTCAGCATATGGTTGTTGAGCTTTTCCTCATTGAAGATATTTCTGTTGCTTTCACGCCACATGCACCAAAACAAAGAAAGAGGAAGCATACTCCACACCACCTTTTGACCATGCCCTTCACCTCCTGAGTCAGAAGGAGCTCTTTCACAAGATTTGGAAACACCATTTGTGGCCTGAAATTGCTAACAACATGTCCATAACTTTCTGTTTCCATCATAATGAATAAGAAGGTGGTTTTCTGATTCCTCTGTGACTTTACAAAGACTTCATCCGTTGGTCATCGACCATCTTCTCCTTATAAGAACGTCAATGGTTACCATCTTCCCTCACACAACCTCCTAAGCAACCAAAAAATTAAAAAAATCTCGAAGGGGTATAGGTGCCCCAAATTTCTTTGACAGGGAACAGGGCTTCATTCTCATCAAGTAAAGGGTTGTAAAAATATCACTTGAAAAGCCTCCTTCTCCTCCCTCCACAGCAAGCTATCATCCCCCAATACTTGCACACTCACCTTGTGGATGAGCTTCATAAATTGCATCACAACTCCCAACTCTCAATCTTGAAGATGTCTTTTGAACAGAATTGACCAAAAGCCTTATACCTCCCTTACCACCCATAAGTCAGCTACTGTTACATTCCTACTATAGGCAATACTATCTGAGGGAACCCTCTTTCAAATTACACTCATCCACCCACCCATCCAACTAGAATTTGGTTTGAGGCCATTGCTAATCAAAATAATGGTTGTAAGGATAAATTCCTCTCATTCTCTTCTAATTGCTTTCCATAAACCTATACCAAAAGCTTCACTCACCTCTAGAGTGGCCCCTTCCAACTCTCCATATTTGCTTTGAATTATCACCCTCCACAGGCAGTTGTTCTGAAGAGCATATCTCCACAACCGTTTAAATGTTTTACTGGCTGAAACTAAATTTGAAGTTCTCATAACTTATTCACAATTTTTTATAAGACAACTTTTTCATTATAATTTTCCCTATTAATCCTTGACATCCAAAATGATTTCCATAGTTCATAACCAAATCCCAAGTTAGACCTATTGTCAAACATAAGCATTTCCCCCCACTATGCTACTTGAGATAGGTCAAGTTTTTAGAAAGAAATAGTGAAGAATGGTGGTTATCAAGTTAATCTAGGAAAAAAAAAGGGAATCCAAAAGCCCAAGGTTGTTTGACAAGAATAACATTGAATTAGGAAAAGAAAGGCATGTTAGGGAACACATATTTTGTTGCTTCATAATTACTCAGAATATTCAGGGAATCTGATGGAAATTAAATAATTATTAGTATTCATGTCGAATTAAAAAATTATAATCAATAAAACCAGGTTGCCAACCCTAAAACAAAATTTCACATGAGTACCAAGTATTTTTGCATAAATCCAGAGAATATTTGACAGAATGAAGGATAAAAAGCAAGAGCATGTTGAAAAATGTAAATGAAAAGAATATTTATCAAAAAAAAAAAAAATGTAAATGAAAAGAAAGCAGAAAGAGCATCAAAACTCAAATCTAAAGAACATATAAAAAAACCCAAAGAGTTCACCTGTATTATACCCTTCACACGCCAAACCTTGTGCTTTAAAACCACTATCTGTGGATCATCTGGATGCAACATGCGCAACTCCTCTCTTACAGATTCAAAATTTGCATTGTGCTCAGCAGATAACTGAACGGCTTTTACCTCTCTGAAGGCTTTCTCCAATCTTCCTAACACCACTCGAGAGTCTCCTGCATTTGCAATGTAAAGCAGTCCACTACATATTATACCGACTAAACAACATGAACCCGCAGAAGCAATTTGTGGCTTACTTAGCCACTGCTTCTTTACAAGAGAGAGGAATTCCTCCTCTGTCGCCAAAAATGCTTTGGTGATAACATCTTCTGACATTCCCTGATTCTCTGATGTGAATTCTGCACCATGAATAGCTGTCAAGTCAGTAAACATATGCATTAGCCATCTTCTCTAAGAAAAGACTATAATTAAAAATGGTGAGAAAGAGAGAGCGAGTTCTCAGTTCATGTATGACGTATAATTGAGTTTGACTGCTATTCAGGTTTTCATGTACATGTTTCATTTCTTTTCTATAAAATACCATTCATGAAGACTGATATCCAATAGGAACTTACTTTATCAATAAAATTTATTAAAATTATATTTTCTTTGCTTTACTCCTTACAGCTAAGAGTTAAAGTTTACAACTCATGACCAAGGTGGCAGGTTAGGTCTAGCAAACAGATCTAAGCTTTCAAGCCCTTTAAAGCTTGAATGCAATCATTGAAATGAACTTCTTTCATTTTCTTGAAGTCTTAGAAGGTCCACAACCCCTGTAATTGAATTTTTCAGGAATAGAAAACAAAAATTTCCAGCATATTCCCTCGTCCAAATTATTTCCAGGAGCAACTAATCCTGGTTCCTAAATCTTGAATAACAGATAGACCTGTTGCATTCTGAATATGCCATCACTTATTAAAAGCAGATTTTGTAAAGCTCCCATTGACTCAAGAACGTTGGTTTTGACCTCTTTTAAGTTTGATTATTGACTCTCAATCGTGAAACTTACCTCTACGATCCAATTAAAATGCCTTCATTCAAGATACCTCAGAAAGATTTTTCCCTGCTTTGACTTTTCAATTTCTTCTTTTTAGATTAAAAAAAAAATACCTGTCGGGATTAACAAACAGACTGATAGAACTAGAATGTGATTGGGGTCTGGTCTTTGTTGGTGTTTACTTTTTGCTTATCCACTTCATTTTTTTTCTTTTGAGCTGCTCCCCTGCCCGAGGGGAATGCAAATAATAAACTACTGTACCAGTTGACCAAATTGGTGTAATGCCAACTAGTCAAATAATCATCATGCCAGCATTGAAAAAAAGTGCATGAAAATGAAACTTAATGGAGGAAAAATAAATACTTTACATAGCCAGTGGAGGAAGAACATACTCTTAAGATTGTCAAAGAGTCTATTGTTGACAAACCGGGAAGCTTCAGGACCTCCATGGCCATCATAAATTCCAACAAATGTTCCTTGTGGACCTGAATCGAGTGAGCTCAGCGGCCCCGAATCAAGTCTGCTATGATCTTCCAATACACTATTAGCTTGAATTACTGCCATAGAAAATTCCCCATTAACATGGCGCCCTGAATCTTTATACCACAATAAACCATCAACCCGGCCTGCAACATCCCCTCTACCAGAATTTTCACCTTCTATGGAAGGCCTCCAACATGGTGCCACAATCCTCATCAGTGAATTAGATACCATAACTCACATATTCTCACCCAAATGACCCAGCAATTGATCTATTGAAATCAGTCTCAAAAACAATATCAAATCCTAATTCCAATTCTATACTCTTTTCAACTCCAAAACCCACATCACAATTTCCAAAAATTAGATACACATTGATTGATGCAGACACCATTAATCTGCATATGCATTGAAACATCAAATTATCAAATTAACCAAACGGGTATGTGCAAAAACTTCATAAAATATCTCAGAAACAAAGTCTACACAAAATCCCAGAAATGTTTATCACATACCTTGAATCTTTATGCTGAGATTTTGATAACCCTTTTGTCTAAGATCTATCAATAGCTGAAAACCCCCATCACTGGAAGGATTGAATTGAGATTTGTGAGAAAGCTGAGGAAGGGTAGATCTGGAGACAGCAGAGAGATAAAAGACGGGTTGTGGAGTTGTTATTGGTCTTTTCTTTCTTCTAAAGAAAGGGCATATACAACAAATCCCTCATTTTGAATTGAGTTCCATGACTCTCTTTGGGGCTTTTGCCTTTTGGATTTGGGGCTGGGTTTTCATTTTTTTTGTTTTTCTAATTTATTGCTTGGGTTTTGACTTTGACCCCTAACAAACCACCATTTCAGGCAATTATTCCTCCCCTCTCCCATCTCTTTATATGGTAATACCCAACAAAAAAGAAAAGAATAATAAAACAAAAATAAATTTGTGTGTGAATTTTTTTTTTTTCTTTTTTTTAGTGGAAATTTTTTAGTTTTTTTTCAATGATTTCATCTTAAATTATGAGCATGGGTCTTTAATTTGAAGTTAAGGCCTTTTAAGAAAAAAAAAATAATTAAAAAGATGAAATAATCTCAAAATTATAAATATAATATTTCTTGTGTTTTTATTTAAAAAGTAACTCATTTTTTTTATGTAAGTGTCTTTTATCATTTTAACTATTTATATATAAGTTTTTAAATATAATTTTATTTTACAAGAAAATAGTAAAAATATTTTTGTCAAAGACAAAAAAAAATATAAAGGATTAAATTTAAAATTTTGGGTTTTTATTTACCCTTTTAATCAAATAACCTTTTAAGAAAAAACAAATTTATGTATTTTAAAAATAATCTAACTTAAAAGATATGTTTTATAAATTTTCTACAAAAAATAATTTTTTTGATAACTTATTTTTAAAATATTTTGTTTTTTAAAACAAGGTTTTATAGGTTTGTATTTATTTTTTTATAAAATATTTTAAGTAATAATTGAAAATATGAAAAATATTTTAAAAACTTCTATATTGCACTTAATTATACAATACATTCATGGAAATGTTTTCAATATTTGAATTTTTAATAATGTTTTTTTTTTTTGTACTTCTTCTTTGAAAATGGTTTTTTCATAATTAATTTTGAAAATATTACAAAAAAAAAAAAAACAATTTTTTTACTTTTCATATAAATTGTTTACTAATTAATGCAACTTTAAATGTGTTACATTTTAGCAGTCTACTAAATGGTTAACAAAAAAATTGGTAATAATTTTCCATTTTGATAAAAACACCAAATAAGAGGAAGGAAAAAGAAAATCTATAATTTTCTTTGTCTTTTTCTTTTTGTTTTAAAATTTTGAAAAAAAGACATAAAAAGTATTCTAAAAATATTTGTTAAGAATATAGTTAGGAGTTGGTCAAGATGAATACTAAGAAATATCCATAAAGGTTTATCGCTTATCATAAATAAATAAAAATGTAAGAAATTAAAATTATTTAAAAAAATTATAATAATTTTTGTTTTATAAATAATGAGTTTGATAAAATGAAAAATAAATTATTGTTAAATAATCCAACCCATTTTCACAATTATTTTTTTTTGAAAAGCTAAAAAATATTTTTAAAATTTAATAAAAGATTATTAAAAAAATAATATCTTAAAAATAATTTAATATCAAATCTAATAAAATATTACTTCATAGAATTCGAATTTTTTTCATTTTTAATAACATTTTAATGACATTAAAATTTTATTTTATTAAAAATCATTGCTTAAAACAAAAGGACGTAATTCTATGTAAGGTCTATTCGTGTAGACCGCCCTTACGTAAAATCCGAAGAACACATGGGTATATCAACAAATACAGCGAAACAGAAGGACCCACAAGCAAATAAATTCCATTTTATTACCAGTCTCAGCATTCAGCAACTAGCCTCCAACGAAACGATGTCGTTTTGTCTACACTCCACTCCAAAGTTTTCTCGAATCAGTCGGATCCAAAACCGGAGACGCCTCGCTTTGAAAAACTCCCGTTTCGCGTCGGTAGCGATTCGTGCCATCGCCGGCAACTCAACCATGGCAAACTCAGTACGAGTCGCGGCCGTTCAGATGACTTCAGTCAACGATCTCGCCGCGAACTTCGCCACCTGTTCTCGCCTTGTCAAAGTATCGTTTCGATTTTCGATTATTTAGTTGTGTTTTTCTGTGGTTGTTATTTTTTTCCTTATGCCTGCGTTTGGTTGTTGAGAAAGCGCAGTAAAATGAGAGGGAGTTTTGGGAATTTTGAAACGGACAATTCAAAAAGTCTTTATTTCTTTGCCACGGCTTCTCTGCTACTGGACAGGCCGTCGCAGAATATTTTCACGTTCGTTTCGTTTCGTTCTGTTTCTCAGCAATCAAACCGTCGCATAAAAATCCATATATGTTGATCGTTGATTCTTGATCACTTTCATTTCTTTTTCTACGGTTTCTCAGCAACGAAACGGATTGTCACAGAAAAATCCGTATATGTTTTGTTTTTTCCTTTAATAAATCACTTTTTCGTTTTCATCAAACGGTTTCTTAGAAACAAATCAGGCGATCACATAAAATCCGTATTTGTTAAATTTTATTGCATTTTATGTTCTTATTGCAAAACATAATCGGTTGGTAGGGCTACGATACCGTTCTAACCGCTGGAACCTAGCTTGAGATCAGTTCAATTGGAAGCTTGAGATATAGGAATCAAGATATCTTCGCTATGGAGATTGTTAAACACTTAAGACTTTTGAACTAAGCTCACTCTTCCCACTTCTCAAGTTCATAAACACCCTAAGACTTCTTTAAAAATCGAGTTAATTCAGTTCAGTTATAGGATTGTTTGAGTTCGTTCGTCTTGGAAAAAGAGCTCGGCTCATTCCCAATCTTGGAGCTTTTTAATGTTTTAAGCCAAACTTGAACAACCTACACTTTGGCTTGATTACAGCTGTTTGGATTGTCTTTTTAGCACTTTTCTTATATCAGTTTTGACTTAGTTTTCTAGACTACCCAAATAAATCTATGGAATTTTTTAGTAATCAGCATTCATAGATGGAGGGTATTGTTTATTTTCCCATGATTAGTGTTGCACATAATAAATGTGCAAAATAAATAACTTGAATTTCCCCATGTTTTGTTGGGCACATTAGTTTATTGCTCTAACTTTAGCTATTTATGTAATCAACCTTTGGGATTTGCAGTAGTTTTGAGTAAGATACTTGTCAGGTTTTGATTTATTTATTATACCTCTTTGAAGTTCCATGTCTAATTTGTAGAATTGATATTTGCAAAGGAAGCAGTATCTGCAGGGGCAAAGTTCATCTGTTTTCCTGAAAATTTCTCGTTTGTGGCTACCAAGGATGGGGAGAGTCTTACGATTGCTGAGACTTTGGATGGCCCAATCATGCAAGGATACCGTTCTCTTGCAAGGTCAGACTACCATAAACTGAAATTTTAAAAAGCACGCTTATGCTTATTTATACATGTGTTCCATACATACCCAACCAAATTTAATATGGTTGAGTATTACTTTTTTGGTCTTTGCTACCAGGAAATGTCGTTCTTTCACTGTCTCTTTCATTTTCTTTTTGATTTATGACTTTTGCAGAATTACTTATTTGTTCATTCCTCTCAGCCATGAAGTTTCTTAAATTGCAGAGAATCCAAAATTTGGTTGTCACTTGGAGGCTTCCAAGAAAAAGGACAGGATGATGCACACCTGTGCAATACACATGTTTTAATTGATGATACTGGCAACATTAGAAGCAAATATCGAAAAATACACTTGTAAGATGTCTGATTTTGTTTCAGTTGCATTTTATCTTTTTATTTTATCACTATTACTGATCTCTTTCTCTCTCTAGCTCACGCCTTGCATGCACACATTATTGATAAGTAGAATGATATATCAAATGGATTGAATTACATGCAAACCATTATAGTTGTACATGAAATATATGGTCTTCTATCACAACAAGTCTATCTATCATAGACCATGATGCAGCACACGATCATCATTAGTTTTTATTTTAAGTTCATAATCAGTTTCTTATTTTAAATTTATTTGCTTTAGTATTTTGTATTAGAGATTACCTAGTTTTCCAAGTTTCCATTTATTTCTAGTTTCTTATTTCAATTATTTCTTTTATTTTTGCATTACAAACATTATTTAAAGACTTATTGTAATTGTTAGAATCAGTTCATAATTTATCAGGATTATTCCCTAATTTTCTGATCCTATTGTGATATCTGTGTTTGTCCCTGAGTGTTTTTCTGTTTTGTTTTGAAACAAACCTTCCGCTGCACTAGACCACTTCTTGTCTTCTTCCTTTTGAAGTTTACCTGATATTTCTAATGAACATAAAATCAATTCACCATCATGTATGGTAGGAAAAAATTCTGAATAGCGGAAAATAACTGGATGGAGATAAAAATGGATGGATAGGATTAGAGGTAACAGTGGTTGATTGTGGTATTTTAGATAGAGGTAGCAGAGGCAGTTATGGATGATGGTGGATCCACTAGTGTTTAGTTTTGCTGAAGATGATGGTACAGGTTAGAATTTCAATGTGGATAACGTTGATGGCCAATGAGGGTAGTGTACCTGATGCTGGTTTTGCTAATAGTATGGAGTCTGGTTGTTGATTTGACTCCAGCAAAGATGCCCACAGTGATGGTGCTGGAAACCTATTACAGGAGGCAGAAAGCAGGTTTGAGGTCCCAATGACCTCACAGATTGGTTGAGAAAAGAATAAACCATGGTTTCAAAAGGGGAAAGAAATTCTAAGTTTCCTTTTTCTCCTCTTGTAAAATTAAAATACACTGGGGTAATTTGTCACCATAATGCAGGACTGCAGTAACATCCTTGTTAAGGTGGGGAGGTTAGATTTTCCACACATAAACGCTTTATTCACTGATTGAAATAAAAAATCAAACTCATATTAGGTGGAGAGGTGGGGTTTTCCATGAACAGACATCATTCACTGATTGAAACCCTCATTTGAGGCTTATCCTTCTTGTCTTCGGTTTTAAAGAGAAAGAGAATGCCTGCAGTTGGCAGTTTCAAACTTAGAATCACAAAGCAAGAGTGGAAGAGAGGTGCTTGTGGGAATGGAAGTGAGGAAGCACATGCACTTGATGCTTAAAACATTGATTATAGAGGAGTCATATGCTTGTGTAAGGGTGCCAACACACATTAGACACATACACATATATGTCAATTATCAGAACATTGTGAACAAGCTGAGGCATCCTAACAGACCAGTAGACTTGATCCCCTATTTGCTTCTTTTTGAGAAATAACCTTGATATGGCAGCTTTACATGCAGATCACTATACTGGTATTTATCAATGTAACTGTGAATGATTGAGTTATATGCATTATTTGGATCCATTAGTAGGTTAATCTGATGGTATTTCTTTTCATTCCTGAGAGCCCTCATAATTTGCATACAGTTCTCATATACTAAACTTGCTTAAAGTTGATATTAAAATGTTTCCCCTATGGATATGCTCTAATAAGAAATGTTCTTCCTATTTAAAGGTTTGATGTGGATGTTCCTGGTGGAGCGGTCTACAAGGAGAGCAGCTTTACAGAAGGAGGTGAATTCTTACTTGTATATGATTTTTCTGATATGCTAGTAAAGTTTTCTCCTTCATTGTTCATACATATTTGTTTCACTTGTTGTAAAATGGCTTCTGTGGCAAATGTAAAATTACATTATCCAGCTTTGTCAAAACTTCTCATTGGTGTACTTTGAACTCCCCTATAGTATTGGTATTCATACTGCATGATTGGTGCTTTCTTCTGATCTTTTTGTTTCCTCAAGTAAAGAGCAATTTTCTCCTTGGAAGGAATGTTTGTGACAGATATGGTCAACTGAATTACAAGATGTATTCTTATTAAAATTGATTGTGTCATCCATGTGTATAAGATAGATCTGGTCCATATCATCTTTGTTATTCTTATATCTTCTATCTGTTTTTGGTGGTGAGGGTAGCATGGAATGGTTATTCCAATCATCATGTACTTTAATGAAATGTACTTATTCTGGTGTTTCCCAAGTAATAGTTGCCTTATGACATAATTGAATGGATGATTTGACTTTTTTGTGTGTGAGCATTCTAAATTGGTGAAGTTTTCAGGGAAGGAAGTTGTTGCGGTAGACAGCCCCATTGGTCGTTTGGGTGTAACGGTTTGCTATGATTTGAGATTCCCAGAGCTTTATCAGCAGCTAAGGTTCCAACACGATGCACAGGTACATACAAGGGGATTCCTTAGCTTTGCATTGTGACCGGCTTTCTTTTCTTACCTAATGTTAACATTGATTAAAATATGCAGGTTCTATTGGTGCCTGCAGCTTTCACAAAAGTAACTGGTCAAGCACACTGGGAACTTCTTCTTCGTGCTCGTGCAATTGAGACTCAGTGCTATGTATGGAATTCCTTCTCAACTCTTTCCAAATGTTTTTTTTTTCTTCTTTTAACAATAATTACAGTGGTTACCATGCCTTCCGCCATAAAAGAAAACAATCTTCACACCCAAAGATGTGCATGCAGAACACCATCCCAGTTTAGGATCCGATGGTGGGGTTCATTTTGTTTTAAGGTGCTTCTCAAAGATCTTGTATTAATATTAGAGATAGATCAACACAACACATGTTAGTGTTGCTATTGCATCACTGGAAGGCATTATCTTTTCTTTTCTCTCTATTGAAATAGTTTTCCAGAATTTTATCCAATGTTATGGAGATATTCTTTCTTGGCTATTTTCTTTAGGCTTTGACTCATTCATCTTGTGTGCTATCATGTTTGCTGCTGCTTCATTTGTGGGAATGATGTTGATGAATCTGCTATCAGGTCATAGCTGCTGCACAAGCTGGAAAGCATAATGATAAAAGAGAAAGTTATGGAGACTCCTTAATAATTGATCCATGGGGAACAATAATTGGCCGTCTACCTGGTGAGAACTGGTTCCCTTTTACACTCTGATGTCTAATCTATGATGTGTGCCTCTACTCAAAAAGGACAATGAGGGAGCAGTGATTTTATGGGGAAAGAACTTGTTTCTCAAGCTACCTATCTTTCACTCACGCTGACTCCAGGTTGCTAAATTGATGGTTGTTGCTAGTTTCTTCTTAAGTTTCCCTTGTGAACCTGGCACCTGGAAACTAGATTAATTATGGTCTTTGTCCCATATGCCACTGGATTAAAGGAACTTCCCTCAAGTTGGTAGTTGAGAAATGCTTTGATCCTAAAGGTAATGTGGCAACTCTTAAGATTTTGTCCAGCTCAGTAGACATCTCCTGTTGAAAATTCTGTATTTCCTTGTTCATGGTGTTAGTTCAGAAATGTTTTGACTCTAAAGGCAACATAGCAACTTTAAAATTTTTCTAGTTCATGGGAAGAAACCTCCCAAATCTAAACTATGCATGAGTGAGTTCCTTATTAATGTCTTATTACAAGAGATGGTGTCCAACTCCACAGTGTCAGAATATTTGTCATTTCCTGCTTCATACTGTGATACCTTCTTGCCTACATGTGAGCTAACACATCCTGAATTCTCCCAGGAAGAATAGAAAGTGACACTTAAGACCCTAGTCCTGCAGTCACAGATCCCTTCTTCTTGAAGGCCAACTTGTGAGATCTCTAAGCCCAAAAAATTACATGATTTGATGGATGATATATAGTTTGTTTTTTGCACTTGCACACATATAAGTACTAGTTGGATGCAAATGTTTTCATTTTTCAATAGTATTAGAATAGATCAAACATTTAAAATGTAACATATTTAAGTTCTCTTTCTGTTTCAATGTCCTAGTCAAGATCTAGTTAATAGTAGGTTCAATATCACTGCATTGTTACTCCAAAAGAGGTCATGGTCTGTTCTATGCATCCTTGTAGAAGCATCTTTCTTCCCTAAGGGATAAGAGTTGAAGTTTACTGTTAGAAGCAGTGCTCTTCATGCTTTTAGTAGGTGTACTAACAACTAC
Organism: Vitis rotundifolia; assembly: GCA_030254885.1. NCBI lineage: Eukaryota > Viridiplantae > Streptophyta > Magnoliopsida > Vitales > Vitaceae > Vitis > Vitis rotundifolia. The sequence goes on from CM058163.1 coordinate 1,858,220, forward strand.
AGAAACAGAATGCCCATGATCAGTTCTTCTGTTTTGGTGTTTCAGATCGACTGTCAACAGGCATTGCTGTAGCTGACATTGATTTCTCATTGATTGATTCTATAAGAGCAAAGATGCCAATTTCTCAGGTAATTGTATAAAAATGTTCACAGTTTTTATGTTTCGATGAACTTGTAAATCAAATCCACTGTGGATGTTTGAAAGATCTTTTCCTTACTGCATTTGGTGATAAGCCCCAGAATGCATACCTGGAGCCTCTAATGTTCAGACACAACTTTACAATATACATATATATATATGTTGTTTTCAATCTGATCATCTGCTTATCTACATGCTAATTGGTGAAAATACTAACGAAAATCAATTGGATTCATTCTGTTTTGTATAGAAATCACTTAGATGGCTGTATTCTTTGTCTTTCAGACTTGTTTAAATTATAAGAAGGGCATTCAAATCAATAAATAACTTCACCTCTGTTTCTTTTTGATATTATGATGACATTTCCATGTTAACTGCTGGGTTGTGTGTTAAGTGTGATGTAAGAAACAATGAACTGGTCCAATTTTGTAAGGCATCCAAAAACTCCCTTATGATATTTGTTTGTTTGAACTTGTGATCTTTTCCCCACTTTGTAATTCATTTATTCAATATGAAGAACCTATTTTTTATATATTCATCTTTATCTCTTTTTATGTGTTGATACTTGGGTGAACATATGATCCTACATAAAGGCTTCTATTTACATCAGCTTCATATTTTTTAACCAGAAGTAAATTTTAGGTTTCACAAATTAAAACAACAAATGAAAAGGTGCCATTATAATGAGTGCATGTGGCCAAGTTTTAGTACTCATCTTCTGATCTTGGGGCATCTGGGGAATTTCATTAGTCATCCTGTTCTAAAATTGCTTTTCTTGAAGTTTAAATAAAGGAAATCCACAATGTATTGTGGAAGTGTAAGTTGGCATATTGCAGATGTGCCCCTAAGCTTATGTTGGCAGGAGATCAAAAGGATCGACATTTTCAGTATCATGAGATTGGGATGGTTGTTGACTTATATCACATATGACCTGTCATGGTCTGAATTGTTTAGGCTTGTGAGTTTTAGAGGCCAAGTCTGGGCACCAGAAATTCGCAACAGGCTCAGCTGTGGTGTTTATCACTGCTCCCCATCTTTCATCCTAAGTTCATCTAGTAGAATTTTATGTTCTTTTATAAATTTATAATATAGTTTCAATAATATTTGGCATATAGAGTTATTTCTAATACTATAGAATTGAGTTCATATTCCACTTAGAGAGAATCATTAAATTCAAATTTACCTTTTCTTTCCTCTCACTTATTACATCCTTAATTAGTCAACTGGTTTGTGACCTAAAAGATTAAGCTGTTAAGTAGTTATGATTTGGGCCCATAATGGAATATATGGAGACAGTAGAACGGTAGTAGTAGGAAAGACTTGAAGTTGATACTTCTGGTTAATAATAACTTTGATATTATGTCAAGTTACCAAACTTTTCTGAAAACTTAAGCTGCTAGAATTTGGGCCTGCAACATATATCAGGCCAACAATCCCAATCGATGATCTACAATTTATGCCTGACTAGTACTAATCTAATAGTCACCTGATGTGGCATATCTTTATAGGACACCGCCTGTACTGAACCTCTCTTTATGGTTGGGCCTGGGCACAGTTTAAACACTTCAACTTTTGTCAGTATGTGCAGGCAAGCTCAGGCACAGTGCTTGTTTGTTCTGATAATACTGTTTCTTTGTTTTTTTCCCCTCTTAAATCACTTTGCAGCATTGAATAGCATAGGGTTTTTTCATGTTTCTAATGCAATTTACCTCTGCAGCATCGGAAGCCCCCTGAGTTCTGGAAATCTGCTTCTCTATGATTTTTGGAAGACATGTTCTTCAGTTGCCCCTCTTACCCAGATGGTATGTCGACACTGTTTTGGACACTTCACATCCTACTTCTAATGAAGGATGACACATTTATCTATTTAGAATTGGACAGATCACATTCCTCTTTGAAGATGAGTGGGATATCCATGCTCTATGGTTTCTATGATCCTGTTGAAGACCCAGAATAATTATATTGATCCCTGTATTATCAGTTGACACTATTCTTCTGTCCTTCCAATATTTTGTAATCAGATTTATAATGCAGTATGGTGCAGTACCAAATATAATTAGCAGGTTTCATGGTAGATGGTGTTTTCCTTTGGTTCTCCTTTCAAATATTTAGGAAAATGATTATCCTCCCATTTACTTCTCTAATATATTTTGTGGCATGCAATATGATCTTTTACAAAATCAGGGCATTTCTGACTAATGTATGTTAGAATTAGTGGAAGATGTGGCATTACTTATTGGTTTTATCATTGTTACTAATTAGATTGATTTTGAAGGAAAAGTTAGACAAAGGCGCACATCACCCTTTTAACTGACTGAAAGTAGTGGGAATCTTTTCTTTCTCAAAGTAATCCATTTACTCTGATCTAAATGCCTCTCTTTCGTGAAACATAAGCCCCCACTCTACCTTTATATCCCAAAAGAATCCTAGTGAGGAAGCCCTCCATTCTATAATCTATAAAACCATAATTTCTATCTCCTCTGCATCCCACAAGCATACATGCAACAAAAGAAACCATGATACAACTCTCAGTAGAGCAAACTGTAATGCTCATCTTCCTCACCATTGTCACCATCACTTCTTCCACAGCCGACAGACTCCAACCCACCTCCCATGTCCTCCAGGCTTCCTCAGGAAACTGCTCATACTCAATTGAGATTGAGACAACCTGTGCACCATCTGCCGAGACAACCGATCGCATTAGTGTTAGGTTCAGTGACATGGCAGGGAATCTAGTCATAGTGAAGCACCTGAAGAACCCAAAGTTGTTATATGCTCCAAGAGGTATGAAGAATCCAGGTGGTGTGTACGGTGGTTTCCAGCGTTGCACCATAGACATGTTTGAGGCCAGTGGAGCATGCATGAGCCAGATCGTGTGCTCACTGTACCTTAAGAAATTCGGGTCAGATGGATGGAGACCTGGTTGGGTGAAGGTACTCCACCGATGGGATGATGGGCGTTTAGCACCAGTGTCACACACATTCTACTTTAGGACCTTTGTGCCAGAAAATGTATGGTATGGGTTTGATTATTGTCGCTCCAGAGGGGGCCTTATGCCTCATATTGCAAGTTTTCATGGTTAGAAAAAATTAGAATGTACCTTGTAAATCATCACAGCCCTGATTCCTCCTTAGTAAAGTTTTTGAGGATAAAGGATGATTCCTGACGTGAGAGAGATTATAGAACTGCAGATTTTGTGGCCAAATTTGTTGGAAAAAAAAAAAAAAAAAAAAAAAAAATCATCAGATATACAAGTTCAGGTTTAATGCTATTGAAAGTTTTTCTTATGTTCCCAGAAACAGAGGGAATAAAACAAAAGCTTTACAGTGGATAAATTCCTGAAAACAAATTCTCAACTCCGTTAACACAATAACAAGACTGCGTTCATCTGGATTTTCAGCAAACAGGGAAGGCCAACTACAATTATAGAAACAGATTACAAAAGAATCCTGGTATATTTCCACTTCTTACTCATCAAAGATTTCAATGATGCGACAAGGGAGAGTACAAGAGAAAAAAAAAAAGAAAAAAAAAAAGCAACCCCAGAAACACAAACAAAAAGTATAAGGCTATGAACAGTTTAGTTAACTTTATCCAACAGAAAAGCCTCCGACCTCTCTTAATTACTCCAGCAGGAATTCTCGCGTCGAATCAAGACTAGCAAAGGGGTCAAAAGGTTTGTTGCCTAGGCTGTCTTTAAGAATGGTAATCTGACCTTCTTTCAAAAGTAAATCTTCATCAAGGGCCTCTATCTTCTTCTTCAGTACGTTAACCTCAGCATTCAGTAGCATTTTCTTCTCACTGCATTGCTTGACTTCCTCCCACATCAGATCTCTCTCCCCAGACACTTTGGAGAGTATTCCCTTCATGATGGTCAATTGCTTTGTGGATTCTTCGAATTCGGTTTGAAGGCGATTTATGCTCTCATCCTTCTTCAGCATCTGTAATAAAGGAGGAGCTGGCTACTTCAGAACTGAAAATGCAAGTCTCATACTAAACAAGACCATTTCAAGAATCAAAGACAAAGCGTGGGTTGGCTCAAGGGCGTTATTGTATCTAATTTTAACAAATGGTACACCCTTGAAAACAACTTTAGGATTAGAAGCAAGCTCAAGAGATAAAGCTTAGATACAACTTATGTGATATCTCATATCGGATAAGGGGGGGTTTCTGACACTATATAAGTATGGGTTTCTCTTAATCTTGTAGATATGTTTTAAAGTTATGAGGGCCCTTTGGGCCCATAGTGGGCAATATTTACACGGTTAGATGTAAGGCATTACAAAATGATATCAAAACCAATCTCTGACATCAGTGTGTGTGGGAGTTTATTTGGCCCCATGAGGGATGTCTATCTATTTGGCTTCACAATCCCATAGAACACAAGGACTTTGTGTCTACATGGAGGGGGTTGATTGTAATATCTCACACCGAATAAGGGAAAAAATTTCTAACATTATATAAATATGAGTTCTTCTTAATCTTGTAGATGCGTTTTAAAGCCATGAGGACCCTTTGGGCCTAGAGCAAACAATATTTATACGGTTAGTTGTGGGCTGTTACAGCTTAATAATACTAGAATACAGATTAGATACAACACTACTGAAAATGCAAGTCTCATGCAAAACAAGACCATTTCAAGAATCAAAGACAAAGCATGGGTTGGCTCAAAGGCATTAATGTATCTCATTTTAACAATTGGCACACCCTTGAAAACAACTTTAGGATTAGAAGCAAGCCTAGGAGATGAAGCTTAGATACAGCACAACTGGGAAAAAAATGAAAACCATTATATCCAAAGTGTAACATATATGCACATACAAAAAATAATCATGCCTCCTTATAGTTAACCCAAATCTCCATTGGGGATGTGTCCATAACTAAATTTAAAGAAAACCAACTCCATATATGTATGTGTACTTATATAAATATTGATAACCAGGGAACCTTACCATTGCAGGGTCCTTTGGGCCCACCCCTGGCTATCAAACCCCAAGGTGACTGACCACACCCATCACAGCCAGCACTGGGTAATGATTCCTAATGGCAGGAGTTGAACCCAAGACTGCTCATCCTGGCACTCGCACTGGCCATGTCCTGGCACATATTTTGAAGAAATGTATCATGTCCTCAAAAGCTTCTCACTCGACCCAGAAATCATGTAGGAACTAGTGAAAATGGATAGAGAATTAGTTAAAGCTATTCTGATGTCCAAATATTTATAATTAATTTCTTTCTTTGAAATTGCTTCAGAACACATTCAAGACACTACTACTCCTGCCTTCTCAGCCGATAAAGAATATGCAGACAAATCTACAATTCTAGTGAAAATAAACAAATATGAAATTTATCTCATAAACGTCATGCAGAGAACATGCCATCATGGTCTTTCCTCTCACATTCTTCATCCACGTTCTTTTTCGTCCCCTTCCGTTACTAGTAGTCATCGGGCTTTCATTTTCTCATCTTCTAAACTTCTACTTTGGTAAAACTTGGCTTCCCACAAATACAATCACCCTCATTTTCTCATCTTGTTCAATATCTTTTGTGTTGCTATTCATCTACAACCTCATTGTCATCTTGATTATGCTCAGACAGACGCTTTCCTTGGCTGCCCACAATATTTAATGCCATAAAGCACGACTAGCTTTGTTCATTACTGCTATAAAATTTCCCCTCATTTAATAGGGTATGAATCATCTAGCACCCAAAAAAGTACATCTCCCCTTCATCCTTATGAGCAAAAAGAAACTCTTCAGTTTCCAACTCAGTATGAATGACAGAGAAAATAACTAAAACAATCATTTTTGAAGATTGTCAAGCCAGTTCTCATGATTTCCATAAAAACTAAGCACTATATACACATCACCACTTCATCCTTGTGAACAAAAGGAAACCCTTCAGTCTCCAACTCGGTATGAATGACCAACAAAGAATAACTAAAACAATTACTTTTTAAGATTGTCAAGCCAGTTTTCACGATTGCCATAAAAACTAAGGACTGTATGTGTGTTCATGCATATATGCAAATTAAAGAGGTTAAGCATTAGATTCAATATTGGAGGCTATATTTACATCACAGGATTACCTGAAGCTCAAGATCCTTCAATTTGTGTGTTGCGCAGGAAAGGTCATCCTGTGTATTTTGGACTTCAGTTCTGAGGATGTCTTTACCTCTTACCACTGCTGCAAGCTCAGCTCTTAATTGCTCAACTTCCAACTCTTTAGAATATAGCTTTTCTCGTAATAAATTTGTTAGCAAAGCTTCTGCTTTGAGTTCAAATTTTATAAAATCCTGTACAAATAAAACAAAACATCAATCTCCCATTGAAGTCAACTTGCAAGCCTAGGTGGTTGAATTGGGCTTTGTGAAGTAGGAGGCAATACAACTTGGAAGAACATACTTAAAAAGATAGTAAACAACTAAGGACTCTATATTCAGCGTTATCAGTTTTAAGAGAACAAAAAATGTCGGTATTGAGTTTACCTCTGAGGTTTGTTCATTTAGTTGATTTGATCTATCATCCTCTGCGCACTGTGATCGAGGCTTGAAAGCAGGATTGGGCTTTTCATGCAGCAAAGCAGACATTGTCTGTAAACTCCTAGTTAAACTTTCTATTCCACGCTTGAAACCCTGGATTTTCATGCCAGACTCGACAACAAATTGTCCATCCAAGCCTTTATTGATAACTTCTATGCCCTGCTTAGCTTCTACAATTTGCCGTGCTTTCCCCTTGATAAAGTCCAGTAACTTCGAACATAGTTGGGTGCTCTCATTGAGCAAGGACAGCCCTTGATTTTGCAAGCAGCAAATACGGATCAAAAGTTCCTGATCTAGCTTGAAAGTAAAATAAGCGCCCTCTTTCCCATTGCCTTTTAGACGGTTCAATAGGCTAATATTCTCATGGCGAAGAGAATCGATTTCAAGCCTGTAAGATTCCACCTCCTTTCTTAAAGCCTGTTCTACTCCTGTTAATCTCATCTGCTCACTTTGCAATTTTCCAATTTGCTTATCATTCTTCCCAATTGCCTCACTTAGTCCCTGTCTCAACCCATCAATTGTCCTCTCTTGTTCACTGCATGTTCTCAGTAACCTTGTAATGGATTTGTGTAACTCCTTCCCCTCCTCCTCCTTCTCTTCATAATTTCTTTTGAAGCAATCTCGATCTTCTTCTGCTGCTCTGTACTTCTCTTGTAGCTCAGAAAGATTTTGCTGTAGGCCTTGATTCTCCTCCATTGCCTCCTTTGCCCTTGCAGTCAGGTCCTTCGTTTGTGATTCTGAATATGTTATCAATCTTCTGCTCTCTGCTTCTCTCTCATGAAAGGAAGAGACTTCTCTTTGAAGTGAAACATTCTGCTCTGCAAGCTCCCTTACCCGTTCACGAAGCCTCTGCTCTTCTGACTGATATTTCTCAAGCTTCAATGACCAATCACTTGATCTTCTGTCCAATTCTTTCTCCAATCCAGACTGCAACTCGTTCTTCTCTCTCTCAAGTCTTCTTGTTCTTGCATCCAATTCTGCCTTTGCCACTTTGAGTTCTTCTTTGGTAGCAGCCCTCTCAGCAATTCGATGCTGTAGAAGGCTTGAAACCTCAAGTGCCAAGTTCATCCTTTCCTCTGTTAGGTCTCTAATTGTCTGAATCAGTGCTGGCAACCCCAACCCACCATCCCGAAGAAAGCTCTCCTGCTCAAGCTCTTCAGAAAGTAATGCAACTCTCTCGTCAGCTTCCTTAGAAGCTCTATGCAACTCAACATCCATGTCATCTTTAGTTTCAGCATGGTTCCAACCCCCACAATTGTCAGCAAGAAAATTATTTTGTTTATGAAAACCTGAGAAATTCTTCCTATTATATCCATCAATTGCTTCATAAGGTCCATCCAATGGGTAAACTTTTTGGGCAACCCCATCTGAATTTGAACCAGGGCATCCATTCAAGGATCCACCATAGATATCTTCAATAGTGATCGGAATATCAGGATCATAATCTGTTGAACTTGTTTTGTGCAAAACATGGCTCTGGGAGAGCCTCTCAATTACATTCTTTGCAAGTTTCCGTGGAGATTCATGTCCAAACCCATTCTCCGCCCAATCTCTAGATGAAAAGTAAAGGCGCGTTCCTACTGTTTCTCCAAATGAACAGGACCTTGGGTTCTCTTTCATACTATCAGTTGGTGAAGTGGGCGCCGTGTATTGAACTCGTGGTGGACGCCTCCCACCACCATTTCCATTCCCAGCATGGTTCTTTTGAGAATAACTGTTCTTCAGCCTGCTCATTTCCTGTTGCTGTTCTCCATCAATGTACCGGTCCAAAACTTTACCTGAGACATTACTAGAACAAAATGATGAGCTCTCAGAGAAATCATTGCCAGCTCTGGAAGAACCAGCTGAACCAGGCCTCTCTAATCCATGTGCATTCCTCATAACTTCTGCTTCAAACTGTTTTCCCTTGGATTGTCTTTCAGGAGTACGACGACTAGTAGGAAACACAAAACCAGTAAAGGATTAGCCTCACTAAGCAAATCTTAACCAGTAAAAATGTGGAAACCATGTAAATCATTTCAAATTGGATTAAGGGATGGCATTTGATCAAGAAACTAAAATTCTAAAATGTAGCTAATCATGTCTTACCGAGATGAATGAGGTTGAACACTAGTATTACTGCTGGGAGATCTGCTTTGATCACTCAAACAGGACCAATTCCTTGGTTCCAACCCACCGCCATGAAAAGCTGGTGACGAGAATGAGCGGCTCCGCCTAAGAGCTGAAGGTCCTGAACTGGAACGTGGGCTCTGACTTTCAGATGTGTGTTTCCGAGCTTTTAAACCCTTGGGGTTTCTATCACTTTTCTCAACCTTGTCACTGTTCATTCCAGTTTCTGATGGATTCTCCCAATAAACTTGCTTATCAGTTGCCGGTTGAGGGACTGCATTGCTGTTTCCACTATTTGGTGCAGAAGATCTAAAGAAGAATAGCTTCTTCATCTGTGAATCTTCAATTGAAGAGCTGTCTATAGCGCATAAAAGAAATTTCCTGTCTTCAATACTGATCTCTTATTTGAGGCTCTATAAAGATGATGTTGTCTGGACCTGGAATCAAAAAACCAAACACCCTTGCCTCAGAAACAATTACATGGGCCCTGTAAAGATACCACTGACTGGGATCTCAGATGCTTAATAGAGAGAAGAAAAACATATTTTAACAGTATGAATTATAAAAAAAATAAAAATAAAAATAAAAAGGAACCAAAGACCTAAACCCATGTTTGGAATACTAGAATTGAGAATGGGAACAGGAAATCAAATCCATCTCCTATTGATTAATGCGTTTGGATTGTTTTTAAGAATGGGAATAGAAATAAAAAATCTGTTGTTATGGAAACCAAATTCTATTCTCCCTAGAATTTTGATTCCTCTTTTCTATACGGTATTATGATTCTCTCCATTTCCCATCTTTATTTCCATTTCTATTACCACCTACCAAACACACAAGAAAACCATCCTTAACCATGTAAAATAAAACAAGATGCACTAGAATCATAGGCTGAATAGACAATCCAGCTAGGGAAAAGAAAAGCCAAATAAATTTTTGGGGAATGCTGTGCTGAAATTACATGTAACGGTGAATGGATTTCATAAACAAGGGAAAGGAACCTCGTTCAATTCCTGAGAAAACTGAAGGAAAAATAAAAGGAAATGAATCTTTTGAAACTCAACTCACCTTGGTTAAGCCAAGGAGTCTATCAGGCCAGTTGAGCAGTGGTCTTTGCTTTCCTATATTCAGTGCCTTGGGTTCCCTTTTTCCTCTTCCTACATTTACTCAAAAAAGGAAAGAAGCATTAGAGATTATTCTACACGTAGGAACTTATTTTGATAAAGACTACAGCTTTTGATGACAATTCCCAAACCCAAATGACAAGCCTTAAAGGAAACAAATCTGAAAAAGATATTTAAAATGAATCCAAAACAAGAAGACAATACAAAGATGGGATTTCAAATAGCTGCATCCACACCTGGTTCTTGAATGAGATTACATAGACCTGGCCTGCATTCAGAAACAAAGGAAAATGTATTATTGGCTTAACAGCCTTACCCATTTGCTTCCACCAACAACAATGATAATTAATGTAATTAATAATTAATAAACAGACAATTAAAATGAAATAAAATAATTTAAAAAAGAAGAGGCAAGTGAGAAGAAATCGCAGCATAGATTTCGACAACCTTTCTTTGTTGCAGAAATCATTAAACATGAAAAGTTAACTAACAAAGCTTCTAGGAAGCAACAGTGTCAGAGGTTCTTTAAACCCTAAAAACCTCTGTCCTCTTTCTTCAGGGCCTTGATTTTTTTAAACTAAAAGGCTAAAATCTGACACCAATAGACTCGTATTATTACATACTTTTCCCTAATCCGACAGCATCCACACACCCGATTCGATCTTCTATGATTTCCGCAATCTCAATCCTACAAACATTCAAGAAATCAAGAAAATTTTTGAAACCCCACTCATCTTCAAGGATTTGTGTTCCTGTAGGACGACTATTTTCCTGATTTCCCAGAAAAGAAAAATAGCCGAAAGAACAAAAATGAACGAATCCTGTTTGGTTGCTGAGAAACGAAACTGATGGAAGTGAAATTAAAATGAAAGGAAAATCACAACCTCACACTTTCCAGTATTTTGGTTCCAAAGAAAACGCAAAAATTAAAATCAAAAAGCAAAAAATTCAACTCAACTGAGTTTCAGTCCTCAAGTATCTTTTTCTTCCTGCCCCTCACTTTTCTCGGCATCCAAACAAGACCCAAAACGGTAGAATTGGGCTTGCTGATTCTCACTCTATTCTTCCTCTAAAACGGTAGAAACAATCCCCAAAAAAAAAAAAAAAAAATACAATCCAACAATGACAAAAATAAAAACATCAAATAAGTAACCGATTTCTTAAAATAATAAGTAACAATTAAATTTCCATTCGAAAAAAGAGACAATAATAAAATTACCCCCAACGGTCGGATATTTTCCAGAAATTCGAAATTCAAAAAAAAAAAAAAACACCAACTCGGATACCCGAATTCTCAGGAAAATTGATTCTCTCTCCATAAATGGTAATAGACATACAAAGCTATTGAAAATTGGGAGAGACAAAGAAGAGTAAAGAACAGGGAGAATCTCACAGAACATCGCAGTTAACGTCAGTGGGTCGGCGACTGAGACGTTAGAGTCTAGATCCGATCTTCGATGCGAAAAAGTTAACTGTGACGGTGACGGCGGGAACTTTCCGGCGGCCGATTTTCTCAGCGCTTTTATTTAATTGTTAGAAACCCAAAAAAAAAATTAAAAAGAAACGATGGTGAGGAAAGAAAAAGAGAAAAGGGAGGGGATTAAGGGGTAGTTTTGTCCAAACGAAAAAGTTTTTAAATTTTTGGAGGCCGCGGAAATGGCGGAGGAGCGTCCCTGGAATCGGGGGTGTAATCAGGTGCGATCGAGTGCCGACTTGCTTTTTGTGGGATCGTATGTCTCTGTCATAATTACTCGAATAAAAATTTATTTTAGTACGAACGCTCCTTATTTAAATTACATTTTATTTCATTGGCATCAATATATTTATAGTAATATTATTTTATTTTTATTTTTTAAATTATAGTCAATTTTATTGAATGAGTGAGTCATATTATTTAAGGCTACATTTAGTTTCCAAAAAATTGAGAAAAAATATAAAAAAAAAGTGAAATAAATAAAAGTTTATTTAGCTTTTTTTATAAAAATTAAATAATTTTAAAATATATAAAATTTTAATTATATTTATTTTTTTCCATATTTTTTATATTAAAATTACATATGAGAAAATTTTTTAAAACATTTTTTTTCTTTTTTTATTATTTTTCAAGAAACCAAACATAACCTAATATTTTTAATTTAACTTAAAATTAAAGTTGAAGCCATTACTTTAAATATCAACATTAATATTATAAAATTTTTCCTTTATTTAATAAAATTATACATATATATATTTATTTATTTAAATTATTTTTTTATAAAAATAAAAAACATTTTTTAAAGTATTCTTTTGCTAAAAAATGAACACATGTCATCCCAATTTTACTAATATAGACTTGACTTCAAGCGATAAAAGAAATATTATTTTATAATATTTTTCCATTTTATATTGAATCATTTTGTGGGAGATAACATAATTCCCATTATTGCTTGATTCTTTCCATAATTCAAGCATGAGACCTTGTCAACCCTCACATCAACTACTACGCCCTTCCTTTCTACCTTCATTTTGAATTTTCAAATTTGATTTCTAAGTTCAAACTTCTAATCATATGCTTACATGCAATAAGATTAACAAAAGTTTGGTGAAGGAAACATCCAAAGTTTTTTCTCATAAGAAATTTAAGTGGTAGTCCTATTAGTTGGAAGCATGTTTGTCAACCATATAAATTTTTTAAAAATTTGTTAGGGGAAAAGGAAAAGGGAAAGAAATGGAAAAAGAAAGGAAGAAAGAGCACGATGGGGGTAGAAAATGTTTTCACCATTTCTATACATGTCAAATTATGGAAATATAAGTGAGTAAAAAATAAGTAAATCGTTGATAAATGAGTGTTTAATAAATCAATATTTTGGATTAAATAATGAAATCTTATGATCCCAATTTACATTGTTGTACTGAATTAATAACTTCATTAAATGCTTTACATAATAATTTTTTAGAAATACTTAAGGGCTCTTGTAAATATAAATTAATAATTCATCAAATTCATAAAATAAAATATAAAAAAAAACAAACAAAAATTCATAATACAAAATTTTTTTATAACTTTTTTTTTTCTCAATTCATTTTTTTCTCAAAATCATTACATACTCGTTTCTCTCCTTAGATTATCTAGCTCGGTGCCCTTTATTTAATTAAGTGGTTTATTTGCTTTCAAGCAGTTTGGCATTAGAACACTTCATTAAGACATATCAGAGTACTAAAGAGAAACTTCTTCTTCTTCTACCTACCTAGAAGATTAAGACCAAGGTGCTTTCCCATTGCTAGTTGAAACCTCTTCATCCTCTAAGATAATAATTTTTGACACATCTCTTCCTTTTTAAAATGTTTTAAACTTTTATGTATCAACTTTGGATCGCATTCATTGTTTTTAATATTACAAGCAATGTATGTACAAATATCGTATATAATACTCTCTCTAAATTAATAAATATTTATTTAAGTTATGTTTAGTTGATTGGATATAATATGATATGTATATCTTATGATATCATATTTTATTTGTTAGGAAATACATATAATATAATATAATTTTATCACAAGATAACTTACGAGATGGAATATGTCATATTATACTTATATTTATATTTAATGTGTAAAATAGACAAAAAAAAAAAAAAAAAAAAAAGGATAACCGATTAAAAGGGATGAAATCTTTCCCACTTTGGAAAACTAATCCTTCACTTTTTTTCAACCTAAAAAATACAAAAATGCCATCATTTTTTTATTGCAAAAATAACCATTTCTTTTAAAATATACATGTAAATAATGAACGTTGAAGGGAATTTATGTAAAAAAATGAGTTACTCTTCAAGTTAAAAAATAGGGAATGTTAGTTTTACAAAATTTGGATGTTTTCATTATTTTTAATCAATTAATAAAAAAAATGACATATATATTATTTTTCAATATTTAAAATAAAAATTATATTATACTTAAATATTTTCAAATTTTTCATGAAAATTTGATATGAAAAATGGCAAATAATATATCTTATCACTAACCAAACATAAGATATAATATATTATCTCATATTCTATCATATCTTATATTATATTCAATCAACTAAATATAATCTTATTGATAAATTAATAAATTATTTATTTATCGATAAATCAATAAACTTATTTATATGATAATTTTTCTTAATCCTATGAGTATTGCTTTATAGAGATCTTACTACCATTGTTGGACCATCCCCTTCTAAAATGGGCAATGTTTAGAATGATTGGTTGTTGTGCAAAGCATACAATATTGATATCTCACTTGCTAGACTAGGAAAATATGGGGTGTTGAGTAAATGCAAAATCATATGCGACTTGGTATGACAAGGCCAACACTTTGATTAGAAACACGTTCCATGAATAAGGAACATTCTCAACAATTTGCTAAGCATCACTTGGCACAAACTCGAAGCAATCAATATTATAGGATTTTTTTGAATATTTAAAAACTCCTCATTCATTCTCATACCAAGTTTATTGATATGGATGCATGTATGTATATAATTAAAATTCTTATAAAAATTTCCCATCCTCAAAATTCTGCATAAAAACTCACAATACCGTGGGATAGCCGATAGGTGGAGTTGAGAACTGAGCCTAAAACGACGTCGTTGTTGGGAACACCCAGCAGAATCGAAAACGGTGTCGTTTTCAAGAGCACCCTTTTATCCCAGGTCGACATCTCTCAGCAGAAACTGGTACTTACATGTTCAGAGACTTCCGATCTGGTTCTGGAACATATCTCTCTCTTCTCCAATGGAAATGGAATCGCTTCCCAACGGCAACTCCGTCGCCGCCGTGGTCGCGGCGGCAGCCGCTGCAGCAGCGGCGGCTCCGTCGTCCAAGCTAAATCAATTAGCGGAGTCGCTGAAGCTGGAGCACCAGTTCCTTAGAGTCCCCTTCGAGCACTTCAAGAAATCGATTCGCGCCAACCATCGGATCGTCGAGAAGGAGATGTCCGCCGTCATCTCCGGCGTCGCCGACGCCGCTAACGCCGACTTGTCCAGGGACGAAGCCGTTAACCATCTCAATTCGCTCGTCTCTAGATTACAGGGCCTCAAGAGGAAGGTAATCGGACTCTTAACCCTTCGTTTGGTTCCTAAGAAACGGGGGAAATGAAAGAAAGAAAAAGAAAATTATTGAGTCTTTATGCATGTGTTTCTTTTGGTTTCCAGTTAGCTACAAGTTTTGATTTATTTTTTGTTTTCTCCAATATTTTATTGGCAACCGAACGGCACATATTTAAATTAAGTTGAATTGTGAATCAAATTCGAGGCCCCGATCATTTGGCTGATCTGATACTTGCATTGATATTGATCGGCAAATAGTAGTTTTTCTAAATCGTTATTTTTATCCAAGATTTTCATATGATGGATAATTTTTCTTAATCGTTCTAGTGGCTTGAGAAATTTTATTCTTTGTTAAATTCTCTTGCCGTGTACTCAAACTGAAGATTTTCTTTCCCCGAGTCCATGAATAACCCTAGTAGCATAGAGTGATCACAATTTTTCAATTATTTTTGTGATTTTTTAGTTGGAAGAGGGAAGCCGCACAGAGCACTTGCAGGCGCAGAAGTGCAGAGCTCGACTTGATCACTTAGAATCAGCTGATGCTGATAATCTATCTGAATGGAATAACGCGCGCTTGAAGCGGATTCTTGTGGATTACATGTTGCGGATGTCATATTATGATACTGCAATGAAGCTGGTGGAGAGCAGCAATTTACAGGTAAATTTTCGGGATATATTTTATAACGGGCTAATTTATTGTGACGTGTCAGTTTAAATTGGCTCGAATTTTGTTGGATATATCCATAACTTTATTTCAAGCATTATTTTGTTTAGTTCCCTATTGGCTTAGGAAATCTCCAAGGGTTTGCATGTTATGATAAACTTGAGCCCAAGAACTTTGCCATTGTTATTCTATAGTCCACACCTTTCAAATTCTGCCAAGTTAGAATTTTTTTTCAATTCTGCTACCGTAGCCAAGCATTTTTATAATATTGACATGCTCGTCAAGGCTATAACTTCATCCTGATGTTAATAAAATGACAGTTCAATTCATTAGAAGAAAGGAGAGAAAAATATCCAAATTGTCACTGGGTCTGTATCATTGTGGCCTGATTGCATTGGTGGATGACCAAATGGATCAGCTACTGTAATGCAGTCACGATCTTTCTGTGAACAATTTTAAATTACCGGACTTCATGTAATCATTCTTGTTTTGTTCCTCCTCCCTGACTGGCTGATCAAATTTATGTTTATGAGCCAGGATCTTGTTGATATTGAAGTATTCCATGAAGCAAAAAGGGTTATTGATGCTCTTCAGAATAAAGAGGTAGCTCCTGCTCTAGCCTGGTGTGTGGAGAACAAGTCCAGGTTAAAAAAGTCCAAGGTATAACTATTCATTCCTAAAGGCAAATAACTTATTGAGATTACAACTGTCTTGCTTCTTTGTTCATTTGTTTTATTGCTCTATTTTCTTTTAGAAAGAAGAACATGAGCATCTTCGTTTCAAAAATTAACTATAAGCCTATAGAATCAACATCTTTTTGTACCCACATCCAAGATAGTGTAAAATTTGAAGTAACAAAATATGGTTGGAGTTGGAAAATTGCACTCTGTATCAAATCCCATGTTGATTGTGTATTAGTTTGTTAGTAGAGTTTTACAATTGTGAGTTACAATCAGTTGCACCATTATTTATTAACAGGTACTTGAGTTATGAACATGTTAAAGTTCTATAAAATATGTTCTTCTACCTTCTAAGTTGATGGTTTGTGACATTAGCAATCTAGAAATGAATGGAGAAAGCATAAAAATGTGGGCAGAAAAGCTTTTGGGAAAACATCTGAAATTCAATCACGTTGATAAACATCAGTGCCAAATTTGACTCACAATCCTCTTCTGGTAATGATTTATGTTTTTTTTTTCAAACAACATTAATCCATCTCCAAGTGCTGCCTAGTGCCAAGACAGAATGGTCTGGATGTCATATGTACAGTGTGGACATTGTCAGAGAAATGTGTAAACCATATGCCACAATGGAAGACCTTTTAATCATGAAGATAGCCCAGGTGAGACTAATAACATTATAAAAGAGATACATTAATTGTCACCTGTTTGTGCCAAATTTGACGCATAATCCTCTTTTGGTAATGATTTATGTTTTTTTTTTTTTCCATACAATATTAATCCATCTACAAGTGCTGCCTTGTGGCATGGCAAAATGGTCTGGATGTTCATATGTGCAGTGTGGACATTTTCAGATAAGTGTCTAAACCATGTGCCACAATGGGAGACTTTTTAATCATGAAGATAGCCCAGGGCAAGACAAATGGATAGCATTATAAAAGAGATACATTAACTGTCCCTGCCATTTGCAGAAAAATCTTGAGGTTGCTTTCTCAGTGCTCGAAGACATCATAATTGAGTGTCAAAACAGCAAAAACCTGCACAGCAGCACTTCCATCAGGGTTCTAGCCCAATCTGTGCCTATGAAAGCAGGAGTAAAATCTTATAGTCTGGGGAAAGGGGGCCCTGGCCACTTTGGGGTGTACTTATGTTTGCATGCCCAGTTGATTGAATTGAAAATGTTGGTTTGGTCATGATGGGGTATTATAAGGGGCTCCAGACATATTTTCAGGCTGTAATACAACAACTAGAGGATTTGTTACAATAAGCAGATAACTTTAACCAAAGTAAATCCCAACTAGAAATTGCTTGTGGCTAGTATCTTGCTCTGTAGGGAACGAAACTCTAATTTTGCTTAATCTGTAACCTCTGATGGGATGGCACTAGTTCACTGGCAGTAGTGTTGTTGTGGGCTTAATCCTTTGTTGGAGGTGATGGGTAGCAAGTTGGAATAAGAATCAAGAGAAACTAACAGGTTTCTGCATATAATGATCTTCAGCAGGGTTATCATTATCATGTAATACTGGAATGTGGAATTCATAATCATGATGCGTTGTAAAGGAGGATGTCTTAGTGATAATTGAACCATGCCTTGGGATGAAGTTGCTGCATTGTTGGAATCCAGTGTGCATAACTTAGGAAAACATAGCTTGGGATTTGGAATAAGGAAATGTTAAATATTTCTTAGGTGGAGATGTTCATGCAATGTTTCATGAGAGAATGCATTTTTTATGCAGAAATAAGTTTTGCAAGGCCAAAAATTTGCACTACTTTCTGAATGGAAGAGTAAGACTGGGAAGAATGTAGGTTTAGTGTTTCAAGATGGGGATTCAAAGTCTTTCTAAATTTGTATTGAGGAGGTAAATGGTTGTTTGAGGGGAAAAATCTTGGAGAGAGGAAGAGGCTTCTCTAGCTGGATTAGATTTGGGGAAGTTAGCTTGTCCTGAGTTGTTGGAAGGTGTGGAAGCTTGCTGCAGGAAGGAAGATAAACGAAGTTTTGCAAGGTTTGGGATGAAGGAGGAAGGTCTGACAGGTTGGAAAGACGTTCTAATGAGGCAGGGAGGTTTATTCAATCTTCGGTTAGCCCTGTTGAGACTAACTTCACTTTGATCTTTCCAGAGGGAAGGGGTGTGCTGGGGGGATGGTCCACTCCTGCCATGAAGCTGCGGGATCTTGGTGTGTCATCTACCCTCAAGGTTTCAAGAAGAGCTCTGGTGGCTAAGAGTCTGAATGAGGGGTGCAGCAAGTCAAAAAAGCCTGAGTCAAGTTCCTTCGCTGAGGTAGTCAAGAAGGATCATGGTGACGTGAGAGAAGCAGTGTGGTTAGAGCTAGGAGTAAAGTTTCAGCATAGGGAGATCTGCTGAAGAGATGCCTAGTGGGAAGTTGAGGGGAGTCTCCTGAATATGTTCCAGACTTGCCTGCTCTGAAGAGGTGGACTGCCAAAAAGTGAAATCTGAAAGGTAATGTGAGGGTATCTTGGTTTGGGGGTGCTCTTATCCTCTTTGATTTTGAAGAACTGACTGATCTTCTAAAGTTGAGAGACAACAAGAGTTGAAATAGTTTATTAGGCCTGACTTATGTCATCAAAATCAATGCCGTGCTCTTAACTAGACCTGCTGTGCAATGACTGTTTTTTCTTTCTGGTATTCAGTTGTCTCATTGAACTGTAATAATGCTTTTGCTACAACTAGATGAAGTGATGGTGTGACAACCAGCTTTAAGCTTGAGTCTCAAGATTGTGTCAAGCGCCTTGATGTTGCTGGATCACTCATTTTCTTCTTTGTTAATTATTTTTAGATAACAGGTAAGGTTGGAACAATTATACATGGATAACTTAGAATGACAACGATGTGGATGTTTGCATTTTGGGAAGGAAAAAGGACATAATGAATGATCATTGTGATTATATGGATTAAGGAAAGGCACTACAGTGGAGGTCAACTGAACAGGGAGAGATAAGTGGTGATGACTTTTTTAACTCCATTAATATGCTTCTGTTCTACTGCCAACCATTAGTTACACTGACATTTAAAAGCAGAGGAAGAGAAGGGTTCCAATGGGAGACACCATTTCCGACTAGTAGGAGCTGTTAAGAGAGAAAAAGGAGTGATCTAGATGACACTATAACAATAACAAGAAGATCCTGTTAAAGTTCCTGTCCTATCAAGTCATTAAAAGGAATCTTGTGCTGCCTTGCTTTCTCAGTTACTGGAACTGAAGGGTGAAAAGGCAGCTCCTTAGCTGGTCGATTGAATTTTATAATTTCCTTGGTTTTGGTGAAATATGACTAGAATGGCTTCTTATTTGATTGCAAATCTGAAGTAGAGTTCAGACTCAGAGGTGGATATCCCTTTCCTACATTATATATACCTGGAAAACTAATTCAAAAAGGAAACAATATGCAGTTGGGGAGAAGGGCAAGCTAATATTTAAGGATGATGTCACAATCCCACAAGGGTAGGAATTTGGCATTTAACCAGGACAACAGGCTATGAGAAAAAAAAAAAAAAGAAGAATGAATAATGCAATCCTCAAGAAATCGCATGAAGCTTTGTTCGAATGGATGAAAAAACAGTATTGGTACTTGACCTTGTTTAAATCCAAATAAGGTTTTCAGCTTAGTTTTGTTTGGCCAATTCATATAATTTGTTCGACCACTGCTGGCTTAGCATCTATTCACTTTTGATTAATTCACTCACCCCAATTGGAAGATGATCTGACAACCCTCTGAATTGGACATTCTTAGTTTCTATAGAGTGTAAGGTTCACTGACGATATTTGATTTGATTTCCACTCTTGACTGTACAGATTCCTTTCATGGCTTAGTTGTTCATCTAGAAAATGAGAAGACCAGCCTCTTTCACTTAATTAACTTGGGAGAACTAAAATTGGGAGTGCTGAATGAGCTTTGAAAGATCTAGTGAGTGTCATTGATCATCCAGCCCTACCAAGATTGCATTGAATTAACAAATCTGGTCTTTCCATTGGAGTTGGAGTGCTCTTTTTATTGTATTCCTCAAGAAGCTAGTCAAGTAGCAGATTCATTAGCAAAGAGGGGAGCAAAACACTAACCTCCTTTGTGGGGATTTTCTAACTCCATGAGGAATTGATTTTGTTGTTATAACCTCTTTCTTCCTTTTTGATTAGGGTGTTTTACTTTTGTTATGGGGAACAAATGTCTCATCCTTCCTTGTACCTAATTATTTCTTGGCAAGGAAATGCCTTTTTTTTTAATGGAAAATGAAATTAAAAATAGCAAAATGTGGTCACTTGCTTTGAACAAACTTTCTTTTGTCATAAAGAGTGTGATAGCTTTATTTTCCTTATTCAACAATCCAGTGCCACACAACGAAGATTGCACAAACTGAATTCTTTTTGGTGAATTTGTGATTCTTAAAGTGTTAGAGAGGGGCAATGATGGGAGAAACATAAGTTAATTATGCCTATAATTAGGTCTTAGAAGGTAGATTTGGTTTGCTTACAAGAAACTAAGATGTAAGAGATTTCAATGCAAACAATTAGGAGTGTGGGTGTGGGAAGATCTTTAGAATGAGGCTAAATGAAGCTAGAAGTTCAGTAGGAGGCATCTTGGTGTTGTGGGACAAGAAGGTGTTGGAGTTGTTTGACATGGAAATGGGAGCGTTCCCTATCCCTTTATCAATTTAAAAACTATGATGTTGGGGTGTGTGGGCCAATCCTTAGGAGGAGAGAAGGGATTTTTGGGTGGAGTTAGGTGCTATAAGGGTCTTTAGGATGATCCCCGGTGCTTAGTTGGAGACTTTAATATGGTCATGCTCCTAAGGGAAAGGAGGAACTACTTAAGGCTATCTTTACAGATGAGACGTTTTTAGATATTATAGAGGATCTAAATTTGAGGGATCTTCCTCTTATAGGAGAGCCCTTTACGTGGATTAGAGGATAAAGTTTTTGTTTCTCTTTGAGGCTAGACCGTTTCTTAGTGTTGGAAAATTGGGAAGACAAATTTTCATACCTAACTCAGAGTGTCTTATGAAAGCCAATCTTTGATCACTCTCCCATCATTCTTGATGGCGTTGAGTTAAAGAAGGGGCAAGTTGCCTTTTAGATTTGAGAATTTGTGGCTTAAGGTCGATGATTTCAAAGATTTGGTAAGAAATTGGTGAATGGGCTATAATGTAAGTGGTTCTTAGAGCCATTGTTTAGCAATTAAGTTAACAGCCTTTAAAAAGGATATAAAACTGTGGAATAAAGAAGTTTTGGTAAATATTGCAACCAGAGAATCAAAGATTCTACCCTAGATCAGTTTTTGGGACTCCAAGGAGAGAGAAACAATCCTTTTGGTTGAAAAGGTATTGCCTAAAATGGTGGTTTCAAAGGAGTTCAAAAAGTGGGCATCAATGGAGAAACTATGTGGAGACCGAGAGTAATTTGGTTAAGATACAAGGATGAAAACACCAAATTTTTCCACAAAATGGCCAATGTGGATTGTATAAGAAACTTTTGACCTAAATTGTGAATGGTTGACCGAGGAGGCCAAGATAAAGGATGGGTTGTGCAAGACCTTTGATCCCTACTTTTGAATCAGGAGAATGGAGGTTGAGCATTAGTGGAATGAATTTTGAAATCCTAGGGAGTGGCAACTCTAGGAGCCTTTTTTGGAGGGGGAAGTCTTTGTTACCCTTTCCAATTTGTGTGGGGATTAGACTCTTGGGCAAGATGGCTTCACCACAGTGTTTTGATAGTCATGTTAGGACTTTGTAAAGTTTGAGGTGACAGGTTTTTCCATGGAATTTTTTTACCAAGGCACCTTTTAGAGAACCTTAAATGTCACTTTCTTGGTTTTAATCTTGAAAAAAAAGTGTAGAATAGAAGATTTGAAGGATTTTAGGCTCATCAACTTAGTAGGGGGATTGTATAAGCTTTCAGCTAAAGTTCTAGCAAACATGCTCAAAAAAGTGGAGGGAAAAGCGGTTTCAGCCTATGAACATGGTTTTGTAGAGGATCGATAGATTTTGGATGTAGATTTTTTCGCTAATGCTTCATTGATTCAATGTTAAGGAGCAACAACATGGGGAGAGAAATATAGGAGGATGTTCAAAAATACTAAAAAAAACGGATCAAGCAACCAAACAATATTTTATGTTTAATTTATGGGAATGGGCGAAGGTGTATATAGGAGATTGCCCTTTCTCCATGTTGGACTTTGTTGATTTGGTTGAGCTCTAGATAGTGGGTGGTAGTTGTTTTTTGTAGTTATCATGACTACATGGGGCCTTTTGGTGCCCTTGTCCACATCATGTATACTTTAATGTAACCTTTTGTTAAGCATTGTTTCATTTAATGAATATATTGTTTATATATATATATATATATAAAGAGCATTATTTTTCAAGATGGACATTGAGAAGGCATACAATCATGTCAATTGGGACTTCTTAATTACACTTTCGCCTAAAAGTGGATTAGATGGATAAAATGGTGCATATCAACGACAAATTTCTTTGTTCTAGTTAATGAGACTTAAATCTAGTGTCTATCAAAACTCTTAGGGGTTTGAGGCAAGGGTCTTTATCCCCTTATTCATTTTGGCGATGGGAGCTCTTAGTCGGATCTTGAGCAAAATTAAGGAAGGGGGTTTTATTTTGGGATTCAAGGTGGGTGAGAGAGGTGGAGGAAGGATATAAGAGTCCTATTTTTTGTTTGCCAATGATACACTAATTCTTTGTGACACCAATCAAGAGCGATTGGAATATTTGGGTTGTGTCTCCATGTGTTTGAGGTGACCTTCAAATTAGATATAAATTTAGAGAAAAGTGAGCATATATCTAGTAAGGAGTGGCTAATATAAAGGGAGGGATTAACTTTTGTTTTGGGTTGTAGGGAGAGGAAGTTGTTGAGTACCTACTTGGGCCCCCCATTTAGAGTTCCTCATAAATCTACAAGGGTGTAGGATCGTCTGGAGGAGAGATTTTAGAGAAGATCGATAGTGTGGAAGAGGTAATATCTTTCTAAAGGAGGAATACTTACTTTGATTAAAAGCATGTTATCAAGCCTTCCAATCTATTTTATGTTTCTATTTGTCATTTCGAGAAGGGTAAGCTTAAGGTTAGAGCAAATCCAGAGAGATTTCCTATGGGTTAATGATGTGTTAGAGAAAATACATCATTTGGCTAGTTGGTCTATTACCTGTTCAGAAAAAAAGGATGAGGGCCTTAATATTCGTAATCTTTCCACTTTAAACAAGACTTAGCTTGGAAAATGAAGTTGTAAATTTGCAGTAGAAAGGGAGTCCTTATGGAGACATGGTATAATGAGGAAGTTTGGAGAAAAGGAAGGTGGTGGTCAAGGCTACGAGGTGGGGTGTAGAAGGTAATTAGAAACATGTAGGAGGTTATAAAAAGCAAGACTTGCTTCATAGTTGGTAATGACAGTAGGGTAAAATTTTGGAAAAATGGATGATGTGATGACTTGTCCTTGGAAGAGTCTTTCTTGATGTTATTCAAAGTAGGGAGGGAGTTGATGGAGTCCCCTCTTCTTAGGATAGTTTAATGATTGGGAACTTGAGGAAATGGAATCCTTTTTTAGGAAATTGTGTGCTTTATTGATTATAAGAGATGAGGATGATAAATTAAGCTACAAGAAAACCAAGTGTGGTAAGTTTTTTGTTAGATCCTTTTTTGCCTCTTTAGCTAAGGGAGGTATAGAGTTTTTTCCCGCAATTATAGTATGGAATCCTTGGATACCAATGAAAATAAGCTTCTTTGTATGGGAAGCACTATGGGGAAGAATTTTGAAGTTAGATCGTTTCAAAAGGAGAGGATAGATTTTATTGGATAGATATTGCATGTGCAAAGGTGATGAAGAATTGACTGAATATTTGCTTCTTCATTGTATCAAAGCAAAAATGACAGGGCAGCTAATTTACTCTTTATTTGGAGTGGTTTGAGTGACACACTTTACAATTAGAGGAAACCTTTTTCAATTGGCATGACTTATTGATAAAAAAGAAGTGGAAGAAGGCTTGGAGGGTCATTCCCTTGTACTTGTTTTGGATCTTATAGAAGGAAAGAATAGGAAGTTGTTTAGTGATGTTACACGGTTAGACCAAGCAATCAAATCTTATTTTATGTTTATGTTTTGACAATGAATTGAAGTGTACATAGAGGACCATTCAATTTCCATTATAGATTTTGTATATTGGTGGAGTTTTATGTAAGAAGAAGGAATTTGTTTTTTGTTTTCTCTTTTCTTGGTTGGCCTTCAGGCACCTATTGTATACATTGCGTGTACTTTGGTGTGTCTCCTTTTAGGCACTTCTAATATATTTTCTTTTTTGTAGATCAAAAAAAAGGAAAAAGAAAAAGAAAAAAGCAACAAGCTTCCAATATCTAAACTTGCAATTCCTAGTGAGAGTTAGCTTTTTTGCTTGGAAAGTTACATAGGTTAGAATTTTGACTTTGGATTAACTCAGAATGAGGGGTTGGAGATCCCTAGTAGATGTTACACGTGCAAAGAAGATGAAGAAACGAGTGATCATATTCTCCTTTATTGCACAAAAGCATGCAATTTGTGGTAGTTGGTTTTTGCTTTATTTGGTGTATAGTGGGTGATGCACTCTTCGGTTAGGGATTTTTCTTAAGCTAAGATGATTCTTTTGTTGGGAAAAAAAGGAAAAAGGCTTGGAAGGTTGCTCCGTTATGTATGTTTTGGATCATATGGAGGGAGAAAAATAGGAGAGCCTTCAATAATTGTGAAAGCTTATATCAAACAATTAAAAATTCTTTCTTGAACCTTTTTTAGGATTGGGTTAAATTGTATATTGGGGATGGTTCTTTGTTGGTATTAGGATTTGTGGATTCGTTAGGCTCTTTATAGGGCACATTTGCTAGTTTGTGTCTTTGCTCTTCCTTTTGGGTCTTGTGGTTACTTTATATACATCATGTATACCCTCTTTTATTTATAATACATTTTCTTTATCTAAAAAAAAGAAAAAAGAAAAAAATCCAACCTTGCAATGCATTTTCACATTTTTCATACCTTTTTTTCTAAAAAAAATTCTTTAGAAGTTATTTAAATTTTTTAAGGTTTTTATTTGTTGATTACCAGTTATATGATTTAAATTTCTGTTTCTTCATTTTAAGTCTCGTGTTCTCTTCTTCTCCCTCTTCTCGGCTCTCTTCCCACTTTCTTTTTATCCTATTTTTTACTGTGGTAAAAATTTCTCCTTAGCTAATTGTCTATTTTTACTCTGATTTCTTCTAATTTGTATATTTTCTAACTCATCTTTATTAGAAGCTGTTCTTAAGGGTGTTGTTTCAACAAAATCAGCAACCTTTTCATAAAAACTTCTCCTTTTTGTCATCTTTAAATCAGCAGCTTTCTCAAATTTCATACCAGTCTTCTGAGTCATGATTCATGAATCACCACTCTTTGGCTTGGCTCCAGAATAAATGCACTCTTTAAGCTTGTGTGAATTAACCCACAGTTACAGTTCTTAAGAATTCTCACTTAGGTGGTGTGTTTTTTGACTGAATAGAAAAAGTCAAAATATTTAGCTTTTTCTATTCAGTTAAAAGTAACATGTTAATATCAGCCAACATAATTAAACTAAACATATTGGTAACAAATTCACTTTAGTTATATTGGTTGATATTAATAGGTTATTTTTAGAAAAAGCCAAATATTTTTACTTTTTTTATTCAGCAAAAAAACAAACACCACCCTAGTCTTCAAATGACAACACTAGATTCCTTTTTGGCTCTCAAAATGCTTATCCATTAGGGTGGTCCTGTCAAATATAAAAAGCAATTTTTTGCACACTTTATTTATTTATTTTTTACTCATGTGTTTTCTACTCAAATTCATTTGTCGTATTTCACATATATTGCACATCACATTCGGTTGTTGCACATATTTTTTTGTCTTTACTATCTTGCTCTGGAAGACTTTTAACTTGAGTTGGCTCCTGTTACTAGACATTGAGACACAAGCATGTATTACTTCATAAACAATAAGAATGAATTTCTTTCTTTGAAATTATTGCAAGATAACAAAGTATAAAAAATTGTTTTTACGGAACATTCCAAGGTCTGAATGTTATGCAGACAGGTGCCCCTATCAATGACCTTTGTGCTGAGAGGTGAGAGTGAACTACTTTTCCCCTGTCAGGTTTATGGCACTAACAAATGTAACTCAAAGTATATTGACTTGTGCTAGTTAGATCTAGTGAACATTTTCCTTGTATATAAATGGGCCCTAAGCATCTATCGCTGCCAATTAGTGGTTGAAATGCATTAAGTGGAGGAACTCTAAAGCACCCCCTATCTAAAATTATATGCTAGGAGAACTTGAGTGTTGCTTAGCATGCAAGAATTGGAATGGCATTATAACTATTGTAGAATTTGTGCTTGATGTGTGAATGAATTTTTTGATGGCAGAGCAAATTCGAGTTTCAGTTGAGGCTCCAAGAGTTCATAGAGTTGGTACGAGCTGAAAATAACTTGCGAGCTATTGCATATGCTAGGAAGCACCTTGCACCATGGGGAGCTACCAATATGAAAGAATTGCAGCGGGTCATGGCAACACTGGCTTTTAAGAGCAATACTGAATGTGCAACATACAAGGTAAACTCATGTATCTTTGTCTTATTATATTTCTAGTACTTGATTGCAGAGGACATACTTGTTCATGATATTTGGTAAAAGAACAGGTTTCCAGTACTACTATTTTTTCCTTCATGTCTGGGACAGAAATGAACTGCTTGCTTTGCTTGGGTTGGAAATTCAAGTGAAAGATTTTGAATATGACAAAAGCAAACAAAAAGATAAAGACAGTGATCTCTCTCTCACCTCCAAGTTTAGTATCAGTGAAACCATGAGGCCGATTATTATGGGGCTTGATAACTATTCAGCATGATGATGGCTATGATGATTTCTGCAATAGTGGAAATAATTTTTCTAATAGGTAAATTTTTGTTCCCATTGGGACTTGAACCTGGAACCTGCCATAGACCCTCCCCAACCCATTACCAATTCAGCAATATTTTCATCTTTTAATTAATATCAATAGTTTATGACTCATCAACAAGAAAAAAATTTAATATCAATAGTTTATGTATTGAAGGGTTATGCCTTGGGCTCCTAGAGTAGATTCTGCAACTTATTGTGATTCTTTTTGTAATTCACTTGTTAGGGAGCTCTTGCCCCAAAATGATAAATGGTATCTAGGTTGAGTTCAGTCTAATAAATTTGCCATCTGAACTGACAAATTGGGATTTCATCTAGTTTTTTTCCATGTTGAAGTCATTTCTTATCTTGGATCAAGTGCGTACCACTGAATGGCTGATATTTCTATCCATTCAGTGCCATTATAAAGATCACTGAATTTTTATTTCAAAATTTTTCCCTCAATCAACTGATATTTTTTTGATAAGTTCCCTCAATCAACTGATATTATCTGGTTCAATTTAATTTCCCTCCCTTAGCCCAAACAATTACATTCCTCTTTGATTTCTGGCTTTTCTGGGTGCTTTATTTTCCGTTTATGAGCTATATTTTACACATTTTGCAAAGCATTTGACTAATTTGTCATTGTGCATTGCAGGTTTTATTTGAACCAAAGCAATGGGATTACCTGGTGGAACAGTTCAAACAGGAATTCTGTAGGTTATATGGCATGACTCTTGAGCCTTTGCTGAATATATATCTGCAAGCAGGCTTGTCTGCTCTGAAAACTCCGTATCCTCATTCATTTACTAATATATCGTTGCTTGTTTTCACATACTAGTTAGTGGCTTAAGTGCCATTACAGTTAGGTCATATATTTTGAATTTGCAAAATCAGATTTTTAGACCCCAGGTTTTTGAGCAAATGCTTGGAAAAGAAAAATGGTGGGGGGATCTTACCATTACTTCAGAATTTACTTCCAGATTAATTTACCCTTCTTTTTTTAGTTCAAACACATACTAGATAGAAATGGGGGGAGGATGTCATGGGTTATGCCTACCCTTAATCCACCCACTTAATAGCAATACCTTGTATAATCCAATCTTTACCATTTGAAGTCTTCATGATAGAAACCACCAATTATTATGACTCTCATTGGCAATCAGCTGAATGTGTCCCATCGTACAGCTCCTACCTGATAATGAAATCATTTACATTCTGAAAATGAGTACCAGAAACTCAATGATTTGATGAACCCATGATGAATCTGCTTTTCTGATAAAAACTCAATGATTTGATGAACCAACAATGAATTTGATGCTTTTCTTACTTTGTTAGTTGTGGATACTCATTTTCACCTTTGTGCTGGTGTTTTGTGCATGAGTTACGGCTGCTAATTTCTTTTTCCAGTAGTTTTACCCTGACCTGATTTAGATACTGTTACCAAGATGACTGCACCAAAGAGGACCCTTTGTCACAGGACAGCTTCCGGAAACTTGCCTTGCCATTACCCTACTCAAAGCAGCATCACTCGAAGCTTGTTTGCTACATAACTAAAGAATTGATGGATACGGAGAACCCGCCTATGGTGTTACCCAACGGTTATGTCTATAGCACCAAGGTTCGTATCATTCTAATGTCGAGTGAGAGCTTATTTGGGATTGATTTTGAAAAGGGCTAAAAGTTCTTCCTAATGCTGAGAATCACTTTTTGACAATTAGGTGTTTGACAAATTTTTAAAACTCTGATAAGTGATTCATGAGGATCACTTGATAGGTAATCTTTTTAGTTTACGTCCAAACAACAAGGGATTCTCTTTAAAAGCATCAGAATCACTCCCAAACTGGGTCTAAGTAGGTTTTATATCAGCCATCTAACTCCTTTTAGGCTAACTGCAGGCTCTTGAAGAAATGGCAAAGAAGAACGGCGGCCAGATTACATGTCCAAGAACCGGTTTCATCTGCAACTCTTCTGCTCTGGTCAAGGCATATATTTCGTAAACCCACGCACAGAATTGCCTAGTAATTCTCAAGTCTCCGTGCGGGTGTCTAAAGGTGTGACTTTTATTCTTCATTGGCACTAACCATTCGGTGTTTGAGGTAATAGTCCAGGGCGATTCTTCTCATTCTATGACTTTTGGGGACAGGGCCACATGTATATAGTCTGCAAACTATCATTTCTACAGACGTACGGCTGTCACAATAGCTAAATAAACCAGAACATATTTCATGATGTAAATGCATTACGACCCGAACGAACCCCACAGCTATGCTCTCAGAACATTGGTGGTTTTAACGGTTTACAGTGGCAAGGTGGTTTCTTTACTTTTGTTCTCACTCCTCAAACCAAGTGACTATATTTAGGCCTTGATAAAATCGAGGGTAATCCGTATAACCAAAATCCCAAACTATTTACTTTTATTCTTACTGCTCGAGCCAAAATCCCCACACTCCTACGAATCTCCTACCGCATGCCCATATTTCTCGCTCAAGCCTGGTGGTAACAGATTGTTGACTTTCTTTTCAAGACGGTTCTGGGCCTTTTGGATTAACCTCCAAGATGTTTTTGAAGGATTTGTTAACCGTTGATCCCGCTATTTTAAAGTCATTTAATAATTTGACCAAAAATAATTCCATAATTTTCAAAGAAGATATTTAACCAATGCCTCAGGTACTATAAATATACCTGAATACCACAAATTGTCCATGGTTGTTCCACTTAAAAACCAGCAGGTCCAGAATCCAAGTACCTGTTCTCGCTTAAACCAGATCCAGATGACAAATTGTTCCAAAAAGCTGTTCGCTTAAAGAAAAATACATTTAGGAAATCAAATCTCACTACCAATGTTAACAGCTACTGGGAAATGCAATCCAACCATAAAATAGAGAAAGTTCCACAAACAGTTTTATGCTGATTTGAACTGGCTTTTGGGCCTGATCTACTCTATTGATGAACCATGACTACTCATTACTCATCATCATCAACAGGACTTGCATCGTCCCTAGGAATGGGACTAGGACTGCGGCTGTGGCCATTTTCTTCATCAGGGCTCCTCCTGTAATTCCTATCTCTTGGGCTGTCTCTTTCAGCATCAAGTGCAGGGCTTCTGCTCTTCACCCTGGGGCTGTCACTGTAGTCTGAACCATTGGTGGTCTGCTTACGATCCCTTGGGGAGGGGCTTCTCTCTTTTGGGCTTCTCTCATCAGGTGTTGGACTGCGCTTCCTTCCCTTTGATGGTGGTGGTGATGCCTTGCGCCGCTTAGGGCTCCTGCTGTCATGAGGGCTCCTAGATCTTCTCTCCAAACGCTCAGCACTTCGCTCCCTCTTAGGAGATGATCTGGGTTGACTGGAGGCAAAATTTTAATTTATAAGCACATATCTAAGGAATATCCATTTGCCTCGTGACATTTTGATCAGTACTGATAAAAAAAAAGGATGATAGCAATAGATGAAAAAGAAAAAAAGGAACCTGTAACTGCGGCTCCTGCTGTAACTACGACTTCTGCTTTGGCTCCGGCTCCGACCACGACGAGGAGATGGAGACCGAGAATAACTACGTCCACGCCTGTCCCACAAAATGAGCCCATTGATATGTATTTTCATAATAAGGCTATCACAACCATTGTGCTGGAAAGAAAAAAAAGGCAGAAACACCATTAAAGATCAGCATACTTTAGCTTCTTCGGACTATTCTGACAATTTCTTTCTATATGGCCTCGTTCCCCACAGCGGTAACACTTGTTCTTCCAGTCACCAGCTTTGCAATCTCGAGCCCAATGGCCATCAATTCCACAGTTAAAGCAGCGTCCTGATCCAGGTGGAGGACCTCTGCCAAGATACTCACGAGACCCACCAGGACCACGTGGACCCTACAAAAACTCAACAATTAACCAATTTTTAAGTCAAAATGAGAAAGTTGTGATCCACTGGAAAGATCAGGAGAGAATAAAATGTGTTTTGAAAATCAAACTGAAATGGCAAGTTGGAAGAGATTGAAATAACTAGCCATTTCTTCGATCTTCTCCGGTGTTAGAAGATTTTTTTTTTCATTCAACATTATTAATTCGTTAATATTTCTTTTTCAACAAAATCATCTTTTCTAGGTTATTAATGTTCTTTTTTTGTTTCTCTTTTTTATAGATTTTATTTAATTCATATTTTACTGTCATGAGCTAGGAAGTTGAATTCCTTTGGCAAAAAATATCCCTTTTTTGCAATTTAACCTACAATCTATGAAAAAAGACTTACAGAAGTTATACCTGATAAATTTGGACGATACATTGCAATTAGTAGATTTAAAAAAATACAGCCAACTGATAATGTTTAGAGATACTCAATGAAACAAGGGATAAAACAGAAGATGGCATTTCATTGGATTCCCTATTCCCCAACACAAAATATTTAACCTGGTTTATCACTGTAATATGTGTCAATCCATGAATCAAATGCATTGTATCCAACTCAAATGGGTCCTTGATTATTCATAGTTGTTGTAAATGAGGAATTCGCAATAGCAAAAAACATAAAATCAAAAAAATAGCCTTCAACTAATAACTCATACGACACAAACTCTATATTATACTTACATAGAAGTATAAAAGTATACAAAGAAAAGCAAATACTTCATAAAACTCAAATAAAAATAATCAGGAAATCAAAACAAAAGCAATATACTATATATAACTTACCCCCTTAGCAAATTCTACTATTATACGACTTCCATCGAAATCCCGACCATTCAAGCTATACCTTGCATCATCAGCATCTCGTGGATCACTGAATTCCTGCCATTAGAAGTGACACAAAAGAAGAAAGAAACACAGACGATCATATTTGCAAGACAAGGATGATTTAGTGAAGAAATATATTCATTAAATAAGCTATAAAATAGATAATAATATATAATAGTGAGAAAAAAAAAATAACAAAGTGAGAAGTACATACAACAAAGGCAAAGTCGTGCTTCATGTCCACATCGCGTACTCTGCGTAAACGGGTTCCAGAAACAATAAGGCCATCATGACATAAGTACCGAAGGGTTGATACTTCGCCCCTCACAGATGAACTAAACACCACTTTGAGATTGTTGCCATTTCCATAAAAACACGCAATAACATTATAGAAAGAATCGCCATGGTCCCCCTATACACTGGGCAAGAATATCCACCAATTTCACCATGGGCAACCTCTCACCATAGACCTCCAGGTTAGGAAAAAGTCCAGAAACCTTCAACAAGATCATTTGAGTTAAATTACAGACACGTGGAAGGGTGCAACATTCTCACACAGCTAGTATAATGAAGATTCAATGTCAAGCACAGAAAAGGCTTGGCAAAGACTCTGTTATTGCTCACACCCCTAAATTTAAATTAACCCCTAAAACCACCACCAAAGACCACTAATCCACCAAGACAAGATGATGCATCTTAGATAGAATGCACAACATGGTTAAAAGCAAGACAAAATTAAAATAACATTAACATTGTAATAGAGTCAGAAATAAATGAGTCTCTTTTAATATAATATAAACATGCTTAAAGAAAACATAGCCCAGGATGTAACATTATTAAAGAAAAATAAAATGAGAAAAGTTCACTTTGGATAATGCTACTTCTTAAAGTGGCATGTTACTGTATTGTTCATTATTGACATAAAACATCACTTGATTATCAAACACCATTTAACATTACCTTCCATATCTACTAAATAGGTCTTCCAGATCACGCGACCTTGTCCGAGAAGACAAACGACCAACATAAAGACGGGTACTCCCATGGCGGTCATCATACCGAGGCATTTTATCTGCACCCAAATGTGGTTTTTTTATTGTTAATAATAAAAAGGACAGCATCATTCTCGTACATATCTCTTACATGGAGGAGAAAACCCAAAAAATGAAAGTCAACGATGTCAACAATTTTTTAAAGCATCCACAATTCCTAGAAAGATCGATAGATTAGCAAGCTCATGTTTTGTTGCTGAGAGGATTAACAACAATAAGAATAGAAATAAAACTCATGTTTCCAGTCTTTTTTCCTTTACACATCCGTGCTTCTTCTTTTGAGTAATGTTAAGTTTATGACTCGGATTTCAAAATTTCCCTTTCCTCAAATTAACCCGGTGACCAAACAGAACCTGCATACCAATTTAAACTGAAGAAGGGGGTAAGGGGAAAGGGGAAACCGGGGGGGGGGGGGGGGGGGGGGGGGGGGGGGGGGGGGGGGGGGTGGGGGGGGGGTGGGGTGGGAGGGGAGGAGGAGGGTTGTGGAGTGGAAGCGAAGGAAAAATAAAAAATGCATGCACAAGCGCATCAAGAGAGCGAGGAATGGAAAGGGATTACAAAACTAACCTATTCAATCTCCAAGAAAGAGTTTTCAGAATCAAAGACAAACGATTATAGACAGATTCATAGACAAATTATCCAGGAATCTTCAAAAACAAAAGCTAACCTAATCAAACTCCGAGAAAGTGATTAATAATGAAAGACAAGTGGTATCACCAAATTCATACACAAACTGTCCACAAATTTTCAAAAACAAAAGGATTTTCAGATCCTACGAACTTACAAAAACAAAAACTTCTCAGATCCTACAAATTCATGAAACATAAAAGACAGATTCAAGCAAGTCATCAAAAAAATCATCAAAACCAATGGAAATACAAGAGAATTAACAGCGTACCCGAAAGCGGAGGCAGATAAAACCCTAGATTTGTTTCTCGAGAAGAGGTGTGCGCATCTTCTCTCTCCTATTTATAGACAACGACGAGGAACGGACGGCTACGATGCGTTCTCGTGAATCACATGTTTTCTAACGCCTCTTTCCCTTTTTAAAAATAAATAAATAAACTATTATTATTTGTTAATTATTAAATACAACAAAATTTATTTTTATTCAATTTGCAATGATTGGAGATTTTAAAATGTAACAAAGAATATTAGCAAATAGTTTATAAATTAAAAATAATTCAAATTCATACATTCGATAAAAAGCAATATCTAAAATGGATAATACCTGAACGGTCAAAAATAATTAATAAACAATAACATAAAATTTATACCCTTCAATTTTATTTTATTTTCTTTCTTTTTCTGTGATTATAAATGAAACTAAATCTTAACTTCACCATCATAAACAAAAAAGAGATTCTTACATTAGTTATGAAAAAATACATACATGAGAGGTAAGTAATTAGTTCAAAAAAGTTATTAAAAAAAAAAAAGTTATCCATATAACAAGTTTAAAAGATGATAAATAAGGAATCCTAAGTATGAAAAAATATGTTGCCTTCGAAATTATTGATAAGTTAATTCTCAATCAGCATATTTGTCGGAACTTAAGTATAATTGAGTCCCCTCTATAAAAATTTTAACCAAGATTGAGTTCTTAACTATAATATTTACATAACTACAACTAAGTTAAGGTTAAATTTTCAATTATAATATTCATTTGAATTTAACTATCATTAAATTTCATTTACAAATAACTTAATCAGTGTTAAGTTTACGGTTAAAATATTTAAATTGAGTTAATTATGATTGAGTAGTAATTTACAAACAAAATTAACTACGGTTGAGTTATTGGTCTAAATATTTACTTTAACTTGAATATGGTTGATTAATTTTCATTTGCAAAAATCTTTTGATTTAAGTTATACAATATTATAAGGTTTACCTATATAGCTAGATTATCAACGCGTAGTTAAATTTTCAAAAGTAAAATGGTCACCTAGACTTTAACTACAATTAAGGGTTTTAAATATAAAATTTTACCTAAACTTAATTATGATTACAATTTGTTTACAAATAACTACCGAGTGAAGAATACCGTGTGACCATTCAATATCTTGATATTAGTCATCTTTAAGGTCATCATTATCTCCATAATACACTATGACATGCAATGTATACAAGGGTTATGCCATTAAAAAGGATGAAATCATCCTCATTCTTATTTCTAACCCTCCAACTTTTTTCACTCTAAAAATATATATTTTGGATAAGAATACCCTCACTTTTCTTTATAAAAATAAATTTTTATTTTAAAATACATGTAAAGAATCGAAATGCTAAAGGGTATTTATGTCAAAAATAGTTTACTCTTTAAGTTAAAAAAAGGGGAGTGGTTAGTTTTACAAATTTGAGCTCTTTCAATGCCTTTTAATCAATTAATCATATATACAATAGCAATATAGTTAAAGATTGACGATGCCTTGTTGATATCCATTGACAAGTTATGATAATACAAGTTCAAAAAGAATTGTATTTATTTTGGTTTTGGATAATAAATAATACGGGGTTACAAAATGATGCAGAAATTTTTAAAACCCAAAAGAACCTTCAAGCAAAGTTGTATTTTACATTAACAACTCATCAAGTCTTAATTATTTGAACATTCTATATATTGATACCAAATCTCATTAAATATTTTTCAAGTTCAAATATGAAAGAGGTTAGATTTATAGATCGAGGAAGGTTTCATCTATTTCAATAAAATAATTATTCAAATTAAATATGGATTTTAGCATTTTCATTTCAATCAATTAGAGTTTTATTTTTTTTAAAGCACGAAAACCGATAATACTGAAAAAATGTTATTAATTTTGATTTTTTTTTCAATCTAAAATAATTATAACATGTTTCATCTCATATGATAAAATCATTTCCCATTTGTTTGATGTAATAATTATAGTACACCAATATTTTTATATTTTTGTAAATTTTTAAAAATAATTGACGTGATGTAATCTAAATAAGTTCAATCTAAAAAGCTAGTAAAGAGGTAAAGAATTCAAATATGTGTTTTCTTTCTCATTGTAATTTTCCTATTTTATTTTAATTATTATTATTTTCAACATAAAAATGTTTAAAAATATATTTTATTCGTTATTTTGACAGTGATGAGCAGTTTATTCTCATTCCGATTCTGAAAAACCAATCCAAGCACATTCAAAGAAATTAATTTCCCTGTCCAAACATAGATAATAGTCCGCACCAATCCCATTGGATTGTTGGCTTAATGATAAAGATGCCAGATTCTAGGAGGTTTAGCCTCCAAAATGTTTAGATTCAAGTATTTGCATGCACACAGGAGAAGCCCATTCGAGCATGTGAAAGCAATGGGATACCTTAGGCTATGTTTGGTCTTGGAAAATTAGAGGGCACGAAAATAGAAAGAATAAGTAAAAAGAAAGATAAAATAATTTAAAAACATATAAGTTTATTATCAATTTTAATTATATTTAACTTTCTTTCAAATTTTCTATGATAAAACCAAACATCCTTTTGTCCTTTTTTTTTTTTTCATATAATACGTGTATATTTTGTTTCTTTTAATACAATTCTTATTTACCTATAAAAAAAAAGAAAAAAAATCATTTATTTTAACTTTTTTTTTTATTTTTATTTTTATTACTTTCCGGTAACCAAACATAGTCTTATAAAACCTGTGGCATTTGAATGAAGTGGCGCTATTTGCTAATGCCTCAGAAGAAGTGAAATTTTCATTTATTTTCATATTCTATTGCTTAAGAACACCTCATCTCCCCCTGTGACTAACCTCAAAAGCCTTACTCAGCAAAACTTTGTTAGAGCTTGGAGCATGCCCGTAGCCTCAATACTATTCTAACCTTACAAATGGCGTATATGATGATTTCCAACATGCAGTTTCACAAAATTTTTTACTAGTAACTCTGCTTCAACAGGTTCTGCTCTTTCCAGTTCAAAACTTTGCTCGACTGCCATTCTGATCACTAAGGTAGCTTTTGGTGGTTAAGGTTGCACAGTAGTTCTCCAGCCATGCACCAGCAGATTTCAGAACGCGAAGCTCGCCGGTGAGGAGATCTCGAGCCATTTGCTTTCGAAGAGCAAAAGTTTCATACAAGGGAGAAGCAGGGGGCAGTGACTGCACATTCATGGGAGAAAATAAATCTAGGTAAGATGACAAGCAAGCTTGGTTTCAATTTATTGTTAACAACCGGGTGAAGAATACATTATCACATATTTTTTATTAATAGGTGCCTAGCCAAAAAAGGGGCGGAACCTAGGAACATAAGATCTATGTATGGGAGACTGAAAATAAGAACAGAGCAAAAACCATCAACCCAAGCCAGGTTCTATCTCCTACCCATGCTGTCAATAAAATTGACAAAGATGAAATTTGTAGAATCCTGGCCCTCGATCATGAAACAGAGATTTGAAAAAGAGTTATTCAAAGCTAAATTCAGACATCCCCAGCCAAACAAAAGTTCTCTGCATATATGAATCTTACTACCGTCATTCATGTGATTTAAATGCACACCTCTTTAAAGAAAGGAGAACAGATAATCTTGAATTTTTCCTTGTTCTTTGTTTTTTTTCCTCATTCTGTTTTCTTCCTGGGATAACGTTACCATATGTCATGCTGTACCACATTTTGGTGAACACGCTCCTTGGTAGTGAAACAATCCAAATATTTGACAGCATGACCAAACAGACCATAAGCAAGTAGTGATACTAGATTTTAGATATAAGCTTTCAAATGTTGACTTTGTACTTCATGTAGAGGTTCCAGAATATAGATGTATTCATGAAATCATAACAACAAAAATGTGAGAAAGGATGTTAATTAGTAGAACATGAAGATTTTAATATTACATTAGAAAATGCTAAAAGAAATATCAATACAATTAAGACTAAAAATGTAGGAAATAAAAAAACAAGCATGTGATGTTCATGCACAGAAAAGTGCATGAACTTAATGACATCCACAAAATGCCACATCTTTAATCCTACTGCCTCCCCAGTACAGAAATCAGTTGGGTAGCTCAAAAACTATCATTCTCGTCTTCACCAGTGTTGCAACCACAACACTGTATTTCCAACCCGAGTTTAATTTCAACAAGGATATGAGATTAAGGTTTTGTTTTGTTGAGAGTAATATTTTCACTGAAGAGGCTACATCTTATGCCATTTTGCAATGCCAATCTCAAATTATACTATTGAGGTCAGTTGCTGCATGGATAAAAGAGTCAATGTGACAATTCATTCCTCTCAACTGTTCACTGAAATGACTCTAAAGCACCATCAAAGTACAATAACATGGGTCTTAGTTTCTATTATTCACTCATGCCTTTAAAATCTTCAAAATTTAATATTTCTAATGAAATATAGAAAAAAAAAATCCTTAAAAGAAACTCTTTTTTACTGGTATCATAAAAATAGACATCTCAATATGTCATCCAAAATTTTCAAGTTTAAAATTTGTCAAAATTTCAATTCTCTGACACCATTTCAAGATATATATAGGCATTTGCAACCTCCATTCAATGTGATGGGCAATTGGAAGAATAATACAAGAAAGAACTTGGTTGATCATCCCTACATATATTAAAACAATTTCAAAAAAGAAACACCCTTGCATAGGCAAGTTACAAAGATCCAAGTCTAAAGAAATAAGTTGAAGAGATCCATCAACTATCGATGCTAAGATAGAATAAATTTGAAAATGATGCTCTAGTTGCCTCCAGAGTTCAAAATAATCATTACTTGAAAATGTGAACTTGGTGTAACGACTAATAAATTAAGTAAAAGTTGTCACATGTACCTTAATAGATGTATTATATTCATTGATTAACTGAGTAATCCATGACAACAAGACCTGATGTGCTTGGATCTCTCTATTCCAGCTCTTTAACGGACGCCGAGCCAGCCGGCCATCATTTTGTGCAGCTTCCACAGCCAAATCACTTAGTTCTGAATATTCAGCAATAATCAATAAAGTATGTAGTTAAAGGCAAGAAGTAATGTTAGTTCTGAAAAATAAATAAATAAAATAGACGATATGCAAAGAGAAATGTCTGAGTCAAAACAGACCTTGAGGAGAGGTGCAACAGAAAATACGAGCAAATGCACGCAGGGATTGTGGAATTCCCCTCCCTTTTCCTCTAGCAGACTTCACTTCCCTATGTGAAAATAAAGTTATAAGAGATAAATATGGACACTAAAACATGATAACTGAAGTCAGATCCCACAGAGTTCAGGCATTTAAAAATTACAATGCCCATGGGGGAGCACATATACAGGGTAAAAAGTAATGATATTGCTGAGTGACAAAACAAGTGAGTGAACTTTTCAAGGTCGTAGTGATGGACAATTATATATCAAAATGAAGTTATGAAATATGCTAAACATAATAATGTATGTTGATACATATATAAGAGTATAATTGAAGCTACACAAGAACTTCGAAAATGAAACTAGAGTAAAACTCATTTGAATGACTTAACTAAATGTCCACCACAAATAAGAAGGTCAAGTGTTATCGCAATCATCTATGCCAGTCTTTAAAAATAAAAAATAAAAACCTTGGCAGCACATGGAGCTATGGCAATCTTTTGGATGAGGGAGCATTAGGTCATAGGTTAGGTTTGCAGGTCCATGGAAGTTAGACTCTTGGGTATGCAAAGTCATCAACTTGGCTGTAGCTTTGAAGTGGTCCTCTGTTGGGATTTTTTGCCACCTTGAAATTTAAACCTTGGCAGCACATTATGGCAATCTTCTGGATGAGGGAGAATTAGGTCATAGGTTAGGTTTCCCCAGGGAAGTCCATGGAAATTAGATTCTTGGGTATGCAAAGTGATCAACTTGGCTGTAGCTTTGAAGAGGTCCTTCGTTAGGGATTCTTATATTTTTGTTTTGGTCTTTTCCTTCTTTGGTGTCATGCCATTTGCTGCTGTATTCCACTTTGAAGGACCTCATTTTATTATAAATGTATGTTGCTACAGACTACAGTTCAAATATATAGCCCATAAACTACAGCACACATCTTTTTTTTTTTTTTATGTGAACATACTTTCTCCATGACTCCTATAAAACTGGATTCCATTCAAAAAAAACTCCCTGCTCCATTTCTATTCAAAGCCATTCCCCTGCAAATTTATAGATATCTCATGCATCAGAATAATTCTTTTCTGGCTCAACAGTGTCATTGATGCTTGACAATTTAAAATATCCATTTCTTGTTTCTAGTAGATGCTCTCATTCTGTAAGCAGACTACCACTCCACTGACATGCAAAGATTCTCTTGGAATATAGCAAAAGCATAATGATAAAAGGAATGATCTTCCCTTCCCCTCGTTTTTTGTTAATTATAATGACATCTACCAAGCAAAAAAAATTTAAATATCTTATCATTTACTCTCAGGAAGTATTTTTTTTCTTGATAAGTAAATAGAGAGAATGTATTAAAAGCGCATACAAAATGGGCACAACAAAGTACACACAAAGTATACAATAAAGGCCACCAGGCAAGCAAGAGAGAAAAAAGAAAAGCAAATACCAACCACCCAAACAACACCAAACCCCTACACCCTAAAGACCAGGAAAGAAAAGAAAGCACCCCTGATCACTACTGCATACAGAAACCCACAACCAAGTTGAGACAGAGGAAGCGTCCGCATAGTAGAAGGGATTAAACCCCACAGCTCCTCCCCCTTCCCCTGACTGAGAGAGGAGAGCTTTTGTAATTACTTGAGCATTCCAATTTACAAATTTCCCTCTCAACACGGGAGTTCAGTCTCAGTGAGTATTTTGAGCTTTCTTAACACCAAAGCATTTTTATTTCTCAGAAATTAGGCTTTCCTCTAATTCTTAGCAGTTTGTTATTCTCTTGAAAAGATTTTTCTATTTTCAGCTCAAGGTAGATCAAGAAAGTTCAAAATTTTACATGGAATACAATCCATTTTCAAGATATAAAGAACAATGAATCAGTACCAACTTGATTGTAAACGAATTCCCCATAGAGCTGAAGCTATTGACATCTCCAATTTTTGGTGGACAATGTCTATGAAGAAGTTCCAACTTCAGTGTGCGTAGAAGATCATGATGAGGTATATTGACCTGAATCTGGACCTGAGAATAACTGGTGTCATTCACTAAAGATCATGCCACGATTTGGAGTAGATACAACAATCATTTCCTCAAAGACACAAAAATATATATACTTAATCTTTTAGTGTTGAAACCTCAAGCAATAGAATGAAATGCATGCAAAGATAAGAACCAAAATTAAATTAACTTGCAATATTTCATTGTTATTATGTGTTTCACTAGTAATTTAGTCTTCCAACCAACATCGCAAAAGAATGCTTTTAAGAATAAATAATCTCCGAAAAGCACTTTTGAGTCAATATAACAAAAACTTTCAGAAGATTTCAGATACTCGTTGAAATTACTAAGTTCTGGAGACTAATTGTGTCCTTTACCTGGTTCACAACTGGAGTAAACATAAGTTAGTTTAGAATCGACTTTCACATCCTGGAAATACCAAAGTTATGGGTAAACTAGTAGGCTGTTTAAATAAAACTTGATGAACAAAAGTTACAAGTAACTAATAAGAAGTCCATTATTGAAAATCAAATTTCATGTGTGTGTGATTTCATCTAGACTAGAAAAAATGCATTCCACCATGGTCTGAATTCTATGGGAGCTCAAACCACTTAGAAATGTCTCACCAAAAATATATTATGAGCACCCTCCCTGATCAGAAAGAAGGAATAACAACAGCAAGAAAGCTTCACTAACAAATGAATTGTTAATTGTGCAGTTTTTCAATGGGGTCAGAAAAATGGCCAAAAATTTGGAAAAAAAAAACCTCATATAGATGTAGTACGTATGAAAAATATGAACACTGCAGGGATAGGAAAAAATATAAACACCGCAGGTATAGGAAAAAACTATAAACAAGACGTCTTGTATAATGTAGACTTCAGTCACAGAGGAACACAATAAAAAGAAATGGCACATGTATAGTGGTGCAGGTCAAAGGATGGCAGCAAGACAAGTTCAGGATGTGGCAGGCCCATCCCTCCCAAACCTGAGTGATGACAGGGGCCTATAGGGGGCAAGGATGAAAATATCGGTAATCACGGATATATCGGTATTTCGATTTTACGGATATATCGGATATATCGGAGATATATCGGTGGATATTTTGGAAAAAAATATCGGTAAGCTTAAAATTGTTAAAAACTCATGAAAATATAAGGAAAACCTCATAATAATATAATTAGAAGTATAATAGACATTTTAAAGTTATTTTATTGAAAATTTTGATATATGTATAATATGATTTATCATATTTGATAATAATATCGTATGCATCGATAAAAATATGAATTTTATAAGTGTACATTTATTATTAAATTACACCTAATATTATGATATTTGATTATAATATGTCTAATTTTAAAATATATATTAGTATTAAAATATGATCCATTTAATTCAATTGTATTAAACAATATAAAATAAATAATGATATATATATAATTTTTTAATATTTAATTAATTATTAATGATATTAAAAACATTATGAAGAAAATCATATAATTTTTATATTTTTGGTAATTAATTAAAAGACTTTGCATTTAATTATAAA
Source organism: Vitis rotundifolia (assembly GCA_030254885.1). Classification (NCBI taxonomy): domain Eukaryota; kingdom Viridiplantae; phylum Streptophyta; class Magnoliopsida; order Vitales; family Vitaceae; genus Vitis; species Vitis rotundifolia. Next base: position 1,900,885 of record CM058163.1, read on the forward strand.
ATAATTATAATTAATTTGCTCTTTAAAATATTCTTATATTTTCTTTATATAATGAGTTTAAGTATATATATATTTGTTGCATATTATGTATCAAAGGGCAAGTTAGCCCAAGTGGTAAGCGGGTGAACCCCAAACCTTTTGGTTTGGGGTTCAAATCCTCTCGGCAGCAAGGAAATGGGGGAGGCACTGTAGCGCATTGACGGGCACTGTAGCGCGTCTGACTTTCGTTGACCCGCGTTGACCACGCGATATATCTGAGAAAATCGCCGATTTATCGTAAAATCACCGATATGTCGCGAGAAATAGCCAATTTCTCTCGAAAAATCCCGAAATATCGCCGGACCGGATATTTCTCCATGAAATATCGTGTTGAAACCCTTCGATACACGATATTTCGGCGATATATCGCCGAAATATCGCGACATTTTCTTCCTTGATAGGGGGTAGGGTCTAGAAATATGTTGATAGTTCTCAATCCCACATCAGAGACGGAAAAAGTATTGGAGGCAAAACTAGTCTCTATCAACTGCCTCATTGAAAAATTCCCCATAGGTCTGCTATATTTTTGAAGAATGTCTTCCTCACAAAAATTGAAAAAAAAAATTGTAGGACTCAGGACAATTCAGGGCAGGGCAAACTAAAAACTGTGCAGAACCCACTACTCAATGGATCACACATACATATACCAAAAGCCAGAATGATTGGACAATTCTGGACCACCTGATTAAACTGCTATATATAAAGAGAAAAAAGAAAACAAAAGAAATTCAGGAAAGAAACACCATTAAATCTAGAGCCTGTCTTAGAAGGGATCCACAATTGATGTGCGATGGCATAATGTCAAGCCAAATACACAAAGATATAGGTGGTCAAATTCAAGTTTTCTAATTCAAATGAATAAACGGCTACAAAAAGCTATGACATACATACATATATGTGTTTGTGTGTGCACAATATATCTTCTCAGTTTAAATCCAAAACTAACCTGGTCATAAATGTTGTATGGAAGCGTAAACCCAAAGTCCAACAGGAGGGTGGCATTCGGAAATTTTCCATATCGTATCAGAACCTAAACAAATGCTTCAAGAGAACTCAAAAATTAAAACTCAGAATAACCAGTTCAACAATGCTATAATGACATGAAATTTGTGTAACGAATTCCTGTCTATTCAGTGTGATTATGGACCGCATAACACCAATCTTCTAATGAACAAGACTACAAAATAAGCTACAGCATCAACTTATTTAATACCATATAACTGTTGATGGCATGCAGCTACACTCATCACATCAGCCCATAGATATGTTACTGTCAAACTTTTTAATAAATGATTGAGCGAAAGACAAAACCAGCCTATTAACTAATTTCAATATGCCAACCTTCAACATTTAAAAACTAAAACATAGTCAAATTTATTGTCTCTAAGGCAAAAAGCTATCCCATCAGCTTTAACAAACAACAAAAGAAAACATCAAGATAATGTCAGAAAATAGTTGTCTAACATAAATATACAAAAACAATTAGCTCAAAATTTGAATAGAGATATAAAAGTAATCCATTTCAATACAATAAAGGAAAGAGATATATTAAAGCTGCATCAAACCTGTTCACCCGGAGCATAATTACGATCAGCAATGACCTGTACAGAGTAAAGAATTAAAGCTAAAGAAAAAATTATAAAATATATAATGATTAATCTAAGGTGGTCCCTGAAAGATTGCAGGCATGCAAATATACAACAAAAATTTGAAAATGAAGTGGCCCCACATTAGAAGATGTGGGAGATCAAGTTCGAAGAATTGTTAAGTGACTCCAAACCTCTCACAGAAACTTAGTATTTTGTGACAATATTCAAATGTCAAACAAGAAATGAGTTCCTGACACATGACCTAGGATGGTAAAAGGTGAAGTCAAACAACTTATCAAAGCAAGTAGACATGTGCACATGCACACACACATAAACACAGGGAGATTAGAACTTGCAGCAATGAAAGAAATTATATGGTTCAGATAAATTAAATGATCAAAAAACAGTCATGGAGAAGGCAGAAATAGTTGTGGAACATTTTCAAGAAATTCCCAGCCCAAATGGTGCATGATTTAGCTGACACTATGAATAGATGTGAACAAGGAAGAGAATGAAGGATGAAGGCATTGCTGCTGTAAATGCACAAAATTTGAAAACTCTAACAACATGGTAATCCAACAGAAACTGTGAATCTGTATCATTGAGCTGGTTGGGCTTGACAGAAAGTTTTTCAAGAAGATTTGAGTAGAAAAATATCAGATACTTGGAGAACAAGCACACCACCAACTCATAAGCAATAAGGAGAAACCAAAACCTACGCCAATGACCATGAATCGACTTTATGACATGTCAACATTAGAAGCAAAGATGAAAATATCTATGTCAACAGAAATGTAGATGGTTCAATTTCGTAATGGAAATATAGGTAAAATGAAAGAAACATAGAAATTGACTAATAAATGGAATGAACAACATTTGAGAAATGATAAAATAATGTGTCACTAGTGATGAAAGGCTTTTCATGAGCACAAATATGTGCATGTTATGCATATTGTCATGAGTGCTAACGTATACACGAAAATTTTCTTATAATCAGTTGATATGACATTTTTATTGTTAAAAACAATGGAGAACTATTTTAAAGACTTGTTCCCAAAACTTGATTGTTTGGAACTGTTTTCAAAAATGTTGTCAAACATGCCTTTAAACTTTTGTTCACAGAAATCACTCTATTTTCAAAATAAATTCTGAAATACTTGTTTTTACCCCAAAATTTGTTGAGAATGTGTTTAAAATAGGAAAACTACTCTTTGCTTTAAATAAAAATTGTTTTTAAAAGCAACTACTAAACAAGCCTTAAATTTTTATTTAATGTCCATATCACATTTTTCTAACAAGTATCTATAATAACTTTTTTTTGTGAAATTTTTCAAAACTATTTTAAAAAAACATTTTAAAATATATATTTTTTTAAATATAGTTGTTTGTATTATTATCACTCTAAGAATTGATAAAAAAAAGGCCAAGCAAACTATAAGCCTTTCAAACTTCTTTATTTTATTTGCAACAAGTAAAACATTATTTAATTTAAAGTAACAATATTTTGCCTGAAGTCATATGTCAGAATATTTGAAATGATAAACAAAATATTCCCCAATTTTTGTGATTTTTCAGTTATTTTTGTGATTTTTTATTTTTTATTTTGTCACTTATTGCCATCTCTTGCCAATTTTTTGCACCCCTTCTTCATATTAGGAACCCCTCTCTTGGCCAAGTTTCGGCACATATATTGCTGAAAATTTGATTTTCCAAACCTTGGTTAGAAGTATCATGTGGCTATGATAGATATCACCTAATGAAGTCTAACCCAAAACCTACCTCCAATGTTGAAGAACTCTAAAAAATTGGTTGGTTTCAACAAATACATGTTTATACCCTTATTACCATGTATTGTAAATATTGCTCACAACATCAAAGAAGTTTTGTCTTTTGTCTCAGCAATATCCTATTAAGAGTCACCAATTTCGAATAACACGCTTTAATACCTATAACCATTTGCCTCAGGAAATCCTTTTTTTTTCCTTCTTATTCTCTCATTTCTCAGCAATCAAAACCCTATATTTTCAATTTCCATACTTGGACCTCGTTTTTTTCTCTTTGGTCTCACTACATCAGTATCCAAAAGAAAAATTCAACATTTTCTTGTCAAAAATTTTAGTTTCTTTCATTTGTTTAATTTTTTAGTCATTTTCTCATCTTTTATTTCTTCTTGGGTGAAACCGTAGACATTCAAAATCTATCAACTTTTAAGCTGATTTCAAGCTTTTTGGGGGGGGTATACAAGAACTTTAGCTACTATTTGCTGTCTAGTCTACATTTAGTATAAGGAAAAAGGGCCCTTGAACCTCTCTATCCCTTTTTGTTAAACCGATACAAGAAGAGAGGCCATACACAAGATGATGTACTAAAGTGTTAGTTAACTTGATATAAATTCTTAGCCTATCACTTAACAATTTAAGCTTTTAGGATAAGTAATATTCTAACATAGCCAAATATCATCTTGCAATAAAGTTGATGTCAAATATTATCATGCCTGAGATGGCTATCATGCAGAAGCCATTAATCTTCTTTCTATTCCTCTTTTTATTGCTCTTTCATCTTTCCTTACTAGCAAGAAAGAATATGTCATCATCAATCATGACCTTAATTAAGAACACGTCATACAGTTATAATTAATTAAGAAGCAAGTAAGAGGAGAGAGAAGTAGATATTAGAGGGCAAAAAGAGAAGAGTCATCAAACATTAAAACTCATGTTGTTGGCTTCCTTTTTTTTTCCACTCAAAAGAAACGAACAAAGAGAGAGAAGGCAAATTGCCCTTCTCGCTTTTCAAAAATACTACTAAAGAGCTCAACCACCAACAACAGTTAAGTCTTTTGGAGTGCAGGACCCTCATGCATCTTTTGAATGGTTTGGAAGGCAAGGAATAGAATTGATTTCAATAATAAAGTGCTTTCAATCCAAAGGCTAAAAAGCTCTTTTATTTGCTTTCTTTGGTCAAAGACTAACTAGGCTAAAAACTCTAGTTAGTTTCTTTGATTGGTTGGGCTCTTTTTGAGGGTAGTGGTGTTGTTGCCCTTCTTGTTTTGTAAATCCTTCTCTTGTTTGAGCCTTTTGGCCATGGGTTTATACATCATGTATTCCTTGAGTCGCTCTTTTAGCACTTCTTATTAATATATATGCATTTATATATATATATATATATATATATTGATAGGTAAATATATGCATTTATATATATACACACACTTCTTTATCTATCAAAAAGTACTTAAGTCTTACCTATTGTTAAATTGGTTTAGGAAAAGCTTTGATGAGAAGGCACAACTAAAGAAAATTTTAATAATACACATATAGCATGAAAGACATTGTAAGAAGGCCACAAGTACTTTCTTCCTTGTAGAATTAGGTTTTGACAAACTTTTGAAACTCACTTTTACAAATCTAAACTTGGTGGGTCATTCTTCAAAAAATCATTTTTTTTTTTTTTTTTTCCTTTTTTTGATAAGAAGAGTATATATATTAAAAAGAGGTGCCAAAATAGCGTCATATGATATACAAGATAAATGCACCCACCCCACACAGCTCAAATAAAAAAAGCTGCCAAAATGGAGATACAAAAAACATCCTCACCCTCAATGAGAGCCCAACCAATCAATGAAACCAATTAACATCAAAGGATCATCCTTTATAAACATCTTAGTCTCTAACCAAAGAAAGTAAACAAAAGATCCCTTTAAACTTTGGATGGAAAGCACATCGCCTTCGAAGGCGATTCTATTCCTTGCCTTCGAAACCATCCAAAAAATACATAAGGGATCTACTCTCAAAACTTTCTTACTCTTTTTGCCCACAAAGGACCCATTCCAAAAATCACTTTTTTAATATATAGCACATTACCAAAATACTATCAAAGCATTTTTTTTTTTTTTTTAACATCCAAACACCAAGTAAGTCTTCTTAAAAGCATTTCTAATGGAACTATTACCAACAAAAGCACTATAAACTAAAAGTGTTTTAACTAGAATCACTTGCAAACAACTCTAAATATAACAATTTTCTGGACCCTCATTTTCCAAGTGTGTCCCTACTCAACAGGTGAGACTTGCTTTCTATTGTGATTTTTTTTTTTTTTTTTTTTTTTTAATTTGGAGTCGTCATTTATTTTTGTTTATTTTTTAAAAGGAAAATAAAATTAGAAATAAAACCCTAAATGACTATAGACCCTCCATTTTGTCCTTGTAGCACATGTTATTCATCATACTTGTTACCCCACCCTTTACATTTTCATGTAGTACGCACATAGGATCCCCTTCTATTTAGTTGTTCATCACGCTCCTTAGTGGTCCGCTTGTTACTTAGCTTGACACTAACTCTTAAGCCACTTTTAAAGACCTTTTGAAAGGAGTTTTTGGATTCATCGTGTAGCTTTAGTGGCACCCTAGTTTTCCTTAAATTTTCGATGTATTTAGAGCTTGTTCATGACCTTTTTGTAAAACCCGAAAACCTTTTAGGGTCAAATCGGTCGAGGTCAACCAGTTGATTGGGTTTTGTGTTTTTTGGGACCACTTCGCTCCCTTTTCAAGCCCCATTTTTTTTAGTTAATTTTGGGGGGTTCCTAGAGGTGCTTTAAGAGAATTTTCACCATTAATGTCTCTTTGGGCTTGGGGTTAAGTTTTTGAAGGTTTTAGATGTTTTGAGCTTTGGAGGAGATGAGGACAAATATCTAAATCTCCACTATTCCTTACTGTATAAAAATGGAACTTGGAAGCTCAGTTTTGAGGAGGATTTTCTGAGTGTTTTGGAGATGGATACTTTGCTAAAATTGAGAGAGGGGGAAGAAGAGTTCTCTTGGAAGGATTCTTATAGCTTGGAAGCTTACTTGATGAACAAGTTTAGTCACTTGTGAGGATAAATTTTGTAAGTATAGTTTACTTTCGTTTTTTATCTTTCACTTATAGTCCATTCTTCTTCTCTTTTAATTCTTTGAGGATATATATTTGTTAGGTATAGATATTAGAGGCCACAAACTTGGATTGTTTATTATTTGTTCATGTTTTATGGTTGTACTTCTTCTTTTCTTCTTTTGATTGTTCTTGATTGCTTAAAAGATTGTTTAATCTTTATTTATCTTATTGTACAGTGGTTTTGAAGTTTTGTTTAATTTGGTTTTGATCTTTTTTATGTATTTTTACCCATTTTTCAAGTCCATTGATCATTCATGAGATAAGACTTTGCTAAGATTTGAAATCTTTATTTTCTTTTTATTTTCTCTTTTGGGGACTTCAGTTTTCCCCTTCATTTTAATAATTTTTGAAAACTTTTTTAATTGATTTTAAAATAAATTTAGAGAGCCACAAGTGTTTGTGTATTTGCCAAAATGGTTTTCCATCGAAAATGTCTTCTGAAGCCTCTTTTAGCCTTCTTTTATTTTCTTTTCAAATTTGGTTATAAAACCCATTTTCAAACCCTCTTTGACTGAGATTTCATGCATCTTTAATGGTCTTTTTCTTGGCCAAAGTTAAGCCTCTTTCCATAGGCTTTGATCTCACTATTATGCTTGAGAAAATTGATAGTTACTCTCATGATTTTTGTGGTTTTTGAAAAGCTTTTTCTAACTAATTTTTAGAACACCGTTCTCAGTCCTTTTGAACCACTTTTTATAGTCAATTGGAGTTTAACATTATGGCTAGTTTGAGGTCATCAATGATTGTCATGATCATGGGTACATAATGCATGATTTCACATAAGAATATCCTCATTTATAGGTGTTTCTTTGTGCATTTTATCCTCAATTAGCACTCAAGCATGAAAAAAAAAAAGTGTTGAATTCACAAAAAAAAACCCATAAATGAGAATATCATCATATGAAATCATGCATTATGTATGAAGGAACATGACAACCATTATAGAATTTAAAATGACCACAATCCCAAACCCCAATTAAACATGAGAAGGGATTCAAAAGGGATGAGAATGGTTCATAAAAAATTAGTTTGAAAAAGTTTTTCAAAACCATAACAATCATGAGAACAACTATCAATTTTCTCAAGCATAATGGTGAGATCAAAGCCTATAAAAGGAAGCTTGACCCTGGCCACAAAAAAGACCATTAAAGATGCTTGAAATCTCAGACAAAGAGGGTTTGAAATTAGGTTTTACAACTAGATTTGAAAGAAAAATAAATTAAAAAAAACCAAAAAAAAGCCTTAAAATGAATTTTCTATAGATAATCACTTTGTCAAATAAACAAACACTTGTGGCTCTCAAATTTATTTCCAAATCAATCAAAAAAGACTTTAAAAAATCTTTAAAATGAAGAGGAAAACTGAAATCCCCAAAAGAAAAAATTAAAAGAAAACAAGGATTTCAAATCCTAACAAAACCTCACTCTCATGAGTGACCAATGGGTTTGAAAAAGGGTAAAATACCCAAACAAAATCAAAATCATAGCAATCAAAGCTTCAAAAACCACTGTACAGCAAAGTCAATCAATGATCAAGCAATTTCTTAAGCAAACAATATGAATCAAAAGAAAGAAAAAGAACAACCATAAATCATAAACAAATAATCAATAGTCAAATGTGTGGCCTCCAACATCCATGCCCAATAAGCAAATAATCCCAATATACAATTAAAGAAAGAGAATAAACAGTGAATGAGAAGAAGAAAACGAAATCAAAGTGACTTACCAAGCTATCTCCATACAAGTGAATCACTTGCCTTCTTGCTACCTCTAAATCTTCCTCCAAGGTAAACCCTCTTCCAAGAAAACTCTTCCTCTCTCTCTCTCTAAAAATTTGCAGAGTTTCCCCACCCAAAACACTCAGAAAATCCCCCTCAAACCAAGCTCCCAGGGCCTTTTTTTATATGGTAAGGGATTGTGGAGATTTAGACACTTGTCCTCATCTCCTTCAAAGCTCAAATCTTTAAAAAAACCAAAAACAAACCCATGGCTAAGGCTCAAAAAAGCTAACTTAAAACGAGGCTCGAAAAAGAAGTCAAAACGAGCCTAAAATCACCAAAACCCAATCAACTGGTCGAAGAAACTAGTTAAGTCATTAACCTCGACCAATTTAGCCCAAAAGGGTTTTGGGTCTCACAAAAAGGTCCTGAACAGGCTCCAATCACGTTGAAACTTTGGGAGAACCTAGGGCGTCGCTAAAGTCACACAACAGATCCAAAAACTTCCTCTAAAAGTTCTCCAAAAGTGTCCCAAGAGTCAATGTCAAACTAAGTAACAAGTGGACCACCAAGGAGCATGATGAACGTCTAAGCAGAAAGGAATCCTATGCACACACTACATGAAAATGCAAGGCAAGGGGTAACAAGTATGATGAATAACATGTGCTATGAGGACAAAATCAAGGATCTACAAATTTACTTCAAGGAAAAGATAAAACAATGCAAAAATAATGGCATTCCAAGCATAGGCATACTGGGTTCAAACACCACTTTATAGCATTGTAGCAAATCCACTCCTTAAGGCTTTAACTAAACTAGAACAAATGAAAAACACAATGACAAAACCTTTTTAATATATAGATAATAACCATTTGAATCTACTAAGATTGAATGACAATGGGATCACTAAAACTCAATTACTTGAAGTTATATATCCAAACTCCAACTCTCTTAACATATGAAAATTCCATTGTTAAATAAATAAAAAATAAAAATAAAATAAAAAATAAAAAAAACATACAAAACAGTGTCCAACTATGTGCTTTGATAGAAATAAAATGCAAGAAGGATTATGCATGAACACCAATATTTTTGCATCAATCCCTATTGTCTCATTTAAGTTTGATTAACTATGCTATAAAACACACTTGAGTAAATAAAGAAGAAGAAAAAAAACTAATATAACGTGTGAAAATTCAGCTAAAATGAAAGAGAATGTATGTTTTGAAAGCAAAAGAAAGCAAGAAGGATCATGCATGAATGTTGGCATCTTTGTGTCAAAACCTATTGTCATATTGGGGTTTGATTAACTATGCTATAGAACACTTGACTAGAGAAGAAGAAAAAAGAGTAATATAGCATAGGAAGGCACACTTAATAACTATACTATTCTCTTATTGGATCCCATAAATCATTAGGAAACTAAGCAAAAAAGATGAGAGAAAGAGAGAGATGGAGAGAGTATACCTCTGACAATTGCTTGTCCTCATCACTCAATAAAACTGATTCTGAAAACCCATCATGATTTACAAAATCTGCAAACGGAATCTATAAAATAATTTAATTATTCAAGAAGTAGTCACATAAAATGTACAAGTATACGAAGTACCCTTAATTCCAAATGGAAAAGTACATATATCTATAACCAGATAATTATAATAGGAATACCAAAGAGAGGCCTTTTGTGCTCCCCCATGCCCGAGATCCAACTGTCACACTCACAACGTATGAAAATAAGTTCCATACTTCAGAAAAGATAATTAAATTTAATAATAAAACATAATTCAGTACGGTAAAAAGTTTATCAGTACAATATTTTTTAACTTCTATAAGCAATTGTGTACCTAAAGCACATGCATGCATGAATTCCTTCAATGAGATATCCTTAAAAAGATTTTCAGAGAAGTGATGCAGAACCTGAAATCATAAGACACATCTTAGCAAAGTCATAGATTAAATGAAAGTCTCCTAAGTTGAACAGAGTAACAGGTCATGTTATATTTTTAAAGTAAAAGCACCAAAAGAAAATATTCGAAGAACACCATATCGAAGAAGAAATGCCCTCACTGGTATGTACATTGCATTATTTGATGCTATAATATTATAATATTGTAATTTTATCCATCAGTTAGTTGGTCAGTTGACCACATCAAACATTATGAAAGATAGTGAGAGATAATCAAATATGTGAGATGCTTAAATGAATGTGAGTAGTTAATCTGTTATTATGTATAACACTCTAACCTTTCCCTTGTGATTAGATTAGGCTGACTGTGGTTAGATCTTACCTGTAACCATTAAACTCATCTTCAGCATTTATCAAAAACAGTGTTTCTCTAAGAAAAATAATAATAAATCAACTTCCCATCCTGAGAGGGGAAAAAGATCCAAAATTTCCAACTTGTTACTCTGTTCATTTGTTCCTTTTGCATATTACCCATTTCTGTTTTAGCACATGTCTTTCATCCCACCAGTTTAGTCCTCTCACACTGCAAGTCATAGGGCCAGACAGTCAAGCATGGCCCAGCCCGCAGCTTGTTTGGGCCTTTGAAAACTGTTTTCAGCCAGTCGGTGGCCTCTAGGGGCCACAAGTCGGTCAAGTCAGCATGGTGGACCACCACACATGGCCAGCACAGTCCAAGGGACTGTGCCGGGCCATGGGCGTGCCTGGCTCACTCACAACCTCTAGGTGCAACTCACTCTAGTCTCTTAGTTTCTAGTGATGAGAAAAAGGATGCAGTAGTAAGAATGATGAAATGAAATGCAACAAATCTCCTACATCTTACCACAGTCTCAGATAATAAAAATTGTGTGTGAGGGAGAGCAAGAGTCTTGGAACAAACAAGAGGGAAAAGAAATGAAGTATTTACAGGTTTAATTGCCAAAAAGTCCTTCTGAATTTGAGCCTTTTGGTTAACCGTCTCCTGATACACTGAACTTTGTTGAATCATCTTCAACTCGCCTTCACTCCAGAATATCTACAAAGAACCAAGCAACACCCAAATTACAACTCATCTTCATGCCAATAAAGTTACTCCTATAAATAACTTGATCCACCTATGTTTTTTCCCTTTTAGGGATAATAATGCAGTTATTTGTTAATGGTAACACTAGCAGGAAGATGATAAGCAAGCTCCATCATGGAAATCAACAAAAATCTACTCTTAATGCATATTCTCAGTGCAACTTAACTTGTTTATACATTCATAATTGGAGGAGGAGCCACTCAAGGCCCAGCGGGCACTTGGCCAACTGAAAATTTAAAATAAAATAGGTATTTTTGGAGATTTGGACCCTTAAACCAAGGATAAGGAAAAAGTCAGCCTTTACCACAAAGCTTAATCAAGTAGTTTTATTCCTTCTTGCACCCCACCCCACAAATGAAATTCCTGACTCTGCCACTGTTCATAATTCTTATGTTCTCCTCTCTGGTACAATTCCAATTCATATGAACCTCTAAAGATTCATTCTGCAGCTCCATACCTATCATAGTCTCCACCAATTTTATTATTGCTCTCGCATGCAAAATCTGAAGCCTGTGATGGCTAATAGCTAAAAACAATTCTAATTTCAGTTTCAATATCTTTGTTTTTATCAGAGTTTCAATGTCTTTTTTCATGGGAAGCTACTAGCACCACATCATTTTACATTTCAACTCATCATGCTTTTACTGTTTTACAAATTTTTTAAATCATCAAAGACACAATTCAATAGAGCATGTTATTGGAAAATTCAATCCATCAACCAATAATGCCAACAGTTGTGCTAAAAGGCAATGTAATTCAACAATCATAGAAAGAATGCATAGTATTTAAGGACATAACAAAAAAAAAAAATGGGGGGAGGGGCAGGAGAGAAACCATCAGTTTGCTCATGAAATCTGAGATGTCAAAGGATAAATTGTGCCAATCATTTTTAGATAGAATCTTTTATGTTCCTCTAACCTCCTGAACTGTGCCTATCCATGGATGAAGAACAGATATAATTTACCACTCTCTTTTTTTCTGGAAGCATAACATGAGGAAGAACCTCCACTCAAACAAATGCAATAGTGATTATTGAAGGCCCAACATAAGCCATAAGCAGTTCTCCTAGAATCAGAAGTTGCCTCTATGTAACTGTATATACAGATGTTTATGGAAAATCAAGAATAATAAAGAAACATTTACTGTGCTATGCATTTCCCCAGGCTGAGGGAGACGATTGATATAAGGGGCCCATTCAGAATCCTGCATAAAACAATGGAAAAAATTGAGAATTTTTCACTTTCATCATATCTTTTTCAGTATTGCCATAAAAGCTCAAAATGGCAAGGCAAACAAGTACAGACAATTTTTCAGCTACATGCAAGAAGGTGACAAATCATGGTTGTTAAAAGATGAGCTTAAAGCACACCTAGGCCCAAGGCACAACAACTCCCTAGTTATAACACCTCACCTACCATGGCTTGCCCCTTGTTGGAGAAGCATGTCTCATCTATTTTAATTTTCTTTTTTAGAACTTTTATTCTTAAAATTTCTAAATGAATAGTAAAATTCCATATATTTTCATTATTTTTTTGTTGGACGATTCTTTTAAATGTCAAAAATCTTGAATTCTGTTGTTTTGATTGAATTTTTTTATATCATATTTTATAAAATGGACATGCACAATAGGTTGCATTTCATTGCATCAGGCATATGCCTTGTCTTGCCCCTCACACCTAAGCCTTAAAAGATTTTCAGCGTTTCACGCTGGGTGCACCTTGCGCTTTTTAAAACTATGCAACAAATATGCACAACTACCACCCATTTAAGGTTAGCGATCCCAATGAAAGAAAAAACAAAAAAGTTAAGTACCTGACCGATTTTCCATTCCACTAAGATGACTATAGCAAGCTTTGCAATATTTCCAACCTCATCACCTAACAAATAATTAATTTTTGAAGGAACATTATCTGGTGATATTTGCTGCAGAATCAAGAAAAAAATTAGTTAACTTTGGTTCAGGATATGGCTGGGAAATAAACAGCTTTAGAGACTGGAAAAGTTTATAGAGGGCAATTTACCACATTATAAGGAACCTTCAGTATGCAGTCTCCAGTTTGTATTGACTTAGAAGCAAACAAGGACCTGCTTTCAGGAAATACATTTAATTTGTCTTAGTAAAAAAGAAACTTAATAGCTCAATCAGGCATATACCAGTTGAAGGCCCATATTATTTCATATTTTCCAATGACTTAAAATTCCACAATCCATAACAAAAGATGTTGTCACGATCTTTAGAAGCAGGAAAGACCTACCACAGTTTAATGATGAACTCAAGCACCCAATCAACATGTAATATTTTTTTTCACGGATCTCATATCCCTCTGCCTATATTGACTTCAAACACTTCATCTTTTACATAAACAGCATCAAGACCAAAGAAGGAGGGAGGCTACAAATTCAAAATAATGGGCAGCCAGGCTAAAACCTTCAACCAAATTTTTATGAACATGAGTCTTGAAAAGTTCCCATGAAAACAAATCTAGAAGTCATAAAATCGTGATTTCAAAAACAGTAAGTTGAAGTCTCTTAGTGTCCTTTACTGAGAAACAACAATCTAAGTTGTGTTATATTCGCATGGTACAGCCGAACTTATTTGATCCTTCAAATCGACAATAGACTATTATCCAAGCATAGGAAGAACCCCGATGCATTCTTGCACCTAAAAAGTGCAAACCTCCACACACATTCCAATCAATTGGATGATCTTCATTTAAGCCAAAATATTCAGATGTAAAATTGCGAATGATGGACAAACTTGTATAGATGCTCATTAAGAGAAATGTTATCATAAAAATTGGGTGAAGGCCATCCATGAACTAGTCAAAGCACCATCTTTGCCATGTGAAATGCTAGACCACATGAAAGTGGCTTTTTCATTTTTGAGAAATGACACTGCTTCTATATTTTGTGAACCCATCAAAGGTATCCTCAGCATTCGTTAAAAAAATTTCCTCGAAAGGATCATAAGATCGTAATGCAAGTTTCATCTATCCAACAAAACAAAAGACAAGTGCTTCAATTAATGCTTCAGAAGAGTTCACTGTTTTTTGAACTTCATTTGCAACTTATGTCATAAAGTTCTGTCTACAACTTAGTCATGATCAGTATTCATATCTGAATTCCAAACAACTTGATGATGCAATTATTATTCATGCTTCTTAAAATGTGTATTCCAATTGAGAAGGACATCTAAACAACCACATCAACCAAAAATCCATACCATTCATCAGGAGAACGACTTCCAAACAGGGAAATTACCAAAACACCAATATAAATCATCTCAAACATAGAATGTCTTGGTGAAGTCCAGGGTGATTCCTCGACTCTATGCCAGCTAACCTCCATGAATTCCATAGATCATAATCCTCATGTTGCAAGGCTTCATATCAAAAATTATTTTTGAACCAATTCCCATCGAAATACATTACCTTTAGTGTCTAAGCTTCTTATATGATCTCAGTCTTACCCATTGATTTAAGTGATCTTTAGTATCTAAATGTCTTATAAATCTCAGCCTTATGGAGCACATTAGACTTTTTATCCTATGCGAGATACAATATTACATCTTATCTCACTTCTTCTGCATTGAGGCTTTATTTGCATTAAGATTTCCTTCGCAAATGGTCCTAAAGAATGCTAAATATGTCCACGATGATGACTTTTTTTCGCAAGTATTCAGAATAATACTTTGTCGAGAAGTAAAACTGCATTATCGATGCAAGCATCCTCAATTTGTCTAACAAAGTACCCAAAGCCTCCATAAAATTTCTGCTCTTTGGTGAATAAACAGATTCCCATAACACCTCATAAATACCATACCAGTTAAGGTATTTTGGATTACAAGAAAACAATATAATTGATGCAATTTAATCTGGGGTTTCAAAATTCATTTTAACCTCCAATTATGAGCATGGTTAGAATATCAAAGCAGAGGGACAGCTGAACTCAGAGAAATTTGGAAAGCATCTTACAAGGCATGAACAACCAATTTAGCTTCAGAAATGACCTTGTTTTTTATTTGGATTGGCAATCAAAATGGATATGTCCATATTTTTCAAAATTCTCTTGAAGTATGAAGATTGACCAAAAAGAAATATGGAGATATACGGAAGCTTCGTGTGGAGATATATGGAAGTTTCATGTATGGTAAAACATGTAATACATAAATGTGTGAGCATACGAATTGTAGATGAAACATTTGTAGCGATAGAAGTAGACAACCTGCCATAAGTGGATTTCCCAATTGAAAGCACTGATGAAATTTCAACCCCAGCCTTCTGCTCCAGCCATGGTAAAAAATCATCACAGTCCTTGTCTACACAATGTGAGTCCTGACACCATAAAGCAACAACAAAACCAACTGAACTTCGTCACAACATTAATGAAAATTTAAAGGAAATGCAATCAGCTGCTACAATTTGAACCAATTAAAATACATCTGTGCATTGAGAAAACCAAACAAACTGTTGGATTATGCTCGGTTTTTTCCCTTGATAAGCTATCTTGCTCACTTCAATGCTGGGTTTTTTTTTTCCTGTTTTCCAGATACCGGAAATTCCAAACTTCAGGATTTCCGCCTCTGTTTGGTTGCTGAGAAAGAGGAGAGAATAAAATTTTTGAATCTCGTCTTTTAAGTAGTTACGACCTCTTAAGAGAGAGATTGTTCCACTGAGAGACGCGATTAAGGTACAGGTTTCCTGATGAAACCTACAACACAAAGACTCGATTTCTTTCCTTCCAACCAAATGGAGAATTAATTTCTCTCCTTTTTTACAATCTCATCCTCTGGATTTCCTATTCTTTCCTCCTTTTTCTCGCTGACCAAACATGTAAAAATAATAAGTAAATAAATAAACAAATAACAGAAATCTGAGGGAGTACTCGACCAAAGAGATAGAATTGGAGCAAACCTGAGGCTTCGCTGGGGAAGAGAATTTGAAGCGACGAGAGAGACAGACAATAGGACGATGAAGGCAGCAGCGATCGGTGAATCGAGCACCCAATAGCATCGCAAAGACCTTCGTGGGTAGGGTTTGGTCCGCCTTCGCCGGTTGAAGCGATCGGACGAATCAGAATAGACTATCCTGAGTTACCGTTGGACCACGTGTTAGCTCATTTTATATTAGGCATTTCGGTGAAATGAAGTGGAGTAGCCCTTTGCCTTAAAGAGAAGGGGCGGTTATGTTCGGAAATTGTTAAAATGAGACGCTTCTTGAAAAACGATTTTTTTTTTTAATAATTTTTTAAGGATAAAAATTTTTAAATATTATAAATATTTTTTAAAATTATTGTGAAACGCACTCTTGGTATTTCTAATACTTAGATCCCATTTGACAGTAATTTTAGAAAGCGTTTTTAATCTTTTTAACACTTAAAAATTTTTAGTATTCAAGTATTAGGAATGCTAGAAACGTTTTCTAGAATTATTACCAAACGCATTTTTAGATCGTTAGAAAGTTTAAAAACATTTCTTAAAAACGATGACAGAGCTAGATAATAAGTTGAGGGGGTAAGAACAATAATTTATTTTAATGGGAACAAGAAAATAGCAAAAATAACTTCATAATATTATGGTAAGTGACGTGGTCTTGTAAATTTAATGGTAGAGGTTCAAATTTTCATATGTGCAATTTGTTTTTACAAATTTAATGGGGGTACACATTAGTTGGCTTTGCCTCTACCTAAAAATATTGTCAGTCTTACACTAGTTTTAATCAATAATTTCTAGTCCTTTTTAATACTAAAATTAAAAATATTATAAGTACTTCTTAACCGAGCGAATTAGTCGGTTCCGTCCCTACTTAAAAGCATTGTCAAACACATTCTTATAATGTATTTCACACTAGTTTTAGTCGACAATTTCTAGTAATTTTTAATACTTAAATTATAAATTATTATAAGTACTTTTTAGCCAAACGAGCTAGCTAATTTCGCCCGTACCTATAAATACTATCAAACACACTCTTAAAATATATTTTACACTAATTTTAATCAACAATTTTAAATTTTTTTAATACTTAAATTATAAATATTATAAACACTTCTTAGTTAAATGGATTAGCTGGCTCCATCCCTACCTACAAGCAATGTCAAATATACTATTATAATGAATTTCACACTAATTTTAGTCAATAATTTATAGTCTTTTTTTTAATACTTAATTAAAAATATTATAAGCGCTTCTTAACCAAATAGATTCTTAAAAACTTTTCTTATATATTTTCTAAATTATAAGTCTGTTTGAAATCTAACATATGATAAATTTTATTTATAATAATTTATAAATATATGGCACAAGGTATGTAAAAATAATTTAAAATAACTATTTTTTGTTTTATGATTATCAAATATTATTTTAGCTAATATAAATTTATTTAATAAAACGATTTTCATATGAAGTCAATCATTCAGCTTCATTTTTTTAACTCAATAAAAATATTTCATGCATGATATTATTACTGCTATAAGAGTGGTTAGTCTTTTTTTTTTCAAAAAAAAAAAAAATGTTTTTTGCATGGAATTTTCTAGTAAAAATATTTTTGAATCGTAAAGGTGTAATGAAATAGACTATTATTTGCGTTTTGAGAAGATAAAGGTTATTTATTTTTTCATTATTTTTATTTTTTAAAAATAAAATAATAGATTATTTAACAAAAAATATATATTTGCGATAAATTTCCCCAAAAGATATTATAAAACCTTGATTTGAAAAACACTATATATAGTTAGATATCAGATCTCGCAATCTCTTACCACCAAAACTAAAAAAACTAGAGTAAAAAATAATGTCATCCTCAAAATGTAATATTTGCATTTAGCGCATGGCATTCTTCTTTTTAAAATAAATAAATAAATATATATATATATAATAAAAATAAAACTTAATTTAACTTTATTTTAAATACAACTTAATAATATTAAATATTAAGTTATTTGTTTTTCATGATAAGAGTCGAACATGAGGATTGGTGATTAGAAGTATGAATTAATTAACTTTTAAAATTAAGTAAAAAGTAAAACAAACCGTTGAAATTTAAAAGTAAATTACTTTCAAAATACCATCTTAACATTATTTTATATGTCCATGCAATAATGTTATTTTATGTGCTAAGATTGTCATTACCTTTGAAAATATTTTTTTCATGCCTCCTATAATAGCAACATTATATTTAGCCTTATGCATTAGAGTAAAGCGATAAAAGTTATTGATCGTGTTTTAGCACTTGCATTAAATAGCAATTATCAACACGCCAAAAAATAACTTTAGCAATACGATATTACCATTATGTGTGACTTGCATGTAAATGTCTAAGTGTTATAGTAGCTTTTTTATTATCATATGCATATAAAAGTTGCTACCAAAGTTTTAGAATAGAATTATAATTGTACGTTAAAGGAAAGAAAATCATAAAATTTAGTTAAGAGTATAAAGAGTTTATGAAAAACGACATGATAAAGTGAACTTAGCAAGAAGTTTATTGTAACACCAGGTAGTTTTGCAAATGTAAATATATGTATGAAGTTAAATTGTGTTTAGTTAAATATTGGTTAGTTTAATGTTAAGCATGTTTAAACAGGATTTAAATATAACGTAAGCGTCATTATGTTTAGTTGAAATATTAAACCTAGTTTAAGGTTAATTAGTGCCTTGAACTTGTGATTGGGGTAGATGAGTTTTACTTCCAGTAATAAGGACTCGAGATAGTGAATTGAGACTAGGAAAACATAGAAGACAAAGTAACAAGAGGACTCTTATAAGTATAAAAAATTTTATTAGTTGCAACTATAGGGCTTATTACCTCATGTTGTCTATATTTTTTTTTTTATTCTCTATGTCCTTTGAATCATCCCTCTAACTCGTGATTATCCTTCATTTTTTTAACTTAACCATTAAAGATTGTGAGACAAGGGAGATCCTTTGGGCCATGATAATTTGTAGGTATGGGCTCAAAAGCAATTACAAGAAGTAGCGAGAAGAAGGTTCCTACATCAACCCTATACCTCGCATAAGAATGGTGTTAAGGTCCCTCATTAAAGTAGCGTTAGCATACACCCCTTCCCCCTCACATGAGGACATTTATTTGAAGTTGGTCACAATTTGCTATTTCTTTAAATAGTTTACATGTTCGTTTAAAAACATCTCACTTACAGAATGACATATTGACATCGAGACATTTACACAAGCCTGGAGTAGGGCTTAGATGGCAAGCTTGACTTTCCAATCATTGAGTTATTGGGAGAAATGGAGGATCATAGTTTGATGGATGGAACTAAAACCTATTTAAAACAAGTTAGGTTGCTCATATGTTGAACCTCATTTGTTTGAATGGTTATGAAGATGCATGCGATCTTCAAGGGACTCGAGTTCATACCATTCTACATGTCCACCAACATGAGACTACCTATTCAAGGGTTAATTCTAAGTCCATCTAGTCATATTGTTGGTTATGCTTCACTAAAAAAACTGGTTTAACCATATGTTAAAGTTCAACTCGTATTGTTGGTTAGGCTTCATTAAAAAAAAGGGGTTTAATCATATGTTCAAGTTTAAGTCATCCTACATCAATTAGGAGACCAGGAAGAACTTTCTTATACTATAAAATGAGGTATCCATCTCTCACACTATTCATTTAAAAAAAACAATTATTATTATGGTATGTTACAATGAATCATCAATAAATAATTGATCATTTTTAATTATTTGTTTGTTCTATCATTTTAATTTATTTTCATGTATTTGTTTAAACCATTTATTTATTTTTATACATTAGTGATCAATGTATAATTCATTTTTTTCTGTTATGTTTTATGTTTCATTTTTTTTTTCTGTGACATATTTTTTAGTATACGTTTGCTTATTATTTTTACAATAAAATCCTTGCATAAAAATTTAAAAATATGAAATTTGAAAAAAAAAACTAAATATCAACAAATTTATATTTATAAGAAAAAAATTTATATTTGATTTTTTTGAAATTAAAAAAAAAATATTACCAAACAAATCCTTCTGCAATATATTTTAAAACACAAATAATACTTAAAATTTTGACAATTTTGTATCATTTTTTACTAACTTATTTTTGCATATATATATTTTTAATAATTTTAGAAAATACATAACATTAACTTTATTATAAGTTCAATAATGGAAAATCCCATGAAAGTAAAACCGCGAAATATGATTTGAGCCTGGCGCTCTTTTTGCCATGTCAGCAATCCGCCCTAACTTGAATTACATAATCGTAGCCGTTGGTATTGAAATAGACGGCTATAGACACTCCCCTCAAACCGCTGGCACGGATCGATTCCCGACACCCGCAATCCTCAACTTTCACTATAAAAAACACACCACGGACCCCTCCAAAATGATCATTGCCATCACAGTTCTCTCTTTCAATTGGTTCAGAGCTCTTGAATCAGGTTCTTTCTCATGTTCAATTCTGAGGTTTATCCTTGTTGTATCTGTTCCTTCATTTCCTAATCTTGCATTGATTGGAATGCAGATGTTAGGGTTTTATCTGTTTTTTAAATGTTAGGGTTTCGAGTATGTAATTGAAATTCGAGTGGTGTTGTTGTGTGTCTGCGTGTTTTACCCTTTTTTTTCAGTGTTTAAAAGTCGATTTGTTGATGTTTTTGCCAATCAACTGTCGATTTAATATCAATAATTTTGTCTTCTCGCACTACGGTTGAGAAATTGCATTTAGAGGTTTTATTTGATTTTGAAGTTTTTTTTTGGTTTTTCGATCTCCTTCACTTCAGCGACCAAATCTTGCTTCGCTCAAATGAAAACTTAGGCCTTAATTCTTTTTTTGGCTGATTGATGTTACAAATCATCGATCGAAACTTTTCATCAAAATGCTGATTTGCTACAAACGGTTTCTGTATCTCCCATTTTGATTTTATTTTTGTTCTGATGCTGAGAAGTTGCGTCGGGGGTTTGTTGTTTAGCTGTAATCTGCTTAAGTTTTCGGTAACCTATTATTCTCAGCAGCTGATTGGGATGTATCTCACGATCCTTTCTTTTCATTTAGGGTTTTTGTTATTCTTATCCTATCCTAACCAGTTTCATTGTTTCAGCTCCAAGATCATCCATTTTTTGATCCACAATGTCTGGCCGTGGCAAGGGAGGCAAGGGATTGGGAAAGGGTGGAGCCAAGCGTCATCGCAAGGTCCTCCGTGATAACATCCAGGGCATCACCAAGCCTGCCATCAGGCGTCTGGCCAGAAGAGGAGGCGTGAAGCGTATCAGCGGTCTGATCTACGAAGAAACCAGAGGGGTGCTCAAGATCTTCCTTGAGAACGTTATTAGAGACGCTGTAACCTACACTGAGCACGCTCGTCGCAAGACCGTGACGGCTATGGACGTAGTGTACGCGCTCAAGAGGCAGGGCAGGACTCTCTACGGGTTTGGTGGTTAGGGTTTGTGAAGGGAAAGTCTCGCAGTCAAGAAGTGAAGGCGTTGTGTAGAGGCTAATTTAGGGTTTATTTTCTGAGATTTAATGGGATGTACTGCTCCATATCTTTGGGCATCATTTTGTGATATACTCTGAAATGAAAATGGACGGTGTTTTGAGCATGAAGCATTGATGTTGGTTTTTTTTTTTTTTTTTTTTCTGAAAAAAATTGGCATGAACTCTAGTCTATTTGATCAAGGATGGCAAAGTTTGTATCATGTTAATCTTAGTCGGTTTTTAAATCAATTTCCAACTTTGTTCCAAAGGAAATCAATTTCCAACTGTGATCACATGAACAACTTTGGGTTGTTAGATCAAAGCTGTGGATGTATGAATAGTTTAAGGTTGTGGTTAATATGAATGACTTTGGTATAAATGTTTATTTTTGAATAGAATAATTTATTTTTTGGATTATTAGATTAAAGTATTTTTTAATTAAGAAAAATGGGTTGGCAAGCAGTTTTGTTATTTCAAGTCTTTTGATATTGATAATTACAAGGATTTGGAATATTGAATGGCAAGTGGCAGTGTCCTTTGATGCTCTGTGATGGGCGATTGGAAATGGGATATCTCTAGGATTTCATGGAGGGGTCCATGCTGGTTTTGTTTGAAGTTAGCAATTGAAAGCGATGGCGCATAAGAATACAAGCAAATTGCTTATTGTGAATCTGTGATGGATTGACCAGAGTTTTCTTTAGGGGCGAGGTGTTGCTTCTTGGTCCCACTGGTAATTAAATTATCTTTTGCTTTTGATATAAAACAAATTTCATTTCCTTTTGCAATTGACTAATAATAATAAAAAATGATGGAGAATTAACATTTTGCAATACTGAAACAAACTGTTTCCGTATGATTAAATTAAGAAAATGTTTTAAAAAATAAATTATTTGCTAAAATTGTAGCCCATTTTTAATTTATAATTTCCTGGACGCAAGGTGGGTGGTGGGGACCGCTTTCGAGAGGCAACGCGGTTTCTTAGATGGAACGGCAGGGCCCAGTGGAGGGCAGTTGTTGGCGAGTCATTTCAAAAGATCACTGTCACTTTTCCATTATACAGATGACATGCAAACACGTGTCGAGAGGCCATTGACCTAAAGGTCGGTTTGCGTGACGAAGACGCCAATATTCCCAATAAAAAAAATGAATAAAGGAGAACACCGCAAGGATAGAACTTAGAAGAGATGCCATTTTGCCAGAAACCCTAACAAACAGTCTCCTCACGCGAAGAGAAAATCACTCTCCTCTCGTTTTCCTAGAAGGTGCCAATGAATCTCGTCTCTTCTTCACTACTTTGATTTTCTTCCCTTCTTCTGATGTAATTTTAGTGGCTTCCTTTGTTCATCTCTTTGGGTTTTTATTTGGTTGTGATATGCTTGGTTGATGAAAAGGAGAGGAAATGAACGTTTTGATTTAGGTTTAGGTTTAGTTTTTTTCTTTTTTTTTTTTTTGGTTTTGGTTTTTGTTTTTGTTTTTGTGTGTGTGGTTTGTTTTGGGGAAAAAAAAGATGGGAAAAGAGGAGTTGAAAGGTGGATCTCGGATGTTTTATTTTAGTTCTCCTCGTGATCTGTTTGATTGTCGAGAAAAGTTGGGAATTGGGAAGAAAATATTTTTATTTACGGGGAGTTTTCCTTGGAAAGCCGATGGAACGGACCATATGTTTTTTTTTTTTTTTTTTTTTCTTTCTTTTTCTTCCCCTCTACAGCTTTTCCGGTAACGAAACAAAGGGTTAATATGTGACGTATATGATTCATTATCAGGCATCCCAGTTTTTTAATTAAATTTGAGGCTGTGGTAATGGATCTGATCATCTTCTTTCTCTACGTTGACTTTGATCTCCTGTGTGTGCTTAAAGCTAGCAAAGTTTATTCAATGTTTCTAAAATGCAGATGATGTTGATTTTATTCATGATTTCATTATATCTCTTTTTCTCAGTCGTTGTTTTGCTTTTATTTTCATGAACCACTCAATTTTGAAATTCAAGGATTAAAAACATCTTAGGGAAAAAAATTTCTTAGAAAAGGACAGTTTCATAAGCAAAGATATATTTCCTGGAGCATACCCAGCGGGCTTCCCATGTTCTTTTTTAGATTCGTATATGCATGTGAACATTGTTATGATCAATGGAGGTTTGCAGATAAATAATCTCTTGAAGCATTTCATGTGCATAGGAATGGTGAATTAGTTGTGTTGACATGTTGTTTGATAGTTTGATTATTACCTTTGGAGGAATATTTAAAAATGGTTATCTTTCAAATATTTATTTTCAGTTTAGCCTAGGGTATTGGAGAAATCTTCCATCCAGTGTTAAGTGAAATTTCTTCTTTGATTGTTTGAATCAAGATTTGTTTTCGTATCTACATCTGAATGATAATTCTAATCCAATTTATGTTGATTGATTTTACCATTTTGTCTACAGGTTTTGATCCGCAAAATCCTATACATCGAGCCAAACCTATTTGACAAAGGAATGGGTAGATTGTAGATAATGACATGAAACCTACTTCAGATGCAATTTCTAGGGTTTTGAGATTGAAGTAATTATATTTGTTAAAGATAGAGATCGGAGATCTTCAAGAGGCACATATTGAAGTCATGTCTGTATCAGGGAATGAAAAGGTGTTTATCTCCCTTTCTTACTTACACTTAATTTTATGCATCACTTGTTTTTTGAATATCATTTGTGTTTATTTCCTAACATACTCTCAACTAAGAGTAGAAAAATTTAACAATTTCTTGTTTTTTGGATATTGATTCATTAATTTTCTATTGGCAGCCTGGGATTAAATCTGTTTCCCAGCAGTATAGTGCTTCTATTGCAGGTATTCCTATCAAGAAAAGGAGGTTCCCATTGGTGCGGTCTCCTTCACCTCCACCTGAAGAACAAATTTCACATAGGAACTTATCTCAGGATTCATGTTACTCAAATGCCAGTGTTGTAACAACTTCTTCTGGCGTATCTGATGCAAGCAAGAATTATTTCTCAGAGGAAAGAAGAGAAAGATCTGCTGATAAAAATATTAATTTAATCCAAAGTGATGCTAATCTTTCTGGAGTCAATCCTCTGGAACCAAGCCTTAGAATTTATTCTGGTTCTTCTGAAAGGATAGCAAGAGAAGAAAAGCCCATGCCAGTGGAAAAAACTTCAGGCCAGATCATTTCTGGAAATACAGAGCCGCAATTAGCTTGCAAGGAAGCTCTTTCTCTTCATGTAGGAAAGGACATATTTAGCAAACTAAAAATAGAAAGGGATTATGAACCTCAAGTATCTACAATTATAGGCAGCACTGAATTGTCATTAGGACCAAAGGAACCCTTTGCTCCCTCCTTGGTTGGTCAAAATAGTGAAGGGAGCGGTCAGTTTCTAGGGAAACTAGGTTCTGTTTCTTTGAATTTATCTTTGAGCAAAGGAAAAAGCAGTATCAATTACGGAAGTGGCAAGGATAAGTTGAATGTAGATGGAGCTCATCTTCAGGCTAACAGGTCAAACTGGGATTTGAATACCACAATGGATGCATGGGACCATTCTGAGAGTGATGGAGCTGCATGCCAGGGAACTGATGGGATCAATTGTTTGAATGTTACCAGTGATACACAAGATATAAAGCCTTTGATCCATTCAGATGGAACGGTTGTAGCTGGTGTTGCTTCTGGAAACCAGTTTCTTAAAGGGAGCAAACACAATCCCAATTTCACCATATCCTCCAAATCTCCTGGTCAGCATTACAATTTTGAGGATTCTCTTCTTCTACAACTAAGCCCTTGTCTCCAGCCAATTATAGGTGGGGAACAATCTGGATCATCCGCTAAAGTAGATTCAGCCAGGGTTATTCCTACTTCAAACTTACCCACTGTTCTAGTGTCAACTGGAAATCCAAATATGGCAGGGAATGTAAAATCTGAACCAATTGATGATAGTCCCAAGCTGGATTTTAAGGGATCGAAAGACAACCTTGAGAGATCATCAATAGATTTTAGAAATATAAAACGTGAATTGTTTGAGAGGTTTGACCTAGAAACCCTGAAAAATTTAAATTTCAGCAGGCCAAAATCGGATCCTAGAATCATCAAATCTGAACCAGTACATGAGGGAAATCATGGAATTCATAAGACAGCTGAGGGGGCATCACGGTTATCAGGTGGACAGGTGTTTCAAAGCTTGGATAATCAATCTCGTGAAGTGGCATTGCCTAAATCTTCGCATTTGTGCCCTTCAAAGCTTCCTACTTGTTCAACAGAGTTACCAATAAATGGGAATGTGTCAAGCCATTCAGGAAATTCCACTTGTGCAAAAGGAATCCATGTTAGTACAGAGGTGCCTCAGAATGCAAGCAATGGTATTAAGCAGGTTGCTTCAGAAACCGTTTCTATATCTGAGGTTCATAAAGGTGAAGAATTGAATGTTTCAGATGTACATGCACCAGGAGTGGAAGATAATTTGAATGTTGGTGATCCTGAGCAGTGCGGATTGAAATTGATGGAGGAAGCGCCTTTGGGTTCATGTGGAGATGGTGGGGGTTCTGCAAGAGACGGCGAGGGGTCTGTGAGAAGAGATGGTGAGGGGTCTGTTAGAGGAGACGGTGAGGGGTCTGTAAGTGATGAGGAAAAGATTAACATATCAACTGACATGCTCGAAGATTCTTATGAATCTGATTATGAATCGGATGGAAATCATGATTTAGCCACAGTTATGGAAGCGGAACGATTTGGTGGAGAAGATGATGATGACTATGAAGATGGAGAGGTCCGAGAACCACTTGTGCATACTGATGTAGGCCCTATGTCTGAGAAAAGAGAAGCAGAAGATGTTAATTGTGGTGATTCTGATAATAAAAAAGTGGGTTTTTTGGGTTCTTCTGGTGATGATTGTCCTGCATCACTTCAAGCTGAGGAAAGAGACACCAAAACAGAAGATCCTGGTGAAACAAATAATGATGCTAGCAAGGAATGTCTTGATGTGGTTCCTGATGAGAAAACTGATATGGTTGCTGAGAAAGACGCCTGTTTTGAGAAGTCATCAACAGTTGAGATCCTGATAACTGAACTGGATAAAAAGGGGCCCATGAAGCCCATTCGAAGAAAACCCCTTGATCGATCTGGGAAAAAGGAAGAAGTTTCAGAGGACCATGAACCTGAACTATCATCTGATAAAGCAGTCAGTGGAAGTCAAGGAACTGCAGTGGCAGTTAGTCAGGGTATAGATCAGAGCATGAAAGGAACTGATTCAATGGAGAAAAATGAGTCAGCCTTACCTAAGACTGAAGTATCTCCAAATAGGAATGATGCAAATAAGGATGCCAACAGTGGAGGTACTCGGAGCAGGATCATAAATCTACCTCGTGCTTCATATGTTTCATCTTTATATAAAACAAGATCTGTTTCAGGCAGGTCATTACCATCTCGAACCATAAGAGAGAGGTTCACTGATTTAGTGCCTGAGGGAGATAAATTACATTCTCAAGGGAGGTGATTATTTCTTACCCTGTTGCTGCTTGTTTAATTTGTCCCTTCTTTGGAGGAACCTTGGTAAATGCCCTTTTATTTCATTTTTCTTCCTTACATGTTTTCAGGGATGAAATTTTCATTGATGGCCCCCACAAATTTTTGAGAGAGCGGAATCAAGATCAGGCACTGAGAAATTCTAGATTAAGTTTTACCCGCGGCAGAGGAAGGGGTTCCAGCCGATTGGATGCTCTACATGGTGACTGGGATTCTGATCATGACTTTGCACCTGAACTTTATAATGGTCCAACAGATTTTCGTTTCCGTAGACATAAAACTGATGTTGTTGATGCAGATCTTGAATGCAGCAGCTATATTATTGCACCAGATGGTGCTGTTGGCACGGGTAGAGGAGGGAGAAAACCCTTAAATGATGAGGTGGCAATTTTCCGGCATCCACCTTCAAGGAGGCGATCTCCTGGTGGTAGAGAAGGGCCGGCTACACGAGGCCCTCAAATGGTTCGCAGAATTCCAAGAAATATTAGCCCAAATAGATGCATCGGTGAAGATGCTTCTGATTTGGTTGGACTGAGGCATAGTGAAAAGTTCATAAGGGGTTTGAGAGATGATATTGTAGAGCCAGTATTTACTCGCCAACAACCTCCGTTTGAGGGAGTGGAAGGTCATTTTGTCCAAGGGAACAGGAATTTTTCTAATATCCAGAGGAGGGGTCCTCCTAGAATTCATTCAAAGTCTCCAATGCGATCTGGATCGCCTGGCCCATGGTCATCACCCAGAAGAAGATCACCTGATGGGTTTAATGGACATCCAGAATTGACTCATAGAAGATCTCCAGCAGTTTATAGGATGGATAGGATGAGGTCTCCAGATCGTCCTTGTTTCCCTGAAGAGATAGTGGCTAGGAGGCATGGTTCCCCTCCTTATTTGCCCCGGCCATCAAATGATTTGAGGGATATGGATTCTGCACGAGACCATGGCCCTCCAAGATCTGTCATTCCCAATAGGAGGAGCCCATCTGGCCGGATATTACTAAGAAACAGTCGGAGATTTGACATTATAGAACCTCGAGAAAGGACAGACAGTGATGAGTTCTTTGGACCCCCCTTGCATTCAGGTCGATTTCATGAGCTTGGTGGTGATGGAAGTGGTGAGGAGAGAAGAAGGATTGGTGAAAGACGGGGGCCTGTTCGTTCTTTCAGACCTCCTTACAATGGTGCTGGTGCTGAGGGTTTTCGTTTCAATATAGAGGATGGTCCTAGGCCTTATAGGTTTTGTCCTGAAGCTGACTCAGAGTTCCATGAAAGAGGGAATTTGAGGGACAGGGAGTTTGACAGGCGAGTAAAGAATCGACCTGGAAATGCACCTAGAAGAAGCATTGAAGATCAGGAAGGAAATTACAGGCATGGTGAGCAGGTTTGGCATGATCAAGGATTTGATGATATCTCCCGATTGAAAAGGAGGAGATTTTGATTAGGTGTTTCCTGCTGCAATGAGCCAAGAGTGTAGTATGTGTTGTATTTAATGGAGGTTGGTGCAGCAATTTGGTGATTCATGGACTGATTGTGGAACTTGATTTGATTAACATTGCTGTTTCATTCTCAAATTTCAATCAAGTTAAGAAAGTAAATATCAGATGCTAGCGCTTGGAAGGCTTGACGATCTGTAGTCCACAGCAAATGGTTGGTTGATACTGTGATGCACATGCTTGGATATTTCTTCAGATATAATGGTGGCTAGGTCTTGGACTCATTCAGAGTTTTTCTTTTCCCTAATCATGGGTATAACTGCAGTGTCTCATTTTCATCTTTGCAAGTTCTGTATTGTTATAGGTTATGGTGACACTCTATATACCAAGGGTCATTTTGGGGAAGTTTCTTGTAAATTGATGGAGATCCTCTATTAAGTTTCTTCACATGTCTTCATCTTTATATATGTTGAATTTGGTGCTTGGGCCTGGGCAGAAGGCATTTAGCAAGGAACCATCCAAACTTTGAATTTGGAACTTTTCAGCCATCAAAGGGATCATGACTAATGTGAGTTGGTGTTGACTTTCTTATACTTTCTCATTGCTTAAATTCATCATGCAGTGTGACATTGCTATGAACCCTTCAACCCTTTTGCAGTGATGTCTACTTATACATGTGACCTGAGATAAGAAGTTGGATTTCACAGGTTCAGACAGGCAATGAAGTGTTTGTAGAGTTCTCTTTATATGCTTTGCTTAATTTAACAAATTGGAATTTCCTCGTATGCATCCAACTTGTATTCATCAGTCTTGGAAAGTGGTGCCAATAATGTGTTTTGGGCGGGGAGATATTCTGAGATTCTGATCACCTGCAGGACCCCAAGTGGTTCCAGAGTTCATTTAGTAAGTGCTTATGAGCTCAAGTTGCTTAAAATTTTTAGGGCATATGCCCAAGGTTTTAGTGGTATCTCAAGGTCTCAATGCATTTCATCAATTTGATGGTGTAATTGAGGTTTTTAGTTCTTCAGTTGGTGGTTTGGCATGTGGTATGAGCTTTAAAAGGAAGCAGCCTGTGAGAACTATGTCTTGGAATGGACTCTTCTAATTCTCCTATGGGTTCTTAAAAGGTCAGCTGCCATTTAATGGTAAATTATAGTCTCTAAGGAGATTATCGGTTGTCTTATCATAATTGAAAAGGTGAGCCACTAGTTACTCTATTGGTTGGGTACTTTTGCCATTACTTGTTGAACTTTATTTTGTACAGTCATATGGAAGCCACCAACTCCTCTACTAGGGTGATTAGGATAGGTTTCGTGTTCCTCATTGAAGGAAGAAGATGTGTTACTTATTGAGTTCTATTTGATCGTATGCCCATTTATGCTGGAGTGGCTTGTATGCCAAAGACCTCAAGGTTTTTTAGATGCTGGGGTAATCTGAGAAGTAACCTCCAGGTATAGGGTATTCTTTTGTTGGTAAGGATGTTGCAAAACCTGGGAAATGGTATTGGCCCAATGGATTTGCAGTACACTAGAACTGGGATCAGTCTCATCCTAGCCCCTTGTGCATCGGAAATCAGGTTTAGTATCTTCTCTGTTTCTCTGTTCCCTTGTTAATTTATAATGATAATAATCATAATGAAGATGATGATAATAAATAATTTAAAATGATAATGATGAGCATAGTAATCATCATTATCTTAAATTTGTGGAAGCAGGGAAGAATAATAGTAGAGAGCTTGCACACAAACAAGCGATATTTGTGCTGGTTTATACGAGTACGATTATTTGAGGGTTTTCCTTGTGCCACATTTCAGATTATTCAACTTAGGTTCAAGTTTATCTCTCTTTTTCATTTGATGAAAAGGCCTCTACATGAAAAGCAGGCAAAATATTCCATGAGATTGGTGTCGATTTAGAACAAAGATTGAAGTTGTGGACTCTGCTTGTCAATATGATGAATGGGCTAGATGGCTCTCATATGAATCCTACTGTTACTCTGGGTATATGGTGAATGACTGTAGCCACTTGCTATCATGATATGTACCGAATGAAATACCTCTAGTGTGGAATTAGCTGGAAATGCAGACATTTCTGAGTATTTGTCATCACTTTCAAAAAACAAAATTGTCTCAAAGTCTAACCTTTTGTTAAGGCGGACCTGTGAGTGGACTCTTTTTTGTAGACTAACAACATCAAGAAGTTGGAAACTAAGCACAAAAAGACATGATACTCAAATTTGTCTTGAATACATCCAACTGGAATCTTGGCGGATTTGCTGGACATGTGGATCCATTTTATTATATAGGTCAAATTTGAATATATCAATCTCCCGTTCCTGCATTGACCAAGTCAAGCCATCAAAATGGGTTTTTGGATTTGAGTTGCCCTGCTTGAATTGGATGTAATGTGAATAGATGAGAATGTGAATTTCTCGTGTAGAAGAACGTTCCTGTGTGTCTTTCATATGAGAGGTTGAATGCCAGGGTTAATGAATTTAGAGTCAATTTAAGTGGGTGAAGGGTTTATGCTCAAGGATATGATATTGGGGTAAGAAATGGGATTTTTTGGGTTTAAGCTAATGTAGTTGAAAGAAGTAAGCCCCAGAATAATACCTGGCAGAATGCACTGGAGAAAATAGGAAGTAGTGTTTTATAGTTGGAAGCCTGAATGGTGATGTCTCCTCCATTGTTTAGCACATAGATGCTTACATAACTGAAATAGGCTGCTATACATCAAACAAACCAGTTTTGATATATTACATATCACAAGGGTTGGTCGTATTTCCATACATTGCTTTCTCCAAAGTTTCTTACTTGGTAAGCCCTTGATGGTAACATTTTTGTTTGGACCCCTCTAGTTTTAAATTTTTCCTAAGGGTACGCTAAATTAATCACTAGAGGACGAATTGAGGACGTGGGTTATGGATCTTAGACTCTTATGGCATGTCCAAATACTCGCATTGGACGGCAAGCTGATGAGGGCGCTGAATGTGGCATTTGTTGCACGCACAGGTCACAAGTCATCTCCATTCTTAAGTTAATGTTTGATTTTTCGGAAAAAGTAGAAGTAAGAAAAAACATGTGGAAGTCACTGTCTGCATCCCAGCCATTGTCCATTAACTTCCTCTATTATTAGCTTACTTCACCATGCCTAATTTGCTCGAGTCTAACGCTTGTTATTGCAATTGTCATACTTGTTTGAACTTTTAAAACCTCACGTCCTTGCAAATGGCTTAAGATGAAGTCTAAAGATACATATAACAAAATTCAATCGTATTTTAATTATTTTATAAAAAACATTATCATGAGATTTTCTATAACTTCTCATCTCCTTTTTAGTGAGTTTTAACCTATGTTTGGTTTCGGAAAAATTTGAGGGAAAATATACGGGAAAAAAAATAGAGAGGAAAAATTGAAGGAAAAATAAGTGAAGAAAAATCAAAAATAGATTTAAGAAAAATAAATTATTTTAATTCTTTGATATAAAAATTACATAATGTGAAAATGCATAAGTTTCTAACTGAT
Source organism: Vitis rotundifolia (assembly GCA_030254885.1). Taxonomy (NCBI): domain Eukaryota; kingdom Viridiplantae; phylum Streptophyta; class Magnoliopsida; order Vitales; family Vitaceae; genus Vitis; species Vitis rotundifolia. The sequence goes on from CM058163.1 coordinate 1,933,088, forward strand.
TTAATTATACTTTATCTTTTATAAGGTAATCAAATATAAGAAAATCATTTTTTTAATTATTTATTTTTTCTTTAATACTTTTCGAGATCCAACATAGCATTAAAAATGTATTAGTGAATAAGGTTTTTATTGTGTCATTTTCATCTCTTTATTAAGGGTAGTAAAAGTATGAAGTTTCCACTTTTGGTATAAGTAAATGATACATTAAAATTCTGTTAGAGAAAGAAACAAATGAAATAAATACGTTGAAAAACTAATCAATTTTCTCCCTTCCTTTTTTTTTTCTTCTTCTTTCTTTCTTTCGTTCTTTTGTTATGGATTCTTACGGCAATAGGCGGTTCTGGTCTAACATTTCACAGCCCAAATCTGATCGGCCCAACAGTTTGAGTCACTGTGCTTGGTAAGCCCGGCCCAGCCTCAAAGAGTGTCATCAGGCCCATATAGCCCATTTGGGCTTCTAATGGATAAGATGTCAAATAAGAGTGTATTTGACAATGGCTTTAGAAAGTGTTTTTAGTATTTTTTACATTTGAAATTTTTTATCTTTTAGGTATTAGAAATACTAAAAACACTTCTTAAAATTACTGTCAAACGCACTCTAAGATTCGTGCAAGTTTCTAATTGGCATAAGTAAGAATAAAATATACCTAATTTTCTATTTTTAGAGATATTAGAAGTGTTTGCTAATGTTAAAAATTATATATTTGATAAAATTTTAAAAGCACTTTTAAGAAAATAGAGAATCATTCGAGGTGATTTTTAAATTGTAATTGATATTTTTTTTTATATAAAATACTATAAATAAAAAGTATAGGAAATAAGAAAGTTATGAAAATACTTTTAAAAATGAAAGAAAATGCTTTGTGTGCTTTTTGAATAAATACTTGACAAATGGTTTAGAAAACATTTGAATTGAAATGAAATGGTTAAGAGTTGCTTAGCTTTTAAAACTCTCTCTTTCTCTCTACTACACTTTGTGAGACTCCATCTTTAATTTGTTTTATTTGTCTATTCTTATTTGCATGACTCCCAATGTCAATGATATTGACGGCCACCACGGTCGGTGCTCACCCTCGTCCCTACACCCTTTTTCTAATTGTAAATCTTCTTTACTTTGTTATAAATAGATTTTTTTTTAATCATAATGAAAAGTTATTATCTATTTTTTTTATCTATTTATTAAGGCTATGTTTGGTTCTTGGAAAATGCGAGAGAAAGAAAATTAAGAGGAAATAAAAAACTAAGGAAATGAATAAAATTTTTTTCACCTGGTTGGTTATCCATGGAAAATTAGGGGAAAAAAAAGAATTTATTTTCTTTTGTTTGGTTAACCATGAAAAAAAGTTAAGAAAAAATAGAAGAAAAATAAAATTAATAATTTATCTCAAATGATTATCAATTTATTAAATAATAAAATAAATTTTATACTCTTATTTTTTAAAAAATAATGATAGAAGAACGCATTTTGTGGGAGCCCATTGTTCAATAACTATTGAAAACTTACCATTTTTTAATGGGTACGTGGCAGATTTTTTTTTTCTTCATGTATATACAGTTCAACCCTCTCACCCTCACCATACCAAAATTTAAAAAAAAAAATAAAACCCATGAAAAATCTCCAACCTACAAGCCTAAAATAGTACCGTATTCATTGTAAAAATCAGTGATCCCAAAGGCAACCTAGAGCCGTTGATTGAACTCATCTTGCATCTCATCAGGCACAAATTGGGTCCTACAAAGTGGACAGGTCTTTTGATCGTGGTTCATCCAACGGTACAGAAAGCTTCTGTGGAAAATGTGTTTACAATTGGTCAACCACCTGATCTCTTCTCTTACCTCGAAGTCGTACAAACATACAGCGCAACTCTTTGGCGCATCGCCGCCACAAATCGCCTCCCCGAAGTTCATCACCGGCAGGATTTCACGGATCAAAACCGCCAATACTAGTGGGTTTTCTAGCACTTGCGTTTGCGTTTCGGACCACGAAACGTCGGTTTCCAGGAAATCGGAGAGACCCAGAAAGTGAAAGAGGGAGAAAATGAGTTTCATGATGAAACCTAGAGTGATACAACCACTGCTTCTTCGCTGTCTCCAACAATTAAACAACGATACAATCGTCGAAAATGCGCTGCAAAGTGGTCACGGCGACCATCGATGGCGACTCGTATGAGAAGTTTGATCAACTTTTCCTCTCCTCCGCCATCTGCAACAATGAAGATCTCAGTCCTTTGTTCGCAAAGCCTTCACTTCTGGCAAGCCGACAGTAGGAGCCCAATAAAATTTCCCCCAACTTTTCCCTTCTCTTTTTCCCTTATTTTCCTCATTATCTTTTAAGGAAATTAGTAAGGAAAAAATTATGATATTTTCTTTAATATTTTCCTCCATTTTTTTTTTCCATCATATTTTCTATGTCACCCAAACTAAAAAAAATCATTTTTCATATGATTTTTTTTTCTTTCCTTAGCATTTTCCGGGGACCAAACATAGCCTAAGAGAATAAAGATTCTCTTTGTTTTGTATTTTAGGTTATATTTAGTTCTCGAAAAGTTTAAAAAAAATGAAAGAATGATAAGAAAACTTATATCCGTTTAGCCATATTTTCTAAAACTTATTTTTAAAAACTATTTTTTATTCTTTAAATTAAAAACAGTTTTAAAAAAACAAGTTTCAAGAAACATGATTAAATAGATGCATATTTTTCTTTTATTTTTAAAAATTGATAAAAATAACTTTTACTTGTTTTCTAAAAATTATTATTTATTTCATTTTGTTTTTAAAAATTGTTTTAAGGGGAATAAAAGTCAAATAGCATTATAAATTTTTTAAAATAATTTTTTACTTTTAAAAACGGAAACTATTTTAAATTACGAGGGCAAACAAACTCTTATTTTCTCATATTTTAACTTTTAAGTCAATAAGTTAATTTCTTGAACACCCTTGTTGTTTTGTATTTAAATATTATTTTCTTTTGATTTGTTATGTTATTTTTTTTTTTGGAACAAATCATTTTAACCCATAACATTTTTTTATTTATACATTTATTTTTTTAATCCTCTTATTTTATTCTTCCATCCGTCCATGCACTCAAAAATCTTGACCTAATATGTTCTTTCTCTGCCTGTCTTCCCCACCGACTAACCATTCCTTCCTTCAGTTTATTTCTTTTATTATTCATTTTAGTTTATTCTCCACTTTGAAATTTAAAAATAATAATAATAGTAATAATAATAAAAAAGGAACAGAGAGGTAAGCCCCCATATAGACTGTCCTTGCAATATAATCCAATATCAGGGGTATAAGTGTAATTTTCTCATAAATATATTTATATATATTTAATTTTATCAAAAATAAAATAATATTTTATTTTATGGGTTTTTTTACAATAAATAAAATAAAAATATATAATACGGTATTAATAAAACTTTATTACTTTTCACATTATTCTTCATGATATTTTTTTATTTCTCTGCATTTAAATTATGATTTTAATTGTTGATAATTTTTATATTAGGAGAAATTATATTTGCATCCACTCAATTTTGGTTTACATTTATTTGAGTAATGAAATTGTATAGAATAAAAATGCACTTTGATTAAATAACCAAACTATCTCGAATAATGATAAATACATATTGATATCTCCCTCATTCTTCTTTCATTTCCTCTCTTATAATCCTCCCATATACCCTAATAAATTTTTTCAAAAAGTTGTGTTTCTCATTGATGAATGAACAAATGATCATCTCCATCGACAATATAGGTATAAAGGTATGCCTTTTTATAGTATTTTTTATATTTCTTAACATGTTTTTTTACTTGAAAGAAGGAGGTGTCGTAAATAATATTCAAAATTGAGAGTTAAATAAGGTATAATTGTCTAACACCATGCTTTGAACTTCATAAGATGTTCAAACTTTGGACACCCCAATGTGTGTTTGGAAGAAGTATAGTTTCGAATACTCTTAAGAACATCATGTGTTGTTGAACACTTTTAAGAATGTCCAACATTGTACATCCAAACAACCCTTTTTTATTTTTTTATGTAAGAGAAAATTGCATTTTGATTAAAATTCTTATATGAAATATTGTATTCATACTAAAAGTTTTGATGATAATACATTGCACCATTGATATCATTCATCATGATATGGAAGCATTGACCAAATGGGTAAGAAAGACAAGTAAGAGGAACAAAATGGTTATTATAATTGGTGAAAGAGATGTAAAGGGATTTTGATGACAAAAGCCTCTAATTACTTTCATTTGTGAAATAAGCGAAAGGATTGATAGTGACAACGAAATGTGGGTGTCTATTTACTTTTAATGGTATGAAACTGTCAACCAACAATAATTGTATTTGTAGTCAAATGTGAAAAACATAATCACTTTAGAGCATGATAACTTGAAAAATATTATTTTGTTAATCATTTAAGTAAAAATAAATAAAAAATGAGTATCTTAGTTGAAATGTGAAAAAATAAATGATATTAAGTTGAGAAATATATTGAATAGTTTGAAGCAAAGAAATGAGTTTAATTGTAGCACATTGAGGCAACATAGAGTGTAAAGTTGTAAATAAATATCACAAATACAACAATCAATGCACAAATTAATGGAGTCGAATTACATCAAATGACATGGAAATGATGAATAAAATTGCTACATTAGGGGCTTGATGCTCGCATACCTAATATCCCTTGATTTATCGTTTGCATTTACAATAGTGTTGATGATGAACTATACCTATGAGAAAAATAGACATTTAATGTCTTTACTTGAGAAAGTTAATATAACATCAACAAATAGAATTTTGTTATTTCATCTGCATATTTTTTGGGTGAAAAATATGATAACCACACATGAGTCTTATAAAATTTTAGAAGTTTGATATATAAAGAATTTCTTCAAATAGTACTTTTCATTATTAGAGAACATATTACTATGAATGCACTACACAATATGTTCCTAATCTCTTCATATCTTATACGTAGGTGATATATATCAAAAAACAATCATATAAATTGTAAAAAATAGTTTGAATCAAAGGCAAAGCGAGAAGCCGTTGTTTGTATGTGAAATGATTGGTGTTTATAGAAGTTGAAAAGACATATGAGTACCATCTTAATGCCTTTGAGGGACAAAGCTAAAGGTACACAAAACAACTAAATATTACAAATTTAATTAATACTTCTATATAAAGAAAAGTTTGTAATAGTTTACATAAAGTTTTATATATATACAGGCAAAGACGCAAAAAAAACATATATTAATAAAAATAGAGCGTCCAACAGCCAACCCAAAGCATACTAGAAGTAGTAATAGTTTACATAGATAAAATCATGTATTTCAATAATACTACAATGAGTATATAAAGAAGCTTAGGTGTATTTGTTAGGCGTTTTGTTTATGACTAGATAAGTAAAAAACCTGGATAATAACGAAAGTGGAATAAAACAACGCTCTCCTTTGATGAAAAGTTTGATTATAGTAGATAAAGATTTTTTTCGGTATATATTAAATATGGATTTAGAACTTATTACCTTTGTACTTAAGTCTCATTTTTTTTTTTTTCTAATCTTTATCTCATTTATTTGTATTTTTTTCTCATAATTTAATATCTTATTTTCATTAAAATACTTTCAACAACCCCAATTAAAATTTCATAGATGCGAATTTGAAGAGTTTTAACCCACAACATTTTTTAATTGTACACTTCAATCTTTAATGCTGTTATTTATTCTTCCATCCCTCCGCCCACTCAAAATTTTTACCCTAATACATTCTTCTTCCTCTTCGTCTTCCCTACCATCAAACCATTTTCTCCTTCGTTTTATTTCCTTTTGGTTCGTCTTATTTTATACTTGAATTGAATCAAAAGAAAAAAGTCATTTTTTTTAAATAAAAATAAAAAATCATATTTTTAGATAATATATTTTAATTATTTTTAATCAAATATTGTTATAGAAAATAATTAGCAAATATGAAGAATAATTAAAAATAAAGTCATAGATATAAAAATAAAATTAAAACATATTTAAAAATATTAAAAACATGTTAAAAATATTTTTAACATGTATTCGGAAACTTAAATATTTTTAACCTGTTTTTAATAGTTTTAAAAATAATTTTTATACTTAATATTTTATTTTGTATAATTATTTTTGAAAACAATCCCTATAAAACAAGTGAAAATAATAGAAAATAATTAAAAAATGTTTTTAAGAACCAAAAAAAGAAAATAGTTTTTGTTTGCCAGATGTGTTTTCTATATTTTTTGTTCTGAATAATATAAAATTGTTTTAAAAAATAGTTCTCAAATAGACCCTATGTCAATTATCTAACTTTATTTAGTAATTTTATTAAAAATTAAATAATAATTTATTTATTAGTTTATTACAATAAATAGAATAAAAATATTTAAAATCTTATCAATAAAAATTTATTACTCTTCACATTATTCTTTATTATATTTTTTTTATACAAATAAATTTAAATCATTATTTAAATTGTTGATAAAATTTTTAATATTAATTTCGTAATCTAAATAAATTTAATAATGACGCATTCTATGTACAAAAAAAGGTTTTATTTGGACCACAAACTCTATATAACATGGTATATTAATAATTATTTTGATTAAATAAAAAAAATCAATTATAAATTTAAAAAGTGAGAAATTGACACATTTACCCTCAACGTACCAAAGATATTTCTTTCCACACCGCCAACATTCCCAGGCCAAACCCCAAACACGACCCAACAAAGACTCTAGATTTCTCTCCTCTCTGTCCCTCTCTCCCCATCAGAAATTTCATCCGATTCTCTCTCCATCCGTGATTCTTTGATTTTCCTCCCAATCTCTCCTTATTTTTCAAACTGTTTTCCTGCAATTTTTTCTTTATTCGCTACTTTGTTGTATCTTATTACTTCACACATCACATTTATTTGCTTTTTTGATTTTTCTTTTTGCTTCTTTTTTGATCTCAATTGGTTTTGTTAATTTCTCCCTTCATCGTCCGATCTCTTGAATCGCCGCCGATAGAGGAGTTCTGGGTTCAGTTTGTTTCCGAAGGTTAGAGTCGTTTGTTGTAAGATTTGTGAAGTTGTTTTAGGGTTTTTGTGTCAAATTTAATTTCTTTAATTTGGGTAGGAAAGATCAGTGTATTTTTTCTTTTTTTCTTTCTTTCTTTTTTCTTGTTTGGTTGAATATGATGGTGTTTTAGATTAAATGGTTGTGTTCGTGGGTTTACTTTATGTGATTTAATATGATGTGGTGTATGATGAATCAGGATGCTAAAGAGATGATGAATCAAGTAGGCAATACCGACACCATAACTCAGCTCCAACTCGACCCCAATTCGCTGGAGGTATTTTTCAATTATCTTTCTTTCTCTAAGTACAAGTTTTTGTTTTTTCCGTGCATGAATGTATATTTTCATAATGCAGGTTTTGATTAATTTAAATTAAGTTGAATTGACTAGAACCGGAATTTAAAGTATTGTTTTTTTTTGCTAAGTAAAGTATCGTTGGTCATAGACCCGTTTACTATTGTGATGGCAAATAGCTTGGTAATTCTAACGGTTGAGTCAATTTATATAGTGAGAATGCAGATATTTTTTTTGATAAGTAAAGGTAATTTCATATATATAAAGAGATGCCAAAAAAGCGACTCAAGGTATACAAATCTATACACCCACCACCAAAAAGGCCAAAGAAAAAGAAAGAGACCCAAAAACCATCTGGTCCAAAAAACAGCCTTACAAAGATCCCAACCAATCAATAAAATTAACCATAGTTAGAGGACATTCAACTATAAACAGCTTAGCCTCAGACCAAAGAGAAAGAATAAAGGAATATTTCAATCTCTGGATTGACAACACATCTTCCTTGAATGCAAATTTATTTCTCGCCTTCCAAACTGTCCAAAATATATGAAGAGGAGCAGCTCTCCACACCTTCCTGCGCTTTTTGCCCACAAATGAACCATGCCAACTAAGAAGAGTTTCTCTAACCGAAGAGGGCAACACCCAAGACACCCCAACCAAGGTAAAGAGTAACTCCCATAAGACCCTTGTTTTTGAACAGTGAAGAAGCAAGTGGTCTATGGTCTCCTCATTCTCAAGTGGTCTATGTCCATCCCTTTAAGCTCATAACTGGGTGAGCAATATGCCTTATAGGCTTTTAGTAATTTCTATGATAAGGGCAGAGAGGAGTAGTTTTTAGGATTTCATTTACAGAATGGCTAGTGATTTTTTTAATAGAACCTTTTGGCTTATGATTATCAACCTAGATGTACTAACATAGTCAATTTGCCATTTTGTGTAACAACCTTTAGTTTTGTTGAGACATGGTTCACTAGGATTCATTGATTGGTTGAAATTGAACCCAGGTTCTTTGTTTTGTTTTTATGTGTTAGGTTTGGGTTGAATATATTGTAATAACTTATTATTATCATTTTTTGATTCTCCTAATTTACTTCCATATAGTATGGTTTCAAAGCTTAATAGATGTATCTTTAAACACTTTGATTTATTTTATCAGGATGAGGGAAGCTTATATCAAAATGAGGGTTTGGTGTATTAAGTAGTAGAAAGTTTGTGATCCTAACATGAGAGGTGCTTAGTGTGTTAGAAATAAAAAATGCTAGTTATCCTTAAAGTTCAAATAGACCAAAACAGAGAAGAAGGAAAAAAAAGAGACAAATTCCAATACAAGGATAAGAGGTACACTCCCAAGGAGGCAAGAAATCCCCTATGCAATATCTAGCCTAAAAACCACCTCACTTCATTGTCAACATATAAATATCTTGTTAGCTAAGCATGGAATCCGAGAATAAGACATCCTAGTTGTATTGATAAATTAAGGATCTTGTTAAACCAAATGTACAATATCTATAGTCCTTTATATTTACGAGAGGCGCAAGATAAAAATAGTGGTTGAGTTGCTCTTTACATGTAGTGTTTTTTTTTAAAATAAGATCTTCACAAATTGATGAAACCCATAGAACTTGTCAGGGAAAAGCCTTCCAACAAAGCTAATGTCTCCACTTCTATAGTCAGTCCGACCTTGGTATGCTTGGAAAATGTTTTGACCAAAAACCTTCCTTGCCTTTTAACACTCTGCTAGAACCTGTGTGCTTTGGGGGCAAAATGATCTCTATTCACAATACATCCTACTTATATTGATAAATCAAAGATTTTGTTCAACCAAAACCGTAAGGGGTAGCTCAGTTGGTCCGACCTTGGTTTTGCTCCTTAATGGTCATCAGTTCGAGTCCCCTCAGGCCCACTAGAGGTTTACCTGGTCGCTAACTTCAGGGCCCCGTGGGATTAGTCGAGGTGGGCGAAAGTTGGACCAGACATCCACGGTTATCAAAAAAAAAAAAAAAAAAAAAAAAGATCTTGTTCAACCAAACGTTCAATATCTATAGTCCTCTATATTTATGAGAGGCGCAAGATAAAAATAGTGGTTGAGTTGTTCTTCAAAAGTAGTTTTTTTTTTTTTTTTTTTTTTTAAATAAGATCTTCACAAGTTGATGAAACCCATAGAACTTGTCGGGGAAAAGCCTTCCCACAAAGCTAATGTTTCCACTTCTATAGTCAGTCTTTAGTCAGTCCCACCTTGGTATGCTTGGAAAATGCTTTGACCAAAAACCTCCCTTACCTTTTAACACTCTGCTGGAACCTATGTGCCCTGGGGGCAAAATGATCTCTATTCACAATATATGTTGTTCAAATGAGCAGATTAAGTATAATATATCTGTTCTAGATCTAGTGATGAAGATAATCACGATGAAAATATTAGTTTTTACAGATATATCGGTAACTCAATTTTACGGATATATTGGTGGATATTTTGACACAAAATATTGGTGAGACAAAATTAATCAAAACTAAAAAAAATATAGGACAATTTTAAAAAAATGATAGAAAAAGAAATAATACACATGTTCAGGTTGTTTTATTGAAGAAAATTGATATATGTATATCAAAATTAATGATATTAATAAGCCTAAAAGAATATTAATATGAAAATAAAAATCTATTTCATTGAAAACATATTGTATTTTAATATTTAAAAAATTAAAATGTATTATATTTATATTTTTGAAATAATTTTGTTGGAAGATATTGGCAATATTTTTCTAAAATAAGGTTTTATTACATTTTTTTTTTTGATGTAATAACATATCTATATTTATAATAAATTAATCATTGCATTGGATTCTATTTCATAATTAGATTAAGAGTCGTGATTAAAATCTGTTAGGGTAGCCTAATTGGTTAGGGCGAACACTAGGAAGTGTGGTCCTAGTAAGTGACATATAGTTCTGGGTTTGAATTTTGCTATTAATGATATCTTGAATTTACTTTGTGTTGGTTGTTGTGGGACGGTGAACACCCCAAGATTGGGGTTCCCATGTAGAGTTCTAAGAACTTGGCCATGGAAGGTTCCTTGGTTATAAAAAAAAAGAGTTGTGATTAACAATTTCTAATGTTTATCAAAATTTTAAAATTCTTTTAATTTGACTTTAAATCGGATTACTAATTTTAAAAAAAAAATTAAAAAAAAAATCTATATTAAAATTTCAAATAATATTTATTAATTTTTTTAGAAAAAATTATCTTAAATTCCTTTAATATATTTATATTCGTTTGTTTTAAAAATTAACAACTACTTTTATTAAAACATTTTTTTTTTTTTTTTTTACATTTTAAATAAAAAGTTAAATCATTTCTAAGATTTATTTTAAATATTTTATCTATATAAAAAAGGGATTTATATAAAATATTTTATTTGAGATTTAATTTCTAAAATTTTATTACAAATTTGTGGGGACAACTTTTTGCTATTGATATTAAGTTATTTAAATAATTGAAATTATTAAAAATTGTATTAATAATTTATCTTTTCAAATTAATTTTAATTTATAAAATATTAGAACTTGATTAATTTTTTTTTGATATTTTAGCAAATTTTGAATAAATTTATATTTTTAATATTTTAAAATAAAAAGATTCAAAATTAAATAAATTTAAAAGGATAAATATAAAAAATTTTAAAAGTGAAGTGATAGTACTTTTTAAAAATAGGATTAATGAGATAAATATGAAAAATAATTAAAAATAAAAGGATAATATAAAATAAAAAGGTAATATATATTTAAAATAAAAGATAATTTGGAAAAAAATAATTAAAAAAACATGGAAGGCCTTTTAAAAAACACGAAAGCAATCTTGGGCGTTGGATCAACTTAGGTTTCATTTGGTTGTTCATTGGAGAAGAGAGAAGCAACCGATGAAATCGCCAATTTTTTGCCAAAAAATTGTCAATATTTTAGCAATATTTTGTCAATTTTATGCAGCTCGACAGTTTTTTGGTGATTAATTGCCGATTTTATTGGCATCATTGATATATGAACGATATTTTGCCAATTTTTGTTGACATTTCTCAAATTTTCCCCCCACTGAGCTTTCGGTGTGGAATATTGCTTCAGGGTCCTCCGATATTTGAAATATCGATGACATTTCACAACATTTCAAACCTTGGGGAGGCTATTAGGAGCAGGGCTTGTTTGATAGTTGGGAATGATAGAAGGGTGAAATTTTAGAAAGATAGATGACGCGAAGATAAGTATGGAATAAAGGAGAGGGGGGGTTGGTGTTTTGAGGGGTGTGCGTGTGATGGCTATGGGGTGGGGGTGTGGAAGACAAGTAGAAACAAGTGGTGGTGGGAGGCTATTAGGAGTAGGGCTTGTTTCATAGTTGGGAACAATAGAAGGGTAAAATTTTAGAAAGATAAATGGTGCAAAGATGTCTTTGTAAGAGTCTTGTTTGATGTTATTTTCTCTAGCAACCGTTAAAGATGATTGGGTAGTAGAGACATGGGAGTAGGTTGAGGAAGGGGGGTTGATGGATTCCTTGCTTTTGAAGATAGTCCAATGATTGGTAACTTGAGGAAGTGAAGGCCTTTTTATGGAAATTGCATACATGTTCAATTAAAAGTGATGAGGAAGATAGGTTGAGTTGGAGGGAAACCAAATGTGGCAAGTTTTATGTTAGATCTTTCTATTCTTCCTTAGCCAGGGGAGGAGGAGAGCCTTTCTGGGTAACATAGTTTGGAATCCTTTTGGTACCAATAAAAGTAGGCTTCTTTGCATGGAAAGTGGAATGGGAAAGGATTCTGAACTAGATTAGTTCCAAAAGAGAGGATGAATTTTGTTGAATGAATGTTACATGTGCAAAGGTAATGAGGTTACTCCTTCATTGTTCCAAAGCAAGAATGTTATGGCAACTATTTTATTCTCTATTTGGTGCGAGATGGGTGATGCACTCTGCGGTTAAAGGAAACCTCTTGAGTTGGCATGACTCATTTGTTGGGAAGAAGCGGAAGAAAGCTTGGAGGGCTGCTACCTTGTCCTTGTTTTGGAGTTGTAGTAGGAAAGAGATAGGAGGTTGTTTAATAATGTCGAACAATTGGATCAAACAATCAAATCTCATTTTATGTTTATTATTTTGGAATAAGTTAAGAGTGTACATAGGGGACTATTTCTATGGTAGGCTTTGTAGATTGGTTGTGCTTCAAGTAGGGGGAGAGAGTTTATTTTTTGTTCGGTCTTTCCTTAGTTAGCCTTTTGGTGCCTATTGCATACATCATGTGTACTTTGGTGTGTCTCCTCTTGGGTGGCGCTTTTAATATGTTTTCTCTTATTGTCTATAAAAAGAAAAACTCTTTCAACAATTTTGACCTTTAAATTCTGGCCTTACTATTTATTAAAAAAGGTGGCCAAATTTATCCAATATGCATAGTTTGTAGGTGATTGTGTATTTGAGGTTTATTCTAAGTCCTTGTGCTTGACGAGGGGATTGGCATGAGGTTTTCTCTTGTTATCCAAAGAACAAAGAAAAGGGAAAAGGTTTTTGAACCATCCTCTTAAAATTTCTGAGATTATCCAGTATTCTTGAGGTCTGACTCAAGTAATAAGGGGTTGAGGTAGGGTTAGAGGAGCTTTGAGTCCTAGTAGGGACCAAGTAAGGAAAAAATGTTTACCTATTTAGAAAAAAATCAGAGATTAATCAGTAACACTTGCTTATGGCTATCTTTCTACAATTACTTCAAAACTGTCCATGCTTCTTTCCTCCATTTGTAGTGAATTCACATGCCTAATGCATGCCATTCACTAGCATATATCAAAAGGTTGAATAGGCTTTCGGTGTGTGTTTTTGGAAGCATTAATTATGCCCAGGATCTGAGCATGAGTCAAATAATTGTATTTATGCAGATTGCTTATGACATAGTGATCAAAACATGTAGTTCACAGAACTTATTAGTACGTTTATATATAGTTGACAGTCAGTAGCCTATTACCATGTTTACATAGGGTCCTTCTTTACTTTAATTGGATTGCATGGGCATGATAACTCATATGCTCTGTACAGATCTAAGTTTAGATGGTTGAATATCTTGTTGCAGCTGACGCATTCCAGGAAGGTCAATCTATTTACCTGTTCAAACTATAACCTTGCGAATTTTAGCTTTTAATTCAGGATAGGGAGTGTTCTTCTTCTTATTTAGTTCAAAGTTATTAACTCATATAGTCGCTTTTCATGATAAGTTGTAATTCGGTGTAGATTTATCTGGTGTGACTAACCATTCAAAAAGGTTCAGATAACCTGCTCCAAAAGGGCTTTGCAATGGTTGCTTTTAATTGCTTGAATTTTTTTTTGGTTGCCTTTCCATTTTTGCCTCAAGTTTTTTTAATTCTTGAATCATTTTCTTTGTTCAGCTATTGTTAAGTGGTAATATTAATTGACAAATCACCATAACTTTTTTAACCAGAAACGTCAGATTGTTGATGCAAGCCAAGGGCATGCATCTTCATATCATCCCTCGACAACGGTATCTGAAGCTGTGTCATGGAACATGCATAGAGCAGATAATCACTCCACAGAGAATGGGATGTTTTCAAATTCTAGCTACCATCATGTTCAGCAGACAGAGCCACACTTAAGGAATGCTCAAGATGGCTTGAATGCAGCATCTGCTGTCTATCCTCCATCAAGTTTAGGAGCAGCAAGTGTACCACAACAATATAATGGCTATACGACATACCCAAGTTCTAATGATCCATACAGTTATGGCAACACAGGATACCCAGGTTACTATAGTGGCTATCAGCAGCAATCAAACCATTCATACTCTCAGCCTATAGGAGCAAATCAAAATACAGGTGCTCCTTATCAGCCCCTTTCCTCATTTCAGAATACAGGGTCTTATGCTGGGCCTGCAAGTTATCCAAGCACTTACTACAATCCTGGTGATTATCAGACATCTGGAGGACACTCAAGCGGTTACAATAATCAGAATAATTTGTGGAGTGAAGGAAACTATGCAAACTATACTCATCAATATCCAAACTACACTCCTGACTCCAATGGTGCTTATAGTTCTAGTACTGCTGCTGCAACCTCATTACAGTATCAGCAGCATTATAAGCAATGGGCGGATTACTACAGTCAAACAGAAGTTAGCTGTGCTCCTGGGACGGAGAACATGTCTGTAACCAGTACATCTAACTTGGCATGTCCAATTCCTGGTGTTACTAGTAGCTATTCTACCTCAGCCAGCCATCCGCCACAACCTTCCATCTCATCTTGGGGTTCAGAGAATTCATCTGCATTGCCTTCAGTACAGGTTTGGAGTTCCCTTTCACACCCATTTTAGTTTGGGTTACTTGTCCTGATATGCCTATCAGGGAAAGAGAAGAAAAGAAACCAAAAGTTTCTTGTCCTTTTACATCCTTATAACACCCAAGTAATAAAATAGATTTTATCATATGAGAGGCCTCAAGATGAAATGTGAATAATACTAGAAACAACAGCACAACAATTGATATATGCATAATAGAGCTTGCATGAAGCACACTTAAATAATGAATGGGAATGATATCATATGGGACTATACTGTGGATCACTGGGAACATTCATATGGACTTTATGCCAAGAAAGATATCTGAGTGAGTTATATGAGTTGTGCCCATAACTACCAACACCTGACTTGTGACTGAAGTTGCTAAAACTGGACTTGCCCAGATGGTTGAGCTGACTACTTGTCTAGTTCAGTTCATCATAGGATAGAAGGGGCTTGAAGCCCAATTAAAATCTTGGGGGAGGGTGAGGGGACATTTTTAATGTTGAACTGGAGTAATCTGGCGTGTTTCCTAGGTCAACAGGTGAGACCTTTGCCTGGTAGATCAGAATATTTAAGAAAATCCCTCTAAGATGAGTTGAAACCTTGACCTCAACCACATGTTTTGGAACTTCTACCTCTAATTTAAAATCAATTATCTGCCTTCAATTGTACTCATTGATTCTGATTAACTGATAACTATGGTTATGAGTCAAGTTATGCTCAGCTTGATGATATACAGGACCTTTAGGCCTTGTTCAGCTGTTGGTGCTTATTTATGTAATTTGTAGATTAGACAGTCTTGTGGTTGGCATTTTTGATATGATTTACATAAATGGTAAAACATGTGAAATTTATAATATTTTGTCTCATCTTTTGCATACATTTTCCAATCATTTTCTACATGAACTCTTCAAATTTATTTTTCTTCTTACCTTTTTTTTTTTTGGTGGTTCGGTTGCTATTGCTTTGTGTACACCGTGTATACTTTCTTGATACTAATACAATCTTTTTATTACCTATAAAAAGAAGGAACTCTTTAAATTTATTTTCAAGTTCTCATAATGTGGTTGTAGGTAATGCTGCATTAGATCTTTGAAATCATTGTCCATATTATTTAGTTTTATGGCATATTAGACTGAATTATTCTTTTGGGCTAGTTGTGAGTGCCAGAAATGTTCCTCTTTCTAGGAAAGTAAAAAAAAAAAATAAAAAAAATCAACTTATTGGTTTTTTTTTTTTTTTTTTATTCTAAATTTTATTATCAGAATTTTGCAGGAACAATTAGAACTTTCCATCTGTATATTGAACTCAACTGTTTTTTTCTGGTTTTCTTGTCAGCCTGGTGCCGCAATCAGTGACACCCATGATGGTTATTGGAAACATGGAGCTCCAAGTTTCCAAAATCACCATGTTAGTACTGTACAACCAGACTTTCAAAAACATTTGGATACGAAACCTTCTTATGATAGCTTTCAGGATCAACAAAAAACTGCATGTCCTCAAGGATCCAATTTACAGTATCCCACTGCTCACAAGGTATCCCACAGCTACCAGTCACCATTGCCAACAATTGCATCTTTAGATACACGCCGGGTAAACAAACTTCAGATTCCAACAAACCCTAGAATTGCATCAAATTTGGCATTGGGTTTACCAAAAATTGATAAGGATAGCTCTGCCACTGGTGGCGCAGCAAAACCAGCCTATATCAGTGTTTCAGTTCCAAAGCCAAGCGACAAAGTACTGTCTCATGATGGTACTGATGCTATACTTAAGGTGAGAGTCATGGTATGGTATTCCTTAAAAGTTTTGCTATTGAGAATTAAGGTGCAAATTTGGAAGTGTTTGTTTTGTTTAATTTGTTTATTTGCTGAAAAGAGTTAAGTAGCCAAATACTGATATAGTTCTCTAAATTGCAATTTTAAGTCTGGAAGTGAGAAACATATTGCTATAGGAGAACTGTTCAATCACAATGCAAAGTTGTTATATATAAATCATGTACTCTTACTGCAATTATTTATAGATGTATTATAACCCATGTGATGCATCATACAAGATTGGCAATTGAAAGTCGCTCTGTATGCAGAAGCTAAAATCTTTTTAATTAGCTCATAATCATAGAATGAATAATGTGTGCTTTCACATCTTGGGTCACTTGATTCTATATGTTACAAAATTTCAAAGATATTTAGTCATATCTTGGTATCATATCTCTACCTACTTTGGATCAATATTTAGTCATATCTTGATATCATATCTCTAGCCATTTTTTCTTATCCAAGATTTTGTTTTGGCATCTACTTCTTCAATTTTGCCCTTGTATGGATGCTAAGTTGGATTAGTGACAAAACATGAAAGGGTGGAGTGGGAAATGATTGCTTCTACGAGACTTGGTGGTTACCATGATGGGGACAGTTTTGGAAGAAAGTCTCTGAAATGGTCTGATCATGTGCAACAAAGAGTTTGATCACTGCACCTGTAAGGCAATTGGCTTGATGTGGATAGATGAATCAATGAAAGGCAAAAAAGGATGTAGTTGTGGTAGTTTATCTCATGATGGTCTTTGACTTAACATGCTTGTATCTAGATTATATTAGTGGGTCAGTTGATCCTCAATAGCTTCAGATGGAGAATAACAATTAACAAAGCTTGTGGGTTATAAACCATCTATACCATAAGTACAGATCAGCGAAGGATCTCTTGGAGATTAGAAAATGCATCTGGTTATGATCCAGCCAGAATGAATAAAGAGGTGATTAAGGAAGGATTTTTCTATACAGCTTAGCCATCTTGGGTGGGGGTTTAGATGCAATTGGATGAAGACATTGACACTTCAAAAGAGTCCTTACAGGAAACTGAATTGAGATGCAACCTATTGATCTTCAATACTAACATGTTCTCCCTATCCTTACTGACTGCAACGTTAGAAATGCTTGACATGAAAGACTCCACCAACTCTTATCTCCCAGTTATGAGACCTTGGAAATGATTGGCTTTAATGCCTTGTTTTTCTCTTCAAGCATGAAGCACAAGTAGTTGTCTACATCAGCTTCTTTATTTGGGTCAATATTGAACAAATTCGGAAAAGGATTCTCTGGAAGGATTTTCCTCGATCAGATGTGAAACAAAAGCTTGGTTGGAAGTCCATCTTCTATATAGATAATAATTAAAAATATAAAACCGTCTTGTCCTCTTTTGATAGCTTTCCAAAGTCTCAATTGGCAGACTCTAGAACCCTAGTGACTCCCATCCCCACCTAGAGATCTAATTACTTTATTATCATGAATCCCTTTCCTACATAACTATAAAGAACTTACGTTTCCATGTATGTTTTGTTTGTTTTGTTTCCTAGGTTTGTGTTGGTGCTTTATAAGTTCTAGTTTAATGTTTTGCGGCATCTGAAAAATTTCCAATGTGTCATCATTATTTTTTGTTCAAATGTTGGGAGTTCCTTTAAATGCATTTGCATTACAAGCACTAGTGAACTATATGATCCCATTGGCTTACTAATTTAGGGCTTTGATTAGGAGTATTTGGTGGATGAAGTGTATATAAGCTCACAATTGGACAGTGTATTTGTTAGGCAAGAGTTCCACTTAACTAAATATGTGTTGATTTTTGTGGATGTCCAATTTTGTGTGCTCCTTATGGATCCATGCTTCCATGAAATGTATTTTAGTGCAACATGTTGAACCACCTATAGTGCATTCATGCTTGTACAAAATTATTGTTCATTCACTCAGTTCTATGTGTCTTGCTTTGACACTTAGAGCTTGGCATCAATGTGCTTTGCTTTAAGTTGGAAGCCAAGATTGGCGCTAATGCTTACCTACTTATCGAATGCTCTTTTATGGTGGATGCTAAGGGAGTGGACTTATCACCACTATTGGCATGATACTTGTTTAGTGATGTACCACTCATTCTTTCCACATATGAAGAAGAAGAATGGGTCAACCCCTTAGAGCCTTCATAGGGATGGTGTTAACTTGACTCTTGTAGGGGTGGCATCAACTAAGGCCTCCTCACAAGGGTGCATCGGCTAGCTCTGCCTTTTAAGGTTGCCATTGACTTGACTATGACTCCACACAATGGTATTGATAGCCACTTGACTTTTTACATTAGTATCATCCCATCCACTTATTACATGGGGGGTGCTTCCTATAAGTTTGTACCACTCTATGACCTATCTACTTAGTCTCCATGCTCCTTTGGAGAAGTCACACTTAGGATGTAGTACCGTAATGTTGTTACACTTGTTCAAGTTGAAAGCAGGTCTTAGGAGTCCTAAAATGGACTTGGTGTACCTTGATGGTTAGCTTGTTTCATCGAGTTTTTGGGATAGGTTAAGAGTTTTGGTTTGGTGAATGGAGTTAGAGGCTTGTTGAGGCGAACAAACTATACGTGCATTAAAGCTGCTGTTGAAAGAGAGAGAGAGAAAACCTTAATTCTCATTCATATGATTAACTTCTTACAGTAGAGAAATATATATACAAGGCTAGGTTGAACTAACTACCATATATGTGACCTATATTAAGAAAGGAAAGAAAGATTGTACACTATAAATACATTATATTCAACACTCCCCCTCAAGCTGGAGCATATATGTCATATGCACCAAGCTTGTTACAAATGTATTTAATCCTAGGACCTCTGAGAGATTTAGTGAAGATGTCTGCTAGTTGATCATTTGAATTAACAAAACTTGTAGCAACACACCTTGATGCGATCTTCTCTCTAATGAAGTGACAGTCAACTTCAATATGCTTGGTCCTTTCATGAAAGACTGGATTGGATGCAATATGTAATGCGGCTTGATTGTCACAGACTAGCTTTATCTGTTCATCTTTTCCAAATCTCAATTCCTTAAGGAGTTGCTTCAACCATATGAGTTCACATGTTGCCAAAGCCATAGCTCGATACTCAGTTTCGGCGCTTGATCTGACCACTACATCTTGTTTCTTACTCTTCCAGGATATTAAGTTGCCTCCAATAAAAACACAATACCCTGAGGTGGAAAGCTTATCTGAGGGTGAACCAGCCCAGTCTGCATCTGTGTAACCAACAATTTGGGTATGACCCCTATCTTCATACAACATACCTTGGCCTGGTGTTCCTTTAATATATCGAAGAATGCGGATCATAGCATCCCAATGGTTGTCATATGGTGACTATAGAAATTGACTAACCACACTCATAGGAAAAGAGATGTTTGGCCGAGTGATGGTGAGGTAGTTCAGTTTGCCTACAAGTCGTCGATATCTCCCAAGATCTCTTAGAGGCTCCCCCTGTCCTGGTACAAGTTTGACATTTGGATCCATAAGAGTGTCAACAGGTTTACATTCCAACATACCTGTTTCTTCCAAGATGTCTTTTTTTTTTATAGGCAAACGCAGAAAAACGAAATATATTAGAAAAGGGCACCTTAAGGCGGACTCAAAATCATACAGGGAGTATACAAGAGGCGCCAAAAGGCATAATCAAAGGAAGAGGAAATACAAAACCAGCCCTCAACTAATACCTAACCAATCAAAAAAACTGAGAAGAGAAAGAGGACCTTCATTTACAATCGACTTGATCCACAACCAAAGATTACACACAAAAGAATTTTTTAACCTATGAATCGAAACCTCCTCGTTGTCAAAAGCAATCCTATTTCTTTCCTTCCAAACCGCCCAAAAAAGACACAATGGGGCTGCCTTCTACACCTTTCTACACTTCTTGCCCAACTTGAAGCCACACCACCCAATAAGAGTCTCCCTAACCGTAAGAGGGAGGACCCAAGCAACGCTAAATAGAGCAAACAACAACTCCCATAAAACTCTAGCCCTGGTGCAATGAATCAGTATATGATCAACTGACTCTTCTTCCTCACAACAAAGGAAGCATCTATTAGCTAGAATACGGCCCCTCTTTTTAAGCTGATCCAAGGTGAGCACCTTACCCCAAGTAGCTTCCCAAGCGAAAAAACTCACTTTGGTCGGCACGCAAGAGCTCCAAATAATACGATTAGGGAACTGATCCATTCTTCTTGAATCTAGAGCATTATAAAGAGATTTGACTGTGAAAAACCCATCTTTAGTCACTTTCCACTGCATTCTATCTTCCAAAAGAGGATTAAGCCTCCTTCCCCAGATTTTCAAAAGCAGTCTCTCCACTTCCCCTACCTCCCAGTCATTAAAAGGTCTAGAAAAACTAGGACTTCACGCCCCCTCCTCTCTCGAAGGATCCCACATCTCCTCAACCCAAGCCTCTTTATGAGTCGCAAAAGCATACAAGGAAGGAAAGGAGTTACAAAGAACGGTGTTCCCACACCAAGTATCTTTCCAAAATTTCACCCTTCTCCCGTTCCCCACAGAAAAAATAGCTTTATTCTGCAAAAGAGAACCTTCCCTCCTTATTTCCTTCCAAAGGCCAACTCCGAAACTCTCCCTAACCTCTCTAGTAAACCACCCCCCTTCCTCCTCCCCGAACTTCCTCTTAATGACATGCCTCCATAGATTCTCTCTTTCATTCGCATAGCGCCAATTCCACTTACATAAAAGGGCCCTATTGAGAGTAGTTAGACGTCTTACTCCCAAGCCCCCCTTCCTTCTGTCCAAACAAACAGAATCCCATTTAACTAGATGAGGTTTCCTCTCCAAGGCTCCCCCTCCCCACAAAAAATCTCTTTGAATTTTTTCCAATCTTAAACTAACCACCCTAGGCATTCGTAGTAAAGACACCAAGTATAAAGGCATACTTGACAAAGTGCTACAAATTAGAGTGATTCTCCCTCCTTTGGAAATAAATTGCCTTTTCCACATGGCAAGCCTTTTCCGAAATCTCTCTTTCACCCCATCCCACACGGCCACGGACTTGTGATTCGCCCCCAAAGGGATCCCCAAATAAGTGGTTGGCAGCCTGCCCACTTTACAACCAAACTCCATAGCCAAGACTTCCAAATTCTCCACTCTCCCAACCGGCAAAATTTCACTCTTCTCCAAATTAATTCTCAACCCTGATATGGCTTCAAATCACATCAACAACCAACTTAAGTATGCCATCTGATCTTGGGAAGCTTCACAAAAAACTAATGTGTCGTCAGCGAACAGCAAATGAGAAATCAATGCCCCATCTTTGCTTCTTCCTTTAACCCTACAGCCTGAAAGAAACCCTCCCCTCGCTGCTCTGAGTAGGAGCCTACTAAGGGCCTCCATTCGGATCACAAAAAGGTATGGGGAAAGAGGATCCCCTTGTCGCAGCCCCCTTGAACTGTTGAAGAACCCCGTTGGAGTGCCATTGATCAAGACCGAAAAAGATGCTGTGGATATACACTAGGAGATCCAGCCAGTCCACTTCTCCCCAAAACCCATTCTTTGCAAAACACCCAGCAGAAAATTCCAATTTAAGTGATCATAAGCCTTCTCAATGTCCAGCTTACACATCACCCCATTCTCATTTCGCTTCAACAAGGAATCTATTGCCTCATTAGCGATAAGAGCAACATCAAGAATCTGCCTCCCTTCTACAAAAGCGTTTTGAGCCGAAGACACCACCTTCCCCACAACCTTCTTAATCCTATTAGCTAACACTTTTGACAACAGTTTATACAACCCTCCCACCAAACTGATCGGTCTGAACTCTTTGAGGTCCTCTGCTCCCGCTTTTTTTGGAATTAGGACTAAGAAGGTTGAATTCAGGCTCCTTATGAATTTGCCATGCTCGTGGAATTCCTTAAAAAAAACCCATAACTTCTTCCTTCACAAAGTCCTAGCTAAACTGCCAAAAGCTAAGGGAGAATCCATCTGGACCAGGGGCCTTATCCCCGTTCAGGACTGAGAGAGCAGAAAAGACCTCTTCTCTGTAAAAACCTCCTTCAACCTTGCTGCTTCCTCCACATCCAGCCTATTGAAATCCAAACCCTCCATAGATGGGTGCCAGCCACCTGGATCTGTTAACAGATTCTTGAAAGCACTAACCACACCCCCCCTAATGGCCTGTTCTTCAGAAAGCCAGGTTCCATTAATCATAATCTTAGACAGGCAATTTCTCCTTCTGTGGGAATTGGCCATCTTTTTGTTTCTTCCAAAATGTCTAAGGCATACTTCCTTTGTGACATAATCACATCTGAACTGGATTGAGCTATTTCAAGTCCCAGAAAGTACTTAAGTTTGCCCAAGTTTGCTCTGATACCATGTTGAAAGAAAGAGAGAGAAAACCTTAATTCTCATTCATATGATTAACTTCTTACAATAGAGAAATATATATACAAGGCTAGGTTGAACTAAATACCATATATGTGACCTATATTAAGAAAGGAAATAAAGATTGTACACTATAAATACATTATATTCAACAGTTGCTTCAACTAGATTGAGAGGAGGGAGACATGTCACCATTGAGTGATTGCCAACATTAAATGCCACATGTCATTGCAAGCATGGGGATGTCACTACTTGGTACAATGATTGATTGTGCAAGTTTATGGAGGTCTTCCACTATGATTGGGTTTACCCTTGGTTCTCTATTAAAACACCTAAAAATTCATTTTTTTAGGAACAACATTAATAACAAGTTGGGAAGGCTTAGGATTAGGGTCTTGTCTCTTAATAAATCCTTGCTTGAAAAGGGAGTTCCTTTGGAGACAGGTTACAGTGGGGAAGTTTGGGGACGAACCTAGAGGTTGGTGCTCTCTTGTTGGCAAAAAGGATTATGGTGTTGGCTTGTGGAAGGTGCTAAGAGGAGGTTGGGAAGCCTTTAAAGCTAGAACAATTTTTACAGTTGGCAATAGAAGAAGGACAAAATTTTGGCTTGATGTTTTGTATTGGGATGCTCCTTTAAAGGATTCTTTTCCATTTCTCTTATCTTTTGCTTCTAATAAAGAGGCTTGGGTGGCGAGCGCTTGAGAAGTCATTAGTGGACAAGGTGTGTGGAACATGGGATTTACGAGGTAGTTTTAGGATTGGGAGCTACATACTGTTAAGGGGTTACTTAGAAGGCTTCATGTGCTTGGCAAGAGCAGTGAGGATGGCAATTTAGTTGATTTGGAAGAGTATCAAGAGTGGGAAGTTCTTAGAGAAATCTTTCTACTCTTCCTTAGGGTTGGACAAAGGTATTTCTTTCCCCTCAAAACTAGTGTGGGGCTCTTTGGTGCCTTTAAAGGTGGGTTATTTTTGCTTAGCCTTGGTTTGGAAAGGTTCTTGACCTTGGATCAACTTAAGAAAGAGGATGGGTGTTAGCTAACCATTGTTGTTAATGCATGAATTTAGAAGAATCAACTAATCACTTGCTAATCCATTTTGGAAAGGCAAAATGTCTTTGCCATTTGTTATTTTCTCTCTTTGGATGTTCTTGGGTCCTTTTTTTTTTTTGTGAAAGACTTGCTTAAGGGATGGTATGCGAGTTTTATTAGCTAAAATAGAACAAAGATTTGGAGGACAACCTCTCTTCGCTTGTTTTGAATTCTTTGGCAAGAGAGGAATCAAAGATACTTTGATGGAATTCAACGCTCGGATCAAGCACTAAAGGACTCTCTTATTTATATCCTTTTCCAGTGGACTTGCCAACATATTCAAGAGGGCCCTAGTTCCTTGTTAGATTTTATCAACTAGTTGTGTATTAGTTAGTGAGAGGGTGTTTTGTATGCTCTTTTAAGGTGTTTCTGTTTTTTGGCTCCCTTTGTATATCTCCTGTGTACTTGGGGTGTGCCCCCGCTTTTTGTTTGGTGTCTTTGGTATATTCTTGGTTGCCTATCAAAAAAGGAAAAAAAAAAAAGAAAAAAAAAGAAAAGAAAAAAAGAAGCCAACCATAACAACATTTTAAGTTATCTATACCAAACATTCTTCTTACGACTAGATACAGTCTCTTGGTCCTTGTGGAAAGGAAAAAGGAATTTCACATTCTTCCTTTTGGGAAGGGAGGATTAGGAAAATCCTATTGATTGCAGCTTTCTCCAAACCTTTGGGAAAAGCATGAAAAAAAGAGAGGCTCAAATGGTACTATACCTCCATCACCCCAAAATGAAGGAGGTGATCTTGTTGTTCTTGGTCAATGAAGATGCATTGTTAGGTGCTCCATTTTATTTTCCCATTGAGGCTGAACCTAAACCTATGCTCGTGAGATAGTTGTCCATACATCAATAAGGGATGTATGGATTCTTGAAAAGAGAGGAGTCATGGTGGTTGACTTGGGGTAATTTGGTCCTTGGGTCTCTATAAAGAGCTCATCTCCTACGGTCCTCTCCTAAGTGTTCTTTGCTGCTCTATCCCCATTTGGGACCACGACGCTCACTGTCTTCAGATCTCCTTGTTCCATTACTTTTCCCCAATCCCAAGCATTCGCCTTGTAGTCTGCTCCACTCCCCTCTTAAGCCTTCCACCTCACCATCCATGTGGCTCACGTCCTCTCCTACTAAGAATCCTACAACAATTTTGAAGTAGAATCTTTTTTTACTAATTCTTTCTGATGATAATGACATTGTTCTACAACCTTATATATAATTGAATGAATACAAGTATATACAAGTATATATTTACATGAATGTTATAAAAAAGGGATTGGAAAATTAATTAAAAGATTGACTGGTGGAATAGTTAAAACTGTTCAACCCAACTGCGTAGCATGCCAGTTGAAATAAAGAGTGTAAAAAAGTGATAGAATAAAAAAAATTGAAAAATAAATTAATTTAAGGAAATAAATCCATGTAAAACTGAGATTTAAACTATCTACTGTTTTTAACATATATTACAGGAGACCACCACCTCTCAGAATCATGCCTCCAAAGACCTGGAAATCCTCCTAGTTGATGGTCTGGACAATTTAACTGCTGGTCTATTCCTGTTTCTTAAACACTGTTTCATATCTTAATCTGTTCATCTATACAAGTTAGTTATAGTTTTGGGTTGATCCATATCAGTCTAAACTTTTAGCTTTACTTATCATTTCACACTTCTAACTTTTAGCCATATTCTAGTTCATGTCAAAAACACGTGCAAAGCTGGCTTGTATCTTTTGTTTAGTCACTTGTTTTGATTCTGAACTTCATTTATTGCCTTTTTGAAATGTAAGCAGGCCAGGTTCCTTAATACTTTCTGTTGAAGATTTGCTCTTAATATAATTTGTCTTTTATATTGCCTGTCATATTGTTGTGCTATGCTATGCTCATTTTATTATATTGCTCTTTTGCCTATTTATAGAAAAGAAATATTGTCATGCCTAAGTTGCACTAGTTCAGTTTTTTGTGTGTTTGAGGATTCATGATATTTGATTTCAGAGAAGTTATTTTACCTTTTTTGCCTGTAGCCTGGAATGTTCCCTCCATCTGTGCGTGGTTATGTGGAAAGGGCCTTCACTCGTTGCAAAGATGAAACACAAAAGGCAGCTTGTCAAACTGTCCTGAAGGAAGTAAGCTACTTAGTTTAAAAGGCAATTCTTCTGAAGAATTATTTGCTTTTAAATGCAATATCTTACATGTTTATTGCTGGCTCACTCTTTCTGTGATAAAAATGAAACTTGGAAATGTATAACTACTTCTGTATTAGTAGATTGGTTGGCATCACTTTTTAACATGTGGTTTCTCTAGAAGTTAGCCTTGGACCACAGTTACTTTTAATATAGTTTGTTTGTATAAGTTGCATAGATATGGTGATATGGCATAAAATATTGGAGCATTTACCAGTTATTAGTTAGCACTAAACATGAGTTAGTTTCGCCTGTTCTCTGATGATGGTGAAAAGCTGTAAACAAGTAACAACTCTGAACTGTTAAGACTGGTTCAGATCATAATGCTTTGTGTTTTTCATAATTGTCCTTCAAATGAAAGAAATGTGATGGTCTTTTTTTTTTTTTTTTTTCTTTATTTCTTTTAATATCTCTACTTTGGAGTTTCAGGTTCCATCTCAAGCTAGGAATGTAAATTGTACAGTGAGTAACAAGTACTGTTTAATAGTTGCATGCATACCATCCGCTCTTATTTATCAGAATTGAAAGCATGAAAGTACTAGGAATTCCATTATGCCTAGGTTTGACTGAAATTACACTATTAGTTTCGTACTATTTTGCATGTCTACATGTTATGCTAAGTCACATGGAAGTGCATATAAAATGTGTTAGGCTAACATAGCTGTTAGAATATGAGCACATAATGTATGCTGGGCTTACCTTGCCTCACGTGTGACCTCATGCTTGCATGTGGAGAGACAAATTGGTAGCTGTTAAGAATTACAGATAAATAGATGAGGGGATAAACAGTAGAAGAGATTTTATATTGAAACCTTTAATTAACCAAATTTCTGATATCATATTACACTACCAACTTTCCTAGAAACTTAAATAGTTAGGATATGGGCCAGATTGTACACCAGGCTAGCAAAACCATTGTTAACTTCTTTTAGATGACTTACTGCAGCATTTTTTTCCTTTTTTTATAGGTAAGATGACTTTCTGCGGTATTGAGATTGCATAAAACATTTGCTAAGACTAAAAATGATTGTCCTTATGTATTGAAGTTCCAGTCAAAATCACAGGTCTTGGACAAACCTACTTATTTTAATTCATAAATGATTTCCATTTCTTTCTCATAAATAAGACATCCATACAAGAAAAAGGAAAAAAATACTGTCATAATTGTATCATCAGTACCTCTATCACCACTACCATGGTACATCCTCCTCCATCACTGGTTTAGTCTTATTCCAAGCGTTTTGGGTTGGCTTCTGGTTTGCCTTTCAATTCTATTTAGAGCATGTGTCCCCTTTGGCCATCTGGTGGCCCTTGTCAGTCTGTTAGTATGAATGAGATGTAGTCTGACTGTTGCAGCACATGACCAAATTAGCACTCTAGTAGTATGATAAACTTTTGACCTTTATGCTGTCGAGATTGTATCTGTGGAAGATTGTTTGATTCAACAGTTTGACTACTTAGTTTGCCAAGTTTTTTTCTCTGTTGAGTTTTATTGACATGATGATCAGATGCTTGTAAGAATATTTGGTTGTAGTTTTTAAGTAATCAATTCGACTCAAAAGCTTAAGCAGTTAAGTAATTGACAAATAATATATATTAGGCTGACTTGGATTAACGTCCTAACATTCCACCTCATAGTCAGACTTCTTTTAGCTTGCTTGTGAACTCAATAAATTGAGAAAATAAACAAGTGGCTAGTTTGAATTCATAACCTCCTAAAAACTAAAATGTTTGATACCATGTTAAACTACCACTTTAACCCAGAAGCTTAAGTTGGTATGTACTGGGCCAACAATGTATATCAAGTCAACTCACACTAAAGTTCTAGAAGTAGTATTTGGTGTGAAGTTTATTATTATTTATTTCAAGTTAAATGTCTTCAGGTAATTATTAAGGCAACTGCTGATGGTACGCTCTACACAAGAGATTGGGACATTGAGCCTCTTTTCCCACTGCCAGATGCAGATGCTGTCAATAAGTATTCGCTCACTAAATCTTATCTTTTGATTTTTATTTTCATTTGATATGCCTATCTCTGCTGTGACTGTTTTGTGATTGTGTTACATCTTGCCAACTTCTTTACTGTTTCTTTTTTTGGTGTTGAAGTTTTGGATTTTGCAACTGTTCTAATTTAATTGGTAAAATATTTGATATCTGCATCTAGTTGGATATTTTTCCAGATTAGTTTCAAAAAGTATCATGGTGAAAGTTTCTCCTATCTGGTTCAATGTAAAACCATATGCCTTGCATTAAATCATGTTCAAGTTTCATAATAACCTGCTCCTGGAAGGAAGTGCTCTGAATTCTGTCCCAAGATTCATCCAGAATCTTGAGCACTGAACACATCCAAGTCTTCAAATTTAGATTATAGAGTGCATATTGGTTTTTTATTTTGGTGTTGGTTTTTATTTTATTCCTTCAATTTATTAGTTATACTGATTGTTTAGATGTTATAAGGCCATGGAAATCCCAGTTTTTGCTGCAATTGCATTTTGTTGTACAAGTATGTACAGTTTGGTGTATATCAGAATATGGAATTGCTTAGACAAAAATTGTTAACCTTACTGTTTTGAGGTAAGGTCTTTAAGGGGATTGGAATATCATCTGAACCCAATCTGATCCAGTAACCTGACGGATATAGCAAAAAGAGTTGGTATTGGAATCCATTTGTTAGGGAAATCCAGTTTGATCCCATTAAAATTTAATTTTGTTAAATTGCTAAAAGGATTTTATTTCAGTATTACATATAATAATGTATAACATATCTTATTATAATGGTATATTGATGGAAAGATTTAGATCCTAGTACTAGAATCCAGTGTGTCATCCAGGAACAATGTCTCTAACCTTTTGGTTGATCTGCAGCAATATAGAGAGTTCAATCTCTGTTTCTTTGCCAAAACCAAAAAGAAGTCCAAGTAGACGATCCAAAAGCAGGTGGGAGCCTGTAGCTGACGAGAAATTGATTGACAAACCAGCATCCATCAATCATGAGACAGTTAAATATGGTGGTTGGGTTTCTTTCAATGAAAGAACTGAAAGGGATAAAAAGGTATTCCTTTTCTCCTCTCTTTTTCTGGTATTATTACTGCATAATGGTACCTGTCAAAAAATAAAAAAATAAAAAAATGATAATTACAGCAGAATGGCAGGTGGTGAGCCTATACCCTTTGCCTTTGTCTTTGTCCATTTTTTTATTTTGGGGATGGTCTTCAATAAGGGTGGCTATGACCTTGTCCTTATTTCTCTGTCTTATTACTGCATTGAATGTTAAGAAGTACTTGTCTCTTTAATCAATTTATTAAATCTATCTCATTTTAAAATGCAGTTTCCAAGTGGAAAACCTGATATCAAGGAGGATGGTTTGAGTAGTACAAAATTTCCTCTAATAGAACAGAGAACTGCAAGTAAAAGTGCTCAGCGGCCGGTTAAGAGACAACGTTTTGGTGATGTTTTGAATTCTGCTGAGAATGGTGATGCATCTAGTGATAGTGATAAGGAACAGAGTTTGACGGCATATTATTCTTCTGCAATAACCCTTGCAAATTCACCAGAGGAGAGAAAGAGAAGGGAAAATCGCTCTAAACGTTTTGAAAAAGGACATGGCCATCGGGCAGAAACTAATCACTTTAGGCCCAAAAATTTTGGAGCTGGAAGTTTGTACACTAGGAGGGCCAGTGCTTTGGTTCTAAGCAAAAATTTTGAAGAGGGTGGCAGCAGAGCTGTTGAAGATATTGACTGGGATGCCCTTACTGTTAAGGGAACTTGCCAGGAAATCGAAAAACGTTATCTGCGCCTTACTTCTGCCCCTGATCCCTCTACTGTGATTATCTCTTTCTCATTCCCTCTCTTTAAAGCATTCCATTTTCATGCTTAATATTCCTAATTTCTTTGACACTTACATTACTTGCAGGTAAGACCAGAAGAAGTATTGGAAAAGGGTCTGCTTATGGTTCAGAATTCTCACAAGAACTACCTTTATAAATGTGATCAATTGAAATCTATTCGCCAAGATCTTACTGTGCAACGGATACGCAATGAGCTAACAGTTAAGGTATATATCATTCTTGATATTGCTATATGTCATTCTCTGATGGTCATGTAATGATCCTCCTCGTCATCAATTGAAGATGAACAAATGAGGATGAAACGGTTGATGTTGAAGAAAATATCAGTGGTTCTGTTTTACAAACATATTGATATCAGTGGAAATATTGGAAAAAAAAAAAAAAAACTAAAAAATATGAAAAATTTAGAAGAAATAATAAAACAATCAATAATGCACATATTAGATTAGTATTTTTTTTTTTTTTTTTATCAGAAACCAAATGGATCTTTTCTATTTAAAAGATCAAGATGGACTGGACATTCTTCTGCAATGTACAAATTTAGATCAATACAAGGGAATGGTGTCCTTTACACAAACCCTTATAGTTAAAACAAACGAGGGAAATTACAAAACATGAAACAACATTTGAAATAAACATTAGATAGACACAAGGAGGCACATAATTTCCAAAAATGATACCAAGTGTTTTGCTCCTCTTTTAGTTAACCCATCTGCCACCTGATTAACTGAGGAACCCATCAAATGGAGCATCCCAACTTTGTAAGGATATAAAAAAAAAAAAAAAAAATAGAATAAAATATGTATAATCAAATTATTGTTATATGTTAATTCTTAGCATTAATATTTAGTAATAAGTTTATTTGACCAGCACAAAATTTAATTGTAATTATTAGAGTCCAAAGAAAGGAAACAATGAAATCAAAAGAAAGGAATATCCCACAAGGAATACATATGTTCTTTGCATTAAAATTAGTGTGTGATGAAAAATAATGATTAATTGTTACTTGGCAAAATCTTTTGTTTGTTTAGCATTAATTTTTAGTGGTAAATTTATTAAATCAATGTATTATTTAATTTAACCATTGGAGTGAAAAGGGTAAAGAATAATAAAGAAAATATAAGGGAGTTAACAACAAAGAGAATAAAGTTAAGTGAAATTTTAATTGTAAAAAATATTAAAATTAATAGGAATGGTTATAAAAATAAGGAAAAATGTTAAGTATCATTTTAATTTAAATAAGAAAAAAGTTAGGTGTTAATAGAAATAAATGCAGGAAATAAATTTTATTAAATTTTTTTTAGAAGGGAAATAAATTTAAAAGCAGACTAACTGAAATTTGTTAATAAGGAATAATGGAAGAGTGCATATGATTTAATAGCAAATAATAAATGATTTAATATGGATGGAAATTAATTGAGAATATATGCAATAATAGATTTTCAATAAAAAAATATTATTTATTTTACATTATAACGCAAAATTTTGTGATAATGCCAAAGTGGTAAGGCCAAAACTTTGTGATAATGCCAAGGTTTGCACCAAAATTTTTGTCAAAATGTTCCTTGATTTTTATTTTTATTTTTTTGCGGTTTTTGGCCAAAAATTCCCACAACTGTTTGATTACAAAATTAGCCTTGAACCCATTGGACACTAAAAAATCACCAAACAATTGGGTATATCTCACGATATATTTTTGTGATTTATTGCTGACTTTTTGACAATTTTTTGATGAATCTTTTTTACCCCTTGTTATTGTTTTGGCTGCATGATTCGTCCGAGATTTCGCTGATATCTCAGCCAAAATTGTTGATATTTTCATCCTATAGCATACACTTAAGTGTATGTTTTTTTCTTGTCACGATGCATTAGTTTTTCACTCTATAAGATTTCAGCATAACTCCAAAAGATCTATTATCCGCCTTACTGAATAGCTCACCTTTTTATGCTTTTTTCCTTTAAAGAATCATGTCAAATGTGTTGGTGGAATTTTCTCTTGATAATTTTGATGTTTTTAATGCTTTTGTTTCAGGTT
Organism: Vitis rotundifolia; assembly: GCA_030254885.1. Classification (NCBI taxonomy): domain Eukaryota; kingdom Viridiplantae; phylum Streptophyta; class Magnoliopsida; order Vitales; family Vitaceae; genus Vitis; species Vitis rotundifolia. The sequence continues at coordinate 1,965,101 of CM058163.1, forward strand.
TATGAAACTCATGCTCGATTAGCTATTGAAGCTGGGGACCTGCCAGAGTATAATCAGGTCTGTAGCCTAATTAGTTTGGTTGAAAATGATTTCTTTTGTTTGAACTTCCCATCTGCCATGGTTTATACTCTCTGCCACTATAAATTTAATCCACTGCTTCTGTGGACATCACTGTCTTCTTCCTAAGGCATATATTCATCTGGAAGTAGTGAGCGAAATCATTTTTGTTTTACCATTATAGCCAGGACAAAGTGGCTGCATTTTAATTGGCAATTCTCATAATACACATATCTCCAATAGTTAGGACAGTTAATATCTTTAGCATTTATTTCCCTTCTTTTACTCAATATACAATTCAGATATAGTTTTGATTGGAAAATCTTAATTACAAGTTAAACAATGCTTTAAAAGCCAAAGGCTTCAATAGTGACTGAGGATATACAAGCATCACATGCTCGTGTTTCACATTAAAAAAATTATTTCTAAAAGAAAAATACTGGAAGATTTAAGTGAAGTAATGAAGTTATGTATCTAAAGTAAGTATCAAAAAAGGAAACAAAACTACATCTACAAGCACTGTAACAGTTCTACATTTAGATCTGACATTTGTCTTTGTATAGTTACTTGAGGATTGAAGATGCAATCTAAAAGGGTGGGTTTTGAAAATCTGAGATGGTTTATTTATTTTGTTAAAAAAGAGGTAATTGAGTTGGCACCAAAGCTAATTCTCTTCTTCATATTTTTGGTATCTATGCATGCTCCATCTGTGATGTAGTAGCAATGTTTAGCATTTTATGTTTTGAAATATCCAAAAATGTGAATTCATAATAAATAGAAGCATTGCAGTGCTTTGAAATGGCTATGGAAACCTCCTTTCTTAATCCTTATTTGCTTGGTCAAGGGGTCACTAACTTGTAATTCCTATATTTTTAGATTGAATGGCACCTATCAAAAAAAAAAAAAAATTAGATTGAATGGGCAGGGCTTGAAGGTGGCTTTTTGCCTATCTCTTTTAGTTTTTCACTTTTTCTGTAGTTCTACTACTGTTAATGCCCCTTGTATATTTCCATGTGCTAGGTTTGTCGTTCCTCTTTTGCTAAGTGCCTTTTATAGGTATCTATTATTTGCCGATTAAAATAATAATTAGATGTGTTGGCTGACTATCTTATTCTTTGTGGTCTACAGTGCCAATCACAGTTGAAAACCCTTTATGCAGAAGGAATTGAGGGATGTGATATGGAATTTGCTGCTTACAACCTGCTTTGTGCCATCTTGCACTCCAGTAATAACAGAGATCTGTTGTCATCAATGTCAAGGTCAGTTGTGTTGCCGACAAATGACTATGCTTTGTTTGCATGCCTTTCTGAATTGGCTTGTTATGTCATTCCTGCTTATGAAGTTGTAGTGTGATGGTGGTGCACAGCAAGGTTCTTTCCTATTGGTTTAGGGTCAGAAAGAGCCAAAGGAATATACGTGTCAAAGATTTTCTTAAGTATCTACCAGTCTTGGATATGGGAATCTGAGAAGTTTAGATGGTGTTAAATTTTCATAGTATGTTCGTTGGATTCATTTTTGGACCAAGACTGAATTTTAGTGCTTTCTTTCTTGTCTCATTGTTCTCATTTTAAACTTAGAGCTTCCATAAATTGGTTCTGTTTCATGGTTGAAACAAAATTGAAGGTCAAAAGCTAGCAGTTTTCTCATTCAGATGACTTCCCTCCAACCTGGAAATTGTTGGTTGATTGTTAGAAATTCAATAAATTACATTCTCCTAAGAAGATAATCGATGCATTTTGATGTACAAAATTATGAGTTTTAGACGTATTGGGAAAAATCCATGAGGCATATTTTTGACTGGATATCATTATTGATTGGATAATTTTTCTCAATCCTATTGAAGGGTTGAACTTGTTTGAAGCAAGATGGCTGGGTAATCAGCACCTCCATTAAAATGTGCAAAGCTCATTTACTGACACTGAAAAGGGCTTCTAATTAAATAATTTTGCTGGTTTTCTCTAGCCATTTACTAAAAAGCCTAGTGCACATTGGGTGAGACCATTATGGGTTTTTTTATTCAGTTATTTAGAATTTTAAGAATGCTAATTTGTTTAAATAAATGTGGCCATTAACTTGTGAACATAATGTTTCTCATGATCTCAAATGAAATCAATATCCTAAAATGATAAACACGAAAATGTGAATTCCTGTAATATTGTCAGTGTTTCAGGATCTTTATTAGGAATCATGGTGATATGAAATTTAGGGACAAGGAAGGCGAGGAAGAAGAAAGAAGGGGAAATAATTAATAAAACTCACTTTTTTTCTTGTTCTGGACCAACTGTTCCTGGAATGACTGCAGAAATGCAACATGTGAATGACGGTGATATCACCATTATAATTGGGTTGAAGTCTTTCACTTTTAGTGACCTCCAAATGCAGTTTGAGTTCAACCATTTCGCTCAAACCCCCTCATTCCAGAAAATAATTTGTTTGTTGTGGAACTGCTTGTATAATTGCCATAGGGTTATTAGAATAATTTCATTCTCACACATTTAGTTTCTAAATTTACTTATGATGGGCTTATGAAGTCACTGAATCTTTCATTTGGAAGAAATGTGTTTCTTTCTATTCTTTTCCATTATTTCACCTTGAATACTGAAATGGAATGCCATTGGATTGAATTTTCAGATTATCAGATGAAGCTAGAAAGGATGAAGTTGTAAAACACGCTCTTGCTGTTCGTGCAGCTGTCACGTCAGGAAACTATGTCCTGTTTTTCAGATTATACAAAACAGCTCCTAATTTAAACACCTGTCTAATGGGTATATATATATTGGGATTATCTCCATCTTTCAGAAAAATCATATAATCCAATTACGCATTACTAAACATTACCAAACAGATAAGTTGATATATATCTTTTCATCTTTCTTCAGATCTTTGTGTTGAAAAGATGCGGTATGAGGCTGTAAGATGCATGTCTCGTTCATATCGCCCCACAGTGCCTGTTTCATATATTGCTCAGGTTCTGGGCTTCACCAGTGCCTCCCCTACCAGCGAGGGGAGTGACTTGAAGGAGGTAGATAAATCAGACTGCGTAGAATGGTTGAAGGCGCATGGTGCTTGCCTTATCACAGATAACACTGGAGAGATGCAGCTTGATGCAAAGGTATATATTAAATCTCACCATCCTGGCTTTCATTGAATCCACTTTCTATTCCAGGGCTGGACAGTCATAGAGGCTAAAACAATAATGCACTTAAACAGTGAATTACTTATCCAAATGTCAGAAAACATTTGTCCCAAATAACATTTTCAATCCAAACACCTAGTAGAATTTTGGCATTTATGACTGTCAAGTGGAGTGGGATAGCGTTCTGTATTTGGCTTTAGCTGGAAGTTGAAGCTGAAGCAGAAGTCATGATTTCGAAAGGGCAATACCGGTATTTCAAAAGCGTTACTAAACATGAAAAAACTTCCATAAGCCAACGTAGAACTTCTACAAAATAGCATCATTTTCTTAAGTTCTATCTTAAGTTTTTTGAATAAAATTAGTCGAGCAAGCATGGAAGTTCTTATTGAGAGTAAAAACTGTGATTGTAGCTATTATTATTGTTTAGAACCATTTCTGTTCTCCGCGACTAATTGGGTATGCTTGATACGCAGGCTTCCTCTTCCAGTCTGTACAGACCAGAACCAGAAGACGCCGTAGCCCATGGAGACACTAGCCTTGCTGTGAATGATTTTCTGACACGGGCATCCTCATAACAAAGTCGATCGCACCCACCCCAACGTGTATATGATTTGCATTGGTAAGAAAGTAGTGGAAATTTTTGCCGCCCTCAAGTGAACTAATCTGTACACAAAAAGGGGAATCAACAATCAACTGTTCCCTTCTATCAGCATGGTGGAAAATGCAGAAGAAGGTTGAGCTTGAGCATGTGGCGTCTGGCTGTAAGACTGATAGAGAAGTGTACGATGACCGGGGAAATGTGAAATGAAAAAGAGGATACATATGGGGATCTCCTTGAAAATCTCCTTGCCCCTCTTTTGTCTTGGACAGTGAAGGCTGTTTACTGCTACTGGCCCTTTTAGTAAAATATGTTTGATTAGATTTCTTTGCTTTTCGGCAGAGTCATTTCATTCTTTCTAATTGAACACACCTTGTGGCATTACTTAGAACCAATAAGAAGTATATATAGAGATATATAACTTGTATGATTTCTCCTCTACCTTATTTTCTAGACATCTGTCCAGAAATTTCTATATCCTGATTTTTTTTTTTTTTTTTTTTTTTTTTTTTTTTTCTGGTTTAGGTTGTTTTTTATTTTCAATTTTATTTATTTTTTTTATAAAATAATGTTAATTTTTAATATTTAAAAAGAAGGATGATTTTATTTTAACTTTGAAATATTTCAATGGAAAGGAGAGGAGAAAAAAAACATGATGCTTTCCACGTGATAAAGAATTACAATAAAATGCTAATACAAGATTGCAAATCTTAGAACTAATTAATTAGTGTTTTATCTCTTAAAAAAAATCGGAATTATTTCTTGGCAGGTGAAGATTCAGGCCAAATGCTAACACTCTCCTTCTCATACTTGACGTACAAAGCGGAAACAGCGGCCACAAAGTACACCTGTATGAATATGATCGCCGGTGAGTGGTACGTTATCACGCTCTGACCCGTAGCCAGCTCCACCGACAGTAGCGCTCCTAGTCCCAAGATCGCGATGCGACCGTTCACTCTCTCTGAGTACGGGCTGAATCCGAAATCTACCTTCAGACCTCCGGATACCGGCTCTTTCAGAGGCACCGGCGGCAGGAAGACTCCGGGGCCAGAGCTGGAAGAGGATTTCTTTGATTTCCGGCCCTTTCGGACATCCGCCTTCTTTCCGCTGCCCGAACGGTACCGGAGCCGGACCTGCGCGAGGCGGCTGTCGAAGGCGTCGGGTTCAGAAGGTTGTGATGAGGTGGATGATTCGTCGGCGTCAGTGCTAGGTTCAGTGTCGGGGTTGGAATCGGAGTCGAAGTCGGTGGCTTTGACGGAGAAGGAGAGGAGGGGTTTGGGAGAGAGGAGCGCGTGGGGTTTGGAGGAGGAGGAAGCGAATGGGGTAGAGAAGGGCTTCGGGAGTTGCAGAGATGAGGAAGGTACCATTGCCATTCTTCTCCTTCTGTCTTTCTTTCTTCCTTCGGCTCTTTCCTTTGGATAAGAAGCTCTCTGTCTCTCAAATTTTATTTTTATTTCTATTTTTGGAAAATCGTTCTTTCTCGGCCTTTCATTTTTTGTATATTTTATTTCGATCAATATAATCCCTTACATCTCAAATTTTATTAACATGGAAATTCACTGACCTCTTCAGCTAGCCAAGCTTAAAGAGTTTCATTTCGAACTCTATCCGATTCACATTGAACCTCTTCCTCCAAAGTTTCTTTTGGGCTTATCTGAACTCACACGTAAAGTCCACTCCCAAGATGGGCCTAGCCCAAAGAAATTTTATATGCTGTTTCTTTCAAAGTTTATTTTGGGCTTAGCTGAACTCACACGCAAAGTCCACTTCCAAGATCTCTTGGGCCCAGCCCAATCCAACATAAAATGACGGTTGGAAATTTTAAATTTTGTCATAGATATGCTTTACGTCTAAGCTGTAGTTTAAAAATCACAAACTCAGCATGCAGGACGAGCCTAATTGGGCTGCTTGGTCTGACCCATGGTGGATGGACTTACGTAGTCATTTTTAATCTTCAAGTTGGATTTGGATTTACTTCTTTGAACATAAACTTCATTTGGGCTGCGTTTGACCAAAAAGGTTTGGAGAACTTGAATTCAACTCAAACCTAATTTAATATATATATTAAAATGCTTTAATAAAAGTATTTTTTTCTCGAAATGTTTTTGAGAGACACGAGAATCATTTATAAAATATTTTTTTTAAAGTACTATAAACGATTTTTTAAAATTTATAATATTTTTTACAATTTTTTTAAATACTTAACTTTTCTCCAAAAATAATTTTTATATTAGAAGTTTTTTCTAAAAGCACACGCCATTTACATCATTTTGCGGCCATTGGTGACTATTTTTCTCTTAATAATCATGCATCTTTGGTGACTATAGACATGATGAAATATGTTGAGTATTTGAACCTTTAGTAGGAGTGATCCATCAAATTGGTTATATTTAAAATAATATAGATGACAAGGATTAAGTCTTCATGTTGGGATGTTAGGTAAGATTAGACTCACCTAGACAAGGACATGGGCAAACTTCAAATATACCCTTTTCCATTTCAAACCCTAAAAACCTAGGATTAGATCATTATATTTTACAAAACAATAGCCCTTCTCAATTGTAGCATGAAGCCATTCCATTCAAGAAAATTAAAATCATTGGAGATATTCTTAGTTTTTCTTCTTTTTTATTTATTTTTAGACCATTCACACCCTTTATCATGGTGTAAAGGCATGGATGACTAATAAAAGACAAAGAAAGTTAGTATTTAAGGCCTCTAGAAATCTAAGTTGATATTATATTAAACTAGATAGTGTCAAAAACTTAAAGTAGTGTGATGAGTATGTCAAGCTTTCTTGCATATACATGATTCAATTTTGCCTGAAAAGTCTGAATGGAAACATGCAAGTATGGGGTGGGTGAGGTCTCTTCCACTCCAAGCCATTTGGATGAGACTTTTCATATCGATTAACGGTTGTTACGGAGAAGGTGCCTGTAGGTATGACTCTTCCTTTGGCCTTTTTACCTTTTTCTATTTTGAAATTGTTGTGCTGCCTTTTCATATGGAAACCATGGGAAAAATGAAAAGAAAGAAGGGTAGAGAAATTTTTTTTTTGCGCTCTCTAAAAATTTCTTAGATGTTTTTAATTTGTTTCTCTTATAACAAAAATGGATAATTTGAATTTATGTAAATTTATCAATATTTTTTATTATATTTGTTGTATTAATTGAAGCTTTAATACAAATAATGTTAAATCAATAACATAAAGATTAAACGGTCAACATAACGGTATACGAAATTTTAACATGGTTCGACTAACCATATTTACATCCACAAATAAAAGAGAATCTTTTCACTGACAAAATCAAATATAATACAATTATCAAATTCCTGAAACACTTTATGTTTCTCACTCCTTGCATCTACTTAAAAAAATTAGAAGAGTTAAAAGTCATTTATAATACTTAAAAAAATTAAGTGTTTAATAAAATTAAAATAGTTGAAAGAACACCTTCTTACACCAACATCTTTGACTTTTTTTTTTAATTTAATTTTAAATTATATTTTTTTATTTATATTCAAAGACAGACCGATGATTGTTGATAAGAATATTATAAAAATCTTTTAAAAAAAAGGCAGTTGTGAAATATGACATCCATTAGAATGTGGAATTGATGGTCATTCTCTTGTCCAGTTTCCCAGCTTTTCCCTAGTATTGGACCCCATATGTTCTTGTCTCATGTCTGTGGAAACCGAAAAGCTTGAAACTTGCCTCATCAATCCATTTCACATATGCTCTCTCTCTCTCTCTCTCTCTCTCTTACTGTTGCCAGTCCAAATTATATGCATCTTTCCTCGTTATTATGATTCCTTTTATGACAAATTAATTCTGGATATGTTCAACACAAAAGCTTTTGGCTTATATAACCTAAAGCTCTAAGAATAGTGATGTTAGAAGCCATGCAATTGGAAGACCAATGCTAGATTTTCTAACAACATTATTTGATGAGACACCCATTATACATAAATTAACATCTTTTATTTTTTTAAGAAGATTACATAACATGTTACCAAAGTTTCTCGATATGTTCTTCTATTAAGTATGTATAATGTATAAATATTCTTAATTTTTTAATTTAATTATTTAAAATATAAACTTTATTAATGAATAATAGATTAGTGAAATGCCTTTTCACGTGATAAAAATACCCACAACAATCATAAATCGATCAAATATTTGTGTTTAGGGTCTTTATAAACTTAATATTTAATACAAATATTTATGTCAAATGAACAAGATAATCCTCAAATTCAGAAATATAGTCTCTATTTAGTAAAAATTATAAATTTAACCTTAATTTAGCCGATGATATTTTATATTTCATGTTTCTATAAGATTAATTGATTAAAAATGATGAAATAATCCTCAAATTAAAAATCTAACTCATCCCGTATTTTTCCTAGAAAAGTAATTCATTTTTAACATAAATATCATTTTCTATTTCAAGTATTTACACGTGGGTTTTAAAAGAAATGATTATTTTTATAAAAAAAATAATGAGGGTATTTTTATCCAAATGATGCCAAAAAATGATGAGAGGTTAAATTTCAAAAATTGAATTTTGAGAGGCCTCTTTAATCAAATAATCCTACTCTTATGAATGTGTAGAAATATTTGTATCAAATGGACAAGATAATTCTCATATTTGGAAATACACCCTCTACTTGATGAAAATTATAAACATGACCTTACTAGAAGATATTTTACGGGTAGTGTCTTATTAGGCATCCCTTATCTTCAAAACTTGAAAAATAATATTATATAGGAAGCTAATGTGATTAGTCTTCCAAGTTCTCTTTTCTGGTCCCAAAACTCATAACTCACCAATTTTGCCAGTTTCTTAGCCCTTCTTTGAATTGAGTCAGTTTCTGGTACGGAAGTTGGCTACTCACAGACGCTTTTTACTTTTCGTGTTGCATGCCGTCCTAGAAAGTTGGTTTCGAAGTATGAACTCCAATTGGTGGCTGCAGGCATGTTGTTAGGTCTCCCACCTGTTGCTCAGCATTGGACCCATACGTTCTTGTCCCATATGTGAGAATTATTGCATCATCAATGCATTTTCAGTGTCTGTCTATAGAAGATATTACTCTACCTACTATGGATCGAGATTAGTTTCCCTCTCTTCAGAAGAGTGAAAAAGATATGAGCGGTTGATGTGGTTTCAAGCACATACATTAACCTTCTTTGTTTTCATGTCACTAAAGTCCTGCTTCACAAGAGCTTATGAAAGGTTATTAGTGTGAGCTTGTACGTAGAGGAGTCACTGCTCAACAAATACAACCTAATATCTTTATCACAGCTTTAAATTCCATTACTTTTTTTCCAACGGATTTGTATTTCACAGCTGTTGGAAATTGAAATTAGGTTAGAAGTCGGCCTCATCTCACATTTTCCCGGAACGGACATGGAAAGAGAAAGGAAAGCGAGAATGTAGGAACAGTCGGCATCAAGGAGGGTCCAAAATAATCTGTTACAGTGAATGAAGCCCGCCAAAGGTGGTTGGTCAAAGCAGTGGAAGAGAGAGAAAACCAGTCAGAGAAATCCCACGTCATCTTCCCACTTCACAAGATAGAGACCTTTGAATTGTTGTATGAAAGCTTCAAAATACTGACCAATTGATGACCATCTTACTTCATTTGTTTTGAGTTTGAGTCATTTTTTTAAGTCCGCTTTCATGGAAAGAAATAATTAATTTACACTCTGGCATTACCTGTCTTTGCCATATGAGACAATACTACTCCATTTTTCCATGTTAATAGTCCATACGTAACCCTCAGCCCTTAGTGTCAATTTTCTCAAATCCATTTGTATTTGCCTATCAAATATTCATTCTCTTATTCTCTCTAATTATTATTATTATTATTATTGAAAAAACTTAAATTTATAAGAAATTATCAAGAATCATATCAAATATAATATTATATTGATTTGCTTTGAAGTATACAATCATAAAGAAAGAGAGAAAAAACTAAAGTAAAAAGTTTTTTTTTTTTTTTTATTTGGTATATCATAAAAATTAATATATATAATTGATTTTAATTAGAAGTTTATATATTTTAAAATTATTTAATTTTTATATTAAATAGAAATAATAAATAAAATGAATTTAAAGAAACATATGAAATTAATTTATTAACTTTAAGTATATTTTTACCTTTTTTTTTTCTTTCCTTTTATTCACATTTTTCCTCAAATTTTTTTAATTTTTAATTTTTTAAAAAAAAATTGTTTCTACCATAACTACAATATTCTATCATTTTTTTTATTCTTCTGTCAAAAGTAGAACGTTTTAATTAAAATCAAGAGGCAGTATAAGAATTTCGAGAGGAGTGAACAGTAGTAAGCACAATGATTTTCATGGTAAAGGACAGTGGCTTGGAAACAATATATCCATCACCTCAATCCAAACTAGTCTGAGATGGGTGGCTGCTAAGATCAACCTCTACCACTGCCACATGTATGCCACGTGTAAAAATTAAAGATAAGACCTAGTTTAATTTTAATTATTTTCACTCTTATAATAATAATGATGATAAATTAAAATAAAGAAAATGATTCACTTCTTTTTCCAGAAGATAAATGACGTTAAGGAATATATGAATTATGCCCTTATGAATGCTTCCAAGTTCTCATGTTTTTAACTTGAATGCTTCTTTGAAAAATATTTTTTTGTGTTTGGGAAAAAATCTGGTAACCTAATAGAAGAGAACCACACTGACTGAGTATTTATATATTTAACAGTTTCACATCTCTCCCAACTCAAATCTACCAGAATAGGAAAATCATAGTTAAATTACAAATAAAAAAATTAAACAAACATATCACACGCTATTCCTGCCACCAAACAGACCCTTACACACCCAGCTGGTTAGCCATGCAGCTTCGTTCTTCTTCTTCTTCTTCTTCTTGATCAACTCCTCTTGTTCTTGCTTCCCATCAACAAAGCAAAGTAAAACAGAATTCTGAAGAAGAACCCCCAGGCCACGGTCACCCACAAGCAGTTCCACTTGCTCAGATCAGTGATCCCCTGCTGCTGCAGTATATCCACTCCTGTGGTCACGCATGTGGAGCTTGTGATCTCCATGCCCAAGGTGTTGCTTAAGCTTTTCAACAGCTTCACTTTCATGGCCTGCGATACAGCGCCCAGCGGCGTGTTGTCGAAGATCTGGGCGCCCCGGACGTAGCATTTCGCCGGGTCGTTGAACTCGTTTTGTAGCACTCCTTCGTAGGGGTATTTCACCAGAGAAACGTAGTGGAACCAGATCCAGTAGGATGGGATTCGGTTGCGGTTGATGAAGAATCCACTGAAGAGGAGGAAGTAGGCGAGTAAGGCGACGACTATGGTGTACCCGAGCATCACGTGAGGGACGACTCCTGAGAGGAATGTGACGAAGGAGTTCCCGGCCCAGAACGAGGCAAAGATGATGAGGAAGTAGAAGAGAAAGCCCGAGAGGCCGCCGTCGAGGCCTACAGCGAAGAATGTTGTGGCGGCAAAGGCAAACGAGAGGAAAATCAATGCTGGCAATGAGGTGAGGGAGTGGGAGAGCACGTAGGATGACCGGCGGTACGCGTTGTAAGCCGTCTCCCTCAAGAAAATGTATCGCTCTTGTAAGAACACCGGGAGGGCATCGGCGCAGGTGTAGAAGGTTGTGGACATGGCGAAAGCGAAAAACCCTAATCGCTCTTGGGCGCCTTTCGGGGAGTTATCGAGCTGCCAGTAGATAGTAGCTAGAATGAAGCCGGTGATAAGGACAGCACCGAGGCGAATGCCAAAAAGTTCAGGCATTCTGCGTGAGTTGGTTATGGATCTTTTGGAGAGCACAGCCATTTCTACCCAAAAGGAGTTGGCGAAAGTGGGGACCAAGGATGTGGAGCTTCCGTCGTTGGTGGCTCCTGACACCAATTTTCCCTTCGAAATGCTTGCGCTGATTGCTTCCTTCATTGACAAGCCGTTTGTACCGGCCTCGTAGCTTCGAGTGTGCTTCGTGCTCTGCCACTGCTTGTTGAATTCCACTAAACTCTTAGTTCCGCCAGGAGATCCTTCGAGTTCGCGAATGAGATCCAGTGCGAACTCGGTACGGTTCTCATTATCAGGGGGAATTGGGTGGCCAAACTCAGAGAAAAACAGCGGAAGATTCATTGGTGGACCGCTGTAAACTGTTTGTCCGCGGGAGAGGAAGATGAGTCGATCAAGCAAGCCAAGAATTCGGTAGCTGGGCTGGTGTACGGACATTATTACGATGCTTCCGCTCTGAGCTATTCGTTGGAGGACCTTCACCACCATGAAAGCGCTGGTGGAGTCGAGTCCTGAGGTTGGCTCGTCCAGGAACAAGATGATCGGATCGTGAATAATGTCGATTCCGATGGAGACGCGGCGGCGTTCTCCACCGGATACTCCGCGGTGGCCTTCGTCGCCGATGACGGTTTTGGCTGCATTTCGGAGCCCTAGCTGGTCGATGAGGGCTTGAACTCTGGCCTTCTTCTTTGATTTCGAGAGAGTTCGAGGGAGTCTGAACTCCGCGGCGAACATTAGTGTTTCTTCGACTGTCAACATTGGATATAAAAGATCGTCTTGCATCACGTAGGCTGAGATCACCTTAAGAAGCCGAGACTCCAGGGCTTCGCCGTTCAGCGTCACCGTTCCTTTCAAGCTTCCCTTTGCAATTCGATTCGCTAGCGCATCGATCAACGTAGACTTTCCCGATCCGCTGGCGCCGAGCACGGCGAGGATCTCTCCGTCCCTTGCCTCGCCGGAGATATCATTCAACAGCGTCTTCGTTCTCGTAATCATGCTCTCTCCGGGGATGTGGTCCGCCGTCGCCACACCAAGTTGGTTAGTCCGGCGAAAAATGGCCGGAAGAGCCATTTTCCGGCGAACGTTGACGCTGTACGTCAGATTACTGAATGACAGAACGAAAGGCAGAGACCTTGGCTCCATGTTCGCTTCGCCCATTTCCAGCACCTGGTGCACCGGAGTCTCATCCCCAGTCACCTCCTTCCGCACATCTCCTACACACTTCAGCAGATGCCCCAGCGTTGGCGACGGTCCGCTACTAGAAACCCTCAGTTCCTCACCCTCCATCGATTGCCTCCAGTCAAAAACCTCCCCGTTATCTCTCGCTGGCGGTATATTCCCTGTCACAAAACGAGACATTCGCGTTTCTTTACACTTTCCCAGAACTACCTATCTCCGCCAATATTTATAACTTCAATGGCGCAGGTACCTAACGCACGCAACTGGAAGGGAAGTTTCCTAAGCTGCGCCGGCGGGTGTTATGGTGGAGGTGGTTTCCTTGGGAAGAAGAAGAGAGTGCATTGTCACGAGATATGAGGTATGTTTCTATTTATAGCGAGTTCCCATAAAGTAATAATAAAATTATAAGAAGGTAAGCGTTACGCTCTCTCTACAGTAGTCTCTTACTGTATAGTATAATTTGGGAGGTGAGAGAGAGGTGACCTACACCTCCTAATCTCTTGTCCATACGTCTTATTTTCTTTCGTTCAAATTTTTGGATTTTTGAATTTTTGAAAACGTGGGTGGTTTTGCTTCATGGGATTTTGCCACGTGTGATTCATCATGATACATTTCCATGAAAATTAGGTTGGGCGTTGATCTACTGTGTAAAGTCCAAGTAATCAACCTCCAAAGGGTGAAGAACTAATTCTACAAGCTTTCATGAAAATACTACTGCCATCTCCCATGCTCTCTATGGGCCCTCCTACCCATTTTTCTAAGTCAAGAAGAGTTAATTGTGGAAGCTTCTTGCCCATATCTTCTTTGGAAAAAAGGGGGAAATTTATCTAACTCTTCATCAATTTTGAACCATACATGGAGAAATTAACAAATTTAGTTAATAATCATGTGGTTTGCTCTACAAGAAACTTTCTATCATCAGAATGCTTTGGTGTAGTAATAAATTTTGATTCTAATTTTAGTGATAGCTTAACATATAGTTTATCGTGTGGAAGAGATGCAAATTCATAATAAACAATAGCCCCCTCATTAATGTTACCCTCTAAGGATGAATCAGGGGTTCCAGACTCTATACCCTCAGAGTTTTAGTCTTTTCGAGAATAGGATAGGTCATGTTTGGAAGGTTGGAATAAAAAATATTCTCAGAATAAAAATTACAAATTCATTATTAAGAAAATCAAATCTTATGATGGGTAGGATTTTAATTTCTCTTTTTATATTCTATTTTCATTTTTTTTTTTCTAACTTACCAAACATGGAGAAATCTGGAGGCAAAGCTTTCCTTCCATCAAAATGATGTGACAGTGTACCAGTATTAGGGCATGGGACATTACGTGGTGCCGCCATACTCCGTAAAGCTTGGTGCAAATTTTGGAGTCCAGCACCCAATGTGTGATAAAGTTTATTAGAACCCAACACCCATGACCCACCTAATAGCTAATATGAAAGAGAGACAACAAGCCCATGAAAGGTGGAAGATAGAAATTAAGAAGAAAAATATACAGGCCATAGTCATATAGTCATATAGTCATATATCAATCTTACCCTAGAAAATTCAAAGGTCCTTCAATCGATTGGGTATTGATTTTGAAGATAAATCTGGCCGCAGCCCATTGAATAAATGGGAACCCATTTATCATGCCCACACCACCCCGAAGACCAAAGAAAAAAACTAAGAGAAAAGCACATAAAATTTTTATGGGTAGTTAATGTAGATAGGCCGGCTCTTTCCTGATTGGAAGCTAGGTGACCTAAAATGAGGGTGTGAAAAGTCAAAACGAAAACTGGCGTAAGCATGTGCATGATCATTGGGCCTGAAGTTTCTAACTGCCAAGTCAATTTTCGCTCTCTGCCTTGTGGAGGCTGCTTTTTCTCTCAAATGGTTGAGAAAATTGGGATTCATTAGAGACTGCAGAACCGAAAAGTATGCAATTCTGAGCTTTATCTTGGCTGCTTCAGTTGCTTATCCTTCAAGTCTGAGACCAAAAGTTAAAATATTGGTTTTGATATCAGACTCTATCTTTTAAAGAGGGGTTGCGGGACTCATTCTTTTACTTACTTCACAATATTTGATTTATTTTACAAGATCACATATGCTAAAATCTAGGGTATAAATGAGTTAGCCTTTGTATGGAGGTTTGAGTTGAGAAAAAGAGGGTGCATATTTTTAATAGATAGGGAGGAACTTAGCAATTCAATAAAAGGAAGTAAAAAATGTAATGTGATTGACCTGTGGTTTGGAGTTGAATTTGTTGGGCAAGGCATAATTGAATAATTGAACAAGGAACATAAAAGTTAGGTTACAGTTGATTGTCCCACTTTCAAGGATTATCTAGATTTGCTAAATACCAATACTTTTAGACCATGTCACTTTCTCTAACAAATTCAATTTAATACTTTCCTATTTTTTCATTGGATAAATTGTCAAATTCAATATTTCACATCATGCTATATCTTTAAATAATTTTATTAGTATATTTATGAGCATTGCTACTATACCATGTGTTAGGCAATAGTCAAATCCAATATTTCACATCATGCTATATCTTTAAATAATTTTATTAGTACATTTATGAGCATTGCTACTATACCGTGTGTTTTTCTTCTTCCAAATGCTAGCTACTTTTGATTCTTGAAAGTAAAAAGGAAAATGAAAATAAGAAATTCGAAGAGAAACAATTTTTTTTTTTTGTTTAGTTTTCAACTTAGGTGAACACCCATGAGGGAGACAAGGGGTTTGAATTGGGTGTCCGTCAATTTTTAAAAGACTATTATTATAATAAAACTTGAAACAATTATAATTAAGTAAAAAGAAAAAAGAACACAAAAATATAGACGAGACTTTTTATAATGGTTTAGTAATCACCTACATTCACTATTTCTCGCGTCTTTTAAAATTTGAGATTTCTTCATTAAGCTAAGCATGTAACCAAAGCCCTTGAATACTTCTTACACTTGGATTCAAGGTTTCAATGAAAGATCAGAAGCTTTTAGCGATCCCTCGTGCTTAACCAAAACTTCCTCACACCATGTAAAATAATGAAATTAACTAAAGGTTACAATTTATAGTTTACAATAGAGTACAAATTCAAGGAAAAAACTAAAGTCAAAGGTGCATTAGATGGGTTTTGCAGGTTTGGAATTAAAGTGAACAGCTATTTTTATGAATGCTATGAATGATTCTTAAGGGTTGGCAACATAATAAATGAGTTCAAATAGCATTAAATCGGAGTTTCAACATGAGTCGTTAGGTACAGGTTACAGTTCAGTCGGTTGATCACATGCTTGATTGCTTACAGTACCAACTTTGCTCCCATTCCACAACATAATTGATTGATCAAGCATTCCTTGACTTCCGGTGTACAACCAATCACCCACGCAACCAACCGACCGATCGCCCTTGAAAAATGGCAAGTTTTTGAAAAATTTAGGTTATATTTGTTACCCAAAAAGTATCAAGAAAGAACAAAAATATAAAGAAAAATAATTTTTTAATGTTTGATTTCATTATAAATCTTTTTTAAAAAATTAAATATAATTAAAATTATTTAAAATTTTATATATTTTAAAATTATTTAATCTTTATATAATGATAAAAATTAAGTGAAATGTGTTTAAAGAAACATATAAAAATAATTTATTAATTTTAAATTTATTTTTTAGTTTTCTTCGCTTTTTTTTTTTCCTTTCACTTTTCCTTTTCATTTTCTTTCAAATTTTTCAGGAACCAAACATAACCTTAAAAAGTTTCGTAGGAAAACATGAAAGAAAAAAAACAGTAAAAAATAATAATAAAAGAAAGAAAAAGTAAAAAATAAATGAATAAATTTAAAATTAATAAATTATTTTTATATATTTTTTAATTTTTTATTTATTTAATTTTTCTATATAAAAATTGAAAAAAAATTAGAATATATAAAATTTTTAATAATTTTAATTATATTTTATTTTCATTCACATTTTTCATAATAATAATTAGAAAAAAAAAAAAATTCCTAGACACCATGTGAATCCTTAACAACTAATCAAAAGCTGTGATGGGCATGGATAAAAGGTCATTTTCATTGAATCTCACTTCACCCAATTCTAAAGAATTTTAAAGGTGATCTAGGATGAATTAGATCACGAAAATCTCACTTCATCCAATTTTAAAAAATTTTAAGAATGAAGTAAATGAGAGTTTTCGAAAACTTTTTAAGACCAGGTGATTTAAAAATATACAAACATTACTAACTTGATTTAAAAAGAACAGGAAATAATAATTTCAACTTCATAATCCTTGGTGCATTGTTCTCGGTGTGGTAGCTTTATTTTTTATTTTCAATATGGTGATTTCTAGCTCTATAATTTGCTTAAATACATCTCAAGAACACAATCTGATCATTATTGGGATTATTAAAATCTTCAAAAACCTTAGGCTAACAATATTTAGGTATTTGATTAAATAGGATCGTCTAATTCCTATAGAACCCATCACTAAAATACCCTTAGAGAGGGGTATAGGGCTAAGCCAAAAACATTTTTCATGAGATGGAAAATGAAAACTATTAACCCCACCACACGAGGTCTGTGAATAAATGATTGTCTGATAACGAGCAAGGAATATCCGTTTTTCTGTTAACAGAATGTATTGAACTCATTCTCTATAAATCAAAAAACCTGTATTCCACATTTATAATTCCAAATTTTCCCATTAAGAACTTCCATCCCCAATCATTCGATGGAGACAATTTCACCTCTATTTCCCAATGCCCATACCATACTCATCTTTTATCCACGTACGTCAATTCCTTAACCAGGCATTTTTTTTCATTTTTCCTTCCTCATGGTTAGCCTAATAGTTTCCCATATTAAGAAAAAACGATTTATATGCACAGGTTCAACAGTGGAAATTACTCAAAATACTCAAATAATTGAAGGCACACGTGTTTCATGAATCACATGGGAGCAGGCTTGTTACACATGTTAACTATATAATCGTATTAGAATTTCCCAAAGAAGATGATGCCAAATAAAAGACACAAACTTGGATTGAACAAAGCATGTACCACAGACACCAACAAAGCAAAGTTGCTTTATTTGACTCCAAAAACTCAAACAGGCTTTGCAAGCCTCTTTGCAGGACAACCAAAAATTGAAGACGGCTTGTCACCACCCTAAGTACGTTCCTGGTCTAACTTACCCATCAAAACATAGAATGCGACAAGGAGATCCACGTTTAAGCATATCACAAGATTGACTTACAGTCAACACAGGACAAAGTGCATGTGATAAATGAAGGTATTCAAAATGAACTGCTCTAACAACATGAAACTGACATTCTTTCTCATCTCAGCCTAGTACATATGATTCATCACACATTCGAAATCCAGTTAGATATTTCTTTGGTCTAAAATCTGGAAAAAGTCTTGAGCATTTTGAATGGAATTAAAACGATTATCACAACCACAACTCCTTTTTCCTTTTTTCCCCCTTCATTAAAATGGAAAAGGACCCCTAAAAAAAAGGGGGAAAAAAGGCCTACGAGGTTTAGAACTAGCCAATCCTAAACTCTAGACTTAACCATCCCCCCCCCCCCCAGCCTAGTACATATGATTCATCACACATTCGAAACACAGTTAGATATTTCTTTGGTCTAAAATCTGGAAAAAGTCTTAAGCGTTTTGAATGGAATTAAAACGATCATCACAACCACAACTCCTTTTTCCGTTTTTCCCCCTTAAGGACCCCTAAAAAAAAGGGGGGAAAAAGGCCTACAAGGTTTAGAACTAGCCAATCCTAAACTCTAGACTTAACCATCTCCTTCCCCCCCCCCCCCCCCCCCCCTCGCCCCGCGTTATAATCAAACCATCATTGAGTCAAAATAATAAGAATAAATCAAAATAAAATAAAATAGCAATGATAAAAATGAAACCTTCCAACATAGTAATAATAAGATACCAAGACATGATAATCACGAGCCATGCTTACATGTTAAAGGTATGCAGGAATGAACATGATAATTTTTGTCCTTGTGCAAGACTATAGACAAAAATAATGTTAAATGCTTTATAAGAATGGGGGCGGACCATTATTGTTTTATGAAAATATCAAATAAGGTTATAGGCATGGGGACGACCATTTTGTGTTTTCAAAGGCATGGAAGATGCAATTATGAAGGGCTACCTACTATCTGACCTTGATATGCATGCTGGGAAGCAGACATTGAGATCTCCCTTAATCCACTCATTTCACTCCAAACTGTCCATGAGCAATTTATTATAGGTTAATATGAAAAAAGAACAGAAAATTATAAATAAATAAATAATTACAAACAAACAAAAACAAAAATATTAACGAATCAAAGAGGCAATTCTTTTTCAGATAAATCTACCAGGGTATTCCACATGTGAATATTAAAATCAACTCTCTACTGAATATACCTAATGAAACTAAGTTTCCCCGATAAGACTCTTGGAACCTTCCCTAAACCAGGAAAAAGCATGGATTCAAAATAAATTTTTCTTAACAAGCAACAATTTATTTTGAATCCTACAAAACAAAGTTCTCAATTCTTACACATAAAGGTTAATTAGATAGAAGAGGGGATAAATCTGAAAGAATGACAACAAAATTGAGAATATCAAAGTTGATCAAGAGATAAAACATAAGTAGCGAAAACTATTTCATCAATATATATACACAATCCTCACATTACATATGGTGAGGGTATCAAGAATTTCAATAAGATGACAAGATAAGACAATAAAGCAAATATACAGGCTCCATATGAAGTAATAGAACAGATGGTAGGACTAAATACCACCAGATACAAAATTGTCTCAACAGATCGTAAAATCAGAATGCAATTCACATGCCCTAATGACCTAACAGCAGAATTATGCATATAAGGTTCATCCTGCTGAATCAATTTTGTTCCAGGCCCATGGGTGGGGGAATCAAATATATATGAAATAAAAAAAACATCATTTCTTATCATCTCGTACAGTTTAAAAGTCGCATCAACTAGTCAATACAAAACTCAATTCACTTACCAATCACCGCACCAAAATATGGAACTACAGCAGCTCAATTCAAAAAATGATCCTCAAATGTATGGGCGGTGCTTTCTTGAAAGCAGCTAGTTGAATTATATTTGGTCGCCTGAGAAGTTAACAGCAAGATCCCAATAGTGACCCACACCAGCATCAGAAAAAACTTTCCGTGCTGCAGCTTCAGTCCTGCACTGGTGAAAATTAAACTTATTGAAGCTTGGTTTAGCCACACTTCCCTGCCATACTAACACACAACTGTTGAGAGGCTTCTCATTTTCATCTTCATCGTCGTCTTCATTTTCCACAGCTGCTGCCCAGTTTATACGTCTAAGCATAAGCTTCCCATACCTTTTGATGGGTTTGCTCCCACCTTCGACAACCACAACACTAATACCATCTGAAATCACAGCACATCCAGTCAAACGGTTCTCTTGGGCATTAATATCAACCTTAAAACGGGTCTGAGGGTGTGAAAGGTCATTAATCTTGTACACAGAAACTATAGTCTCCAGTGTATTTGGGTCATCAAAAAGTTTCCTTTCTTTCTTTTCCCGGCGTTCAGCCGGTGTGAGCTTGCGTGCAATATTCCTGTCAACATGAGCTTGTTCACGCTCAGCAGCTGCACTTCGAATTTCCATTTCAAGCCTGGTGGGATCTTGGGTTGCTTCAGAGCCAAGAACTTTCATGAGATTGCTCATCTTAACTTTTGGTTTTGGTGGTTCAATGAGGCCTTGTCTTATCATTTCCTGTCTATCTTTCTCCCTTGCCAGACGCCGCTGTGTTCGGAGTTTCTTCTGCTCCCTCTTAGTTAGCTTTAGGGGTTGAGGTGGGGGCGGAGCAGGCTCAGCAGGAGGCTCAATAGGACGCGGGTGTTCCACATATATAGTGATCTTGTCCATCTTTAGTTTATCTTCAGTTATACCACCGTCAGTGTCACCATAAGTACCAGAATGCAAAAAAGGCACATCCCTGATTAATTCACAAAAGCATATTTAGAATAATGTCAATAGCATGCTACAGTAACAAAACCTAATAATGAAAGAAACGAAGGGAGGATGGCAGGAAAAAAAATACTAATTAGTTGTCTAAATTTCATTTCTTAAATTCTAAAAAAACAAAAAGAAAAAAAAAAATTGCAGTTGAGGGTTCAGAGGTGACAAGCTACCACTGCATTCAAACACAACCAAAACCAAGATAGCCCCCATCCCATCCCAGCCCACCAGGAGATACATTAAGTAGAAGAACAGCTTTGTTCAACAAACACAAAGAATTACACCAGATGTATATGGGTGTGTGGCTGGGAGACTACTAAAAATTCTTAACATATCAAGACAGGGCCCATGCAGATCTTATTTGAAGAAACAAAGGTCATCCAGGTTTGATTTAAACAAGTTAATAAGATTTGCACTTTCCCTGAAACCCTGATCTTGGATAAAATCTCCATGTAATACCATACAGTCAATAACAACCGACTTCAAATAAAAAATATCCAGCATGGTCTATGAGATTGCCCATTATTTTCTTGGTTACTGATATAGAAGGCAATATCAACTTACCACCACTCAACTCCAGGAATTTGGTCCTTTGGTTTTTCTTTGATGATAACTCTCTCCGATACCTCTATCAAATTTGGATTTATATCAGGCTCTGCCTTGGCCCTTGCCAGCTGTGCTTGCTTTGCCTTTAGCTCTTTTGCTTGTGCCTCTCCAAATTGACTCTGAAAAGCAGATGGCAAGAACAATTAAAAAGGTTGCACAATTGAAAGAAGAGATCATGAACGAAACAAAATGGCTGCAAGAAATACCTTTAACTTAATAATCTCTGCGTCTCTTGACCATTTACCTTCCTCTACAAACTGAAAATTCATCCTCTTAGGCCTCAAAAGCTTATTTTTATCAATACCCATCCTTGAATCAAAATGAGGATTTGACTCCGGATCCACATCTAATTCAGGTTTAAGAATTTGGAATGCGTCCTTTTTCTGCTTGTTGATGTTGACCTGGAGAAGTTTGAATTTTAGATGAGAGAAAAACACTAACAAGCAGAAGGCTAAAAAGATTAAGAAACCCAAATAATTTATTTATTTATTTTATAGGAAAACACACAGAAAAAATTTTATATATAAAAAGAAGGAAGGGTGCCTAAAGGCCAACCCAAAGCATACAGGGAATATACAAGAAGTGGCTAAAGATGATGATGATGATGATAAAAACAATAATAATAATAAATGAAGAAGATAAATGTGTACAAGCAAAAAAAATTAACGAACCTTTAGGGTGCTGAGATTGTTTAGCTTAGGCATATTAACTACATTTCCATGCTCATCTATCTCCCTACCCAATGCATCCAAGCGAAGTACCGGGGCCTTAGCAGGCTTCTGCTGGACTGCAACATCTGTTGGCATCTGCCCAGGAAACATGTTTATAAGAGGAGCAAACTCTGGGTCCTGGCGAAATCCCATCTTGGCAGCGAGCTCTTGAGCACGTTTTACGGCTTCAAAGTTGGGCATGGATGTAAGCCCAGCAAGAGCACCAACGCCACTTGCTGGCGGCATCACAGAAGCTGCTGCAGCAGCAGGTAAAGTTGATGTGCTTGGCATTGCCACCAGGGATACGGCCTCAGTGGCAGTAGTTAAGGGGACAGACCCAAGCAGTTTTCCAGTACTAGAAGATGGCAATGTAACCTCTTCCTTAGGTTTCAACTGTGGGCTACCGTCTGAGCTTGAGCTAGCACCCTTGTTCAACTGCATGATCAAAATAATAGCTGCTTAACCAATTCATAATAGGAACACACACACACAGAAGGAAAAAAAACCTTTTGCTTGTAACTTTTGACCAAGTAAGGATGTAAAAACACACAAATAATACACACACACACACACATATAGATATATATTTATATATAAGTCGATATGGAAAATTTACAGATGAACTTACCAGGGGAATCTTCTTAAGCTTTTCTGACAATTCCTTCTGCATCTGTAAAGCTTTCTTAGCTTTTGCTAAAGCATCAAGGGATAGGCTTCCACTTTTTCCAGCAGCTGAAGTTGTCCCATCTGTACTAGATTTTCCAGGAACCTCATGAGATCTGGTAATACTAACTCCCTTATTTTCATTTGTGGTAGAAATCGAAGATACCTTGGTAGGAGGAGGGAGACTAGGGGCCAAAGAGGTCTCAGGTACAAGCCTTGGTGCCATATTGAGTGGTTCCTGAACAACACCCTTTAAGCATAAAAAATAAAATGAATGAGTCCAGATACAAAGTCAGAGGGCTTTCATGATGAAAAACAGCAAAAAGTATTTAAAAGTTGCAAAATTGGCATGCATGAATATCCTATTCTCCATGGAGGAAAATCAAAAGCACATAAGAACAAAGAGGATTTATTTTTTTTTATTTATTTATTTTTTTTTTTATAGGCAAGAACAACAAAAGGAACTGCCATCAAGGCTTATAATTTGAAAAGAAAAAGTGATAAATGTGATCATCAAACAGTTCCACCATATAACCTTCATTGCAAGAGGGCTAAACAACCACGATTTTTTCCAAAACGACACACCAACCATTCCTTGGCCCCCAAGCATATATTTTAAAAAGACCACAATTTTTTGAAAGTAATATTAGAAGACACTGATCAGTGCATCTTTAAAATTTAGAATTTAGCACCTGTATAACATATAAAAAGCATTCGCAATGCGATCAATCCAACAGAAATCATTTTTTCTTAAGATTGCAATGGTCACAGAAAGTAATCTGGCCATATGAACCAGTCTCTTTACAAACATGTGGATAAAATTGCAAATGTACTAAAAGCATAAGTGCAGGTCACTGTGAACCCTTCAAGCAGTCAACATAACTCATTAACATGGAAAAGGGTAGGAATTCCATATCTGAAAAAAAGAAGCATCAGTATAGAAACGAGAGGTTGAATTCAACATCAGTAGCATTTCAACCCTTGTACAGCATTTTTTATTATTGTGAAGAAGGTATAGCAGAGAAACATGAAGATAAGTAACCAAATATTTTTTTCTTATGTGAATATACCAATAACTCGTGCAGTCTTTATCCTAATCCTTTCCATACGTGCATGCTAGATTTTCTTCCAGGACTTAACCCACTAACGAACTAAAATGCCAGTTGATCCAGCAACTCTCAAGGGAAAGAACATCCGGAAGCATCCTATGAACGTGTTATATGCACCCCCCTTCAAGTACCACCAATGGCACTCACAGTTCAGCACCATGGCTCAGAGTTAAAATGCACCAAAAGGCTAAGAGTTGCATTCAATTCTTTGATTGTTTTCAGATCTGGAGAACTTTGAATCATGAATTTCAATTACAAAAGAACAAAACTTAACCTGATATTTGGATTCATAATCTTGCTTTAACTTCTGTTTTTTTTATAAAAAAAAAATTCAATAGATAGCCAAGTTTACCTAATTCTTCATCATTTAGAAAAACTATCATACTAATCATAAGCTTAACACCACTGGAAAACCACAATCCAAAGTAGCATATTAGTTAAACAACGGAAAAGAAGAGTGTTAAGTGAACTACATTTATTGGGTTTGATCTCTCAAAATTCTCCAAATCTCTCTTTTTTATTTTGATAGGCAAAAAATCTCTACCAATATTCATATGGGAGGATGCGGGTGGTTACACAGCAAGTTCAGTAAGGAAATTTGAAAGTAAATATGCACTCAACAGACCACCATTCCCAATATATTTAACAGTTAGGACCACGAGAAAACCCCTAAAAAATTACAGACATACCATGACTACTAGCCTTCATTTTTATTGATTTAAATCAAAGAGAGAAATTAGTTCACTGACTTATTTTCTGCTGTGTACAGTTTGCTATTTCTTCCTCGGTATGATGTAAAGATTGAACAAAATCCAAAATTCCAGGAAAATTAGTGCAAGAAAATACATTTTCCAATCTGTGCTGATGTTCAACATCCTCAAAGAAAAACATTCTAAAATCGTGATTTATTTCTTCTTTTACATTTACTTTTTCACATAAAACGAACCTAAACTACAGCACCATATTTTCATACATTCTTATCAAACATGATACTAATTCAAACATAGAACAATAAATAAATTGAGATAATAAAAAATAAGGCAAAATTTGGAAACTCACATTCTCAATTGAACCACTCCCATTAGATGCGGCATCACCAAGCTCCTCACTCTCTTCCTTCTTCACATTTTTCTCATCAAAATTCACATTCTTAACTTCGTCAAAACCTCCCAAATCTTCTTCCTTGACTCTATCCTCGAACTTCCTCCTCTCTCTCCGCTCAACTCCATTCGATTCCTTCGCATCCTCAACCCTATCCTCGAACCGCCTCCTCTCCCTCCTCTCCGTCGAAACCCTAATCCTCTTCTCACCGCCATCGCCCCTATCCTCACTCTCCCCGCGCTCTTTCCTCTTATGCGAATGCGCCGAATCATGAGACCTCTCCCCCTCCCTCTCCCTCTTCACCTCTTCATCGGCAGCCCTATCTCTACTGCCCTCCCTCTCGTGCGATCTCTCGCGCTTCGATCCCCGATCGGAGGATCGGTGGCGATCGGCGTCGCGGTGCTTGCTATCGTCTCTGGAAGAACGTTTCTCGCTTCGGTGCTTGTCGCCGCCGGCGCCGCTGTGGTGATGGCGGTGATCCTCATCGTCTTCCTTGGAACGGTGCTTGTGTTCTCGATTTTCGCGGCTGTCGCGATTATCACGATTGCGATCTCTGTGATCTTTGGTGGACTCCCTACTTCGTCTGTTCGATTTCTCTTTCTCAGAAGACCTATCCATTCTAGGGTTTCGCAGGAACACACTCTCCAGAGCGAGAGCTCTCTCTTCCACTCTATGGAAGCCTCTTAAAAATTGGAAATTCTCAAAGATAATTTGCTTAAATACTTTTAAATCGCCAGGTGCGGGATATATTCTTTTTCCTCCAATTATAATTTTCCTAATGAAAGTTGGTCGCTCTTGTAATTTATAAATTTCATTTCCAAATATTACTCATTTTATGAAAACCAACAATTGGATTCTAATTTATACATATAATCTGGTAGCAGCCTGCTCCCAACCTCCTCAAAAGACTCCTTCAAATCCCACAAATATGCTCTGAATGAAGAAAAATTTGTACATCGACACCTCGGATGATCATATTACAAATATCTAATATAAAAAAAAAGAAATTAGAAATTAATGCCATTAAAATAAAAGACAAAAAGGAATATTAGATTGAATAAAAAAAAAAACTTAAAAGAAAGATATCGGTCGATTTTTTTTTTAAATTAATTTTAAATATAATTTAAAATTAAATAATATTCCATAGTGTTAAATATTATATTTTTTTTTATAATATATTTTTTCACTAAACATTAAAAAGGTACAGAAAAATTAAAATATTATTTTTTTCTATTTAATTAAAATTTTATAATAATTCATAAAAAAAATAAAAACAACTTAAACAAAATAAATATTTTCAACAATTCGAACAATTTTAATTAAAACATATTATCATAAACTAAATTGAAAAAAAATTATATTTATGATTACGATACCAGAAAAATTATGATACAAAGCCGACACAATTATACTTAATCCAAATTTATTAAAATTTATGTTTTTTTAATTTATAATTAAGAGTATGTTTGACAATAATTTTGAGAAATGTTTATAATATTTATAATATTTGAAAAATAAAAAATTGTAAGTATTAAAAAAATTAAAAATATTTATTAGAATCACTATAAAATACACTCTAAATTTGTCATTATTCAAAATATATGAATAAAATAATTTAGAATGCATTTAATAATGATTATATGAAGCGTTTCTAATATTTCCAATATTTTAAATTTTTTATTTTTCAAATATTAAAAGGGTTAAAAACGCTTTCTATAATCACTACCAAACAAATTTTAAATCTCTTTTTAATAAAATATTAAATTTACATTTAAATTTATATATATATAATACATGAAAAAATCATTAAAAAAAATAATAAATTCTAATAAATTTGTGAATTTAGTCATAGGTTATAAAAGAGTATCGTTTGTTTTTTAAAATCGATATATTTTAGAATAATCATTGATTTGTAAAAAAAACATAGAAGTTTGTTATTGTAAATGAGCAAAGCAATCAAGAAAATAAAAATCCTCTTCTAAATTAAAATAATAGGGGATAAGAAGCTTTAAAAGATGGCAAAGCGGAAAAGGTGAGAAGTAATAAAAATAACAATTATTGGCCAAAATAGCCAAATAGGCATGTAAACGGCTAGCTTGGAATTCATGGCTTTTGTTTCGGCCGGCTCGACCCGTACTAACCAGATTAGGCTGCCCTTCGAGCCGGGTTAGGAATTTAACCCTTAACCCAGATTGAACTCCCCTTAATGATATCGGTTCAAACCCAGCCTTCGAGCTCGAAGGATCGGCCCAGGCCTAGATGCGGGCCAGACAAAATTTGACCCTAAAGTCTTGGGCGGGTCCAGAGTGAACATTGGGCCTCTGTCCCAAATTTACATCGTCAAATGATTTTAGATGCAAAATCATCCTCATATGCCCCTGACTGGGTGATATTTTTAGGCTCCAATGAGATCATAGGGCCAGGCCATCTAGGGGTGTGAAAAGCGTGGTTCATTCGATTTCTTTCTTTAATTTTTTTATAAATATTGTTAATTTATATTTGAATCAAAATTGTGTAGGGGGAAAAACAAACAAAATCAAATAAAACCAAAATTGATTAAAAGCTTGTTTGACAATGATTCTAGAAAATACTTTTAATATTTATAACATTTAAAATTTTTTATCATTTAAATGATAGAAATATTATAAACATTTTCTAAAATCATTGCCAAACAAATATTTTTAAATTTTGTAACACTTAAAAAGTTTTATAATTCAAGTACTAAAAAAGCTAAAAACATTTTATAGAATTACTAACAAACGCACTCTAAGAACTTGTTTAATAATAATTCTTATAAGCACTTTTAATATTTATAATACTTGAAATTTTTTATCATTCAAGGGTTAAAAATATTATAAACGTTTTCTAAAATCACTCTCAAATGCCTCTTTTAATAGTAATTCTAAAAAATGTTTCTAAACTTTCTACCACTTCAAAATTTTTATTATTCAAGTATTAAAAAAATTAGAATGTTTTCTAAAATCATAGCCAACGTGCACCCTAAGATGATTTAATTTGATTAGATATAAGTTAATTTAAGTCTTAAAATCTAATTTGTTTTTAAAACTAATGGCACTAAGTTGGATTTGAATTCTAAACTAGAATAAATGTATTTAAAAAATAATTTGATCATAATATAAGAACAATAAATTATTTTAATAAAGTAAAAAAAAAAAATTATTAAGCATTGAAAATTTATAGACCTAAGATTATCGTTTGGTTCAATTTATATCGATTAGGAAATAATAAAACTAAAAATCAGTCGGACAAAGTTGGTTTCCAAAATTATCAACCAAATATATCTTTATGGTTATTAAAGATTAATAAAATACAATAAGTTGTAATTGGCTTGGATTGGTTTTACATTTTTTTAAAAAAAATTCTTGTACCTTCACTTAAACACCGAGCGACATGATAATTATTTTTTAAAATAATAATAATAATAAAAAGGTATTTTTAATAAATATTTTTAAATATGTATTTTAGAAATCGTATCTTCACGATTTTTTTTTTTTAAGAAAAGAAATCGTTTTTCGAAGACGCGATTAAAAGGAAATAACATTATCTTTCTTATTTAATAAAAACGACACTAAATTTGAAATTATGTTTTCCACAACGCCGCCAAAAATCTCCCCGATGAGACCGGGAACATAGGCATTTATGACAAATCCTCTTAGGTTAAGGTCAACATCACAACTACACAACCCACGGAAACCACATCATGGCCTTATAATGACTTTCCATTTGCGGCACTTGCTTCGCCCGCCCTGAAAGGGATGGCTTCCAACCTTTGAATTACTAGTCTAAAAATGCATGGAAAACACTCCAATCTGACAGGAAGTATATGGATATAATTAAGGAGAAGCCTTCTCAGCAAACAAACAGAACCAAAAAAGTGAGAATCCTCACCCCTGCTGTACAAAATAGATTTCACCTTACTTGCTGGAAACTTGATTCAGGAGAATTCCACAGAGAAGGCCAATCTGGCCTTATGCTTCGCCTTCGTATAGAGGAATGGAAGCATGTTTGGTTCATCTCATGTCAGCTTTAACCAGCTCAGAGAATACTGCACTCATTGAAATACCAGCAATGTCGTCTATGCTTCCCATGCTGAAGTGTGCAGTAGAAAAACCAGATGGCAAGCGATTGATGCTTCTAGCTTCTTGGCTCATCTCACCGCCATTGAGATTCGATCTTTCACCACTCACTTGAAGTTGTAAGGCATATTCCAAGTTCCATAAGACGTCTCCCATTGCGGGCCGATCGCTGCCATATTCTGCCAAGCATTTCTCAGCTGTCTCCCCAAACTTCTTCAAAGAATCTGGTTTTATTTTACCAGCAAGCCGGGGATCTATGATTTCCTCCAACTGGCCTTTCCTCCGCCATTTCATGGTCCATTCAACTAAATTCACCTCTTCCCTTGGAAGGGAGGGATCAATAACAGGCCTTCCACAAAGGACTTCAAACATGACCACGCCGAAGGAGTATACATCGGATTTCTCTGTGAGTTGTTGCCTAGTTAAATACTCTGGGTCGAGATATCCAAAGCTTCCTTTTACTGCAGTACTGACATGAGTCTCATCGATCTCCGGACCAATTTTTGAAAGCCCAAAATCTGCAACTTTGGCCATGAGATTTTCATCTAGTAGAATGTTGGCAGACTTAACATCACGGTGAATAATCGCCTTTGCAGAACCAGTATGAAGATAGTGAAGTCCTCTTGCTGATCCAATGCAGATCTCAAGCCTCTGTTTCCAACTCAAGGCAGGCAAATCTGAGCCATATAGATGGTTCTTGAGGGTGCCATTCTCCATATACTCGTAAATAATCATCATCTCCTTTCTTTCATCACAGTATCCAATCAAAGACACCAAATGACGGTGACGAAACTGAGACAGCATTTCAATTTCAGTCCGAAATTCTGCAAGACCTTGTCGGGATTGAGCAAGTCCCCTCTTTACTGCCACCTTTGTTTCATCTCTCAGAATTCCCTTGTAGACCTTCCCAAAACCACCAACTCCAAGGACCAAATTTTCACTGAAATTATCTGTAGCCTCTTGAATTACCACAAAAGGGAAGCGGTAACCAATTTTCGAGCTTGAGAAAATAGCACTTCCATCCATGTTCCTACTACGCAAATTCCCTCCTCCATTCTCGCCAAACCGATCCTGCACTGAATGCCCGACATGTGATAGTTTTCTTCTTCTTCTACACAGCAGGAAGAGAACTAAAGCTAAAACCGCAACAGTACACAGCACCCCACCGGCTAAGCCCACCATAACCCAGACTTTCACCTTGGAACTTGTCTTTGAAGACTTAACTTCAGAGTCCAAGACATCAAGACTGCCCTTCGAATTATTCATTTTCATGATCTCCAGACCATTGAGAATGGCCATTGTTCGACGCGAATCCACCGTCGATCGGCCAATGCTTACATTGAGGGCCCGGCTATCGCCCATCTTTATGATGACGTCCATGTAATATGGGGCACCCAAAATGTTTGATGTCCTACTACTAAGATCGAAATCCGTAACAACAGCCAAGGCGTTGATGTAAACATTGAAAAAGAGCATCTTTGGAGATGAACTCACTAGGTCACAAAAATGGAACCGAACCAGATACTCAAATTCAGGATCAACATCAAAAAGCCAAGTGACATTAGCTATGATTCTGGGATCAAAGTCATCATTTATCGTTGTTGCGGTGCCATAGACCGAACGCGGAGCAGTATCCTGAGTTGGCCCCCCACTTGTGTAATTGACTGCATCCTCCTTCGACACAAAGGTGCCAAGATTATTATGTTTCAAGTAACTGTAATCCGAAATCCAAAGTCTCCATAAGGTATCATTTTGGGGAAAGACTGTTTGGTTGCCCATATTCACCCTGATTACGGTCTCTAACGCCTGCTTCTCCAGATTCTGGTAACGGCCAGGCTGGTGGACCACTGAAGCTCCATCAGGGATGAGGCCATCAGGGAGTGAAAGAACTTCCAGAGCATTCACAAACGCAAATGAATTGGCAGAAGGGGTAAAGGTGAGCACCAGAGGCCCTGAAGTTATATTCAAAGAGTATTCCTTAACCTCTGCGTCATTCTGGGGCTGGTATTCTCTGATGAGAGTGAAATTTTTTACAGAAACCGAGAATTTTGCAGCGCTCAGATTGAATTCTTGGTAAACAAACGGAAAAAAATGGAGGCGAATCCAGTGCCATCCAGGGGCCTTGATTGAAAACGTGTAGTGGGTTGTTTCGTTGAGAATTCGAGCAGTTTGATACAGAGATGAATCGTAGGTGGAAGAGATGGAATTAGAGTTTGTGCTGGCGAAAAGGCGTTCTGGGGTTGAGACGGTGTAGGAATCAGAGTTATCAGACACAAAAGTGCGATTACCCACAGAAGTATTTTTGGAGGATCCACAATCTATCAGATAGTTGTCTGTAGGATCAAATCCTAATGAAACATACATCAAACAGAAGATGGACGAAACCCAGAAGAGCAGATCAAATTTTCCAACAGTCATCATGATGATAATAAGTCAAGAACTCAAAAACAGAGATGGGATTCCAAAACAAAGCAGAAATTCTCTAACCCACCATCACAAAATCCCAACAAAAACGAAACCCAGAAGATGTTTAAACAAACAGAAAAATATCACCTTTTGAGAAGGAACCCAAATGGAAAAAAACTGAGGAAAACCCCACTGCATTTAATGACTTCTTCACGACTTCCTAATAAAAAACCACGGAACTCTCAACACTCAGATCTTTTTTCCTGGTCTCATCTTATCCTACACTTTATCTAGAAAGTCCAGAGTCTGGAGCGAGAAAAAGGACAAAAGGGTCAATAGGTCTTCCCCACAGGGACGACTATACGGTTCAGGGGAACAGCTGTGCGGGTAGATAACCTTCTAACGTGTAAGGACATAATAATTATGAAACGTCAATTCAATGGTGATGTTTCTTTGAATTCAAGAGAGGGAGAGATAAGCCGAGATTAGAGATCCACTGTGTGTCTCTCGTGGGTTTACAGGAGAGAAAGGAAAGGAAGAAGGTGCCTTGGTGCTTCCCTGGTAATATTTGGTGACTAAGAATCGCATGTCATATACGCGTTTTCAGTACCAACCGTGGACCACGCCTGTGACGGTGGGCAGCTTTTTGGTGTGACCGTCAATTTTTTTAATTGAGATGATTGGACTTTATGTTTGGCAGGCTTCATGGGTTCAATGGTCATGGCCACATGGCTTGAACGTTGGTTTGGGTTTTGGATTTTCTGCAAAGAGAGAAGGAATGGCATTAGAAAAATAATTTGGTGTCACTATATTTCTTTCTCATCACCCTTTTAAAAGTTGTCCACTTTGGCCCATTTCTCGATTTATATTTTACACGTGCCGTTCTTTTACATATGTTATTATTATTGTTGTTGTTATAGTCACGGAATGGTACATAGGAAGCACCCTATCTTATGCAAAAATAACATACACAATAAGAAAAAGTCTATAATTTATTTGATTAATTTATACCTTTTGTAAGAACTATAATCTCACGTCACATATTGTTTGATCTTTGAAATATTTTAAAATTATAAAAGTAGTCAAGAGCTCAAAGTAGAAAATATTTGCTTGATAAAAAGGTATGTAAGTCAAATGCATCATGTGAGTTATGAGTATACAAGGATGTTAAATCTATATACAAGTAATACTTATGTTGACAAGATCAAAATTAATTTAATGTTTTTCAAAAATAAAAAATTATTAGACCTTTTGTAAGAACTATAATCAAACATCACATATTATTTGATCTTTGAAATGCTTTAAAACTATAAAAGTGGTCAAGAGCTCAAAGTAGAAAATATTCACTTAGTAAAAAGGTATGTAAGTCAAATGTATCGCCTGAATTATGAGTATATAAGAATGTCAAATTTATACACAAGTAATACCTATGTCAACAAGATCAAAATTGACTTAACTATTTTTTAGAATAAATTTTTATTTTTTAAAGTAAAAAATTTAAAAAAATATTTTATTCTTAATAATAAAAAATATGGTATTTTTAAAAAATAAATTTTAATTATTTTCACTTATTTTATATTTTAAAAAATAATTATATAAATATATAAAATAATTAAAAAAAAAAAAAAAAAACATTCGAGTCAATGGTGGGTCGTGGTTCATGAAGGACAAGGATGAATAGTACTGCTCCATGTCTCCAAAATTTGTTGTCAATATGTTTTTCTTCCTATTTTCTTTAGCATGTATTAGAAAAAACATCTATCAACTTGTATTTATTAATTATTAATTTTTATTTTTATTTTCATTTATGATTTATTATGTAAGTGGTTTGATTTTAAATAGGAAAAAGAAATGTTGCGGTGTGGCGCCGGAGGATCCACCTCCATCAACCGTACCATGTCGTGTAAGTAAAACCGTACCATGGGGTAATATTGCCAACCTGGACATACTAGTAGGGCGCAGCCGAGCACTATTATATTAATAATGGGTCCCACAACGGGTGTCCTCTTCTGACCGTTGATGTAGATCTGAGTGAGACCCGTGGACTGATTGTGCTTCTTGTACTTGCCGTTGGGTTGAAGCCAACCTGGCATTGGGCCCTTTATCAAGCATCCAATGTAGGCAGTAGGCACACTGACGGGACCAAATCAGACACGAGATTTTTGACTTTTGAAAAATATTTTTAAAAATATTATATTTGAAATATTATTTTAAATTTTAATTTAAATATTAAACATTGAAATTTGAAGTCGACTATTTTCGAACGTTAAAATTTACATTGAATTCCATTTATTTATTGAACATCTCACAACTTATTATAGAATTGACAATAATTTTAATAATTTTTTTTGAAAGGATAAAATTTTAAATACTTTATATAAGAAAAAACAAAGGTGTACGAAAATCAAAGAGTCCGAATTCAATTCATCGCACTTGAGGGGCCACCAAATTTAGTTGGGCCTATTAGCTAGATGGAAAATGACATTTCTCCTCATTTTCCTCGTTTTTGGTAAGGGATGAGCTGATGTGTAAATTTCAAATATATATATGAATAAAATTATTTATTTTAGAAAATTTGTGGATACAATTTTATGTAGTAATGGGTTATCTTTGTATGCCAGGATAGAAAACACAGAGAAAGGATGAGAAGGAAATAAAAAAATTTAAAAAATTATTTTTATATATTATTTTAAATTTATTTTTATTGAAAGTATAAAATTTTAATTAATCTTAATTATATTTAATTTTTTTTATATTTTTTATTGTGAAACTAAATATGAGAAAATTATTATTTTTAAGTTATGTTTGGTTTTAGAAAAAATTCGAGGGAGAATGTAAGGAAAAGAAAATGGAGAAGAAAAGTAGGAGGAAAGAAAAAAGAAAATAAAATAAAAAAATAAATTTAAAATTAATAAATTAATTTTTAATGTTGTTTAAAATCCATTTTATTTATTTTAGCTCATATATATATATATATATTAACTAAATTGAAAATTTATAAGTTTCTTAGTAGTTTTTTAATAATATTTTATTTTTTTGTATTTTTTATAAGATAATCAAATATGAGAAAATTATTATTTTTATTATCTTTTTATTTTTTTAATACTTTTTGAGAATCAAATGTAATGTTAATATTTTTTTTTTTTTTGTTTATTTAGTACTTTATAAGAACAAAATATAATCAATCTTTACAAAAAAATATTTTTCTCTAATTCAATTGCTTTGATCATATTTTTAAGGGATGACAATTTGAGTATTTTCATAAAGTTGATATTCAATCGAGGGTTGACATAACTTGTTCTAGAATGACTTTGTTGAACTTTGAGGGAAGTGAAGAACACGTGCTTTCTTGGACTTGCAAAATGTTTTGTGAAACAATTTTCTCCCTCTCCCTCCATTCTAGGAAGTCATCTCTATTTATATGCAAAGTCAGCATTAAATTTGAAATTATCAATATTTGATTGTTTAATTCAAAGAATTTGACATATTGGTTTTAACTATTTGTCTAATTCTTTTTAAAAATTTATTAACAAGAAAATATTTCCTCGTGATTTCATCCTAACTTCAATTGAGGAATTTATTTCATCCATTTAGCAAATTTGTCAATAAAAATTATCTCCAACTCCCTTTTGATTTTAATTATTTAATTTTTGAAGACTTGATTTTGTATCCTTTCAAATTTTGCCACATATTACATTTTGGATTACATGGCATGTGTTCGATGTATGTGACTCATCACTTATTAAACCTGAATTTTGTTGAACTAAGAAGTGAAATTTTGATGATCAATTTAGTGGTAATTTAATCCATCAAATATTTTTATGTCTATATTGATAAACACTAAAAAATCAAAGTGAATTAAGTTGATTGCTTCAAAAAAATTTATTTTGTTTGATAAATTTGAGAAAAATGGGAATTTCAATGGACTAACTCATCACGAAAATGTATTTAACAACTACATTATGTACAAATTTCATATAAAAAACTTTTGACCCTCATTTGAGCACTTATAAATCATCCTATTGTTCAAACTTTTTTATTTTAAGTATGCGTCGAGCATAATTATACCCAAAGTTACAAACCGCATTCATTGCGTCTTGAGACTACTTACCTTTTCTATTGTATTAATATTTGTTAAACAAGTTCTTAAATCATCTTGATTCAAAATTCATTATACTTTTTCAGAGGGCGATTATTCTAAAGAGAGATTCTAAGGTGGTGTTTAATAAAAATTAATACTTATTATTTAATAATTTAAGGTGCACTTAAGTTGAATTATTTTTAAGTTATTAACTTAAAGCTTATTAGTTATTTTTACTTTTAAGTGTTAAGGTTGTTTGGTAAAGAAACTTAAAATTTTAAATCATTAAATTGATACTTTTACTTTTGTTAATTTTAACTCCTATGTACACTTATTAATTTATTTGTTGGAAGAATGTTTAGTGGAGTTTTAAAGATTTATTGGTACCTAAAAATTTGAAGGATTCCTTAATTTGAAATATCATTGTAAAGGTTTATTGGTACTGGCAAATCAAGTAAATATTAAAGGATTCCTAGGTTCGAAGGATCCGTCTTACTGGGGACCACCACATCATACTAAATTTCATGAATTCACATGACTTCAAGGCCTTCAAAATTGATCCTAGTGATAATGTAATCACAATAGTAGTCTCCCATAGTTTTTGGTACAAAAATCCCCTTATTTGCAATTACAATTGAAGACAAGATGAGTACTCTTCCATACTCCAAATCATAATAAGGAAAGAAAGAAAAGGAGAACAAACATAAAAATAAAAAACTTTGTAGTAAGTTCACTTCACTCTTCCATTTCATCATTTAGTATTAATATCAAATGTTTATTTCATTCCTTTCATAGGAGTAAAGCCACCAAACATATTATATGAATCAAAATAACATAATTTGAAAGGAAATGCTTAGACGTGTCACTAGGGTATGGTCTTATTGGAGGTGCCAATTGAGCAGTCAAATCATGTCTTGTAAATATTTCAATTCCACTGATGATAGGTGGCAAGGTAGATTGGTTTGTGGCAACTAGGGTTATATTAATTTTGAGACCCATAATATCCATAGGGTAAATGCTAACTACCTTTGATGAGTCATGTTCAACTATTAGGGTTGATTTTTCTTGACCATTGATGTAGATTTGCATGGTTCTAGTATCACTCCAGTTACTTGAGAATTCTGCAAAGTAGAACACAAAGTAGGCCGGCAACGGAGTTGATTGAAGAGTAGGGAGATCAATGGTTAATATTATTGGATCGCTAACATTCATTGACTCTACATAGTCAAACAACATTGGAATGGGTTCATCATTTACTGTAGTGATGTAGTAATCTATTGGATGAAAAACATTAGCGTGACAGTTGGGTGGTATTAACCCACGTGTCCATATACGATTGTGCAAATCGTTCGGAAACCTGTCATTCATAAATCATATACATTAAAACTCTAATTTGGACAAGTAATTGGATCTAGCAGGACTCAAATTCATTTCAAATTAATTAATTCATCCAAACCTACAATGAGAAATCTTAATCTCATATTAATCTTGGAAGTTGATTGAGAATGATTTCGAATAGGTTAAAATTATTTGAAACGATTTCTTAGATGTTTTGATAAATTATTGAAAATCAATTTTAAAAATCTAAAAAATAAGTTGAAGTAATTGTTGAATAATCATTTGATAGATAATTCTTCTAAAAAAATTTCCCTTTCATGTTTTGTACTAACTAACTATCTATATCAAACACAAAGCTCTTCGAGTGTGTGGCTATTAAAAGTTAACCCTACCCCAATTTCATTTCCCCGCAACGACATCCAAAGTAAGAACATCAAATTGAAGGACAGGAACTCACCTGACTTCAGAGCCACCAAAGTTGGTTCTAGAGACTAAATGTAAAGTTGCAGTAGTAGTCTCCAATACCTCCATGAAGGGCACCTCTCCATCCCTGGTTTGTACTAAGCACACCGTGAGGTTGCCTGAGCGTGTCAAATAAATGGCCTCATGGTATATCGGAAGCCCTCCATCCACCGACGACGAAGTGTTCACTGTCGTCCAATTTTCCCTATCTAGTTTTAGATCAAATGTGGGGGGCTTAGACAGACCGTCGTAGTTGCCATAGTAGAATCCAGCGCGAACGATATGGTTGAATCCTGGAAATTTTAGGGGTATAACGTAACAGTTCTTGTCAGTTTGGTTAGGGAAGAAGCGGAGGGTGTTCAGTTCTTCAACTGCTTGGTTCTGTGGAACCCGCATGTTGGAACCGGCTTTGGTGTAGTTGGTGTCGATTTCCCATGAAATAGAGCCGTCGACAACACGAGAATTGCTGCCGCCGCAATCAATACTCCACCAGCCTGTCAACAAGCTCGCCAATATATATGTCCATGAGAAACAATAAATGATTGGTCCCGGGAAGTTGTGCTGGATGATTGATTTTGTACTATTTTTTGTACTTGAAATAATAAATTGAAGGAGGACAGAAGTGAAGATGAAGAAGTTGAATTTTGATATGCAAAAATGGATTTTAAGTTTGTGAAATGTGGGAGTGGTTGGGACATGGGAGTTATAAGCATATACCTTCATCAGAAACAGCAGCTCCAAGCAAGTGAAAAGCCAGGAAAAGAAGCAGTATCTGTACTGGTTTCTCCATGGGACATAGGCTGACAGAGAGAGATGTTTAGTTATATAATTTATATTGGGAACTCTTATATATTTTGGTGACTAATGGGTGCTGAATCAAACAAGAAGATATGCCTAGAGACAACCGCCCAAAACATTGTAAGCTTCACGGACAAGAATATATGGCATATAATTAAGTACTTGGTGATTCAATTATGATAACCAGATGGGGAACATTTGTGTGTATAAATGGTTCTCTTTGTCCTTTGCTTTTGTTATAGAGGAAAAACAGTCAGCATTTAAAACAATTCAACCTTCAACAATCTTTAGATTATAGATCGAAATTGTCTTTGTTCTTATATGATACAGTCGTATTATTATATTGGTTCAAATGAGACGAAGGTTGAGGCCTGCCATTATCCGAGCTTCTGTCTACTATATCTTTCCAAAAAAACACTATATTCATTAATTTTCAAAATTATGTTAAAAATTATTGGAAAGACTCTCAAATTCCCATATAGCGAATATTCCTTTCTATAAATAATACTATCTAAAACGATCTTATAAAATAAGAAAAAATTATTATGAATCTTAATAACCATTCTTGATTAAAAGGGGAAAAATTGTTCTCGATATTAATGTTCTATATCCTATAATAGAATCATTCTCTTTCATAAATCAATTTAAGTATAGTTAATCAAACTATCTAAACTATGTGTAGTTTCTCCTATATCCTTGTTGCATCTTGAAAAATGGAAATAGTGAAATAGTTAAACAATTTGAATCTTGTCAAGATATACTAAAAGGCAAATAAGGAGTGTTTGTAATGCATGACTGGATCATGGTGTATGCATCCACACAAGAAAGTTATGATATGAAGTAAGGATTTGGTTTGGACAAATTTTGAAGTTGATAATAACATATTAGAACAGTCACATTCACTAAAAACTTATATTATAAAGATATAGGAGATTGAATTGATGAAATTTGATTTAATACATGGGGATCATAGGAAAATACTTCAAATTTCTAATTAGTATATATATATATATAATTATAATATTATTATTTTTTTATTGAACAAGGAAACTTATTATGAATGTCTCTAAAAATATTATAGATATTAAGAGGAAGAAGTTATGAAAAGGAGATGAGTAGAGAATCTAAAGATAGGAGAATAGTTAAGGTTCAATAATTATATCTTTTATTTTTATTTTTTTATCCTTTGTATAATGAAATGATTTTGTCACATTTATGCATATATATATATATATATGATTGGTCCAAATATGTTAAAACCTTATTTAACTTTGTATGTAAATTATTTTATCTCGTTTTGTTCTTACACTGATACTTCAGCATTAGTGTTGCTCTAGGTTTTCAAATACAATTGTTCAAATCATCCCACGATCTTGTTGTATATATACTTCTTTTTGTAAATCAATTTATGAAATGACTTAAGCGCGTTGATGGGTTAAAATGCCTTATAATAGGAGTACATAGGCTATAAATATAGTAATTATGTAACCTAGAAGTTAGTTGACCTATTTCTATGCTATGGTTGGAAAGATATTAGGATACATGCATGCAATTGATTTACAAACATCAATGAACATATTTCACAATTATAAAATTAGTTAACAATCTAATCAATATGAGGGATTATTCATTCAAGCTTTGAAATTTGAATGCAAGATTTAATTCTTTACAATACTCGAATCCATTTTAGATGATTGTAATTAAGATACGATTGGCTACAAAATATAAACATTTGAAAAAGAATATAACATTTTCCCTTAATTCAATAGGATGAATTTGAGCTTACCCTTGAAAACCTCCAACTTAATAAGAGATTGACTTTGGGGCAGCATATATAGCTTCTAACATATTCAAATTACAACTTCAAGCAAGCATACCAATACAATTTGAACAAAAAAGATTTAATTTTCATGGGTTGAGGGTCATTAAGCCTATTAAGAATATACCTGATGATACTTCTTCTAGAAAAGTTGGTTGGAAAATGGCGAGACAATTATGTAATTAAGAAAAGCTACCTCTTTTATTGGATCTTTATAAAACCATTTTTATAAAATTAAATTAAGGAAAAAATTATTTCAAGTTAAAAATAATATTCCTTTTATATTATTTTTATTAACTATTAGCACCTATTCATCTTATAGATGATTATTGAACGTCACGTGACTTGAGGGTCACCAAAGTTTGATTGTGGTGATCATATGTAAAGTCTCAACAATAACAATCCCTTGTGACCCTTGATTGAAAGTCATCTTATTTGTAATTACAATTCAAGGTTAAGTTGTGTATTTTGTTTCATTCTTTAGATAATCCTACTAAAGGGTTGAGTTCAATTATATAATTAGTTAATTATTGGAAAATTTCATTCAACATTTCAATAACTTAATTTAAGTGTCTAACCACACGACTAGAAGGCCGAATTTGTAATGTACTACCTAATTTTCTCCCTAATAGTATTATCCTATTAACATGATATGTAAACTTTATTTCTCAATTTATTTCACTTTTAATATACAAACCCAAATTTCTAATGACCCTAATAATATATTGATAACCACAATCTAAAATATAATAATAAAAACACAAAAGAAAAACAAACATAAAAAAACTTTACCGTAAGTTGGCTTCACTCTTGTATTTTAATTTATATCGTTTACTATCATCAAATGTTTATTTCATTCTTTTCAAATGAATAAAGCTACAAAACATATTGTATGAATCACAATAACAAGTAATGAAGGCAAACATTTAGAAATGTCATTAGGGTATGGTCCCATTGGAGGTGTTAATTGAGTTGTCAAATCGTGTCTTATAAATATTTCCATTCCATTAATCATAGGTGGCAAGGTAGATTGGTTTGTGGGGATTAGGGTTATATTAATAGTGGAACCCATAATATCCATGGGGTAAATGGTGATGCCCTTCGCTGATTCACCTTGAAGAGTTACTGTAGTCTTTTCTTGACCATTGATGTAAATTCACATGATTCTGATATCGCTATGATCACGTGTGGACGTTAGATCTGCAAAGTAGAACACAAAGTAGGCTGGCAACGAAGTTGAATACTGGAGAGGAAGATTAACATCTAAGGTTATTGGATAAGAAACATGCACCGACTCAATATAGTTAAGCAACATTGAAATAGGTGGGTCATTTTCTATATTAATGGAGTAATCTAATGGAATGGAAACATTAGCATGACAGTTTGGTGGTACTGCTCCACGTGTCCATACACGGTTGTGCGAATCATTCGGAAATCTGTCATTTGTAAATCAACATTAGCATGACAATTTAATTTTAATCCAAATAATGCATTCGATTTTAGATTAAATTATTTGAGGATGCCTTTGGTGGTGATTCAGGTTTCTAGTTTTTCTAATATTTGAAAATTTTTATTTTTCAAGTATTAGAAAAACTAAAAATATTTTTTAAAATTATTGCCAAACGCACTAAACCCAAGTTGAGGTATGTGACCGTTAAAAGTTAGCCCTCACTCAAATGACATCCAAATTAAGAACACCAAATTCCATGGAACTCACCTGATCACTTCAGACCCACCGAAGTTGGTTCTAGCGACTAGATGTAAAGTTGCAGTGGTAGTATCCAATACCTCCTCGTACAGATTCGTTATAGGCACGCCCTCCAGGGAAGAAATGAAGGGCACCTCTCCATCCCTGGTTTGTACTAAGCACACTGTAAGGTTGCCTGAACGTGTCAAATAGATGGCCTCATGGTATATGGGAAGCCCTCCATCCACCGACGATGAAGTGTTGACTGTCGTCCAATTTTCCCTATCTAGTTTTAGATCGAAGGTGGGGGGCTTAGACAGACCGTCGTAGTTGCCATAGTAGAATCCAGCGCGAACGATATAGTTGAATCCTGGAAATTTTAGGGGTATAATGTAACAGTTGTTGTCAGTCTGGTTAGGGAAGAAGCGGAGGGTGTTCATTTCTTCAAGCGCTTGGTTCTGTGGAACCCGCATGTTGGAGCCGGCTTTGGTGTAATTGGTGTCGATTTCCCATGAAATTGAGCCGTCGACAACGCGAGAACTGCTGCTGCCGCAATCGATACTCCACCAGTCTGTCATCAAGCACACCTGGATGATTAATATTGCATACAATTCTTTGTCCTAGAAGCTGAATTTTGATATGAAAAAATGGATTTTAATTTTGTGAAATGTGGGAGTGTTTGGGACCTGGGAGTTATATGCATATACCTTCATCAGAAGCAGCTCCAAGCAAGTGAGAAGCCAGGAAAACAAGCAGTATCTGTACTGGTTTCTCCATGGGACGGAGGCTCTGAGAGAGAGAAGCGCGCGGATGTTTAATTATACTGGGAAGTCGTACGTATATATATATATATATATATATACATTCTGGTGATTAATGGGTGTTGAATCAAACAAGAAGATATGCCTAGAAGCAATCGGCCGCCTAGTAATTAAGCTTCACCAGCAACAACATATGGCATATCCAGTTAAATATAAAGCTGGGCAACGTGCATGTCCGTGACTCCGTGTGCGTATAGATGCTTCTCTTTGTCTATTGCTTTTGTTAGTAAGGAAAAGCATTCAGCATTCAAAACGATTCAACCTTCAACTGTCTTAGATGATGGAGTTCGTCTTTTTCTTATCTAATAACACTCTTATGTTAGTATTATTAGTTCAAATGATTGGGAAGATTTCAAAGCTTGGAGGCCTGCCAAAATTTGATATCAAACTCATAGCAAATTCTTCATTTTCAACATTCTTTAGACATATATACACATATATAAGAATGACTAGGCACACCCATAAGAATACAAAATTACAAAAAAAAAAAAAAAAAAAAAAAATTATTTTATTGTAATTCATTAATTATAGATTATAATTTAAATAAATTTCAATTTATGAACATTAAATAAAATTAAAAATAAAGCCGAACAAATATATAGTTATCTAATTTTATTCAATTTTTTTCCACATCAAAAAGTAAATTTGCATTTTTTGTTTGTTTTTTGTTCGGACTTCCAATAAAAGAAGGGCTCTACTATCGAAGCTTACCTTTTTATTGGAATTTTCCCTAAAAGGTAAATATTTTGTAATATAAATGCAATATTTAAAAATGAGATGAATATAATTAAATAATGTTTTAATTTTAATAAGAAATTAATAAATACAAATTGAATGATAGAGAATACATCGTCAATTGATTTAAATTAAAAGTTAAATATTTCTAATGAGTATGAGATATAAAATTAAAAAAAAAAAAAAAACTTACTACTACATAATTATTTTAGAATTAAGATCATAAAAATAAAAATAAAAACCCATTAAGTCTTTTGGAATATAAATATAATATTATAAAAATATTTTATATCCAAAAATATATATATATATATATAAAGAGGCTGAATGGAGATATTAGTTTAGTAAATAAAATGGTGTAAATTTGATATAATAATAGTCTAAATCCTTTTGAGGTATACTTAATTAATTAATTATAAAATTAATTTATTGATGAATGTAATCTATATAAATTTAAAAAGATAAATTATTTATTAAGTTTCTAAAACTCAAAATCAACTCATACCCAATTAAATTGATTTTAGATTGAAATCTTTAAAGTGAAGCAATGTTAGATTGATCTTGAATTATTTTTCATTTGGACTAAATATTTGAGTTGCAACATTCAATCTAAAGGCTTAGGATTTATCAGGTTTGCCCCCATATCTCTCTACACACAAATATTCATCATTCTTTGTACAAACGTTGTATTTCGATAAGTCTTTGAGTTTAAGTATTGTTCCCAATTCAATCTATTGAAGTCTACATTAGATAAAATTATTAAGATTCAAAGAAAATAGTGAGACACAATTGTTTGAATGCAAAGGAAATAAAAAATAATAAAAAAATTGAATCGTCACGATTTAGGGTTTGAAAATAAAGAAAATTGCACTTTATCTAAAACTTACAAGACTTTTTGGCTTAGTCCATTTTTTTTTTTTTTTTTTTTGGATTTTTGCTAGTAAAGAGATAGATGTAAGGGA
Organism: Vitis rotundifolia; assembly: GCA_030254885.1. Classification (NCBI taxonomy): domain Eukaryota; kingdom Viridiplantae; phylum Streptophyta; class Magnoliopsida; order Vitales; family Vitaceae; genus Vitis; species Vitis rotundifolia. Next base: position 2,009,291 of record CM058163.1, read on the forward strand.
ACAATCAAAATCTAGCCTTATGTTCCTTTTTTTTTTTTTTTGTTCCTATTTTCTTGATGACCTAAATAGAGGGTTAGATTTCACTCTTAGCGAATTATAATTTTGAAATGCTATCATCGGATGTGGATTTTAAAGTCCCTTTGAATATATGTATATAGCATTATAGATTTTTCTTTTTATTAGGGTTGATAATAGTGATGGGTTTTCTAGGTTGTTGAGAAAAAGGAAGAAAGGGTAATAGAAAACAACGTTGAGCTAATTAAATCAAGGATACCTTGATAATTTAGCAAATATGAAAATGCATAACCCTACATAAATAAGATACAATCAAACTATGATATCCAAGATGGAAAACCTACAAATATGAAAATAGTATACAATCTAAATATTATATCAAACACTAAGAAACCTACAACTTAGATGAAAATGCACAAGTTCTTTTGCCCCTTAAAATAATAATTACAAAAAAAGAAAGAAAAAGAAGAAGAAGAATTCAACAATATTTTTAGTTTTTAAGTATTTCAATCTTTCATCTAATTTTTGTTTCGATGATTGGGATCAATAAGAAGGTTTGTTGTAAAATATAAAATGTTATTTTCAAACAAACCCTCCTACTGATCGTATTTATCAAAACAAAAATAAACGATCATAAAAAAACTACACTATGGTAATGATGTTTTAAAATAAATAAAATAAATAAAGCTAACATTACATATAAGATCCTTTTGTTTAGGGGAGGTTATAATCATTGTATGTAGAATATAATACGTGATGTCTGTTATTTATAGAATTAGTTCTAGTTGATAAATTAGGTCTATCAATAGATAAGTTTATTTTTGTTAAATTTTTATATTAATTTTTTTTGTAGAATTTTAATAGAATATTTATTAAAAAGGGCGAAATTATATTTATTTTGGCCGTAAAAATATTTATTTTGGATAAAAATGTCCTCATGATAAATAATCGAAATATGGGACAACACTTGCGGAAAAGAATGGGTTACTTTTTTAAGTTAAAAAATGGAAGAGAGAAGGAGATAGCAGGAGAAGCAGAGCGAGAGAGCGCCCCTCTGGAGTCGACCTTAGGCGTACGCGACGAGGGAGATTTTGCCGTGTTCTTTTCTGGTAATCTCTCCTTTTTCTCAGGTTCCAATTTCTCCTCCACTGATTGTGTTGTTTTCTTTCTGAATTGGATTTTTATGGGAGGTTCTTTAGGGGTCGGGTTTGCATTTTTGGTTTCTTTGGATCTGGGTTGTGTTTTGGTGGTGTCTTACACGAGGGTGGGGGGATTTGGGAAGAGTGCGAACAAAATTTGAAATCCACCCTGGATGGATTGGATTTTGGAGTTTTGATTATTTCCCGTTGATTAGGTTATCGGATTGGGGTTTGAGTTTTGCTCGTGAATTGGTTGGAATTTTGAAGAGAGAGGTTGAATAAAGCTTGGGAATCTGGCCTTGGTGGATTGGATTTTTTGGGTTTTAATTTCATCTTTTATAGATTTGTTTTTAGGAGTACATTTTGATATTTTTGGATCTGGATTGTGTTTGGTTGATGAAGTGTGGGAAAAGCAGGAAGAAAAGCGATATAAAATTAGGGACTTTAGGGGTTTTGATTTCGTTTCCCATTGATTTGTTTTAGGGGTTGGGGTTTGATTTGTAAGGCATTTGATTTGATTTGTGGTTAGGAATGTATGTTTTGAGGATGAATTGCTGAAGAATGTAAGAAAATTGAAATAGATTTTCTCTTTAGTTTCTGAAAATTTAATTTTCTTGAGATTTTTTTCTTTAATTTGTACAATTGTTTAAGAAAATTTAGTATTGGCCTTTTCTTTTTCTTTCAATTACTCGCATTAGAGCCAAAATGGGTGTGATGCATCCGAATATTGAATTGGGTTCCATTGATATTAGTTTCTGAAGTTTGATGTTCTTGAACTGTTTTATTTAATATGCTTTTAGTTTTCTTGGTATTAGTTTCTGAAATTTGAACTTCTTTAGATGTTTTCTTTCGTTGTCCTATTTGTTTATGAGCAAAGTTTAAAATGTTGTTTGGGGAATCACTTTGGTTGAAGATCCTGGAGTGCTTTTTACGTAAGAACATAGGTTTACACTAATTGATTTCAATATTTTGATTTATTTCCTATACTTTTTTACAATCTAGTTAGTTCTTGATTAATTGACAAAAAAAGAAAAGAAAAAAAAAAAAAGAAGAAAAAAAAGGAGAGAGCTTGGAATCTAGTTTTCATTTCATTCTATTGATATTAGATTCTAAAATTTGGTATCTATTAGACAATGTGTCTAATTTGAATTATTTATTTATAAATTTTGTTTCCAATTTTGTTATAGGGAAATTAGGGTTTATGATTTATAGGTTTTAGAGTTTAGAGCTTAGAGTTTAAGCCATAAGGTTTATGGGTTTTAGGGTTAGGGTTTAGATTATCTATTTGTTAGAATATGTGTAATAGCCTTTGTATCTTTATGAAAATTGAGTTTTCATTTTGTTTTCACAAAAGTTTTGTATAATTGGTGCTTGTGGTTGGATCTGATTAGAAGTTACAAGTGTGTGTTCTTTTGATCATAACCACTACAATAGTTTTTTTCTCTTTTGTTTTTTTTACTGTGGTCCTTGAATAAGGTATTTTGTTTACCTATTAAATTAGAAAAAACATATTGTAAATGAATCTTTTTATACCCCATGACATTTTTTATTTTATTTTATAAATGAGCACAAAAGATATAATAAAGGGCGGAAAGCCGCAAGGCATACAGGAAGTATACATAGCAGCCAAAAAGCAAAAAACACATGAACAGATCGGCCTCACCAGCCCTTAAGGAGCCACTAGCCACTCCAAGAAGCCTAGAAGCGAAGAGGACTCCTCTCCCATATACACCCTAGCCTAACTCCACAAATCACATACAAAAGAATTCTTAAGATTTTGAATAGCTAAAGAACCCCCCTTAATAGCTAACCTATTTATTTCCTTCCAAACTGTCCAAAATATACACAACGGGATGAAATTCCAAATCTTTTTCCTCTTTTTCCCCACAAAAAGGCCCCTCCAACTAAATAACACCTCTTTGACTGTCTCTGGGAACACCCACTGAGCCCCAAACAAGGCAAGGACGATCTCCCAAAAGACCCTGACCATTGTACAGTGTAAAAGAATGTGATTTACATTTTCCTCTTCACAGCCACATAAAAAATAACGATTAGGGAGCTGCCACCCTCGTTTTTGAAGCCTATCCAACGTGAGGATTTTTTCCCAAGTGGCCTCCCACGCAAAGAAAGCAACTTTGGTTAGGACCTTATCCACCCAAATGCTTTTTTTCGGAAAGACGAGGGGGTTGGGGGTAGTCAGCAAATTATAAGCATCCCGAATCCGAAAAATATCATGACCCCCTCCTTTCCATAACACTGAGTCATTTTCTGAAGAAATCCTGAGGTCCCTTAGCAAAAGAAGCAGCTCTCTTATTAGATCCAGCTCCCAATCATTAGAGTCTCTAGACAATTTGAAATTCCACCCTCCTTGACCAAGACTTGAGTCCCACACTTCATTGACCGTTCCGTTTCTAAAGACCGTCATGGCATAAAGCTGGGGAAAAATTTGGGACAGCGCTGCGTTGCCGCACCAATGGTCAGTCCAGAACTTGACCTTAGCCCCCCTCCCCACCTTGAACTCAATGTTGTCCCAGCACCAACTTGCCTCCTTCAGGATCTCCTTCCAAACCCCCACTCCAAAAATTCCACGAGCTTCATTAATCCTTCAACCAAATCCCTCTTAGCCATACTTCACCTCGATCACCTTCTTCCAAAATAGATCTTTTTCAAAGGCAAATCTCCAGATCCATTTACCTAGCAAGATCTTGTTCAATAAATCAATCTTCCGAATGCCAAGACCCCCCTTCTCTTTTTGAGTGCACACCACCTCCCAGTTGATTAAGTGGATTTTCCTTTCCAGGCTTCCCCCTCCCCAAAGAAAATCTCTTTGTAATTTTTCAAGCCTTTTAACAACTAACTTGGCCATACGAAAAAGGGACAATTGGTAGATGGGTATGCTGGCCAAGGTACTTTTAATGAGGGTAATTCTCCCGCCCTTAGACATGTATTGCCTTTTCCAAAGAGCTAATCTTCTCCTCATTCTTTCCTCCACCTCATCCCACATAGACAAGGCCTTGTGATGGGCTCCAAGGGGCAACCCCAAATACTTAGCAGGAAAAGCCCCCACTCTGCACCCTAACTCCACTGCCATATCCTCAATATCTTCAACCTCCCCAATAGGAATTAATTCACTTTTAGCTAGATTAATCCTCAGACCAGAAGCCGCCTCGAACCACGCCAACATCCAGCCTAGATAAGTTAGATGCTCCTTCCTTGCTTCGCAGAAGATGATTGTGTCATCAACAAAGAGCAAGTGGGACATATTCAACTCCATCCCCCCTCTCCCTTGAAGTCTGCAACCAGAAATGAAACCCCCACTAGCAGGCCTTCTTATAAGTGCACTCAGCACTTCCATACTCAACACAAAAAGATAACGAGAAATGGAATCTCCTTGACGCAGCCCCCTGGAACTGGAAAAAAAGCCTGTTGGAACTCCATTGACAAGAACAGAAAATTTTGCAGTTGAGATGCACCACCAAATCCACTCCATCCAACGAGACCCAAAGCCCATCTTGTGTAAAACCTTCATGAGGAAGTTCTAGTTAATACTATCATAGGCTTTTTCTATATTCAGTTTGCAAACCAGCCCTTTCTCTTTGTGTTACTGACATTCTTTCTAATCTTTATGAATTTTAAGAAATGGTGGTGATTGAAAATTTCCCTTTGTGGCGATGGATCTTTCCCTTGTATATATATTTGGTTTTTGTTTTTGTTTTGATGGTTGGATCAAGAAGAAGGTTTATTTTGAAGGGGAGACTATTATCTTCAAAATGTTATGATTATAATTTCATGCTAGGGTTATATATCTTATTGTAAAATATTATTAACATGGTGTGGTTTTCTTATGGTCAATAATTTCTGTTTTGATGGTTGGGATCAAGAAGGGAGTTTGTTTGAAGATAATATTTTATCCTTTAAAACGAACCCTCTTTTGGATCCCAACCATCAAAACAGAAAAAAGAGGGAAGACAAAAAGACTAAAAAACTAAAAATACGGTTGAATTTTGTCCTTTTCCTTTTTCTTTTGTGTTTGTGATTCTAAGGAGCAAAACTGCTTATGCATTTCTAGCACTTGAATCATTGATTCAGGTGCATTGGAACATATAGTTTTTCAAAGTTATTTTCCATTTACTCCACACGTTCTCAAACACAAAAAAAATAAAGATTGTTGATGGCTCTTTTTCCTCTATAGTTGATCAACACACAATCAAAATCAACCCTACTTTGTCTCTAAAATCCATGTTGAATGTTCTTAATCTTTCCTATAGCTTTTTGTCTGTAGGAAAAATCACTAAAGATTTGAGTTGTTCGGTTATATTCATTTCTTTTGATTGCATTTTTCACGACTTTGTAATGGGGAGTATGATTGGACATGTGAAGGAAAAAAATGGATTGTAGTAGCAAGATGGTAATTGTAAGATTGGTGTTTTTTGGTCTTTAGGCTTGGTCCCTACCTCTTCTCCAAAAGTTATCTGATTTGGCTTTGGCATAGTCTTCTAGGACATCCTTCGTTCTGATTATTGAAAAATGTGTTCCCATCTTTGTTTGAAGACATTAATTGCCTTGATTTTCATTGGGAAGTGTGTGGTCTTGCTAAGCACTACCTTTACTCATTTCCAGTAAAAAAATCCTAAACATCTCTCTCCATTTTGTTTGACGCATTTAGATGTTTGAGGCTCTTCTCGTGTTACAAATAATTTAGATTTTTGATGATTTGTTACATTTATTGATAATTGCACTTGTTCCACTTGGGTTTATCTCTTGAAATCAAAATCTGAAGTCTCCACTATCTTTCCTATTTTTCATAAATTTATGAGTACACAATTGGGAGTCAAAATATATATACTCAAATCTGACAACAGGGAAAAATACTTTAACAATGACTTGATCGCATTGCTACACTGTTTATGTGAACAACCTCTCACATTTCTCTCTTTTGTATTTGGTTGCCTCTCTGCAGCTGAAGAACAAAACGTCAATGGCTTCACCAATTGTTGGACAAGATGTCACTCTACATGAGGTAGCAATTCTTTTTCCATGATTTCAAATTTTTATGCACAATCAGTCTCTATTTCTTTTATTTCTTCGAGTTTTCTGGATTTTCGTTTAGATATATTGGCAAATCGGGTGTATTCCGTGAAATTTGTGTTGACATGAGTTTTGGATCTTTTGTGTTCTCCTCCTTGTCTTTGATTTTAGTGTATCTGCTGTTGTAGAGGGGAAATCATTGGGGAAATGAGATATCAACGAGTGATTTGTTCTAATGTTGATGATGCAGGTTGGGTGGATTTTTATTTGTTATTTTGGGAGTTATTTTGGAACAATAATGAATGATCCGAATTTACAAGTTTTGGTATCGTTTCTTTAGAGCCTTAATGAATACTTATTTTTTGTTATGAAATATTGTAACAGTTGGACATGGAATAGACATAATTCTTGTGCTGCAAAAAAAGTGAACTTTTTTGAATGCTTTTTCTTGGATTAGTATGGCATTCAACCACCATCATTTGGGTGACCCATCCCGGGCTCACCCAAACATTTTATTTATCCAAAATGACCTGATTTTGATACCTATAAAACAATGGTGAATTTTTTGTTTTCACCACCCAAGTCTATGCAAGGTGGTTGTCTGCTAACATTAAAAACTATGCAGGTGGTTGCAGAAAAATCATGGGGGATGTTTTTTTTTTTTTTTTAGATTTGCTTCTTATAATCACCATGGGTTCAATTCAAGATTGTCATTTGAGTCTTTATGAAAGTGCTAATAACTGCATCAGGGCAGCCTTTCTACCTATTGTCACTTAATTTAATCCATTGAAATTGTTCTTTTCTCATTGAATGTGTTTTCTGTTCTCTAAGCAAACTATGATCAAGGGACTTCTCCCTGGACTTGGACAATGTGCTTGACTAGTTAGAAACCGTATTGCATCTGAAAACAGGTCTTCCAGACAACTAGATGGGTGAAATAAAAAATTAAGGGATTGTGTCCCATAGTGGGCTTGGTTTCTTTTTTCAAATCTTCTGAAATAGGACCCCCAACAAACTGTAAACGATGAATTTTATTTAAATAACTTGCAAGAGAATGGAAAGGAAGTGTGTGAGTGACAAGGAAGCCAAGGGAAGGGGGGGTTCAAACCATCAAAAGTAAGAGTTAGGCTTTGGATTGTTTCATTAGGCCAGTGGATTACATAACTTCAGAGTCTGTACTAAAATCAGCTTCAAGGGCCAAGCCATGTTCATAGTTGTGGTGTAATATCATTAGGGCCCGTAATGGATGCAAAGTGGGTGATCAATGGAGTGTAAACATGAGTAAAGCTTTTGACCTTTACAGGGTTGAAGCCTCAATGCATGTTTTGAAATGTTGTTGGTGATATCTTTTAGTATAGAGTTTGTTATTGCAAGGACATATCCTGAATGGATATTTCTTTACTAACATGGTTATGGTTACATTGCAGTTTTTTGGAGGATGAAAACATATAATGGCCCTCTGCATTTTAGCATTTCCAATAATTATCTCCTTTTCTGTTTGATCATATTATGAATTGGTCTTGGCTGGAAACTTTTTCACATCATACTTTGACATGCAGCACTACATGTTGGGCGATGGGAAGGGAATGGAGAGTGTGGAAAAAATTGAAGTTAAGATCCCAGTAGATTCGGCTTCTGAGAATGTTGTAACTGAGAAGACCGAGGAAACACCTGCTGTTACAAAAGAAGCCACAGAAGCTGCTCCGACTGCAGCTGAAGAAATTATTGAGGTCACCTCTGCTGCAAGTGATGAAGCTACTCCTGCTGCCAAAGACATCAGTGAAGCTACCCCAGATGCTGCTGAAGAAAGCAGCAACAATGTTGAAGAGGAAAACTCGGGTGATCAAGAAGTTGAACACACATCGGAAATTAAAGTCAGTATGAATAAATAATTTATCCTTCAAACTTCTTGACTGCATGTGCTAGCTCCTTCGCCTAATGTTCCTGCTGTTCTTGCTCCATCTTTTGATTTCCTGTTTGTTCTATTGTGTATTGTTACTGGATTTCAGCTTGAGACAGCACCAGCGGATTTCCGTTTCCCGAGTACCAACCAAACAAGGCATTGCTTTACCCGTTACATTGAATATCATCGGTAAGTCAACGTGTTTATTTCCTTTCTCTTAAACTTCACTCCCCTCATTTATTAATTAGGCAAATTTTCTTTGTACTTATCTGTTCAGGTGCACTGCTGCAAAGGGGGAAGGGGCTTCTGAGTGTGATAAGTTTGCAAAATTTTATCGTTCTCTTTGTCCTGCTGAATGGGTACGTCTATTGATGCTTTTGCATGTTAATAGAACCATACATGCTTTCTTCTTAGGAAATTTTATAATTGTATCCATGGCATTAGCTATATTTTTTGTTCATTTTTCTGCCCAAAGGGAAGGTAAATTAAAGTGCTAAATGCTTGTTTGGATACACTTCATATGTTTTTTAAATTGTAAATAGTAATTACTACTATATAAAATATAATAACTCTTATATAAAAAGTATGAACTTATGTCCTATCTTTTAAAATTCGAGGAAGTAAAATTTTTTTAGTACTTCAATTTTTAAAAGTCACTTTTTTTAAGGTTTTTCTAAAACATTGTGATATTCCACATCGAATTGGGAAAATAGTTTTTGTTACTATATATGTATAAGCTCCTCTTAACTATGTAGACACGTTTTAAATCCATGAGGGTCCTTTGAGCCTAAAGCGGATGATATCTACATGGTTGGGAGAGAATTGTTACAAATGGTTTCAAAGTTGATTCTCGACCTTGGTGTGGGAGTTTGTTTGACTCCATAAGGGATGCGTGTTTGTTTTGCCTTGAAATCCTATGGGATACAACGTGGACTTTATGTCCGCATAGGGGGGTTTTTTGATATCCCACATCTGATAAGGCAAAAAGCTCATGACTCTGCATATGTATAAACTCCTTTTAACTATGTAGACACATTTTAAATTGTGAGGGTCCTTTATGCATAAAGCAAATAATATCTACACGGTTAAACACTAATTGTTACAAAAGAGTTCTTACATTTTAGATAGGAGTTAATGTCATTTTCTGTTTTCAAAATTGGAAAACAAGAAGCGTATCCAAACAACAACCAAAATACTAAAATTTTACAGAGTTTAGAAGGGAATTGTTTATTGAATGCTCAAAATTAACGCTTGAAGGAAATGATAATGCAATTCTTCTTGCATCCCACTATATTAGCTTTTTATCAGATACATTGCTGATCAATTAAACTGCACACTGTTGCTAAATGCACTTTCTAAACAACCCATTATGGACAAGGATGAGGGATGGTCGAACTCTAGTTGAGGTTATGAAAACATCTAACTGTAACCATATGTTAACATGATCATTGGTTCAATTGTATATGCATATGTGAACTGAATTTTTGATGGAAAATCATGTGCCTAATCTGCTAACATTCCCCTTTTTCAGTATCTTATAGCTCTTTTATCTGCTATGTGACTGGTTTGTATGTTCAGGTTTTAGATTTTAAGTCTATTGATGTATAATTCTCAAAATTAAGTCATCTTTTAGATGATTTAACTTTCATAACTATTAAAGTTTGAAATGCATCATGTTTTCTAATTGCATTTCAGTTTTAAAAAAGTAATTCTCATGTCACTCATGTTTTAGTTTACAAAATCTCAGGTGGGGAGATTTTCTACTTCTTACCTTGGTTTGCCTCTTAGGGCACTTCATAACTCCTCTGTTGTTGGGGATGCACTAGAGGAGAGAGATAAAAGGAGATTGATTTCTTGGAAAAAAATAGTACATATTCAAAGGAGGAAGATTAGTCCTTCTGTAGAGTACTCTTGAATCTCCCAATCTATTTTATGTCTTTCTTTAGTACATATTCAAAGGAGGAAGATTAGTCCTTTGTAGAGTACTCTTGAGTCTCCCAATCTATTTTATGTCTTTCTTTGCAATCCCTAGAAAAGTGAGGATTTGATTAGAGAAAATTTAAATACACTTTTTTATGTGGTAATTTTGGGATAAGAAAAAAGATGCATCTTCTAAGGTCTGCAAGGATAAGATTTTAAGAGGATTGGGAATTAGGAGATTGGTCTTTAATCAAGCCTTACTAGGCAAATGGTTGTGGAAGTTTGCTATTGAGCGATGGAACTTGTGGAGAAAGGTTATCCAAGCTGATTTCGGGGAGTTGGAAGAGAAAGGGAGTGAGGGGTTTGAGTCAGTGAAAAGACATCAGTGAAGGGTGTAAAGATTTTAGTCTCTAAGTGCAATTCGAATGAGAAATGGTAGATGTACAAAATTCTGGTGGGATAAATGGGTAAGAGAGAATCAGTCAAAAGATGCTTTCCCTGTACTTTTTAGGATAATTTCTTCTAAGAATGCCATGTTTGCATATATATGGGAGAGAGAAGGGAGTGGAGGCTATTGGAGGGTTTAATTTGGAAGACCTTTCCAAGATTTGGAGTTAATAGGAGGTGTCCAAATTTTTGGCTCTCATTTTCCTTGTGAGAGTGCAAGAAGGAGAGGACACTGTACATGTGGAAAGAGACTAGGAGGGGAAATTCCAGTGTAAAGCTATGTTACAACTCCTTATGTGATGAGACTAATATAGTATTTCCAACCAAAGAGATATGATGATATTGAGCTCCTCTAAGAATGTGTTTTTTTAAATGGGAAATTATTTGAGGAATGATCTTAATTGTAGATATTTTAATGAAGAGGGGTTGTACAATGGTTAATAGATGCAACCTTTGTAAAGACAACGAAGAATCTATTGGTCATATCTTTATTCATTGTGAAAAGAGGAGTGTTTTAGGTGTTTCTCTTAGCAGTCTTTAGCTTGACTTTGGTGTCTCCGACTTCAGTGAGAAGTCTCCTCTTTGAGAGGAAATTAAGGGATTGGATGAAAAAAGAATTATTTGGCATATGACCCCCTTTATTTTGTTTTAGTGTATATGGTTAAAGTGCAACTGAAGGATATTCAGTGAAGAAGGGCTCTTAGAGCAAAGGTTGTTGTTGGTCTTCATATATTTTTTATTTTATTTTTTATGATAAGCAAGTAATGCAAATATATTTAAGAGGCCAAAAGACGACAAACCAAAGTATAAGGGATGTATAAAATAGTGCCTAAAATAAAGTTGAAGGTGGTTTTCATTAAACTCCTTTTGGCCCTTCCCAAGTTTTGTTGCAAATGGGGAGCTTCTCTATGGTGGATTTCTTAGTTTCTTTGTTTTGTGGTTTTGTTGGCTTGTTATGTCTCTTGATATATTGGTTGTGATGTTTTTTCACAAGGTGCTTGGTGTGAAAAAAAATAAAAAATCTCATCTAATTATCTATTTATTTCAAAATTGAAGCATTCATGATTATTTGATTGTAGAGTTGAACCTTGAGTAATTTACAAATAATGTATATCAATAATTTTCATTTGAAAATATGGTTGATAAAAAAATAAAATTATCCTTCATATTATGGCATTTCTAATTGATGTAGTTTTTAATTTGGAGTATGGGAAATCCCAATAGTTGTAGGTTGATTCACTAACTTGGTGACAATTGGGAGAGGCAATTAACACTAACTATTAGGTTGAATTTATGATATGTAAGATCCCAGCCTCGATTGACATAATGCTAGGAATCTTTGGTATAGTCCAATCCATTTACCATCCCACATAGTTAATAGGGAGATATAAGCATGTAAAAAACTGTTCAAGGGTGCAATCCTATTTTGTAGTCTTAATCTTAACATAAAAAAGGCTTCCCATCATTGCTTTGACCACTCATTCCTTGCCAACTACCTCCAAAAAAAGGCTTGCATCATGCCTTTTGACTCACGTAAATCCCTGATTTGTAGTAACTCCAAATTTTGAACACTATGTGCAGTGAAGCATTGTGGATGTTCTAGTGGGTACCTTGGAGGTGGAGCACATCTAATAGCTTGTTTGGGATAGCTTCCTATTTTTTATTTTAGTTGGGAGTTGAGGCTAAAGTCACAATTTTTAAAAGGGCAATATTGGTATTGTAAAAATTTTATCATTAAAATAAAGCTTCTATAAGAAGCAACAATTTTTTGACTTTCATATTAAATTCTTTTTTAATCCATAAGCTCTTTAAACAAAATTAGCCAAACAAGCATAGAAGCTTTTATTGCACTTAAAAAAGAGCTTTTAATTTCTCAAAAGTTATCCTAAACAAGACCTAATATTCTTTACATGAGGTAAGTTAACTATTTTTAAATAAAATTTTAGTAAGGACAAGCAAAGAGCTGCGCTAAAGAGAGGAGGCAATTCGCTTGTCAAAAAACATAGATAAACTAAAAGATCCAAGGAAGAGAAAACGAAAGTCAAAGAGGAGATGCTTCCAACAAAAACTAAATTGGAGGCCCCACCCTGCCTAGGAATCTTTATGAGTTGGATGTTCTTGGGAAGAGATGTTGCATACAAGGAGGTTTACAAGTGAAATGTTTTATTTCAATTGAAGAGAGGTTTCATAAAAGACTATCAATGTGGGAAAGATAATATATTTTTATAGAGGGGACACTTGCATTGATTAGAAGTACCATGTCCAATCTATTAGATGTCCTTGCTTGTAATCCCAAGAAAGGCCAGGTTGATGTTAGAGAAGATTTAAAAGGATTTTCTTTGTGGACGTGAGACTTTGGAGAAAAAGCCTCATTTAGTAAGATGGTTTGTTGTTTGCATGGATATGAGGAATGGGAGATTGGGTTGTACAAGTCTCTTTCTTCTAAATTGAACTCTCCTTGGTAAGTGGAGCTGGGGATATGTTTCTAAAGGGGATGGTTTTTGAAAGCAAATTATAAAGGGAAAGTATGGCAAGGAGGAAGTGTGTTCGATACTCTTGCGAAGTGAGAGCTGGTTATGGTGTTGGAGTATGAAAAGCTATAAGGAAGGAGTCTGATATTTTCATTACTAGAACCAACCTCCTTTGAAGTACGTAATGGTTGGAGGGCTGAGTTTTGGAAGGACAAATGGTGTGGCAAAGAGCCCTTGTGTATTTCCTTCCTCTCCTTGTATGTGATGACTTTGTATCAGGAAGTTTGGGTGGCTGATTTATGGGAATATTCAGAAATGCGAGATCATTAGAATTTGTGCTTTTGTAGGCACTACAACGATTGGGAGCTGGACATTGTTGAGACTTTCTTCTCTAGATTTCTAGTGAAGTTAGTTAGGAGGAAAGAGAACAATAGGGTGATCTGGAAGGATTCTTAGAAGGGCATGCTTTTGGTAAAGTCTTTCTATTTGGTCTTGGAACTCGGGAGGTCAATCCCCTTTCTAACAGATGTCATTTGTAATCTGTGGGTCCTGTCCAAAGCAAGCTTTTTTGCTTGGGAAACTGGTTTTTGTGTTTGGGGGGGGTTGGTTTATTGACATCAAATCAGCTTCAGAAAAGATGGTGGCTGCCAGTGAATAGATGTTTTCTTTGTAAATTTGAGGGGGGACCTATTGATCATATTCTACTTCACTGTATCAAGGCAAGGATTCCATAACATTTTTTGTTCTCCTTAATTGATGTAGTTTAGGTGATCCCTTCTTTGTTGAAAGAAACTCTGTTAAGTTGATATGATTCCTTTGTAGGGAGGAAAAGAAAGAAGGCATGGAGAGCACTCCTCTCTGCATTTTTTGAGCAATTTTTTGGGTATGAAATTGAAGAGAATTTGAAAATGAGGAAAAGACTACTCAAAAGTTAAAACTTTCATTCCGTTGCAATCCCTCAGCTTGGGTTAGCATGTCCGTAAGAAAAGACTCGATGCCTTTGATTGATTTTGTACATTGGGTGAGGTTTTTTGGTGGCTTCTTTTTTGAGGCTGATCTTTTAGGTGCCTCTTGTACGAGTCCTATGCACTTTGGGTTACTTTTTTGTTATTATATGTTTTTTCAGTTAGGTCATTGATTATTCCAGAAAGAACTGCTGGAAGAATTATTCCCTCAGCTAATTAGATTCACCAGTGACCTGCCAATGATCCTCGATTAGGTTCTTATATCCCAAATAACTGCCAGAAGCATCGTTCTCTAGCTTGTTAGACTCACCTAGTGACCTGGCAATGATCCTAGAGAAGCCATTCAAGTTTGGCCTCATCAAAATCTTAATAGACCAGAAACCATATGATCAGGCAGAAGTAAAATCTTCTGAACACGAATGATCATGAAGCAATAGTTGGTTATCTTGTATAACATTGGCTCGATGATCTAATTGCATGAACATATTTATCAAAAAATCTCAGTATCTCACAGCAGCTGGGTACTGAAGAGAAACCAAAAATGACACATTTGAAAAAACTATTGAAAGCCAATATTGCATACCATGAAGAATTACAGTATTACTTTAAGCCTAAATCATTTGATACTTCTACTTTTCTATCTCCTTGTATCTGGAACTTCATAATAGGGAACAGGGGAACTATTGTCATATCCCTAAAAGCGATGATTGATGAAAACATTTATGTGTTCTTTGTGATAGAGTATGGCTGGCACATGTAAGATAAAGGGTCAATTCTGATAATATGGCCAATGTCCTGAAATTTGTAACTGCATTAATTCTACTCCAGGTGAAGCAAAATTTGACACAATGTTGTTATGGAGTTCTCACATGGGAACCCGTGAATCATGGTCATGAACTATAAATCTTTCTTCTTTATGTAGATTATATTTTCATGTTTGAGATTGCAGCCAATTTCTATATTTTTTTTCATTCAACTTAGCTCCTTAAGAGTTGCCATCTAAGCTGACTTTATTCGACTCTTTATGGTTGCAGGTAGAGAGATGGAATGAACAAAGGGAGAATGGCACCTTTCCAGGTCCTCTGTAGATGGTGCCCTTTCTAAAAAAAAATCCAAATCCTGTTTCTTTCTTGCCATTTTAATATTCAAGTTGCTCCTGATTCCGCCAGATGAATTTCCTGGTATAGAATGGAACAGGACGAGGGAAACTACTACCTGAATGATTCAAGTTAATAAAAATTTTGGCTAGGTCTGTTGGAGCTATTTGTAATCTAAATACTGGAAGTTTGTTGCGAACATAGTTAGTTATTGTCCTTTTTGATGTCTCTTTCTTCCAATCTTTGATGCTTCCAGCTGTTTTGGAACAGCAAGAGGTCCTGAATGTAACCGAATAAAACTTGAGCAGTTAAATATGCTGATATAACTTGCTTTCTTGCGTAAGGCACTTTTATTGTCTTTCATCCGATTGCTTCTTCCTCTTTTACATGCAACCAATACAGGAAACAAAGCTTTCTAAGTGTGCTAAGGCTTTATCTAGAATCGGCTTTTGCCCTTTATCCTGCTGCAACTGGTTAGTCTTCTACTACTTGTATAAATAGTAAAAGAAAGGCCTGGTTTGAAAAGAGGTGAAGAAGAGGGAGACCCCAATCCCCAGCAAGGACAGACATCCTGTGAGAACACCTATTACGACTAGCCTTAACTTGAAGGGCCTACCTTGATTAGCCTTCCTGGAGCAAATCAAACTTATTTTTTGTACTCTAGCTACGAGGGACAAGAAAGCTGCTCTTTTGAGGGGCACCCCCAATGGATCGAAGATAACGGGTTAACGCTCAAATGCTTGCTCTCAGTACTTATGATTTATAGGTTTTAGAGTTCAGAGCTTAGAGTTTAAGCTTTATGGCCTTTAAGGTCAGAGGTTTTTAGGGTTTAGGTTATTTATTTGTTAGAATAAGTGTAATAGGCTTGGTATCTTTATGAAAGAGTTGTCATTTTGTTCTTCACAGAAGTTCTGTATAATTGGTCCTTGTGGTTGGATCTGATTTGAAGTTGCTAGTGTGTTTTCTTTTGATCACAACCACTACAAAAGTTTGTTGCTCTTTTGTTTTTCTAACGTTGGTCGTTTTCCTTTGACTAAGGTATTTTGTTTACCTATTAAATTAAAAAAAAAAACATATTGTAAATAAATCTTTTTATACCTATAAAAAAACTTTGTGGAATTTTTATAGAATATTTTATTAAAATGATAAAATTATATCCCTCAATTCCGTTCACTTTTTTTTTTTTAATTTATTTATTTATTTTTTTGCCCTAAAAATATTTATTTTGGACAAAAATGCACTCATGTTAAATAATCAAAATATGGGAGAAAATTTATGGAAAAACTGGCTTACTTTTTAAGTTAAAAATTGGAAGAGAGAAGGAGATAGCAGGAGAGGCATTGCGAGAGAGCGCCCCTCTGGAGTCGACCTTTGGAGTACGCGACGACGGAGATTTTGCCGTTTTCGCTTCTGGTAATCTCTCTTTTTTCTGAGTTTCCGATTTCTGCTCTTTAGGACTCGGGTTTGAATTTTTGGTTTCTTTGGATCTGGGTTGTGTTTTGGTGGTGGTGTATTTCACGAGGGTGGGGGATTTGAGGAAGAGTGCGAACAAAATCTGAAATTCACCCTGGATGGATTGGATTTTGGGGTTTTGATTATTTCTCGTTGATTTGGTTTTCGGATTGGGGTTTAGTTTTGCTCATGAATTGGTTGGAAATTTGAAGCGAGAGGTTGAATAAAACTTGGGAATCTGGTCTTGGTGGATTGGATTTTTGGGGTTTTAATTTCATCTTTTATAGTTTTGTTTTTAGGAGTGCATTTTGATATTTTTGGATCTGGCTTGTGTTTGGTTGATGAAGTGGGGAGAAGCAGGAAGAAAGTGAAATAAAACTAGGGACTTTAGGGATTTGATTTCATCTCCCATTGATTTGTTTTAGGGTTGGGGTTTGATTTATAAGGTATTTGATTTGATTTGTGGTTAGGAATGTATGTTTTGAGGATGAATTTCTGAATAATGTAAGAAAATTGAATTATATTTCCTCATTAGTTTCTGAAAATTTAATTTTATTGAGACTTTTTTCTTTAATTTGTACAATTTGTTTAAGAAAATTTAGTATTGCCCTTTTCTTTCACTGACACTTGCATTTGAGCCAAAATGGGTGTGATGCATCCGAATCTTGAATTTGATTCCCTTGATATTGGTTTCTGAAGTTTGATGTTCTGTTTTATTTAATATGCTTTTAGTTTTCTTGGTATTAGTTTCTGAAATTTGAACTTGTTTAGATGTTTTCTTTCATTTTACTATTTTTTTATGAGCAAAGTTTAAAATGTTGCTTGGGGAATAACTTTGGCTGAAGATCCTGGAGTGCTTTTTTACTTAAGAACATAGCATTACACTAATTGATTTCAATATTTTGATTTCTTTCCTGTACTTTTTTACAATCTAGTTAGTTCTTGAATAATTGACAAAAAATAAAATAAAATAAAAAAATAAATAAAAGAAAAAAAAGAAAAAGAAAAGAGAGTTTGGAATATAGTTTTTATTTCTTTCTATTGATATTAGATTTTAAAATTTGGTATCCATTAGACAGTGTCTAATTTGAATTATTTCTTTCTAAATTGTGTTTCCAATTTTGTTCTAGGAAATCAAGGTTTATGATTTATAGGTTTTAGAGTTTAGAGCTTAGAGTTTAAGCCATAAGGCTTATAGGTTTTAGGGTTTAGATTGTCTATTTGTTAGAATATGTGTTATTCCTTTGTATCTTTATGAAAATTGAGTTGTCATTTTGTTTTCACAAAAGTTTTGTATAATCGGTTCTAATTTGAAGTTACATGTGTTTGTTCTTTTGATCACAAGCACTACAATAGTTTGTTTCTCATTTTTTTATTTTATTTTATTATTATTATTTTTTTAACCTTAGTCCTTGAATAAGGTTTTCCTTTGAATAAGGTATTTTGTTTACCTATTAAATTTAAAAAAAACCATCTTGTAAATGAATCTTTTTATACCCCATGACATTTTAAAATTAGTGCTATATATTACAAGCATTCTTTCTCATCTTTATGAATTTTAAGAAATGGTGGTGATTGAAAATTTCCCTTTGTGGCGATGGATCTTTCCCTTGAATGTATATTTGGTTTTTGTTTTTGTTTTGATGGTTGGATCAAGAAGAGGGTTTATTTTAAAGGAGAAACTATTATCTTCAAAATGTAGTGATTATAACTTCATATTAGGAAGAGGTATGTGATGCTAGTGCTATTTATCTTATTGTAAAACATTATTAACATGGTGTGGTATTCTTATGGTCAATAATTTCTGTTTTGATGGTTGGGATCAAGAAGAGAGTTTGTTTGAAGATAATATTTTATACCTCTTCATGATCCCAACCATCAAAATAGAAAAAAACTAAAAATATGGTTGATTTTTATTTTTTATTATTTATTTTTTTGTGCTTGTGACTCTAAGGAGCAAAATTGCATATGCATTTCTAGCACTTGAATCTTGGATTTAGGTGTATCAAATCATATAGTTTTTCAACATTATTTTCCATTTACTTCACACTTTCAAAAACAAAAAAATAAAGATTGTTGATGGATCTTTTTCCTCTATAGTTGATCAATGCACAATCAAAATCAACCCTACTTTGTCTCTAAAATCCATGTTGGGCGTTCTTGATCTTTCCTATAGCCTTTTGTCTATAGGAAAAATCACTAAAGATTTGAGTTGTTCAGTTATATTCACTTCTTTTGATTGCATTTGTCACGAATTTGTAATGAGGAGTATGATTGGACATACGAAGGAAAAAAATGGATTGTAGTACCAAGATACTAATTGGAAGACTGGTGTTTTAAGGTCTCCAGGCTCGGTTTCTATCTCTTCTCCAAAAGTTGTCTAATTTGGCTTTGGCATAGTCTTCGAGGACATCCTTCATTTTGATTATTGAAAAAAGTGTTCCTATCTTTGTTTGAAAACATTAATTGCCTTGATTTTC
Organism: Vitis rotundifolia; assembly: GCA_030254885.1. Taxonomy (NCBI): domain Eukaryota; kingdom Viridiplantae; phylum Streptophyta; class Magnoliopsida; order Vitales; family Vitaceae; genus Vitis; species Vitis rotundifolia. The sequence continues at coordinate 2,028,208 of CM058163.1, forward strand.
ATTAACTGTGTGTTCTTGCTAAGCACCACCATTTCTCATTTCCAATAAAAAATCCTTAACGTCTCTCTCCATTTTGTTTGATACATTCATATGTTTGAGGTTCTTCTCGTGTTACAAATAATTAAATTTTTGATGATTTATTATATTTATCGATGATTGCACTTGTTCCACTTGTGTTTATCTCTTGAAATCAAAATCTGAAGTCTCCACTATCTTTCCTATTTCTCATAAATTCATGAGTACACAATTGGGAGTCAAAATATGTGCACTCAAATCTGACAATGGGAGAAAATACTTTAATAATAACCTGATTGCATGACTCCACTGTTTATGTGACCAACCCCTCACATTCCTCTCTTTTGTACTTGGTCGCCTCTCTGCAGTTGAAGAACATAACATCAATGGCTTCACCCAATGTTGGACAAAATGTCAGTCTGCATGAGGTACTGATTCTTTTTCCATGATTTCAAATGTTCATGCACAATCAGTCTCTGTTTCTTTTATTTCTTTGAGTTTGCTGGATTTTCATTGAGATATATTGGTAAATTGGGTCTATTCTGTGAAATTTGTGTTGACATGAGTTTCAATCTTTTGTGTTCTCCTCCTTGACTTTGATTTGAGTGGATATGCTATTGAAGAGGGGAAATGAGATATCAGTGAGTAATTTGTTCTAATGTTGATGATGCGGGTTGGGTGGGTTTTTATTTATTTGTTATTTTTGGAGTTATTGTGGAACAATAATGAACAATCCGAATTTACAAGTTTTGGTATCATTTATTTAAAACCTTAATGAATACTAATTTTTCTTATTAAATATTGTAACAGTTGGACATGGAATAGACATAGTTCCTTGGCTGTGAAGAAGTTGAACTTTTTTGAATGCTTTTTTTTTTTTGGATTAGTATGGCATCAAACCACCATCATTTGGGTGACCCATCTCGGGCTCACCCCCAACATTTTATTTATCCAAAATGACCTGATTATGATACCTATAAAACAATGATGAGTTTTTGTTTTTGCTACCCAAGCCTATGCAAGGTAGTTGTCAGCTAACATTAAAAACTATGCAGGTAGTTGCTGAAAAATCATGGGGGATAATTATTTATTTATTTATTTTTTATTTTTATAGATTTGCTTCTTATAATCACCATGGGTTCAATTCACAATTGTCATTTGAGGTAGTATGAAAGTGCTAATAACTGCATCAGGGCAGCCTTTCTACTTATTTCTGGTTAATTTGATCCAAAGAAATTGTTCTTTGGTCATTGGCTGTGTTTTCTGTTCTCTAAGCAAACCACGTTCAAAAGACTTTTCCCTAGACTTGGACAATGTGCATTAATAGTTAGAAACCATATTGCATCTGAAAACAGGTCTTCCAGACAACTAGATGGGTGAAATAAAAAATTAAGGGGTTGTGTCCCATAGTGGGCTTGGTTTCTTTTTTCAAATTTTCTGAGATAGGACCCCCAACAAACTGTAAACGATGAATTGTATGTAAATTACTTGCAAGAGAATGGAAAGGAAGTGTGTGCGTGACAAGGAAGGCAAGGGAGGGGGGGTGTTCAAACCATCAAAAGTAAGAGTTAGGCTTTGGATTGTTTCATTAGACCAGCGGATTACATAACTTCATAGTCTGTACTAAAATCAGCTTCAAAGGCCAAGCCATGTTCATAGTTGTGGTGTAATATCATTAGGGCCCGTAATGGATGCAGAGTGGGTGATCAATGGAGTGTAAACATGAGTAAAGCTTTTGTCCTTTACAGGGTTGAAGCCTTAATGCATGTTTTGAAATGTTTTGGTGATATCTTTTAGTATAGAGTTTGCTATTGCAAGGACATATCCTGAATGGATATTTCTTTCCTAACACGGTTATGGTTACATTGCAGTTTTTTGGAGGGTGAGAACATATAGTGGCCCTCTGCATTTTAGCATTTCCAACAATTATTTCCTTTTCTGTTTGATCATATTATGAATTGGTTTTGGCTGGAAACTTTTTCACATCATACTTTGACATGCAGCACTATATGTTGGGCGATGGGAAGGGAATGGAGAATGTGGAAAAAATTGAAGTTAAGATCCCAGTAGATTCGGCTTCTGAGAATGTTGTAACTGAGAAGACCGAGGAAACACCTGCTGTTACAAAAGAAGCCACAGAAGCTGCTCCGACTGCAGCTGAAGAAATTATTGAGGTCACCTCTGCTGCAAGTGATGAAGCTACTCCTGCTGCCAAAGACATCAGTGAAGCTACCCCAGATGCTGCTGAAGAAAGCAGCAACAATGTTGAAGAGGAAAACTCGGGTGATCAAGAAGTTGAACACGCATCGGAAATAAAAGTCAGTATGAATAAATAATTTATCCTTCAAACTTCTTGACTGCATGCTCCTTCGCTTAATGTTCCTGCTGTTCTTGCTCCATCTTTTGATTTCCTGTTTGTTCTATTGTGTATTGTTACTGGATTTCAGCTTGAGACAGCACCGGCAGATTTCCGTTTCCCAAGTACCAACCAAACAAGGCATTGCTTTACCCGTTACATTGAATATCATCGGTAAGTCAACGTGTTTTTGTGATTTCCTTTCTCTTAAACTTCACTCCCCTCATTTATTAATTAGACAAATTTTCTTTGTACTTATCTGTTCAGGTGCACTGCTGCAAAGGGGGAAGGCGCTTCTGAGTGTGATAAGTTTGCAAAATTTTATCGTTCTCTTTGTCCTGCTGAATGGGTACGTATATTAATGCTTTTGCATGTTAATCGAACCATACATGCTTTCTTCTTAGGAAATTTTATAATTGTATTCATGGCATTAGCTATATTTTTTGTTCATTTTTCTGCCCAAAGGGAAAGTATATTAAATTACTAAATGCTCGTTTGGATATGCTTCGTGTTTTTTTTTTCAAATAGTAAATAGTAATTGTTATTATATAAAATATAGTAACTCTTTAAGGGAGGTGTTTTTCTTGTTGTTGTTTTTGAGGCCTTAGCTGCCTCGTATACTTCCTGTATACCTTGTGGCGTTGTGCCTTTTGAATGAATATGCTTTACTTATCAAAAAAAAAAAAATATAGTAACTCTTATATAAAAAAATATGAATTATGCCCCATCTTTTGAAATTCAAGGAAGTAAAATTTTTTTAATACTTCAATTTTTATACAGTTTTTAAAAGTTACTATCTTTTAAGGTATTTCTTAAATATTGTGACATTCCACATTGGATACGGAAAATGTTTTTAACACTATATATATGAGCTCTTATTAACAATGTAGACATAGTTTAAATCCATGAGGGCTGTTTGAGGTTAAAGTGGATAATATCTACATGGTTTTGTATGAATCGTTATAAATGGTATTAAAGTTGATCCTGACCTCCCTCATATGAGAGTTTGTTTGACCCCATAAGGGATGTCAGTCTGTTTGATCCCTAAATCCTGTGGGACACAACCTAGACTTTGTACCTGCATGGAGGGGTGATTGTGATATCCTACATCAAATTGGATAAAAAGTTTTTGACGCAACATATTTATGGACTTCTCTCAACCATGTAGACACGTTTTAAATTGTGAGAGCCCTTTGAACCTAGATCAAACAATATCTACATGGTTGGGAGCAAATCGTTAGAAAATAGTTTTTACATTTTATATGAGAGTTACTACCATTTTTTTTTTTTTAAATGGAAAACAAGAATGTATCTAAACAACACCTAAATTACTAAAACTTTTTAGAGTAGAAGGAAATTATTTATTGAACCTTCAAAATCGACACTTGAAGGAAATGCTAATGTGATTCTTTCGGCATCCCACTAAATTAGCTTTTTATCAGACACATTGCTGATCAATTCATATTGCATACTGTTGCTAAATGCACTTTCTAAACAACCCATTACGGACAAGGATGGGGGATGGTTGAACTCTAGTTGTATTTATGAAAACATCTAACTGTAACCTTTTGTTAACATGATCATTGATTCAATTATAGATGGATGTGTGAACTGAATTCTTGATGGAAAATAATATGCCTGATATGCTAACTTTCCTCTTTTTCGTTATCTTACAGCTCTTTTATCTCCTATGTGACTGATTTGTAATTTCAGGTTTTAGATTTTAAGTCTATTGATGTATAATTCTCAAAATTAAGTCATCTTTTAGATGATTTAACTTTCATAACTGTCATGCAATTTGAAATGCATGAAGTTTTCAAATTGCATTTCAGTTGTAAGAAAGTAATTCTCAAGTCACTTATATTTTAGTTGACAAAATCTCAAGTAGGGAGATTTTCTACTTCTTACCTTGGTTTACCTCTGGGGGCACTTCATAACTCGTGTTGTGTGGGATGCAGTAGAGGAGAGATATAGAAGGAGATTGACTTCTTGGAAAAAATAGTTCTTACTCAAAGGAGGAATATAAGTCCTTGTAAAGACTACTCTCTCAAGTTTCCCAATCTATTTTATGTCTTTCTTTGCAATCCCTAGAAAAGTGAGGACTAGATTAGAGAAAATTTAAAGAGACTTATTATAAGGTGATCTTGGGAAGAGAAAAAAGATGCATCTTCAAAGGTTTGCAAGGATAAGAAGTTCAGAGGATTGGGGATTAGGAGATAGGTCTTTAATCAAGCCTTACTGTGCAAACGGTTGTGGAGGTTTTCTATTGAGCAATAGAGCTTGTGGAGAAAGGGAGTTGGGAGGTTGAGTCCATGAAAAGACATAAGTAAAGGGTATGGAGACTTTAGTCTCAAGCTTGCTATCCGAATAAGAAATGGTAGATGTACAAAATTCTGGTGATATAAATGGACGGGAGAATCGGTTAAAAGATGCTTTCTGTGTGCTTTCTAGGATAATTTATTCTAAGAATGCCATGTTTGTAGATGTATGGGAGGGAGAAAGGAGTGGAGGCCATTGGTGGGTTCAATTTAGAAGACTCTTCCAAGATTCAGAGTTAGAGGAGGTGTCCAAATTTCTGGCTCTCATTTTCCTTGTGAGAGTGCAAGAAGGAGATGACACTGTACTGTGGAAAGAGACTAGGAGGGGAAATTTCAGTGTGAAGCTGTGTTACAACTCTTTATGTGATGAGACTAATATAGTATTCCCAACCAAAGAGATATGAGGGTCTTGAGCTCCTCCAAGAACATGTTGTTATGAATGAGAAATTGTTTGAAGAATGACCTTAATTGTAGATGTTTTAATGAAGGGGGCTTGTACAATGGTTGATAGATGCAACCTTTGTAAAGACAACAAAGAATTTGTTGATCATATCTTGATTCATTGTGAAAAGAGGATTGTTTTGGGTGTTTCTCTTAGTAGTCTTTAGCTTGACTTGGGTGTTTCCAACTTCAATGATAAGTCTCTTCTTTGAGTGGAAATTAAGGAATTGGATGAAAGAAGCATTGTTTGGCATATAGCCCCCATTTGTTTGTTTTAGTGTATATGGTTAGAGCGTAACTGAAGGATATTCAATGAAGAAGAGCTCTTAGAGCAAAGGTTGAAGGTGGTCTTCATATATATTTTTATTTTTTTTCTTTGTTAAGCAAATAATGCAAATATATTTTTAAGACACCAAAAGACAACAAACCAAAGTATAAGGGATGTATAAAAGAGCGCCTAAAATCTGGTTGAAGATGGTTTTCATTAAAGTCCTTTTGGAGTGGTCCTAGGTTTTGTTGTAAATGGAGAGCTTCTCTATGGTAGATTTCTTAGATTCCTTGTTTTGTGGTTATGTTGGCTTGTTATGTCTCTATTAATTTCATGATTGAAGCATTCATGATTATTTTGAATGCTGAATTAAACAACAAGTAATTCACCAATAATGTATATCAATCATTTTCATTTGAAAATCTAGTTGATAAAAAAATAAAATTATCCTTCATATTATGGCATTTCTAATTGATGTAGTTGAAATTGGAGTTTGGGAAACCCCAATAGTTGTAGTCTGATTCACTAGCTTGGTGACAATTGGGAGAGGCAATCAACACTAGCTATTAGATTGAATTTGTGATCTATGAGATCCTAGCCTTGATTGACATAATGCTAGAAATCTTTATTGCAGTCCAATCCATTTACCATTCCGCATAGTTAATAAGGAGATATAAGCACGTGAAAAACTGTTCAAGGGTGCAGTCCTATTTTGTAGCCTCAATCTTAACAAAAATAAGGCTTCCCATCATTGATTTGACCACTCATTCCTTACCAACTACTTCTTGAAAAAAGCTTGCATTATTCCTTTTGACTCACATAAATCCATGATTTGTAGTAAGTACAAATTTTTAACACTATGTGCAATGGAGCATTGTAGATGTTCTAGTGGGTGCACCGGAGATGGAGCACATCTAATAGCTTGTTTAGGATAGCTTTCTATTTTTATTTTTTTTAGTTGGGAGTTGAAGCTAAAGTCACAATTTTTAAAAGGCAATGTCGGTATTGTAAAATTTTTATTAAAAATTAAAGAACTTTTTACATATATCAAAATAAAGCTTCTAGAAGAAGCAACTTTTTTCTGACTTTCATATTAAATTATTTTTTAAGTCATAAGCTCTTTGAACAAAATTAGCCAAACAAACATAGAAACTTTTATTGTACTTAAAAAAGAGCTTTTAATTTCTCAAAAGTTACTCTAAACAAGACCTAATATTTTTACTTTAGGTATGTTAATTATTTGTAAATAAAACTTTAGTGAGTACAAGCAAAGAGCTACACTAAAGAGGGGAGGCAATTGTCTTGTAAAAAAACATAGATAAACTAAAAGATCCAAGGAAGAGAAAACAAAAGTCAAAGGGGAGAAGCTTCCAACAAAAACTAAATTGGAGGCTCCACCCTTGCTTGGGAATCTTTAGGAGTTGGATGGTCTTGGGAAGAGATGCATACAAGGAGGTTTACAAGCCAAACGTATTATTTCAGTTGAAGAGGTTTTAGAAGACCATTGATGTGGAAAAGATAATATATTTCTATAGAGGGGACACTTAAATTGATTAGATGTACTACCTTATGCAACCTACCAATCTATTACATGTCCTTGCTTGTAATTCCTAGAGGCCAAATTAAAGGTTAGAGAAAATTTAAAAGGATTTTCTTTGTGGAGGTAAGACTTTGGAGAAAAAGCCTCATCTAGTAAGATGCTTGTTTGCATTGAGAGAAGGAATGGGAGATTGGGCAATACATGTCTCTTTCTTCTAAATCGAGCTCTCCTTCGTGAGTGGAGTTGGGAATATGTTTCTAAAGGGAATGGTTTTTGGAAGTAGATTATAAAGGGAAAGTACAAGGAGGAAGTGTGTTCAACACTCTTGTGAAGTGAGAGATGGTTATGATGTTGGGAGTATGAAACCTATAAGGAAGGAGTATGATCTTTTCTTTACTAGAACCTCCTTTGAAGTAGATAATGGTAGGAGGGTTGAGTTTTAGAAGGACAAATGATGTGGCAAAGAGCCCTTGTGTATTTCCTTCTTCTCCTTATATGTGATGACTTTGTCTTAAGAGGCTTGGGTGGCTGATTGATGGGAAGATTTAGAAGTGTGGGGTCATTAGAATCCGTGCTTCTCTAGGCACTTCAACAATTGGAAGCTGGACATTGTTGAGACTTTCTTCTCTAGATTGCTAATGAGTGATCTGGAAAGATTCTTAGAAGGGCGTGTCTTTAGTTAAATCTTTCTATTTGGTCTTGGAACTCAAGAGGTCAATCTCCTTTCAAACAATGTCATTTGTAATCCATGAGTCCTCTCCACAGCAAGCTTTTTTGCTCGGGAAGTTAGTTAAAGGGGAGTTTTGACATCAAATCAGCTTTAGAAAAGATGGTGGCCGCTAGTGAATAGATGTTTTCTTTGTAAATTTAAGGGGGAACCTATTGATCATATTCTACTTTACTGTATCAAGGCAAGAATTCTATACCATCTTTTGTTCTCCTTATTCAATGTAGTTTAGGTGATTCCCTCTTTGTTGAAAGAAACTCGATTAAATTGATATGACTCCTTTGTAGGGAGGAAAAGAAAGAAGGCATGGAAAGCACTCCTCTTTGCATTTTTTGAACAATTTGGTGGGCACAAAATTGAAGAGCATTTGAAAATGAGGGAAAGACTATTCAAAAGTTAAAACTTTTGTTCCATTGCAATCTCTTAGCTTGGGTTAGCATGTACGCAAGTGGAGACTGATGCCTTTAATTGATTTTGTACATTAGGTGGGGTTATTTGGTGGCTTCTTTTTTGAGGCCTTTTGATGAGGGAAAGTCTTTTAAAGTCTATTCAAGAAGGAAAGGAAACTTAAAGAAAGACATAAATAAACCTTAGGTAGGATTAATATTAGTTAAAATTAAATTATGATTAGTATTTGTTAGAGTTAAATTAGGATTAGCTAATTAGGTTATAAGATAATTAAAATTAGAGGCATAATAGGTAATTAGTATCCTAGTAAAATTTGGATTTTTTTAGAGAAACCTATAAATAAAGCTAATCGATGTAAATCAAAGTAATGAATTGATTGATATTAATAATATTATGTTTTTTAATTGCAAGTGTTGCAATCCTCAATGGTGAAACTCCATTGATTTTCTTCTAGGTGAGACTCCTAGATCGCCTTAGTGAAACTCTTAGGTTTTCTACTCTTCTTCGTCGTATCTTCCTTCTATTTTTTTATTTATTTTTTCTCTATCATAAACTTATTCCTTTTGCTCTTCTTACACCCTTAAAATAAAAACCCTAGTCCACCTACTTCAAGTGTGGGCAACCATCTTAGGGTTGCCCTACATCACCTTTCTCTAAGGTGGCTCTTTATTTACTTTGCGTGACTTTTTTGTTATTATATTACACACCTTTCTTCGCCTATAAAAAAAAAAATTGTTTTTTTGCGGTTAGGTGATTGATTATTCCTGAAAGAACTGCTGGAAGCATTATTCCCTCAGCTTGTTAGATTCACCTAATGACCTGCTAATGATCCTCGATTAGGTTCTTATATCTCAAATCACTCTGCCAGAAGCATTGTTCTTTAGCTTATTAGATTCCCATAGTGATGTATCCTAGAAAAACCAGTTAAAAGTTTGGCCTCATCAAAATATTAAGGGGAGCACCAGAAACCATATGGTCAGGCAGAACTAAAATCTTCTGAACACATTTGATCATGAAGCAATAGTTGTTTATCTTATATAACACTGGCTGGATGATCTAATTGCATGAACATATTTATCCAAAAATCTCAGTATCTCACGGCAGCTGGGTACTGAAGAGAAACCAAAAATGCTCACATTCCAAAAACTATTGAAAGCCAATATTGCATACTATGAAGAATTACAGTACTATTTTAAGCCTAAATCATTTGATAATCTCTATCTCCTTGTATCCGGAAATTCATAATGGGGAGCAGGGGAACTATTGTCATATCCCTAAAAGTGATGATTGAGGAAAAAAATTGTGTTCTTTGTAGTAGAGTATAGCTGGCACATGTAAGATAAAAGGTCAATTCTCATACATAGCAAATGTCCTGAAATTTGTAACTTCTTTAATTCTACTCCAGGTGAAGCAAAATTTGACACAATGTTGTTATCGAGTTCTCACATGTTAACCCGTGAATCATGATCATGAACTATAAATCTGTCTTCTTTATGTAGATATTTTCATGTTTGAGGATGCAGCCAATTTCTGTACTTTTTTTCATTCAACTTAGCTCTCTAAGAATTGCCATCTAAGCTGACTTTATTCGACTGTTTATGGTTGCAGGTAGAGAGGTGGAACGAACAAAGGGAGAATGGCACCTTTCCAGGTCCTCTGTAGATGGTGCCTTTATAAAAAAGTTCCAAATCCGGTTTCTTTCTTGCCATTTTTATATCCAAGTTGCTATTGATTCCGCCAGATGAATTTCCTGGCATAGAATGGAACAAGACTGTGAGGGAAACTACTACCTGAATGATTTTGAGTTAATAAAAATTTTGGCTAGGTCTGTTGGAGCTAGTTCTAATCAAAGTACTGGAATTTTGTTGCAAACTAAGTTATTGTCCTTTTTGATGTCCCTTTCTTCCAATCTTTGATGCTTCCAGGTATTTTGGAACAGTAAGAGGTATTGAATGTAGCACATTAAAACTTGAGCAGTTAAATATGCTGATATAACTTGCACTCTTGCGTATGGCACTTTATCATCTCTCATTGGATTGCTGCTTCAGCTTTGACCTCCAACCAATACAGGAAACAAAGCTTTCTTACTGTGCTAAGGCTTTGTCTATAACCGGCTTTTGCCCTTTATCTTGCTGCAACCGGTTAGTCTTCTACTACTTGTACATAATAGTAATAGTGAAAGAAAGGCCTTGCTTTTCGGCAAATTTTCGGTCAAGTGTCCGAAGAAGGCAAGAATAATATTTTCACAATTGGACATTGTACATTGAGGTAGAGCTTTTCATTTTGCGAGAATTCAGTTACATAACCTCAAGAAAGAAAATATTGTTAAAAACGTCTAATATCATAAATTAATACTAAATTGAGTTCACGTATATTAAAATGTTAGGAATGTGTATCAAATTCCCATTTAGAATATACTATTTTCTAATTTTACATGTGATTGCAATTAAAGTTCTTTTATAATAAGGAAGGCTAGTGAGTACGTATTTATCAATATTTTAGGTCATAAGAGGAAGAGAGAGAGAGATGGGATAGAGATAGAGAGAGATGGGATAGAGATATGAGGAAGAGAGAGAGTTATTGAATAGAGATGTAAATGTGAGGAAGAGTAAAAGATACTTAGTGAAGCAAAAGGATTTGTGGTTCAAGGTGAAGATACAAAGGAATCCAATAATTGTATTTAATTTTTTTCTATCATATAATAAAATGTCCTCTCTCATTTGTGTGGTTTCTTTATTTTTACGTTGTTTTTTTAATATGTTTACATTAATGCTTTCGCTGACATAACAAAAAATTCTTACTCTCATCCTAAATAATTACAAATCAAAGAAAAAAAAAAAAAAAAAATTAGAACACAGATGTAACAACAGTACCCCATCAATGAACTTAAAAAATATAAACGTAAAAAAAGAAAAGAAAACTATTTTATATCTCTAAAGCAAGGAAATATAAAGCTTGAATCAAAATAATACACAAAGTAAAGAAACTCTCACATGCAGTGATGGAGGATTCTCCTCTATGATCGTCCATATCTTCCCATGTAAACATTTCCATGGCACTAAGCATAGGTGGCAATTTGGACTGATCAGTGGCCGCCAAAGTTATATTAACGACGGACCCAGCTTTAACATTAATACGCTGTGAATAAACAACTTTGCATGAGCAGCTTTTGAACTTCACAGGGTCGCTTTGCGGACTGCCATTGATGTAAATCTGAGTTATCCTTAGAGCAGTTCTAGCATTACTGCCCTCATGTACTTGACACGAGAGATCTGAGAAGTAGAAGACAAAGCGTGCTACTTGTGGGATCAATGGAGGAAGGGGAATTGACAATATTATAGGATCGGAGGGATTGATTGGTTCAATGGAGTTTCCGACAGCCGCCATAGGTGGCCTGTTTTCTATCTCTAACGTAGTATCTGCTGGCATGGTGGAAACCTCCCGGCAGTTGGGTGGTGTTGCCCCTCGTGTCCATATGCGGTTGAACATATCCCCGTGTAACCCTGACGTGAATCTGTCCTCCACAGATAGAGTCAAATGAAAAATATTAGCAAAAGTGAAAAGATACCAAGGAATTTACATTTTTTTTTATTTAGTTTATTATAAAATATGTGAGAAAATTAAATATAATAATATTTAATCTCGTATGTACGGTGGTCGTCCTAGAACCGAGGAGAGGAATGAAACCATGAATGCACAAAAGCAACCAAATTAATTCAACTCACCTCACTTCAGGGCCACCAAAGTTAGTCCTAGTGACTAGATGGATGGTCGCATTGGACGTCAACTTGGGAAACAATTTCACCCACATGGGCACAGCCTCTAGTGAAGAAATGAAGGGCGCTTCTCCTTCCCTAGTCTGTACCAAACAAACACTAATTTCTCCTGACCTATGACTCATATAACTGATCTCATGGTATACCGGCGATCCATCCATCGATGAAGTGTTCACCGTCGTCCACATCTTGCCCTCTACTGTAAGATTAAACGTCGGCGGCCTAGACAAACCATCATAGTTTCCATAGAAGAACCCGGCGCGTATAATGTATCTTAGGGTTAGTTTATATACTGGAAGTTTGTAACAATGTTCCGCTGACAGAACATCATGGAAGGATCGTAGCGTGTTCATTTCTTCGAGGTCTTGCTTCTCCTGAACCCTCCTGTTGAAGCCCGTTTTGATTAATCTCCCGTCCGGTTCCCATACAATTAAGTTGTTGCTAAGGCGAGGATACTCGGCACCACAGTCGATACTCAACCAGCCCGTTGTATCGAAAACTAATAAGATCAGACAAAATATTAATTAAGTTGAGCTTTGATATCAAATTGATGGATTCATTTCTATGGTTGGAAGTTACAAAATACATACCTTGAGAACCAGCTTTGAGGAAGTGAAAGGCCAGGAAGAGCAGCAGAATCTGTTGGAGTTTCTCCATGGAGAGGGTTAATTTAGCTGCTGTTTCATATTTGTAGGGAGTCGTATATATTTTGATGGTGATCAATGGGGGTGGAGTCCAACAAGCAGATGTGCCTAGAGGAAATCGATGGAAGGCTCCTTTGTAAGCTTCACCAAACGTAACTTTTGATGGGTTAGTGTTTCATAATTCTGACTAAGACAAGATATACAAACAAGTGTTTGAAAATTTTGGATTTTAAAAAAGTTCTTTGAAAATAGTTTTTAAAAACCATTTTTATAAAAGGGATACTAGACAACAAAATTGGAGAAGTTCTTAAGCATAAAAAATAGTTTTCAGAACTTATTTTTCACAAATTTATTATGTATTTATAAGTTTTCGAAATATTCTACTTATAATTTATACTTTATAAGAAATAATAAAAAATATTTAAAATTTATTTTTAAAAAACAATCTATTTTCAAAACAAATTCTTAATGGTAAGTTTGTTAAATGATATATTTTGAGTTAAAAAATTGTCTATTTTAATGAGTGGAAAAAATTATTTTCAAGAAAGTACTATTTTTAAATATTTATTTAAAGTATAAAAGTAAAAAGTCGACATTTCAATTTAGAATTTAAAGACGAGTATACATATAATATTTTTGTATGGATATTTATCAAAATGTAGACATATTTAGAAAAAAAGTCTATTTGTGATTGATGTTTATAACAAGAACAAAGTCTTCTAATTAATGATTGAAAATGCCCCCACAAGATTTTAAAAGCGCTTTTGAAAGGTAAGAAAAGCACTTGGAGTAATGCTTTCCTTTCATTATTCTTCCATTCTTTCATGCTTAACAGTCTGAGTTACAATGCTGATAAAATTATGAATTATAATACAACTACCAAATAGAGAATATGAGCTAAAATAATGTATGCAAATATGAGAAGGAGAGGTGTGGCTGCGGAGGGTGGAGGAGCCGGCGCCTCATACTTTTCATAATGCCTTGTAAACACTTCCAAGCCGCTGATCATGATTGGTAGGTTGGTATCTGGATCCGGGGCTAGGGTTATATTGATAGTGGGACCCAAAACATCCACGGGGTATATGGTAACAACCCGGGACTTGCCCCACTCGAATGTAATGTTGGACTTCAGCTGACCGTTGATGTAAATTTGGGTACCCCTGGTACCGATGATGCCGCTGAGCTGGGATTGGGGGGCTGGATTAGAGAAGTAGAATATGAAGTATGCTGGATGTGGGCCATCGAGAGGAGGAAGATCAACGATTAGGATGATGGGATCAGAAGCGTTGATAGATGCGATGGAGTCAGCCAAGATTGCAGTGGGTGGAGCGTTTTCTAATGGCTCGATGAGGTCTGGCATGGTGGAAACATTCTCACAGCCTTTTGGTGTTGATCCACTCGCCCATATGCGATTGTAGGCATCGTTGTAATCATCCATTGCAAACCTTGCAGACAAGAAAAATTGAATCAAAGAAAAAGAAATTCAGAAATTTCAATTTTAGCAGGTAAGATAAAACACCTCTTTTTCTAAAATAGAAAATATAATTTTTTTTAAATAAAAAAAAATACTCAGTTTAATTTTTTCTTTTTCCTTTTTTTATTTATTTATTTTTATTTACTTGTTCCACTCTCAAAAAGTATATAACAGTAAAAATTACAAGTGCCATTTTTCTAAAATTAATGATGTTTATGTTATTCTTTTTAATATAAATATTTGATATAAAATTGGATTAAACTTAACTTTAAACATTTAGCTTAAGAGGTTGTTTAGCCATAGATATTGCTTGGAATAAATAAAAATAATATAAAGTAATATGATATTTTAGTTTGTCATCGTAAAATTAAGAATCTGATTGGTAATGATTTTAGAAAGTATTTTTAGAGTAATATATGTTTTTTAAAAATATGTAGGTGTTTTAGAGTATTTTCACTTCAACCTCTAATTATACTATATAAGGAAAATGATCAAAATTCTTAACTCACCTCACTTCGGGGCCACCAAAGTTGGTCCGAGTGACGAGATGGAAGGCGGCGTTAGGGTCATTGTCTGATGTTAAAGGGAACGGAACCATCTCTGTATACAGGGGAGTCTTTATTGGCATGAACTCCAGTGAAGAAATGAAGGGCACCTCGCCTTCCCTGGTTTGCACCAAACAAACATAATTTTGAAATTCATGAGACACATAGATGGCTTCATGGTATATCGGACCCCCACCCATCGACGAAGTAGTGTTCACCGTCGTCCAATATTTGCCGTTACTAGTGAGATCAAAGGTCGGCGGTCGAGAGAGACCATCATAGTTACCATAGTAGAACCCGGCTCGAACAATGTAGCCAGAGATGTAAGATGTGAAGAATATACTATAACAGTTTGGCTCTGTTCCATTAGGGAAGGACCGAAGTGTGTTCATTTCTTCGATACGTTGTTTCTGCGGAACCTGCTTATTCAAGCCAGTTGTGATGAGCCCATAGTCGGTGTACCAGGGCATTGAACGGTTGTTAACACGAGGTAGTTCGCTACCACAATCGATATTCCACCAGTCAATAAAATCTGAGAAACAATTAATAGATCATCATTAGGCCGTCCCTTAGGAATCAAGCATTAATATGTAGAAGTTTCATACATGAAATATGGCATGGGTTAATGGAAGTTTTACATACGTACCTTGGGAGGCGGCTTTAATAAAGTGAAAGGCCAAGAAAACCAGCAGTACAGGCACTAGTTTCCCCATGGAAAGAGGAAGCCAGGGAGGGATAGAGAAGAATTGAGCAGGCTTATATATATGGGTGTTTTGACAAGCAAGGAGATGGCTGGCTTAGATGAAATCGATGGAGAGGGGCCTTTGTAAGCTTCACCAACAGCTTTTAATGAGTAAGAGTTTGATGACGTTCTATACACTCGAGGTCTCAAGTTGAATCAATATACAGTGGCATCATATATATATATATATATATATATATATATATATATATTTGTTTTGAAGTTGTTTGTATGATTTCTAAAATAAGATAAGTATTAAGTGGTGTTTGCGTTTTTTACTAAATATTAAATAGAATTTAAAACTTAATAATATTTAATAATATTAAGTATTAAGTTATTTATTTTTTTAATATTTTATTTTTATATATATTAAGTATTGAAAATATATAAACAAGTGTTTGAAAATTTTGGATTTTAGTTTCTAAGATATCTAATAGAAGTTGTCGTTTATTTATCTTAATAAATTTTAAATATGAATAATTTTAAAAATAGTTCTATATTTTAAAAATGGTTTTTATAGAAGGTATCAAAGTTCAAGGAACTTAAATATAAAAATTGTTTATTTTTTACTTAATTTTCACAAAGGTATTATGTATTTATATATAACGTAAAAGTTTATAAAATATTCCACCTATAATTTTCAATTGTTGCTTAGAATACTCTATAAAATACAATGAAAAATATTTAAAATTTATTTTAAAAAACAACCTATTTCAAAACAAATTCTTAAAATAAAATCATTTTTTAGCGAAAGTTTATTAAATGATGTATATATTTTGAGTTAGAAATTGTCTAAAATTATTTTCAAGAAAATCTTATTTTAAGATATTTATTTAAAACATAAAAAGTAAAAAGTTTGAATTTCAATTTAAAATTTGATATATACATAATATTTTTTAATGGATATTTATCAAAATCTAGAGATATTTAGGAAAAAAAAAACTTATTTATGATTAATGCTTATAACAAGAACAAAAGCCTTCTAATTAATGTGTGAAAGTGCACCACAAGAATTTTAAAAACCCTTTTAAAAGGTAAGAAAAGCACTTGGAGTACTGCTTTTCTTTCATTCTTCTTCCATTATTTCATGCTTAATTAATAGTACGATTTACAATATTTATGAAATTATGAATTATAATACAACTACCAAATAGAGAACATGAGCTAAAATAATGTAGACAGATATGAGAAGGAGAGGTGTGGCTGCGGAGGGTGGCGGTGCAAAATCAGGCGCTCCGTCAACCCTGTGTGGTGGAGGAGCCGGCGCCTCATACTTTACATAATGCCTTGTAAACACTTCCAAGCCGCTGATCATGGTTGGTAAGTTGGAATCTGGATCAGGGGCTAGGGTTATATTGATAGTGGGACCCATAACATCCACGGGGTATATGGTAACAACCCGGGACTTGCCCCACTCGAATGCAATGTTGGACTTCAGCTGACCATTGATGTAAATTTGGGTAGCCCTGGTACCGATGATGGCGCTGGGCGGAGATTGAGAAAAGTAGAATATGAAGTATGCTGGATGTGGGCCATCGAGGGGAGGAAGATCAACTGTTAGGATGATGGGATCGGAAGCGTTGATGGATGCGATGGAGTCAGCCAAGACTGCAGCGGGTGGAGCGTTTTCTAATGGCTCGATGAGGTGTGGCAAGGTGGAAACATTCTCACAGCCTTTTGGTGTTGATCCGCTCGTCCATATGCGATTGTAGGAATCACTGTAATTATCCATGGCATGCCTTGCAAACAAGAAAAATTGAATCTAAGACAAAGAAATTCAGAAATTTCAATTTTAGCTACCTGGGTTTTTTTTTTTAAACAAAAATTACTTTTGAGAATTTTTTTTATACTTGTTTCGCTCTGTTGTCAAATAGACTTTAAACCTAAGCTCACCTCACTTCAGGGCCACCGAAATTGGTCCGAGTGACGAGATGGAAGGTGGCATTAGGGTCATTGTCTGATGTTAAAGGGAATGGCACCATCTGTGTATACAGGGGATTCTCTATTGCCATGAACTCCAGTGAAGAAATGAAGGGCACCTCGCCTTCCCTGGTTTCTACCAAGCAAACATTCATACCATGTTTATGATACACATAAATGACTTCATGGTATATCGGCCCCTCACCCATCGATGAAGTAGTGTTCACCGTGGTCCAATTTTTGCCGTTAATCGTGAGATCAAAGGTGGGCGGGCGAGAGAGACCATCATAGTTACCATAGTAGAACCCAGCTCGAACAATGTAGCTTGTGAAGTAAGGTGTCAAGTCAAAAAGATAACAGCTTTGCTCTGTCGACCCATTCGGGAAGAACCGAAGTGTGTTCATTTCTTCGATAGGTTGTTTCTGCGGAACCTGCTTGTTCAATCCAGTTGTGATGAACCAGATGTCGGGGAACCACATCATTGAACGGTTGTAATCAACACGACGTTGTTCGCTACCACAATCGATATTCCACCAGTAAGTAACATCTGAGAAACAATTAATAGATGATTAGGGGTGCGTCTCTTAGGAATCAAGCATAAATAGAAGTCCTATATATGAAATATTGCATCTGAAGTTTTACGTACTTTGGGAGGCAGCTTTAAGGAAGTGAAAGGCCAAGAAAACCAGCAGTACAGGCACCAGCTTCTCCATGGAAAGAGGGAGCCGGGAAGGGATAGAGAAGAATTGATCAGCAGGTTTATATACATGTAAGTGTTTTGACAAACAAGGAGACAGCAGGCTTAGATGAAATCGACGGAGGGGCCTTTGTAAGCTTCACCAACAGCTTTTAATGAGTAAGAGTTTGCTAATCCAATAGGAGAAATAATTGAAAGGGGATCCATTCAAAGGAATTTAGTATCATTCACAGGGCATGTGATAAAACGTATGGTTATACAACCGGTATTGTCTATGATGTTTCTATATACTCGAGGTTTCAAGTTGAATCAATACACAATGAAATTATATGGTATATACTTCCATGTTAGAATTATTCTTGTGAGTCACATTTAGGATATTAAATTATTTTTATTTAGAAGTTATAGGCATGACAAGTCTTAAGTGGTGTTTGTTTTTTAATTGAATGGAAAAAGTCAAATGTTTTTTGTTTTTTTTATTTAGTTATAGATAATCTATCGATATCAACTTACATAATAAAATTAAACTTATTAATAATAAGTTCACTTTAATTATATTGATTGATATTTGGTTTTTCTATTTATCTGCACTTTGCTTTGAAGTATGTACTAATTGACTTTTTGAATGATTGGAAGTCTTGAATAATCAACATTAAGCGACTATTAGATACCATGTTGGAAAATAATTATCAAAAAATAGTTCTTAATAACAAGTTCGAGAAACACATGTTGGATTTTTTTTTTTTCCAAATAAAAGTATGTTTGGAATTCAGAATGTTTTCAATATATTTTTTGTGTTATCAAATATTTCTTTAAAATAGTTTTTATTTGTAATGCTTTATTTTCAATTATTCTCAATATTTGTATAATTAATTTTTAAAATAACTCTCAAAAAACAAGTGAAAGCAACTCAAAATAATTAAAATGTATTCTAAAAAAACACCAATTCTTAAAAACCTATTTTGGAAACAAGTGATAACTAAATGTATTTTTTTTTTTTTCAAATTTGATTTCACTAATTGTTAAAAATACAAAATCATCCCTACAATAACTAATATCAGGTAAATTCAGGATATCATTAGTAGCAGTCATGTGTTACTTACTGAAACCACACTTTCCAATATTCATCTTGACCAACTAAACAATCAAGTATTTTAATAGATATGTTATTAATTTCTATAAATTATTATCCAACGTGACAAATGTTATAATATATATTTATTTTTATGTGACAAGTAAGTTATAATCAAGTCTTGGAGTCATTCTCAAAACAAAGTATCTTTAAAATTATTGGGTGTGTTGAATCAAACAAAATGAGATGCTCAAGAGGTCATATATGGAAGATGATGACAATGTGAGGGGTGTGGGACAAGTCACCCTATCCCAACCCCATCTTGTCTATTTAAATCAATTTTCATCCTTACTAATAATAAAAATTTAAACAGGACAAGAAAGGAAAAAGAGAGTATAGCAATTCCCATACTCAACCCACCCACCTCGCTTATAAAAAATTGGAAGTATTCATTGAATATGTTTTAATTGTTTTTATTTGTTTTCTAATGATTATTTTAAAAAATAATTATTCAAATATAAAAAATAATTAAAAATAAAATATTAAATAAAAATTATTTTTTAAAAACATTTTAAAAAGTAGTATTAAGGCCCTATATGATTATTGTTTTCGAAAATAATTCTAAAAAACAGTTTTTTAGAACAATTTTTGAAAATTGTTTTATAATGTTTTATACAATAAAAGTATGCTTAAGAATATAAAATATTTTTGATATTTTAAAATATCTTTTAAAAGTAATTTTTATATCTAGTACTTTATTTTTAATTATTCTATATATTTATATAATTATTTTTAAAATAAGTAAAAAATAAGTGAAATATTATCTGAAAATATCCTCTCTCTCTCTCTCTCTCTCTCTCTTTATATATATATGTATTTTCAAACTTGTTTTATTGATTATTTTGTGAAAAAAGTTGCCAAAGGGGAACCCCCCTTTTCCTTTGTCTGATGTTGGGACCTTGATCATATTCTTGAAGGCTAAACAAGTTTGACGCACCTGAGTTGAGGACCACCCATATGGGTCCTAGTGACTAGATAAAAGGACGCATTTTCTTCCATCTTTGGATGCAAACTACAACACACGGACAGAACCTCTTCATCCTTGGTCTGCGCCAAACAAAAATTAAAGAATCCTGCTGGAGTAGGATAAATGGCTTCATAGTACATGGGAGCCCCATCTGTTGATGAAGAATGCACCCTTGTCCAAACTTGGCCGTTTATTTTCAGATCAAAAGTTGGAGGCCTATAGAGACCTCCACATTATGTAGTAGAACCACATTTATTTACTCACTCCATAAATAAATATATAACTCACGAGAAAAATGGCAGAATCACACTAGTGTGTACGAGAACACTTTCACTCCGCTTTGATCATGAGTAGTCGAGTCGGTTTATTTGGTTCGATCTGACACCCTACAATTTGTGACCATTTCGGTGCAACCAGGTAGAAGCATTCAGAATGGATACTCTACCAAAATTAGTTGCTGGCATTGGGTAGCAATTAGAACGTGGGTCCAAAAGCAAGAAGTAACATGGCGCAATTCTAGGGACAGGAAGGTGAACGTGCCCTCAAAGCAGACGATTAGAACATGCATGAGTGTACCAGGAGGTCAAGTTTATCGATCATAGAAATTTGCCTATAAAAGAAAAGAGAAGAATTGATTGTGGGCAGACCGAATCTCATTCAGTATTGAGTACACCAACAACACTACAAATAAAAGCCTCTGAATTACCTTATAAAGTGTGACAAGTGTTTTTATTTCATAAAAAACATGCAGGAACAAGAGGAACCAACACAAATAAACTTCATCATCATGAAAGGGTCAATACTCTCCCCTATCTTTCATGGTTTCTTCCCATCTCTCCTTCAACCACCTTAACAAGCCACCGGAGCAACCTTCTCAGCTTCAATTTTCTCATCCCCAGCCTCCTTGCAGAATAATTCCGATAATCTTGCTGCCAAACTCTTCTTCGCTTCAGGGGAAACACCATGCTTGCCGATGATGGACTCCAGTACCGCCTCCGTCAATAATTTATTCTCTATCACTGCATTCCCAACTTCTGGTAGGGACCCATCTCTGGAGAAGCTCATCTGTAGCCAGCCAAAGGGTGGCAATTATCCCTTTTCAGAACTTTATTTGATAACTTCCTAGAAAGACATGGAAAAGATCATCGAAGCATAAGGTAGGAGGCAAGACAGTGATACTAACCGTTAAAGCTCCATGGGGAGAATGAGTGAAAAGAATGGAGTTGCCTGGTGGGAAGGTTTCATCCCTCAAGACCCCATTGAATTTCTCAATGGCTTTAGCTTCTGCGTCTGTGTAAATTCCAACAGATTTCCAGAAGGCAACACAATTCTCCGACACCTTGCCTGAATACTGGCGACCCGTCAAAGGCAAGATCGTTGTTACCTTTGTGAATTTCTCAAAGGGACCTATGAATATATATAGCGGAAATTGTGATTGGAAACATGAAAATTATGTCCTTCTATCTTCTAACTACTACTCTCATGTCCATCAACAAAACCACAATTTCAGATGATACCATCTTAAATATCAAATCAGGACAAGATATCAATCTATCTCTCAACCAAATTGGAAAAGAGAACGAGAACAAGAATTCAATTTCATTCTCAATTATTATGTTTGGATTTTTTTTTTTTTTAATTGATAATATGAATAAAACACTCAACCACTCCTTACAAGTGAAAGTATTTTTTTGAAAATATTTTTAGGAGAATAATCCTAAAAAAATATTATAAATGATTTTATAGGTATTTTTTTAGATTTTTAAAAATATTTGTTAATGCAGTGACTGATTTATTAATATACTAATATGCCTCATTAAAAAAAATTAATGATGATTACGTGTCCAACCTATATGCTGAAATGTATCATTTCCCTGAGATTTTTACCAATTTTTTCTCCTTTTTCATTCCGAATATAGTTGTTGGCAGATTTTCATTTGTCCACGTGTAAGATCCCACTACGGAAAATCTCGCCAAAATCCAGTGAAATTAATAAATAAATATTTTTTTTCATTACCTGTGACGACATCTCGGTAAAACTCAACCGAATCCGCTAACTCCTCCACAATCTTGCCCTTCCACTTGACGGCGAGCGTCGGAACGGCGCTGCTCTCCAAATACACTCCGATGGCTGTGAATTTCACGAACTTCCCTTGGATCTCCAAACCTCTCACCCCTGACCGGATCAAATCAGCAAACCCGACCAAAACAAAGGAAAGGAAACGAAAATGTTTGGCGCCGGAGACTAACCTGCACCGCCGAGGAAGAGCTCGTTGGTGGAGCCCGGCGGCTTCACCGATGGCGGAAATAGGACG
The DNA here is from genome assembly GCA_030254885.1 of Vitis rotundifolia. Classification (NCBI taxonomy): domain Eukaryota; kingdom Viridiplantae; phylum Streptophyta; class Magnoliopsida; order Vitales; family Vitaceae; genus Vitis; species Vitis rotundifolia. The sequence goes on from CM058163.1 coordinate 2,050,493, forward strand.
TTCTCGACCTGAACTTCGGTGACTGACGGCACTGGAGACATCTTCGGGGATATGGCTGCAGAGAAACGTGGAAGAAATCTTAGTTAAATGGAGGAGAAGGGACGGCGACGTCTTATAGGAGGAAAATGAGGATGGAAAAAACGGTGGTAGGTATGCGTAATTGAGTAATTTCCCAGACAGGGAAGGGTAGATGGGGGCACGTTGTGGATTGAGAGGTTAGCGTGGAGCCACCTTCACCATGAGCCAACCCACAGTCGAGATTGAACATTTGGTATTGAATTGTGGAAACCGAGGATGACAAAAAGTCAGTAGATCTTTTCACCAAATTTTGCAATTCTTAGAAAGAAAAAAATATAAAAATATAAATATAGAAATAATTAATAGCAATCCCATTCTTGGATGTGAGGTCTGCCTCAGGGTATTGGCAGTCCATAAAGGTCCGTACAGGAGTAGGAGTAGGAGTAGATGAATGGACTCGAGTTGAGGCCCAGGAAGAGTCAGAGCTTGATATTTCAAACCAACCCACTATCGATGTAAAGTCAATATACTTTATTCGATTATTTGTCCTTTCAGTATGATTCACAATAGGTTGGTGGCAAATTGGCTTTGAAAAAGAAAAGGTCTCCCCTTCTTTTTTGGCGATCATTTTTCTTTGGAAACAAACAAGGTTATAACTCAATGAAAAATCTAATTTGCTAAAAAGAAATCCAATTGAGTCATCAACTCAACCCATAAATTGTCTTATTTGTACGACTGCACAACAGTTTCTTAGGTCCAAACCCCCTCTAGGCAACATACATGTACAAAAGTAAATGCATAGCCTCGTGTTAAGGCCATATCCGGGGCATGCTCATCTTTTTTTTCTTTTTCTTTTTTTGACCTATTAAAAATCTGGATACTCAAAGCTTCAAAATCCCAACTAATCCATAATTGACGTGAAATCAAATATATTTTATTTGATTACTTGTCTTCCATTATTATTTACGATGGGTTGGTGGCACATTGATTTGGAAAAAAATATTTTCCTTGTCTTTTTGGGCTGTGACAAAAGCCCACCTATATTTACCCAGTCTTACTCTTATTGGAGCAGCTTCCAGCTAACAAATCCCATTCATATGCCTTTGATATATTAATTTTTGCCTCTATTATTAAACAAAATAATGTTAGGTTTATCAATGAAATTAAAATTGGTTTCATGACATGAAGTCAAAGTGGATGTCCCAGTCCCACAGCTTATCCCGTAGCACCATTCTTGGCTTTCTGGGTTGAGCCAACAACCAAAGCCACCTTGTGAATCAACAAAAGACCATTCGTTATGCCTGGATGTGCTTTGGTGCCGTCCTCATAAGCACTTATTGATACGGCCATACAGGCGGGTGAAGTGGAAGAGAAGCCGGGACCAACGGTGACGCGGCGTCTATTGCGGTTGTACGCCCAAGTAGGGAAAAGCAAAGGGTTTTGGCCGGTTTTTGTTTTTAACGTCAGACATTGTCATCTATGTAGAAACGTTAAGCAATGATCTACTTGCGGCCGCACCATTGAATGCGTCATACTATATTAATTAATTTAATAACTAACTATTCTTCCAGTTAATTTAATAACTATTCTTAATCACTCAAGTAGGGTGCTTGAGATTGTGATTCAGCACTTCATGTGGATGAATCCTTGATTCTGACGTAATCAAGCATCTAAAATGAGAAAACACGACATGAACGTTGGAAGTGATCCAATCGCCTATAAGTTTGATGTTGATTAAATCTCACATTAGGAAAAGTAATCATGATTTGATTCTTGAGTGTGTTAAGGTGAGAATATTTCAATGCTATTGACAAACAATTTGAGACTTCTAATAAGGTATTGGCAAATCTGCTGATAGCAAAAATATGAAGTTTAGTGACACCGAAGGAATATGTGAGCATGCTATGGAAATGTGGGAAATTGTTGTCTAACTCAAGTCATCAAAGATTTAGATGTTTGAGTCTAGTTCACTTCATCCTTAACTCACTCCTACCTAAATATGGATGTTTGATTGAGTTTAGAGGTCGGAATATAAACAAGTAAAACTACATTTTGAATGCAAATTTATCTTGAAGCTAAATTTGATCTCAAAGTAACTTTAATCCTAGACCCCAAATCTTTGAACCTCTCTTTTGAGTTTTGGTATTGAAAATGAATTATGAAAAGTCCCAAGATTTTAATTATATATTTCTTTAAGTTAATTTTCGTTAGATGCTCACTATTCGAACTTTGATTTAGAATTAATTTAGAGGCATTAAAAAACTAAAACTAAAATACCCTTGACAATCCACAAATAGTAACTTTTGTCGGTTATATATGGATACTATGCATCATGGTTGTCCACTCTCTAGTCTTTCTTAATTGGGATTTATAGATACTCAAAACTTATTTAATAAAAATAGAGAGTAGACAAGTTATCAACCTTAAAATTTAGTGTTCATAGAAAAATCACAGTATTGAAGCTACTCTTTGAGTCTTCAAATAAACTAGTAGTTTCTTAAGATATTCATTAAGATTTGACAATCCAAGAACAAAAGGATTTTGAAGAACCACATCATGATGAGGATACTCATGTAGATCCAATTATTAAACCATAGAATGTTGATGTAATATAAAGAAGATCTAATAGAATAAGTAAACCTATAATTTCCTCTAATTACTCTATGTATTTTGCAAAAATTTGTGGTGTTGAGGATGGCCTAATTGCATTTTTGTAAGCAATGAGTGGAAGTACATGTACATCCATATTAAGATAAAATATAATGAAAGATGAGATAGATTCAATGCTAATAATCAAGTTTAGAATCTTGTTGAATTGTCCATAGGAGTAAAATTCATTAACCGTAAATGAGTCTTTAAAACTAAAAAGTACTCAGCAAAGCAAGATTATAATTAAAGGATTCACTCAAAAAGAAGGAATTTAATATTGTGATATATCCTCCCTTGTTTCAAGGAATGATTCAATATTCATGACATTAGTGGTTTATTTTGACATGGAGCTACATCAAATAGATATCAACACACTCCCTCGATGGAGACCTAGAGAAAGAGGTTTATATAAGAAAGCCAAAAGGTTCATCACAAATGGGAATAATCATTTGGTTCACAGGTAATGAATGTTATTTATTCATTTGGCTCTACGAAGAATGACATGGATCGATGTACATTCCATAACATCAACAGGCGCATAAATAAAATTTCTTCATCTTATAACTTACTACATGTTATAATGTAATTTTTAGAGGATTTACCATCCCATTTCATGTAATTCAAACATTGTATATTACAATGTAATTTTTAAAGGGCTTACCACCACAATTTGTGTAATTTAAACTCTCTTATTTAGGTATAAGGAAATAATATATAATAGCTCATTATCAGAAAAATGTAAAATTTAAATAATATCCATTCAGTTTCCCTGATATTGTGGGCAGATGCTTATAGGAGGAGATATTTGCCCATCTAACTCATTTTATCTTCTTTGATAGAAAGAATATACAAGAAAAATATACATGAAAAACAGAAGGGATGTCTTAGAGCTTTTCATTATTACATGGATATTATCCATTAGGTCTTGAATAAACTAGCCAATTGTCCAATTTTAAATTTTCATTATGCTTAACATATTGAATACCGTGATTATCTCTGAAAAGGTCTTTTTGGGAATCTGATGGTTGAGGGGGCGATCTAGTTTCATTGTTTGTGTTTCTAAACAATGGTTATCACTAAAAGCCCAAATTGAGACCGAGCTCAAATCTAAGGATCGCATAGTCCAACCCAACCCTACATTGAGGAGAAAAGAGGCAATCTCCCTGCATCAAAAGTCCCCAAATCTTCCGCCACACATATGGTGGCACGTAATGGAACTTAGTTACCTATACCTAATGACACATTTGGATACCCAACAAACTTTAATATATAATTATTTTATCATTGTCCCAAAGGCAAGACAAGATGACATTTCTAACATTTCTAACATTAATCATTCAGATTTGGTGCAAGTGAAATGCAGCCTGGTTAAAAAGCCAATCTAGATAATGCAGGCTGAGGTTACCAAATCCATGAATGGTTTAGGTACGAAATTGGTCCGAGTGACGAGATGGAAGGCGGCATTAGGGTCATTGTCTGATTATAAAGGGAATGGCACCATCTGTGTATACAGGGGATTCTCTATTTTCATGAACTCCATTGAAGAAATGAAGGGCACCTCGCCTTCCCTGGTTTGTACCAAGCAAACATTCATACCATATTTATGATACCATAAATGGTTTCATGGTATATCGGCCCCCCACCCATCGACGAAGTAGTGTTCATCATGGTCCAATTTTTGCCGTTAATCGTGAGATCAAAGGTGGGCAGGCGAGAGAGACCATCATAGTTACCATAGTAGAACCCGGCTCGAACAATGTAGCTTGTGAAGTAAGGTGTCAACTCCACAAGATAACAGCTTTGCTCTGTCGACCCATTAGGGAAGAACCGAAGTGTGTTCATTTCTTCGATAGGTTGTTTCTGCGGAACTGCTTGTTCAATCCTGTTGTGATGAACCAGATGTCGGGGAACCACGTCATTGAGCGGTTGTAATCATCACGACGTTGTTCGCTACCACAATCGATATTCCACCAGTAAGTCACATCTGAGAAACAATTAATAGATCATTAGGGGTGCGTCTCTTAGGAATCAAGCATTAACAGAAGTCTTATATATGAAATATGGCATCTGAAGTTTTACGTACCTTGGGAGGCAGCTTTAAGGAAGTGAAAGGCCAAGAAAACCAGCAGTACAGGCACCAGCTTCTCCATGGAAAGACGGAGCCAGGAAGGGATAGAGAAGAATTGATCAGCAGGTTTATATATGTGCAAGTGTTTTGACAAACAAGGAGACAGCAGGCTTAGATGAAATCGACGGAGGGTCCTTTGTAAGCTTCACCAACAGCTTTTAATGAGTAAGAGTTTGCTAATCCAATTGGAGAAATAACTGAAAGGGGATCTATTCAAAGGAATTTAGTATCATTTACAGGGCATGTGATACAAATTCACAGAGCATGTGATAAAACGTATGGTTATACAACCGGTATTTTCTATGATGTTTTTATGTACGCAAGGTTTCAACTTGAATCAATACACAATGACATTATATGATATATATTTCTATGTTAGAATTATTCTTGTGAGTCACATTTAGGATGTTAAATTATTTTTATTTTGAAGTTACAGGCATGACAAATCTTAAGTGGTGTTTGTTTTTTAGTTGAATAGAAAAAATAAAATATTTTTTACTTTTTCTGTTCAACTATATAAGTAATCGATAGCAACTAGCATAATAAAATTAAACTTATTAATGACAAGCTTACTTTAATTATATTAGTTGATATTTGGTTTTTCTATTTATCTGCTTTTGCTTTAAAGTATGTACTGATTAGGTTTTTGAATGATTGAAAGTCTTGAACAATCAACATTAAGCTACCATTGGATACCGTGTTGAAAAATAATTATAAAAAAATAGTTCTTAATAACAAGTTTGAAAAATGTAGTTGAATTTTTTTTTTTCAAATAAAAGTATGTTTAGAATTCAGAATGTTTTCAATATATTTTTTGTGTTATTAAATATTTCTTTAAAATAGTTTTTATCTATAATGCTTTATTTTCAATTATTCTCGATATTTATATAATTACTTTTTAAAATAACTCTTAAAAAAATAAGTGAAAGTGTGGATCTCGTATTTTCTGCTCGATGCGTTCTAACTCGATGGTGCAACTCGGTTTTTTATTTATTTGGTGAAAAATTGATTTTTAAAAAAAGACTTGGAGTCGCCACTTATTTTTGTTTTATTTTTAAAGGAAAAACAAAATAAGAAAAAAAAAACCCTAAGTGTGACTCCTTATTTGGAAAAGCAAGTCTGTGAAAAACCAAAACTAGGTTCAGGGGTTAGGTTACTTACTCGGAAGGTATGGTAAAAACCGCAACACCCCTCTAAGCCCCTAAAAATGGGTCTCTACTAATAAGAATAAAACACGTGTGATAATTGATTGATTAAACATGAATACCCAAATGAATATCAATCAAAACAAAATAATTGAACGAATAAGAGAAACAAAGAGTGTACCTGAGTGATGAGTCGATTTGCTTCATGTCAACAAAGGTTAGTGAACAAAGACAGAATAATCACATGCATGTCATAGAGTGAAATAAATCAATCAAATATAGTAATCAAATCAATCAATCATAAAATCACATATGTTGGGCCCCCACCCAAGCACAATCTATCTTACACAAATTAGTCTTACAAATCCCATTATTATGGAATTATGAAAATTACATTAGTGCTCATGTAAAATCAAGAGAAACAAAAAATTATTTGAGAATCGGAGTGGAATTAAAACCGTTCGAAAGAAAATTGGATTTTTGAAATTTATTTGAAAATTAGAATCTCAAGAATTATTTGAAAATTGGAGTCTTGGGAATTAAATTTAAGAATTGAAATTTTAGAAATTAAATTTGAAAGAAATTGAAATTTTTTTTAAATTATTTGAGAATTGGAACCATGAAAATTAAATTGTGAAAATTGGAATCTTGGAAATTATTTGAAAATGGAGTTTTTAAAAAATAAATAAATAAATAATAATAATAATAAATAAATGTGAAAAAAAAAAATTTAAATGGAATTTCGAAAAATTAAAGAAATTAAAATCTTGAAAATTTATTATGAGGATGGGATTTTTATAAGAAGGCGATTTAGGAGGATGACACGTGGCCTAACGAAAGGTGGCCATGCATAGCCAAACACTCTTAACATGTGCTTTATATACAATATCAAATTCAAATCAAGCTTGTGGAACCCATCCCAAAATTTATTTCTCCATATATTAAGCCTATTCCCAACTTTATTGTGTCATGCGCAATACGCAACAAACCCATTTTCATGTTGCAAAAATATCATACCCACACCACCATCCCATTTTCCAATGCATATATCCATCATACTCACATCACAAACCCATTTTTTTATGCATATTCAACCAGTGAATCTCATACTTGGGTGTGGTTTGTGAACGGCAAAGAGACCCATCTTATATTTCTAGAGAGAGAATGGTGATGACGGGAATGCAAAGATGGGTATGAGGGATAAAAAAAATGGAGATGGCCATGCACTTGGGACTTCATGCACGTGGGGAAAGGAAGGAAACGAATTGAAGGTGGGTTTAATGGTGATGGCTTTGATGGACGAAAGATGAAATGGGTTAATGGGTATTGAAGAAATAGTGGTATGCATGGTTCCCATGCATATGAGCAGATGACAAATATCTGGGCAGCAGATTGAGTGACGAACTGGAGATTCCCATCGCCAAGAGCATGGGTGGCAGCCTTCGCAAGCCCTCTTTGCTGACATCAACAATATCTAAAACTTCCACGCTTCCAAGCCCCAATAACCACTTCAGGAATTTTATCAGAAACAAACACGCCGGCCCAAACATGATGCCCAACATTCCAAAAAAAAAAACCAGAAACAGAGGATACGGTGAAGGAAAACAGAGCATATACAAACGAAAATAATACGATTGAAATCAGCTCCATTTCATAAAGATCAATGGGCTGGATATAGGTGGCATAGAAAGGAAGCAAAAAAACGTGATTTTGATACATCAAGTTCAGGGAAGGAACAAAGCACCATGCATTGGCAAGAGAGATAAAAAAAACACCCAAAATAAAACCAAAACAGAGCATACATACAAAGAATAGATCCCTCAAAGCAAACGAGTGGCCAAGTAATCATACATGGGATGCTCCCCTCAAGCCAAGAGTTTCCTGGCTACCCGCTTTGCTCCCTCCTCTCCTACTGATTTCTTTTTTTCTAAAGCCGTAACTGTCCAGATTTTTCTCTCTAAAAAATCTCCCAGCTCCCCCTCTGGAAAGCTTCCTCAGCCTTCTCGGCAGTTTGCTCTCCAAGCCACCCATCCTATATCTCTCTGCCACAGCCCACCAAAAATGAAGACCTCTCCTGCCAGCCCCTCACCTGCTCTCTATTTCTCCCCTCTTGCAAGTCTCTATCTGTTCCCTGCTACCACCATGGCAAGTCATGTCCTTAACACGTGTCATTGCAGCAGTTCACTTGAAGAAGTCGGCCCCTCCCACTCCTCAATATACCGCCAGCTCTCCGAGTTGATATGAAAATAATGCTCCAAAAATCTCAAAAACAACTAGACCAAAATGGGGTCTACAGGAAGCAACTCAAAATAATTAAAATGTATTCTAAAAAAAACACCAATTTTTAAAACAATTCTTAAAAACATATTTTGAAAACAAGTGATAACTAAATGTATTTTTATTTTTTTGTTTTTCAAATTTGATTTCACTAATGGTTAAAAATACAAAATCATTTATGCAACAACTAATATCAGGTAATTTTAAAATATTATCAGTAACAATCATGTGTTATTTATTGGAACTATATTTTATAGTGTTCATCTTGATCAACTAGATTATTAAAGTATTTTAATAGATATATTATTAATTTCTATGAATTATTATCGAATGTGACAAATGTTATAATGCATATATTGTTTTTATGTGACAACTAAGTTTTAACCGAGTCTTGGAGTCATCCTCAAAACAAAGTATCTTTAAAATTATTGGGTGTGTTGAATCAAACAAAATAAGATGCTCAAGAGGTCATAGATGGAAGATCCTTTTGTTTGGTTCACCGACACAGATTTTCTTGGTTTAAGCGTCTCAATTAAAGACAGCTTGCTGGAGAGTATCTACAGCCGCAATTTCATGCAGATTTCCAAATATCAAAGGCTTTTACAATTATATTAACAAATAATAAAAGGGTAATGATGCATTTAATTTTCTTCCAATAAATTTTGGAACAAGAGATAATGGATAAATAAATTTGATTTTAGAGTAAGGAGATATTACCATAGTATGGCATTAGAATTACACCCAATCTTCCTTACATTTAGGGGGGATAACAACCCAACAAGTTTGGAACAAGTCACCTTATCCTAATCTTATTTTATTTATTTAAATCAATTTTTATCCTTACTAATAATAAAAATTTAAACGGGACAAGAAAGAAAAAATAGAGTATAGCAATTCCCATCCTCAACCCACCTGCCTCGCTTAATTTTTTTTTTTTCCTCAAATTTTTAAATGTTTTTACTTGTAAGGTATTAAATTCTATTAGAAATAAACAAAATTTATAATTAAATAAATATTAAACATATTTATAAATTATTTTAATGAAAAAAAATTATATATATATATATATATATATATATTACAAAAAGTTGAAAATAAAAAAAAATTAATTAAAATAAATTTTTATTTAATATTATATATATAATCAGAGAGTAAGGTGGAACAACATAAAGCCATGCCTGTAGAGTCTTAAAAAATTTCTTAAATTTGTCCTAAATTCGTTTATATTTATCCCAATTTCATCTTATAAGAGGTAGGGCAGAACATGTACCATAAAAACTCATCCTATTACCATCCCATAAGAAAAATATTATCCTTTATTTGTTTTTCCCTTCATCAAAGGGCTAGCTGAGCATTATCCTTCCTTCCCCTTTTTTTAATGAGCCTAAGGCTGCTTGATTAACTGTGGAACTATGGGTCACAAACTCAGATAGGCATGTCAGTTTTTATCCAACTCGAAAGGAATGGAGAGTAAGGTATCGTATGATAACTATTTTTTAAAATAAAAATTATTTTTTAAAAATATTTTTAAAAAATATTTTAAAAAGTAGTGTTAAGGCCTACATAGTTATTGTTTCCCAAAACAATTCTAAAAAATAATTTTTAGAACAATTTTTAAAATATATTTTATAATATTTTAAAATATGTTTTAAAAATAATTTTTATATTTAGTATTTTATTTTTAATCATTTTATATATTTATATAATTATTTTTAAAATAAGTAAAAATATGAAAAATATTATCTAAAAATATCCTCGATATATATATATATATATATATATATATTCAAACTTTGTTTTATTGATTATTTTGTGAAAAAAGTTGCCAAAGGGTCACGAGTAAAAGCCTCTGAATTACCTTATAAATAGTCACAAGTATTTTATTTCATCAAAAACACACGGGAACAAGAGGAACCAACACAAATAAACTTCATCATCATGAAAGGGTCAATACTCTCCCCTATCTTTCACGGTTTCTTCCCATCTCTCCTTCAACCACCTTAACAAGCCACCGGAGCAACCTTCTCAGCTTCAGTTTTCTCATCCCCAGCCTCCTTGCAGAATAATTCCGATAATCTTGCTGCCAAACTCTTCTTCGCTGCAGGGGAAACACCATGCTTGCCGATGATGGACTCCAGTACCGCCTCCGTCAATAATTTATTCTCTATCACTGCATTCCCAACTTCTGGTAGGGACCCATCTTTAGAGAAGCTGATCTGTAGCCAGGCCAAGGGTGGCAATTATCCTTTTTCAGTACTTTATTTGATAACTTCCTAGAAAGACATGGAAAAGATCATCGAAGCATAAGGTAGAAGGCAAGACAGTGATACTCACCGATAAAGGTCCAAGGGGAGAATGAGTGAAAAGAACGGAGTTGCCTGGTGGGAAGGTTTCATCCTCGAAGACCTCTTTGAATTTCTCAATGGCTTTAGCTTCTGCGTCTGTGTAAATTCCAACAGATTTCCAGATGGCAACACAATTCTCTGACACCTTGTCTGAATACTGGCGACCCGTCAAAGGCGAGATCATTGTTACCTTTGTGAATTTCTCAAAGGGACCTATGAATATATAGCGGAAATTGTGATTGGAACATGAAAATTATATCATTCTATCTTCTAACTACTACTCTCATATCCATCAGCAAAACCACATTTCAGATGGATACCATCTTAAATATCAAATCAGGACAAGATATCAATCTATCTCCCAACCAAATTGGAATAGAGAACCAGAACAAGAATTCATTTCCATGCTCAATTATTATGTTTGGACTTCTTTTTTTATAATTGAGAATATGAATAAAATACTCTACTACTCCTTAGAAATGAAAGTATTTTTTTTTTAAATATTTTGAGGAGAACGATCCTAAAAAAAAAATTATAAATGATTTCATAAGAAATTTTTTTGATTTTTAAAAATATTTGTTAATGCAGTGACTGATCTATTAATATACTAATACGCCTCATTAAAAAAAAAATTATGACGATTACGTGTCCAACCTATATGCTGAAATTTACTATTTCCCTAAGATTTTTACCAATTTTTTCTCCATTTTCATTCCGAAAATAGTTGTTGGCAGATTTTCATTTGTTCACGTGTAAGATCCCACTACGGAAAATCTCGTCAAAATCCAGTGAAATTAATAAATAAACTTTTTTTGAACCAGGCCCAAAAATTAAATTTTAATCCATATAAATATACCATTTAAACTCAAAACCTAAAAAAAGTTTAAAAATTATATATAAATTTTTTATTTTTTCAAAAATGACTTTTATAGATTATAACAAAAAGAGTAGAAAATATTAATTTAAAATTTATTTTTTTTATAAACCCCAATAAAATTTAATTTAATTTAGTGATTTAATAAAAAAATACACCCTTTTTAAAAAAATTTAAAAAAAAATACACCTTTTTTTAAAAAATAAAAATAAATTATTATTATTATTTAAAAATCAAATATTTTAAAATATATATATATATTTTTAAAATTATACATACAAAAAATAACTAAAAATATGTCAAAATTATTTTTTAAAAATATTTTTTTTTAAAATTAATTTTTAAAAAATAATAAATTTATATAATAATTATTAAAAAATATTTAAATAAAAAAATTTATCAATTATAATAAAAAATACTCAAAATAATTTTAAAGGTATATCCATCTCTTCACATTTTATATTATTTCCATCGACAATACAACCTATACGAATCTCTTTCATATTTTATATTCTTTTCATTAATAATACATTAACATTTTATATCCTTCCCATTGATAATACAACTTTTATGGGTCGTCACTTGGTACAAAACACAATCATCCTCTTTTTTTCTTTTTTTTTCTTTTTTCATTACCTGTGACGACATCTCGGTAAAAGTCAACCGAATCCGCTAACTCCTCCACAGTCTTGCCCTTCCACTTGACGGTGAGCGTCGGAACGGCGCTGCTCTCCAACTACACTCCGATGGCTGTGAACTTCACGAACTTCCCTTGGATCTCCAAACCTCTCACCCTTGACCGGATCAAATCAGCAAACCCGACCAAAACAAAGGAAACGAAACGAAAATGTTTCGCGCCGGAGACTAACCTGCACCGCCGAGGAAGAGATCGTTGGTGGAGCCCGACGGCTGAAATAGGACGTTCTCGACCTGAACTTCGGTGACTAACGGCACTGGAGACATCTGTTGGGATTTAAGGGTATGGAAACTAATGACTAGCCCAAAAAACACAAACAAATAACATAATAAATAAGAAAAAAAAAAAAAAACTTATCAGCTGAGGCGTGACAAGCACTGTCCTTGAAATAGATCCACCCTCCTCGAAGACGAACTCGGTGCACTAGGGAACCAGTGGTCTACCTCCAGGATTCAACAGCCAAATCTCGCTTTGGGTGCACTCTATAAGCGAGATGTGTACAGCTCGGGTTTTGAATAAATTCCTCCAAGATGTATGAAAATACCCTAAAAAACTCTCTGGAAAATTCTCTCTAAAAATTAGGGATCTTTTTTTATGAGAGATGGGTGACCTACTTTTATAGGCCACTAATACAGTCCCAAAAGAAATCTACTTCTTTAGGAGATGACACAAAGTGTAAGGTGATTTTGAATGAAACTCTACTATCATAATCCCAAAGGAATCTACTTCTTTAGGAAATGACACAAAGTGTAAGGTGATTTTGAATGAAACTCTATTATCACAATCCCAATAAGACTTTTCCCTAAAATATAACACTAATAGAATAAAATAAAATATAATAAAATAAATTAAAAAAATAATAATTCCCAAAAATAAAATATTAATTATTTACACTTTTCCTACAATCCCCCACAAAGTGTAATTAATAATTTTTTTATTTTTTTTTTTATTTTTTTTTTTTTTTTGAGGAAAAAGAATCCAATGCATCAGTACTGGTGCCCAAAGGCTATGAACCAGTCTTAGGACAAATAAGTATTGAATCACGAAACATGGTGAAAATAAATTTCTATGAACCAGTGTTTCTTGATGTAACTCAAGGGACTTTTATCCACATTGGTTTCTCAACTACACTACGAGCTGTACAAAACGGATTGGCACAAATAGGCCATGCGCCCTACCTGGATATTCATGAGAGCTCTAGAGAACCTGCCTAAGTTCTCATAGGAAGCGGCCCCACCTCCACTCTCATATAGGTGAATCCATCAAGTATGTTCTGCATTTAAACATACCATTCATAAGGAATATGGAATTCATTAGGAGTAAACACTCAACCTTAGTCAATGCAGAATACGCTCTATCTACACCATAAGGATGGACTCTCATACAATTAGAGTTGATAGAGCATCTCAAGTCAACAAGTGATTTGTTATTACCCATATGAACCTACTTCATGGAATTTCCATTCTAATAGGTTGGGTTACCACAGCTTTTGACTTCTGTAGTAGGCATAAGCCCCATCCCCCTCGATGTTTCTTCCACTAGTTTCTTATTTAGTGGTTTGGTCAAAGGATCGGCCAAATTCAACTCTGACCTAACAAATTCTAGGGATATAACCCCTGTTTCAAGCAATTGCCGCACAATATTGTGCCTTAGGCGTATATGTCTGTTCTTCCCATTAAATATTTTACTCTTAGCCTTAGCAATTGCAGCTTGGCTATCACAACGCATAGACACAGACGGGGCTGGTCTCGTCCATAAAGGGATATCTGCTAAGAGGTTTCTAAGCCACTCAGCCTCAGAACTTGCCTTCTCTAAGGCAATAAACTCAGCCTCCATAGTAGACCGAGTAATGCAAGTTTGCTTGGCAGACCTCCAAGAAACTGCACTTCCACCAAGTATGAAAACATATCCACTAGTGGATTTCATCTCATCTGAATCCGAGATCCAGTTTGCATCACTAAATCCTTCAAGGACACTTGGAAATCCACTGAAGCACAAACCATAGTTAATGGTGCCTCTCAAGTACTTAAGGACTCTACGAATAGCAGTCCAATGGTCCTGATTAGGACTTTGGGTGTACCGACTCAATCTACCTACTGCATAAGCAATGTCAGGTCTGGTATAGTTCATTAAATACATTAGGCTCCCTAAGATTTGAGCATACTCTATTTGGGCAACACTAAGTTCTCTATTTTTCTTCAGCTGTAAGCTGGGATCGTAAGGAGTTGACACTGGTTTACAATCAAAGTGTTCAAACTTCCTTAGGATTTTCTCAACATAGTGCTCTTGAGAAAGTTTAAGCCCATTAGGTGTTCTAATTATTTTAATTCCTAGAATCACCTCTGCCTCTCCTAGGTCTTTCATATCAAACTTAGAGCCTAGGAATTTCTTGGTCTCACACACAACCTCTAGGTTAGTTCCAAAGATCAACATGTCATCAACATAAAGGCAGATGACCACACATGTGTTATCCTCATACTTGCTGTAGATACACTTATCAGCATCATTAATGGAATATCCATTAGTTACTAACACATGATCAAACTTGTTGTGCCACTGTTTGGGAGCTTGTTTTAACCCATATAGTGATTTAACCAATTTACACACTTTTTTCTCCTTCCCTGGAACTACACAACTCTCAGGTTGATCCATATAAATTTCCTCTTCCAAATCCCCATTCAAGAATGCAGTCTTGACATCCATTTGGTGTACCACCAAATTATGAATGGAAGCTAGAGCAATCAATACTCTAATTGATGCTATTCTAGTCATAGGGGCAAAGGTGTCAAAGTAATCTACATCCTTCCTTTGTTTAAAGCCTTTGGCAACTAAACGAGCTTTATACTTCTCTATGGACCCATCTTGTTTTAACTTTCTTTTAAAGATCCACTTACAACCAATAGTCTTTGCTCCAGGAGGTAAATCTACTAACTCCCATGTATGGTTATACATGATTGATTCAATTTCACTATTAATGGCCTCCTTCCAGAATGGTGCATCAGGAGAAGTTATAGCTTCTTTATAGGATCTAGGGTCCTCATCTATTAGGAAGGTGTAGAAACCATCTCCAAGGTTTGTTTCTTTCCTATCTCTTTTACTCCTTCTAGTTTCAAATTCAGAAGGTTCAATAGACTTGTCTCTTCTTGTTTTCTGAACTTCTTGTTCACCATTTAGTTTCATAGGAAAGATGTTTTCAAAGAAATCTGCATTCTTTGTTTCTACTATAGTATTGACATCTACAAGGTTGTTTTCTGACTTAGTAACAAGAAACCTATATGCCACACTATTCTTAGCATAACCAATGAACATTGCATCAAAGGTTTTAGGACCTAGTTTTCGTTTTTTAGATTCAGGAAGAAGAACTTTAGCTAAACACCCCCACACTTTAAGGTATGCTATATTAGGTGCATAACCCTTCCACAACTCATAAAGAGTTTTACTAGTTTTCTTGTAAGGTATCCTATTTTGAATATGACATGCGGATAGGATAGCTTCCCCCCACAAGTTCAAGGGTGCTCCTGAACTTACCAACATTGCATTCATCATATCTTTTAAGGTCCTATTTTTCCTTTCTGCTACTCCATTAGACTCAGGGGAATAAGGAGGAGTAGTTTCGTGAATGATCCCATGATCTTCACAAAAAGAATTAAAGGGGTTGGACTCATACTCTCCTCCCCTATCAGTTCTAAGCCTTTTGATTTTCTTACTTAGTTGATTTTCCACTTCAATTTTGTACTTGATGAAAGCATCTTTTGCTTCATCTTTGTTTCTCAAAAGATATACCCTTGTATACCTTGAGTAGTCATCTATGAAGGTTATGTAAAATCGTTTACCACCTCTAGTCATTGTATTTTTTAGGTCTCCTAAGTCACTATGTATTAAACTTAGTAGGTTTGATCCTCTTTCAACTGATTTGCAAGATTTCTTTGTGGTTTTAGATTCTACACAAGATTCATATTTTTCATGGTTTTCTAAGGATAATTTAGGGATTAAACTCAGTTCAACCATTCTCTTCATATATGAAAAATTCACATGTCCTAGTCTACCATGCCAAATATCACAAGAATCAACTATGTAAGCAGAAGAAGAAGATGCATTATTATTAATAATATCAGAAACATTCAACAAAAATAAACCCTGATTACAATAGCCCTTTCCCACAAATGCATCATTCTTGGTTAAAACTATTTTATCGGAGTCAAACAAGATCCTCACTCCTGCTTTTCCAAGTAGAGATACTGACACCAAGTTCCAACGAATATCTGGCACATGAAGAACATCACAGAGGGCAAGCACTTTTCCAGAGGTTAGCTTGAGAAGAACTTTCCCTTTGCCAATCACTGGAGTAGATCTAGAATCACCCATGAACACTTGTTCCTCTCCTTCCTTTACAGTGGTATAGGAAGTGAATGCACTTCCGTTACCACAGATGTGCCTGGTAGCCCCAGAGTCTACCACCCAATCCATCATATTGGTGACCATGCTCACCTCAGAGGAGATTACTGCTGTGATCACCTCTGTCTCTGCCAGATTTTCCTTTGAATTGGTGTTCTCAGTTCTCTTCCTGTGGCGACATTGAGCTGCATGGTGTCCAGATTTGCCACAGACAAAGCAATTACCTCGTTTTTTAATAGTTGAGTTCTGGACCTTGTTTGATGCATTGGGCTTAGTCCTAGAGTTTTGTTTCCTGGACCTATTGTTTTTGGGTTTAGGTTTTTCTTCTACTACATTAGCCTTAGAAGACAATTCCTTAGCTTTCTCAATATTGTCCCTATTTCGGTTTTGTTCCTCAATCCTAATATGGATTATTACATCCTCTAGGGACATCTGTTTCCTTTTATGTTTCATGTTATTTTTATAGTCTTTCCAAGACTCTGGAAGAGTCTCTACTAAATAACCAGCCACAAAAGGTTCGGGTAATTTAATGTCTTCAATAGCTAAGTCATTAATCAACAAGTGGTAGTCATGGATTTGAGATGATACATCTCTATCTTCAGTCATTTGGAAATTTCTAAAATTCCCTATGGCATATTTCTGAGTTCCTGCATCTTCCAAAATATATTTTTTTATTCATTGCATCCCAAATTTCTTTTGCAACTTTAAATTGACAATAAATATCAAAAAGTTCATTAGAAAGGGTACTCAGAATAGCATGTCTAACTTGTTTATTTCCAGTTTCCCAGGTTGGTAACAAATGAGAATCATCTTCTGGTTTTGGGTCAGTCAAAATGTGTCTCATGTTCACCACATCAATTGCAGAGAAAACCCTTTCCTGCCATCTCTTAAAGAATGTCCCATTAAAGGGATCAATTTTAGAGGTGTCAGGACGGGTGTGAACTAGGGAAGCTTCCATTTTGATTTTATTTCAAGATTGTTGGGATTTAAGGGTATGGAAACTAATGACTAGCCCAAAAAACACAAACAAAGAACATAATAAATAAGAAAAAAAAAAAAACTTATCGGCTGAGGCGTGACAAGCACTGTCCTTGAAATAGATCCACCCTCCTCGAAGACGAACTCGGTGCACTAGGGAACCAGTGGTCTACCTCCAGGATTCAACAGCCAAATCTCGCTTTGGGTGCACTCTATAAGCGAGATGTGTACAGCTCGGGTTTTGAATAAATTCCTCCAAGATGTATGAAAATACCCTGAAAAACTCTCTGGAAAATTCTCTCTAAAAATTAGGGATCTTTTTTTATGAGAGATGGGTGACCTACTTTTATAGGCCACTAATACAGTCCCAAAAGAAATCTACTTCTTTAGGAGATGACACAAAGTGTAAGGTGATTTTGAATGAAACTCTACTATCATAATCCCAAAGGAATCTACTTCTTTAGGAAATAACACAAAGTGTAAGGTGATTTTGAATGAAACTCTATTATCACAATCCCAATAAGACTTTTCCCTAAAATATAACACTAATAGAATAAAATAAAATATAATAAAATAAATTAAAAAAATAATAATTCCCAAAAATAAAATATTAATTATTTACACTTTTCCTACAACATCTTCGGGGATATTGCTGCAGAGAAACGAGGATGAAATCTTAGTTAGATGGAAGAGAAGGGACACCGACGTTTTATAGGAGGAAAACGAGGGATGGAAGAAACGGTGGTAGGTATTTCCCAAGCAGGAAAGGGTAGATGGGGACACATTGTGGATTCAGAGGTTAGCGTGGAGCCACCTTCACCATGAGCCAACCCACAGTCGAGATTGAACATTTGGGATTGAATTGTGGAAATCGAGTTGTGGCTAGTTTGGGGGTCCCGCGACGGGGGTTGCGGTCGGTGGGATCATCCGGAACGTGCCAGCTACAACAGCGTTGGTGGGATCATCATTCCGGCGTTTCCGACAGCCCATATGAGTACGAGTTTCCGACAGCCCATATGGGTACGAGTTCTTGTGAGGCGATGGGATCATCATTCTGGCGTTTCCGACAGCCCATATGAGTACGAGTTTCCAACAGCCCATATGGGTACGAGTTCTAGCCCATATGAGTACGAGTTTCCAACAGCCCATATGGGTACGAGTTCTTGTGAGGCGAAGCTGCAGTTGGGTTAAAGAAGATTTTTTTTTTTTTTTGGCGGGTGCTTCACTTATTAAGGGTAGTCATAGTATTTAAACAAAATAAGCCCTTAAAAGAATTATCATAATTTTACCCCATCCTTCAAAAGAATTATTATATATAGTGCTGTCACACGTTTCCCAGCCTATCCTTAAGGATAATTCTCCCTAAATTCCCTGAAGGATAATTCTCCCTAGAATTTAGGAAGAATTACCCTGATAGGCTTGGAAAAAAAAAATTATTAAAAATGATAGATAAATTTGATAATTCTTATAAAGGCTTAAATTTTTTATTAAATCAATTTACCTTAAATTTCTCAAGTCCATTTACCAATTGAGAAGTACATCTTCTTTATTTACAATTATAAAGTATATGTATAATACAAATGCAATATAGTTACAATGAAAAAATATTAACATTATGATACATTACAATATACCAAAATGACAAAATATTAAATTTATTTTTTACTAAACTAGCATTTCTAGGCTATCATGTTGTAATTTCAATACATGAAGTTGTTGATGGTAATCCAATAATGTATAAAAAAAATCTATAAAATTAATTTTTTTATATAAAAATATAAATGTACAATAAAAATACACTACAATTACAATATAAATACAATAACGTTATGATATGTTACGATAAGATAAAATTTTGAAAATTTTAATTTTTTTATGAAACTGGACAATTGTAGGTTTTTTGGTATATGCATGTCTAATATATACAACAAATATTGTTCTTTATTATATAAAATATGTCTCAATTGATTATAATTTTCAGTTTTTAATGAAAATCCAAATATGTTCATAAATACCCAAACAAAGTGATTCTAAACAAGCATGAAATAATTGAGAAATTTTTTTCTTCTGCCATGTCAAACAAGTCTCAACAACAAAACTAAAGTACAAACCTTTTCAATGGAAATCAATAATAATCATATCAAACAAGCCACCCGGAAAATAAATTAAAAATAAAAACACATCTTCAATATGACCAAAATAATATAAAAAATTCAAAAAAAAATAATTAAATAACATTTTACACAAAAAATGTAATTTATTTCTCAAAACCTCTTTCAATATTTAAAATCTAATATTTTAGATCTATCTTATTAAAATTATTAACATTTCGTTCCTTCAATCCAAATTTTAAATTATTTATTTATTTATTTATTTGCATAAACTGACTTTTTTTTTTTGTCATTTAAAAAAAAAAATCTTACCTTTAATGGATTTCTTGCTAGATTTACACAAAAATACAAGTTTTGTGGAAACTATTTCAGATTATAACCTGAAATACTAAAGTTTTTTCCTCTTTCCCTTTTTTCTTCTTCAATACCAACATAAGGAAACTAATAAGACTAAAAGGCATTTTAATGTTTACCAAAGGAACAAAGAATTTAGAGATGTGGTATGTAAATTTTTGCACAGGAGCTTTAGCTATCTGGGCTGAGTTGTAGCTGGTTTGGGGGTCCTGCGATGAGGGTTGCGGTTGGTGGGATCATCCAAAACGTGCCAACTACAACAGCGTTAGGTGAGATCATCATTCCGGCATTTCTAAAAGCCCATACGAGTATGAGTCCTTGTGGGGCGAAGCTACAGTTGAATTAAAAAAGATTTTTTTTTTTTTTTTTTTTTACTTTTTACTTATTAAAAATAATCTTGATATTTAAATAAAATAAGATCTTTAAAAGAATTATTATAATTTTCTCTACCTTTTAAAAAGAATTATTATATATGCCCACCTCTCTCATAGTCATATGTTCCCAGCCTACCCTAAAGGGTAATTCTTCCGATAATTTAATAGCAATCCCACTCTTCGATGTGAGGTCTGCCTCAGGTACTGGCAGGCCATAAATGTCGGCATGGCCCAAATACACGTACAGCAGTAGGAGTAGTTGAATGGTCTCGAGTTGAGGCCCACGAAGAGTCAGAGCTTGATATTTCAAGGTTATAATTCAATGAAAAATCTAATTTGCTAAAAAGAGATCCAATTGAGTTATCAATTCAACCCATAAATTGTCTTATTTGTACGATTGTACAACAGTTTCTTAGGTCCAAGCCCCCTCTAGATAACATATGTGCACAAAAGTAAATGCATAGCCTCATGTTAAGGCCATATCCGGGGCATGCTCATCTTTCTTTTTCTTTTTTTGACCTATTAAAAAGTTGGATACTCAGAGCTTCAAAATCCCAACCAATCCATAATTGACGTGAAATCAAATATATTTTATTTGATTATTTGTCTTCCATTATTATTTTCCTTGGCCTTTTGGGCTGTGACAAAAGGCCACCTATATTTACCCAGTCTTACTCTTATTGAAGCAGCTTCCAGCTAACAAATCCCATTCATATGCCTTTGATATATTTATTTTTGCCTCTATTATTGAACAAAATAATGTTAGGTTTATCCATGAAATTAAAATTGGTTTCATGACATGCAGTCAAAGTGAGACTTTTGACGAGAGTACGATAAATTTAAAAAGTTATTCTTAAATTACGATAATATAAAAAATAATTCTAAATTTACGGCAGTTTTTGTTAAATATGAGAGAGGAAATACCTCAAAAATTATTTTTTGAAAAGACGATTTCCAAAAAAAAACTTAACCCATTTCCCTTAAAAGTTAAAAAAATAAAATAAAATAATTTAAGTCAAAATTGTCTCTTCAAGAGACGATTTCCTTTTTTAAAAAATCTGAAAATTGTATTTTCTTTTTTTTTTTATAAAAAAAAAAAAAAAAAAAAAATCACAATGGGAAATCGTGTCTTTCCCTTAACCTCAAAATCATTTATGAATCATCATAGATTTCCTGTTATGAAATTTTATTTTTATTTTTTTAAAGGAAATCATCACAGATCATAACAAAAATCGTCTCTTCATCACAGATCATAACAAAAATCGTCTCTTGAAGAGACGATTTCCCACAGCCACTTTACTTCATTAGTATTCACTGCCATGACCTGTGCAGGCTGATGCATTTTGGGTGTCCTCTAGTCAAGCTGGTTGCTTCATATTGTCTGTTGGAGTTGTTTACCAGAATAACAGACCTGAGAAATAGAAAACACAACGAATTAAAATGTAACATGGGGCATCTAATTTCTGTAATGGCTATATTAGAAGGATTGGTTTTTCACAGTGACATTAGAGTGGCTATGAACTGTGCCCTCTGCTTGTTAACGATTCTGGGGTGGGAAAAGTTATGGATGCAGGACACAAAAGTAATTGAAAGGTGTAACTGGTGCAGGCTAATTGTTGAAGAGCTGGAACTGCCAAAGGCGTCAAAATCATTTATGGATCATCACAGATTCCCCGTTGTGAATTTTTTGTTTTTTATTTTTAAGGGAAATCGTCTCTTCTACTTATATAATTTTTTCCTTTTTTTTAGAAAATTTTAAGGAAAATCGTCTCTTCAAGAGACGATTTCGCATTGTGGAATTATTATTATTATTTTTTTAAGGAAAATTGTCTCTTCAAGAGACGATTTCTGGGTTAAGATTTTTTTTTTTTTTTTGAAATCGTCTTTTCAAAAGATGATTTCCAATTTCACAACCTTCCCTCTCTCCTACTTGGCAAAAACTGCCATAAATTTGAAATTATTTTTCATACTATCGTAATTTAAGAATAACTTTTTAAATTTACCGTACTCTTATCAAAAGTCCGTCAAAGTAAATGTCCCACAGCTTATCCCGTAACACCATTCTTGGCTTTCTCGGTTGAGCCAACAGCCAAAGCCACCTTGTGAATCAACAGAAGACCATTCGTGATGCCTGGATGTGCTTTGGTGCCGTCCTCATAAGCACTTACTGATACGGCCATACAGGCTAGTGAAGTGGAAGAGAAGCGGGGACCGACGGTGACGCGGCGTCGGTTGTACGCCCAAGTAGGGAAAAACAAAGGGTTTTGGCCGGTTTTTGTTTTTAACGTCAGACATTGTCATCTACTTGCGGGTGCACCATTGAATGTTGATTGGGTGTCAATGTTGATTGGACATCACTTTTGGTGTGGCAAGAACACATCATCCAAACAACACAAGCTACGTAGTGAATTCATGGGTCACCACTCACCAGCTAGGTGTAGTTGAAGCCTCAATGTGAGGCAGGTGTATACCGATTAAATAACGTGTCATTAAGATTCCATCTGAAAGTAATTCAAATAAATGGTCTCTAATTTTCTTTTTAAAAAAATTAGTATCTAATAAAATTTAAAAAACACTTTTAAAAATCAAAAAAATTATTTATAGTATTAAAAAATCACTTGAAATGTTTTCTAAAAAAATACTTAATAAAGTGATTTTTCTAAAAACACTTTCGATGAAAATACTTTTTATTAAAAACACTTTAAAAACAAAATACTATAAAACATACTTTTAAGTTTAATTGATAATTTAAAATTTCTCCTACTTGTAATTAGTTTTCCATAATATTGTATACATGTATCGATAAAAGGAGGTAATTGTCCATAAAACTCCTATTTTCGTCTTGTTCAATAAGCAGCTAATATCATAAACACACATGTAAAGAAGAACGAATAAGTTTTCCATCAATGTATGAATATTAGATCTCGAATGGATTAGCCCATTGTCCTAATTTTAGATTTTCATTACACTTGATATGTAAAAGGTCATAACTATCTTTAACAATATTATTCAAAAATATGATTTTTATGATTAAAGGTACAATCTATAGTTTGTGTTTCTAAAAAAATGTTTATCATTTGGTACAGAGCATAGCACCTCTAGTTTGATATTTAGTTCTATTTTTGTGCTTCGTTGGAAATTATTTATTGTTGTGATAATTTTGATTGTTGTCGATCACTTCCCTGATGTTGCTTTATAGAGTTTGCTCCAATCTCTCTCTCTCTTATTGAGTGTTATCTTACTTATTTTGATATAGAGCTACATCAAATAGACTTGATGGAGACCCAGAGAACGAGGGTTATATGAAAAAACCAAAAGGTTTATCTCAAATGGGAACAATCATTTGGTTCACAGGTAATGCTATTTATTCATTTGGTTTTATGAAGAATGACATGGATTAATGTACATTCCATAACATCAATGGACGCATAAGAAAATTTCATCTTATGACTTACATGTTATAATGTAATTTTTAGAGGGCTTACCACCACAATTTGTGTGATTTAAACTCTCTTATTTAGGTGTAAGGAAATAATATATAATAGCTCATTATCAGAAAAATGTAAAATTTAAATAATATCCATTCAGTTTCCCTGATATTGTGGGCAGATGCTTATAGGAGGAGATATTTGCCCATCTAACTCATTTTATCTTCTTTGATAGAAAGAATATATAAGAAAAATATACATGAAAAACAGAGGGGATGTCTTAGAGCTTTTCATTATTACATGGATATTATCCATCAGGTCTTGAATAAACTAGCCAATTGTCCAATTTTAAATTTTCATTATGCTTAACATATTGAAGACCATGATCATCTCTGAAAAGGTTTTTTTGGGAATCTGATGGTTGAGGGGGCGATCTAGTTTCATTGTTTGTGTTTCTAAACAATGGTTATCACTAAAAGCCCAAATTGAGACCAAGCTCAAATCTAAGGATCGCATAGTCCAACCCAACCCTACATTGAGGAGAAAAGAGGCAATCTCCCTGCATCACAAGTCCAATGGATACCTATACCTAATGACACACTTGGATACCCAACAAACTTTAGCATATAATTACTTTATCATTGTCCCAAAGGCAAGACAAGATGACATTTCTAACATTTCTAATATTTCTAACATTAATCATTCAGATTTGGTGCAAGTGGAATGCAGCCTGGTTAAAAAGCCAATCTAGATAATGCAGGCTGAGGTTACCAAATCCATGAATCGTTTAGGTTTGAACTACAAGGGAAGCTTCAGATTCAACCAAAATCCCAAATGCAAAGACTTTGTCCAGTGCTCCACCCCAAGTCCACTTTGGTAATTACTCAACGTACCACTGATGCCACACATGCTAGAAACTACTATAAACATAATGACTATCCCAAAAGAAAACAAGTTAGTATACCTATCAAAGAAGAAAAAAAAAAAGTTAACACATTTTTTTAGAGTATCTGAGAAGAAAATGAAAGAATTGAAAATATCCAAATGGTTTTGTCTTTGCAGGTGAGTAGAGAGATCCTCAGGAGTAGCAAATCATAAACCATCAACAAAAGGAAATCTATTGTTGCCACTAAATGGAGTATACTTAGCAGGCACATTCGAGTTTCAGAGGGGGGATAGAAACTCAAGTTGAACTTGCACTCAACTAAACCTAGCCTTTATCCCACATGGGAGACGGTGACGACCAATATCACTCACAACATGTGTTTCACCCAAAGTTCATTAACTAACTAAATCCATATTTGGTTCATAAGCCGAATGCATCATCAAAGCCTCAACACCATGGTTCTGGAATCCTACATCGTCTACATTGATGCATGGACAGTCTCTTTAGCATTTATTTATACCACAATGTCCTTTTGCGAAACAAATACGTCTGAATTGTGGATGGTGCAGCAGCTCGTGCTGACTAAATCTTTGAATGGAAAATGCCATGGTGTAAAAATTAACATCCTTGAAAGATGACACGATTTAGTCTACTGAGGAAGAACAGTGAGAAGATGCAGGGATTCAAGATGAACCCTCAACTCAGTTAAAAATTAAGTCACATGCCACATCCCGTGGAGTGAAAAAAGCTATTTGCCACAACTATTACTTCCTAATACTTGTATCAGAGACAATAATTTCATGGCCTTAAACCATGTCAAAATAGCAAACCAAACCACCAAAAAAAAAAAAAAAAAAGAGCCAGTGAATATGCCATCCTAGCTATGTGTCCAAATTGCTAGCACAGCAGGTCTAAATGGTATATTATCTTATTCACAAAACAAAGAAAAGAAATTTGCACCATACAAAGGAGTTAAAAAAACCCATGCTTAAGCAAAAAGGTAAAGCAGCCCTTCCCCAATAAATAGGCCTCATCGATTGAGTTGTAAAATAAATGAACCTCATCTAAGTAATGTATTCATTCAAGAATGAAAATCTTCATTTAATTTTTCACCAGCACTAGTGATTAACCTAAAAAGATGGCCACTCTACATCAATGAAAACAAATAATAAAGCAACAGAATGATTGAACATTAAAAGAAAACTATAAGAATGACAAATGTCTAAGGGCGGGGTGGTCAGCACCCCGAGGTTTGGGTCCCCATGGAAAGTCCTAAGGGCTTGGCCATAGAAGGTTCCTCGGTTATTAAAAAAAAAAAAAAAAAAATGGAATATCAAAAAGTACCATATTTACAAGGATACTGCACCACAGTATTTATTTTCTTTCAATATTATCCTCACATAAAATTTAGTGAATCAGTTATAACATCAATTTCTCATGCACAGAAAATGACTACTAATATTATAGATGTCCAACAACTTTTCCCATACAAAATTGATGACAAAATGATATCTTCTACCAAATATATTCTCATTAGTCACCCCAAAAAAAGAGGTTGTAGAATTCTCAAACTCAATTATATCACCAAAGCCACCAAGCAGTGAAAGTATACTATTAATTCCTAATTATTCTTATCAAGCAACTAATTCTTTAATGACAAAAATCTTATCTAATGGTCTAACTACTGAAGAATCATGTCCTATCTCCATACACCTATTTTTACCATGCAATCATAGAAGCTGGAGGCTTGTGGTGCAACTTGGTCCACTTAAACTTGAAAATCAAACAAGAACATTCCCAAGTTATAAAAGTTTGGAACAAGTTAAAATTGGATCAAAGGAGTAACCCACCCACCTCAACGAGTAAAGCACAATGCATGCTATGGAGAAAGGACTTTACAAACAGAAAATAGAAAAGGAAAGCCAACCTCACTGATACAATATGCCCTATGCCTCCAAAAAATGCACAAAACTCTCCCCCACCATTCAACCAACTACCTAGTTAGGTTAAACAGTTACATCAACAACCTAAACCAAGCACATAATTTGGACAGTTATACACAACAAACCATTCTATAAGAATGAATAACAAATCATACAGAACATTAGAATCAATCACAAAAGTATCCCATAATGCTAAAGAGTACAATTCATAAGTTGCAGCAAAACCAGGTCCAGCAAATACAAAAACAGAACAAGTTCAAAATCTACTTTGTAACTTAAAATTGGTATAGCAGCAAAACATTACACTAATCAAAATGACCACAATTCAAGTATTAAATTCCAAAAACAATTGTCCTTATTACGAGTAAGGAGTAAATGGGAGAAGCTATCCAAGCAGTTTACCTAGAAGCCAAAAGGGCAAACTCCCGAAAATTCCTGCAGCCAAAGAAGTGTACAGACAATGTGAAATGTCAAAGATCAAACTCTTCATCACGAAGGGTGGCCAAAGCAACCTCTTCTTCCTCCTCATCCAGAACAAAGTACTCATTCTTCTCAACTGGCCTGAACATATAAAACATCACCAAGTAGAAAGCCAAACTAGCAATCTCCTCAGCTGCATTACTCACCCACTGATACTTGTATGCTGCAATTGTCCTGAGCGCAAACACGACAATTCTAGTAAAGTACAAGTATCCGATAACAACAACGTAAAACTGCCTAAAAAGGGTCAACTTTGCCAAATTCCTAGCAGCCTTCCCATCTGTCTTCGATGTTTCCCTCAGTGACCTAATTGACCACACAATAGGAAAGAGAATTGCACAACAACATATGATATCCACCAATAAGAACACCTGTTGCCAAGTAACCCAATCCTTAATAAAGGGTCCGGTTTCACCAATCACCACGGATGCTACATTGGCCAAAACCTGAAGTGGGATCACAATCATCAATACCTTCTTCTCCTTCTCCTGTAAGAAGGGCTTCAAAAACGACCACCCAGTCCCAACCAACACAATCACAGTGAACAACAGGGTAACCCTAATAAATTGGAATATATAGAACAATACATCCCAACCGTGTGGCGTGCCGGTGATCTTCACATAGTGCTTGTCCTCTGCTGCGAATAACAGATTCAACGCCTTCATGAGCACCAACGCGGTCATGAGCAGGTGAATCCGATGCACAGACCTCTTGTTCTTAGAACAGTAGTAGCTCCAAAACCCTAGGAAAACGAAATAGGCGAGGGAGAAGAGAAAGAAGAGCGCAGGCAATTGGGTTTGGCCGGCGGAGAGATAGTCCTTGACGCCGTTGTCAAGGTTATAGATTTCGGTACGAACCGACATGGTGACCAGAGATTCGGGATTACAATTGGCGAAGTAGAGGCTGTATTCGTTGGGGATTCCGACGGGCGTGGTGCGGTTGAAGGCGATACGATTGGAGGTGAGGTCTAGGAAGGTGAAGAGGTGGATGGTGAATTGGGAGTCAAGGACGCAGAAATTCGGGTTTTGGGCGGATTCTTGGACGACTTGGAGGAGGGACTCGTCGGAGAGGAGGAAAAATCCGATGCGGGACTTGGCGGGGGCACCTGTGGCGGCGGAGGTGGCCTCGACGGATGGGCCGGAAACGGCGATCGAGACTTGGCCGGTGTGGGTAAAGCCGAATTTCTCGAACAGAATCATGTGGCGGGCGTCCGATGTGATTTTTAGGTTTTTAATTTCCGCGACGGAGGCGGCCATGAGAGAGAGGAACGTCACGGCGAGGAGGAGAATCTCCATGGTCCTAGCCATTCTGCAGCGGTGGTTTGATCGCAGATCGGTGGCGGACCTGGCCCCGACGGCCGTGGTTCTACTGAGATCTGGGCGGAAATGACAAGATTCGTGGAGTTTACCAAGAGCCTAATAAAAGAACCAAGACTTCGTTCACTTAAAGACGATGATTTTTGGTCCACTGGCCCCACTACTCTGAACTCCTCCAATCATCACTCTTCCTTCCGTTCGAAGAATTTTGGCTTCTCGTTCCAAGATTTAACGCGGTTTTTAAGGATGTTTTTAACTTTCAGGGCATTTCAAATTGTTAAATATTTATTTAAATAAAATTTCGCATTTTTACAGTCTTTTAAATCCAATAAAATATTCCACAATCTTATAATACAATTCAAAACAAAATTGTAGAAATATTACTTTTCTAATTAGAATATCATTTAAAATACTAAAAAAAAAAATTAAATTTTTTTTTTTTTTTTTTTAAATATGTAAGGATTCGCATTCAATCGTATGAATATTATCTGCTCTACCCAAAATAGGTCCTTACAGCTTTAAAACGCATTTACATGATTAATTATGAATTATTATAAAATAATATCAAAGTCGATTTGTGACCTAAATATTGAGATTTGTTTTGGCCCATAAAGGTTATCTATTTATTTTGTCCTATAATCTCATAAGACTCGATAAGGATGTTGTGTTTGTACAAATAATGATTGTCATGTCTCACATCAAATAAAAGAGAGTTTTAATGTTATATAAATGTAAACCTTTTTTAATTTAAAGTTATGAGAGCATATTTGAACCCAAAATAAATAATATTTACATGATTATAAACAAATCATTATAAATAAAATTAAAGACAATCTCCTATCTCAATGTGGAAGTTTATTTGAGCTGGTGACTAGTGTATGTATATCTACACAATTATAAGCAAGTTGTTATAAAATAGTAAATTATTTTTTTCTCATTTTTTCACAAAAAAAATAGTAGGGAAAAATATTTTTTAATAATTAAATTATTTTTCCTCAATTTTTTAAAGGTGAGCCAAAATTTTGCTTTTTTGGTTCCTTTTTTCTTCTTTATAATATTTCTTTAAATAATTATTCTACTTTAAAAAAATATATATATTTTATTGTCTATAAATATATTTCTAGAATGGTGTTTCCTTGAAATTTGGGTTCTAAATTCTATTTAAACATCATTTTTAACTTCCAAACATTTATCTCTATTCAAATTTTGGTTGGTAATGATTGGATCATGTAAACTTTAGTAACCAATCTTGGTACGACACGTAGACTACAAGGTGATTTAAAACATATGAGTAATTATTAAGGTGTGTTTTTAAAAAGGTTCGTTTGGATTTTAAGGATAATATCATTTTTAAGAGAGACTTAATTTTAAATTGGATGATGATTAGAGCTAAGAACTTGGAAAGAATTTTTCTAAAATATTTATAAATTTAAAAAATTTATAACTTTTATGTGAATAACAATTTTGCATTAATTTTTTTTTTTTTTTTTTTTAATTTGAAACTTCAAATAAAGAACAATATTTTCCAAGGATGATTGGATTGGAGTTTTGAGTATTGTTATTTTGATTTACTTTCTCCCCCGTTGCCAAACACCTAGGAAGTTGGAGATATATCAGGCCCTGGAGGTGGGCCGGTCCCAGAACTATACTAGGCTTGGGCTTAAAATGGCACTTGTAAGCCTGATCCAAGATTGTGCTCCCTAAGCCCAAATAAGGTCGTCCAAATGTAATTTCTCACTGAATTAATCAAAATTATAAGCAAATTATATAGTAGATTGAAATTTTAATAATATAAATTTTAATTTAAATAATGAGAACTTGCTTGATGAGGACATGATTTGATTTTTTTTGTAAAATCAAATAT
This sequence comes from Vitis rotundifolia, assembly GCA_030254885.1. NCBI lineage: Eukaryota > Viridiplantae > Streptophyta > Magnoliopsida > Vitales > Vitaceae > Vitis > Vitis rotundifolia. The sequence continues at coordinate 2,080,755 of CM058163.1, forward strand.
TTGAATCATATATTTATACGATATAATAAACTAATTATAGCAAATATATTTTTTTATAATTAAAAAATTTAAAATTATTGTAATCAAAATATATTTTTACCTTTTGTTTTCAAAAAATCGATAATGGAAATAAAAATTAAGGGTTTGTTTGGAACTATTTTTGAAAATAGTTTTTTGTTTTTAAAAATAAAAAACAAAATATGTTTTACAATGAAAAACTATTTTATGTTTTTCGTTATTAAAAATATAAAACATGATGTTTTTATAAAATAATTTTTAATTATTTTATATTATTTTTAATTGTTTTCTAAATATTATTTTAAGAAATAATTATGTAAATATATAAAATAATTAAAAATAAAATATTAGATATAAAAATTATTTTAAAATAGATTATAAATATTTTAAGTTTTTAAACAGATTTTTATTTTACAAAAATAAGATAATAGTTTTCAAATACCATTTTTAAAAAAAATTACCAAACAAACCGTAAATATTTTTTTATTTTTTTAAAAAATAAAATGTAAGTTAAAACTAGTTTTAAATTTGTGCAACTTTCATTCCAAAATTAAAACCAATTACATGAACTACATGGGTCAAAAGGTCTTAAGACTCTAAAATGAACAAGTATGTTAGGACAAATGTGGACTGTTAGGTTGGTTCAGCCAAAAGATTAAAACGACGCCGTATTGAGTCTATCGGGCATTCAATCTCACGTCACACAGCTCAAGAAGTTGACTGCCTCCCTTCCACTCTCTCCAATTTTCCAATCCACTGCGTGCTCTCCAAAACGAGAACCCTAGCGCGATTTATCCACCCTGTCTCTGGATTTCTCGTTTTCATTGGCCTCGATTTTCTTGGGAATCGAAGGAGGAAAATGTCGTGGTTGAGATCTGCAGTGAGCAAAGCCGTGGAGGTCGGCAACAAGAACAACCTCACTCGCACCGTTAAGAACTACGCCGACTCTGTCGTCCAACACGCCGGTCAGGCCGTTGCTGAGGGCGCCAAAATTCTTCAAGATCGCATTGTAATTTGCGTTATTTCTATGCTTCTCTTTGATTTTGAACCGGAAATTTGGACTAATTTGGAATTTCTTGAGATGTTTTCTACTGTAATTGGGAATATTTGTGCTGATTTCAGTTGGAATGGTTCCTTTATTTCATTTAGGTTCTGTTTGGTTATTGGGAAAAGGGAAGGGAGATTGAAAGAAGGAAAAGGGGAGGAAAATGAAAATGCTGGTGTAGCCTAATTGAATTTCCCCTCACATGTGTCACATTATTTTGACTTGTTTCAATGGCGTATATTGATAGGGAGCTCGGAGTTACAGAAGCTTTAGGCTGACTGTTAAAAGATTGGAGGAGGCTGCTGTTTCTTGCAGGGGGCCTGAGAGAATTCATTTGCTGAAAAGATGGTTGACTGTGCTTAAAGAAATCGAGAAATTATCTGGAGCGCCCTTTGAAGATAAAGAAAAGAACTCTGAGCAACAAGCCGCAACTGATGAAGCGAGGGATAATCCAAAAAAACCATCTCTGGTGAGAAAACACATTTCTCAATTATTTCCTCATCCTTTTCTGATAAAAAAATTATATGTATATTTTCTCATGCTTCAGTTACATAATTGAGTCTAAATCCTTACCTATGCCTGATCCGCATGGATTTTTGTTTGAATGCCTTGATATGTTAAAGGAAGTTTTTATCAGTGTTAGACTTCTATAAAGGGAAGCGCTCTGGTTACTTTCTAGGCGGCAGTGTATCAATAGTCTAATCCTTTGGCTTTATTGATAGGTTTTGTATTATGACTCTGATATGGGGAGTGGACCAGTGAATTTTCGTGATGTGTTTCTTCACAGTCAAGCTCTCGAGGGCATAACATTGTCTATGGTATGTTAAACCAATTTCTTATTTGTGCGGACATTTAACTTCTAATTTTCAACTAGTTGAAGTGCAACATATTTATTTCCATTCCAGAACTCCATTAATTATGCTATGATTGATGTACATGTGTTGAACGTGTAGTTTCTCATCAGTGTTTTTGAAAGCATAAGTTTGAGGTGAGTTATTTATTGAGCCAAAGTGAAAGGCGTAGCTTTCAAGATCTTAAAAATGAAGCACAAATTTTGCATGTGTAACACCTTTTTTCTCTTTTAAGATAAATTTTTGTATGATCCTTCTTCAGCATGCATGAGGCCTCTTAGTTAGGAGCATACTACCCAGTACTCATCAGGCAGCCCTAACAATGTTCTTATGAATGTATTGTAGTTATTTCTGATGTCCTTGATATTCCTATTGGCTACCATTCTTGTTCCATTTTCAGCATGGAGCATTTTCCTTTTAGGTGCATTCTCCCTTTTGGCTTAGTTACTGTTACTATATTTGAATCATTTTTATTTTTTATTTTTTTGATAGGTTACTATAATGGAATCATACTCAACAGCTTCTGAAAATTTTCACAGTTCTGCCATTTTTGATAGGAAATGAGTTGCCTATGATATGATACCTCAAGTATGATACAGTCATATATTTCACTAAAATTATCATTGGACTCTGCTCCGCTGAGCTTATTGTTTTTTTTCCTTTTTGTTTTTTTTTCCCTTATTTTTCCTTGTTGATTCCTTTTTAGGGGTTTTTTTCCCACTTCTTTGAGATCTTTATATTTGGTTACCTTGAAGGGCAACTCATCCTTCATTTTAGGTTTCCTTAATGTCCATCAAGTTTATGTTTCTTATCACCAAAAAAAATGAAAAAAGGATGGTAGGATAAGATCATTTATTTCTGTTAAGTTCTCATATGACTCAGGAGTAGAAAGAAAAAAAGAAAAAAAAGAAAAGAAGGAGATTTAGTTCCAAAAGTATGATTGAAACTTCAAGTCATTGATTTTGTAAAGAATAATGCCAGTTGAAATTGATTTATTTCCAAATGCTACGATTTAAACCTATAAATTGTGCTACTAGGATTTAATATTTGATTATGTTCATTAGCTTGACATGGTGCTTTTGTGAGTAAGAGAAAGGAAAAGGCTTGGAGGGCTGCCCCCCTTTGTTTAATGTGGACCTTATGGAAGGAAAGAAATGAAAGAGTGTTCAATGACACTGAACGTTCCGACCAAGCTTTAAAACTTTTTTTTTTGTACACTTTTGTGAATTGGGGTAGGGTGTATTTAGAGGATCATTCTTTGTCCTTGATTGATTTTATAGAGTGGCTCTTGTCTAGATAGGAGAAAGGTTTTATTTCTTTTAGCCTAGCTTCTTGGGCGATGCTTGTATACTTCGTGTGTACTCTTTTGGCCTCTTTTAGGCTTTTCTAATACAATCTCTTATTTGCCTATAAAAAAAAAAAATTTGATTATGTTCACATTTTTGTATTATGATTGGCTTTCTGTGCCTATTATGTGTTTCAATCTTTAAAATAAAATTGAGTCAAATTAAGAGTGTTATCTTGATAGAACTTGTATATTTTTAAAATGGAAGTATGCTTTCTTTCAACCTTTGACAATGCTGTGATATTAAATGAACTTTTCATTTGCATTTGTAATTGCTGATCATGAAGTTTAACCGCAGGTTAACTTTTTCTGTGACTCAGATTCTTGAAGCACCAAACGAGGAAGAAGTTTCTCTTCTCCTGGAGATGTTTGAGTAAGTTTGGTTGCTAGAATAATTCTGTATAATACCTGATGGTGGTTGAAAGTGTCATATTGCCTGTGGGGTTTTGATGGAATGAACTTCATTGCTTTCTATTGTTGTCGACAATTCTAGATGGGAAGTTTGGGATTAGTTAGTTTCAATGTGATGCTGGAGTATATTTTATCTTATTTTTGAGTTTGTTTGCATCTTCTTGATGATCTCTTTTGATCTACTGAGACAAAAATAATAGTCTTTGAGTGCCTATGTATAGTTATAGGTTCTATTAGATCATGCTGGGCGTTGAGCTACTTCTTTGATACTCTTGTGAGAGAAAATTATCAGGTTCCTTTTTCCAAAGAGATATATGTTGTGAGCAGCTAATAGTTTGGCTCAATTTGAATTGTATCTTTTCCTGTTCTTTCAATTTGATACATGCAGGCTTTGTCTTACTGGAGGAAAAGAAGTTCATAATGCCATAGTGAGCAGTATACAGGACCTTGGAAAGGCTTTTTCAAGATATGAAGATGAAGTACTGGTAAAGATGCGAACCTCTTGACTACACTTTTAAGATTTCATTAACAAATGCTCAAACTTGAATACCCCAGCCAAGATTAAATTGCTGAGGATGCAATAATGTTATGTTGTTCTTTCAAAAGGGAATAATCATATTGTTAAAGAGTTCTTAGTAGTTGTTTAGTAAGGGGTAGTTTAATCTATTTTTTTTTTTTTTTTTTTGTAAAAGTCTATATATATGCTTTGTACCCTTTCCTTGAAGAATACGACACTATTTTTTCTCTCACTCAACACTCAAATAGAAGTCTGCAAGAGATATCTACTTGTTGAATGGCTGGCCATGCAAATTCCTTGACTCCTCCCATTCTCTCCTCTCATCCCCCTCTCCCCAACCCCAATTCATACACAATCATACGCAAGAGAGGAAAAGTTTGCCAATCCTCCATGGGTTTTGGAATGTCTTCTTTCATTATAGAATTTTGCACTTTTCATTGTTATTACAACCTTATCCACCACATTTTCTATGGTATACATGAGAAAATTTTTGCGTGGATTAAAAATATATACCTGCATTGTCTCAGTAGCATTATTAGATACTGGCATAGCAATCAACTACAAATAACAAGAAAGATTCACCAACTGATAACCTTATACTATAGATAGGAATTAAACAACTCATATCACATGGTGAGATAAACCTATACATTACTCCAATAACTGGCTGTATATATGAAAATAAAGAGAATGGTCTTGCTAAAGTATCATTCAATATTCAAAGCTTGTTGTCACATCAATTCTTTTATAAACTCTTTATTATTATTATTATTATTATTATTTTTTATTTTTTACATCAATAGAAGATATAAACAGATAAAAAGGCTTATGACCATATTAATTGGGCCTATTTGCTAGAATCCCTGAAAAAATGGGTTTTGGCAAAAACTGGATTGGTTGGATCATTTGTTGCATTTCTACAACTAGCTTTTTGGTGTTGGTGAACAGCACTTCAACTGGGTTCTTTGGGAGCTTTAGGGGTTTAAGGAAGGGGATTCTCTTTTTGTTTTAGCTATGGAAGGAGTCAATGTTTTGTTGAAGAAAGCAAAGGGGGGAGGTTTTATTTCAGGGTTTAAGATAATTAGTAGGGGAGGTGTCTCACCTTTTATTCACAGATGACACACTTATTTTTTGCGAAGCGAACCATGATCAAGTAGTTTACTTTAGGTGAATCTTTATATGGTTTGAAGCCTTATTAAGGTTAAAGGTTAATTTTGGAGAAGTGCAAGTTAATTCTGATGGGCAATATTCCTAATGTGGATGATAGAGTGATTGAGATGGGTTATAGGAAGGGGATGCTTCCTACTGTGTGTTTGGGGCTCTCTTCAAGGGTGTCTTATAAGTGAATGATGTGTTACCTATCAAGAAAAAGAAAAAAATCAATGATGTGTTGGCATTCAATTGAAAAGAGAGTCTACAAGAGGTTGGTCATGTAGTAAAGATAGTATCTTTTTAAAGGTGGGAGGCTTACTCTTATAAAAAGCACTTTCTCAAGGTTTCTGTTTGTCAAATGTCTCCTTTTGTCTTGCCCAAAAAGAGTAAGCTCAAGGCTTGGGACATTTTCAAAGGGACTTCTTGTTGAGTGGGGGTTCTTCGAAGAAAAAACTGTATCTAGTGAGATGGGATATTGCTTGTACGGGATAAATTTGATAGAGATCTTGGTATTAGAAAGCTTTCCATTCTCTAAGGCACTTCTAGGAAAGTGGTTATGGAGGTTTGCATCTGAAAACGAGTCCCTTTGGAAGAGGATTATTGTTAGGAAGTATGGGGAGGAGGAGAGGAGATGGTATACTAGGGAAAGTAGGGATGGTTATAGAGTTGGGTTGTGGAAGGCCATTAGGAGTGGGTGAGGCTTCATTAGCAGAAGAACCTCTTTCAATGTGGTTAATAGTAGATGGTGAAGGTTTGGCATGATATCTAGTGTGGTGATTCATCTCTAAGAGATTCATTTCTCACAGGAACCACCATCAAATGTGTTAGGTTTTTTCAAAATGGAAACATCTTTATTTTTACTTTTTCTAAACTTCTTATCTACTAAGCTCATCAATGTAATAGATACACTCAAGGGATTATAGTTCTAATGAAATACATTATTGTTTGATGAAAATAGGGTACTCAAAAAGGAAAAAAAAGAAAGAGAGCAACCATTCTTCTTTCTTTTAAACTATCATGCTCTCTCTTTGTCTCTCTCTCGCGCACACACACACACACACACAAACATATCTTGTGGTCATATGTATGTTTTGTGTTCTGAATTATCTGTGACACTTGTGCTCATGCTCCCACTTGTGCATCAACTTGCACCTCTCACTTGTGCTTAGATTACTGTTCTATGCTCTAGCTACTTAGGTTGTTTGTGGAGTTCTACATTTGAACAAGGATTCCTCTCCATGATGATTCTCTAAGCTTAAGAGTATAGATAGGATACAATTTGTCTATTGATTATGCCAAACATGTTGCTATGAAAGCTTTTTTGTTTATTAACAAGTGGTAATCTTTTCCTTCCAGGTGAAGCGAGAGGAATTGCTCCAATTTGCACAAGGTGCCATAACGGGGTTGAAAATTAATGCTGACCTTAGAAGGTGGGTTTTTAATTTTTTATGCTTGAACCTTAAAATTTTGTAGAGATTATCTGACTCAAAAAAATAAGAAATAAAATAAAAACTAAAAAACTTGGTAGAGAATAAGGCTTGTGGTTGGCCTCATGAATCCTTTTACCTGTCACTGCTTTTCCTTTGTTTGACAAAAATACAAGGTTTCTAACATATGAACTTTCAGAAACCCTAAATGCATTGTAGGTAAGGGCAAATGCTGATGTGTATTTAATGAACCTACATATGAGTACACTACCACATGGGTAAATGGATTGTCTCTTTAAAGTTGCACAAGTCCTTCCTGCCACCCCTCTTTGAGAGAGACCCCTAAGGTCAATTTGTGATATTGGAGTTTTAGAGAACTAGCTCTGCTTTATCAGCAACTTTGTGAATGGCTAACTTGCTCTGTCTACACGTCCTTCCTCTTACCCCATGAACCACCAAAAAAAGAAAAAAAAAAAAAAAATCCTCAAGAATGAAAATGAAAAAAACTCCAAGAAAAAAAAAAAAGAAAAAAAAAAAAAAAAACAACTCCAGAGTAGGTTAACTGGCCGGTTCCATGATCAAGTTAAATTTTAGCTTTGGTAAACATAGGAAACAAACTTCCATGCTCTCTTGGGTTCTGTTGTGCTGCCAGTGATCACGTATCTTCCTACATAAATTTTTATTCAGATAGGTATCTGAAGTGCCTGTTAGATGTTTCACCCATTTTGTGATCTGTTTTCTGGCCACAGAATAGACGCTGAAGCCTCTAGTCTAAAGAAAAAACTTGATGGAATGTCTCTGTCTGGGAAGCCTTCAAGTGAAGGTCATTTAGAAACATCTGAAGAAACAACTGTTGCGGCAATACAGGTGAGCTTGGTTATTTTAATGATTTTGGTTTCAAATATTACTGGGTTTTGTAGTTTTTGTGATTATTTGGATGTCATGGATATTTCAGTCACTGAGGACAGAAAATTTATGTTATGTGTGTGCTGACTCAGTTAGCTTTGAGGCAAGGCTGAATAGAAAACATTGATTTTATTCCTTTTGATTTCTGTTTTTTTCTCTTCCTTCTATCATTTATTCTTTTGTATTTTTTTTTTATTATTTTAAAATTAGAAACTAAGTATCTGTATGGATACACATCTTTTTTTTTTAATAAAAAAAAAGTAGAAAATAATTATAAATTTTATATAAAAAGTGGAACCTTTGGTACAAAAAGTATAGATTTACTTTGTGTTTAAAAATCACTTTAAAAAATTTTAAAATTTGAGGTTGTAAAAATTTTTTGATACCTCAATTTTTTAAAAAGGTTTTTAAAACCCTTATCTTTTCAATGAAAGTCTTTTAAGAATTCTTGTATCTTATGTAAAAGATATTACTATTTTCTGATTTTAAAAACTAAAAACAAGAAGTGCGAGACTGGCTGTAACTGGTAAAATATAGAAAATTTTGACATGGGAGACTGGCTGTTGATACTGGTAAGGGTTTTCAAAGGTGTTTCAACTTGTCAGCCAGGGACCAAGTGGGAAGGGTAAGAATATGAATCTGATCACCCAATTCTTCCAGCAGGCTTTAAAAGAAGCGCTTGTACAAATTCGAGTTTGTTCCAGATTGGAAGGGCTTTTACTGAAGAAGAAATTTCTAAATAGTGGAGACTCACCAGAAGTTCATGCTCAAAAGGTATGTTTCTCTCTTACTGTCGAGTTGTTCCTTCGTTACATATTTTGAAAGCATCTTTGTATTGGTGATGCTCTTTGTTACATTCAAAGAAGGTTAAGAACATTGCTGTAGGTTTGTTTATTATGCCAAAACATTGCTGCCAACGTAGATACGTGAAAAAGGTTATCAAAACCATGTGATTTCTTATATTGGTCTCTCTAAACACCCCATAAGAAGGAGCAATCAAATTTCAGATAGACTAATATAATCACAGTGGCCAAGATCCTTCTGTGGCTTGAAACCATCAGGAAATCATTGGAGGTCCTATCTTTGCCACTGTTATGGAATTTATTTGAAAATGCATCTAATTAATTCCAATTCACACAGAATTCTCTGATAAATCTGAGCAGAGAGCCTGAGAATGTGGCATCACACTTCACGCAGGCTGTTGGTCACATCAGCAGTTGTCAGACACTCCTTTGATTTGTTGAATTCAGATCCATGGTCATGCCTTTGCTGATCCAATTGTCAATGTTTCTGGATCACAAGAATTGAGAGGAAGAAAAGAAAAGAGATGGGGATTGTAAAACTAAAAAAAATGGAACTTATGAGGATTACAGTCCCGCTGAACATCCTATGTGAAAATTCTTGTCTTAATTACCAGAACTACCAATTAATACATCAACACCAATTATTCAAACTGTTAGTTTCTTAATAAGCATAATTTGTTTTTGTCCTCATTTACTAGTTCCTAATTCAAGTTATAGACAAAAAGTTTCTTTTTTAAATGAGGTTTCTCTGGGTTTTCAATCAGTTTATTTTGAGTTCCCTTAGAGCTGTAGAACTTTTGATTACTAATGCCATCTTTATATATGTATAAAATAAGCAGGTTGATAAGTTGAAAGTTTTGTCAGAATCTCTTGCTAACTCCTCTACAAAAGCTGAAAAGCGCATTGCAGATCATAGGTATGAATCCAAACCTAAGAAATGTTTTGTCTTTTTTGTTTCCTATATTTGACATTCTCTAATCAGCTGGTTATTTTATTCTAAGAGTTCCAAGTCTTCGACTTCAAGTAGTCTCTAAAAAAGTCACTTAGTTTTTTTCCCTTGTGCCTCATGCCATCTTGTGTTAAAGTATTTATTAGTTCTAAACTGAGTCTTTGAAAGTACTGCAGTTAAAACATTTTAATGTTCTCTTTCTTTTGACGTTTCCCTTCTGTTTGGATTGTGATGTGGAGTCAAATCATAGTTCATAAGATAAGTAGGGTTCTCAGCTTCATGTGCCTGAGATAAGATAGTTGGATTCAGCAATTTATTTCTTGCCCTTTTCAAATCTTCTTTTCTTTTTCAATGTATAATGTTTGAGATAAATTTTAGTTTAGATTGTCCAAATTACTGGAGTGATTGTGCAACAATTAGGAGCATAGTTTCATCAGTGGCATTATATAGGCATAGATATTAAACTCCCTCTACCTAAGCAGAATCTATCTAGTTGACTTAAATTTTTTTTTTCCACTACATCATTGTGCCCCATGCAAAGTTGTGATTCAACATCTTAGGAGATTTGAATTGAACTTGTCTGGAACTAAGGTTTGTCCTAATAGGAAACAAACATTTCATGGCCAAAAAGATAAAAGGGATTCAAGGATGAGCTATCCTTGAAACCAAATGTGATAATAAGTGCAAACCAAGGAACCAGGGGGAGAGTTCCCAGAGCTATATTCAATAATCACTCAAAAGTGAAGGATATCCCTTACAAAAGCTTCTGTTAGGAGACTCTAATCTTTGCTAGCAAAAGGTTTGACCTAAGGATGAGCTTTGGCTCCTCAAACAAAATTAGTTTGAGGAAAGGCGATGGGAATGATCATTGTTGAAAAGGAGACTGTAAGATTTTCTTGTCTGTATTTATTAACTGGATATCTCTGAGAAAATTATTGATGTTTTTCTTTTCTTTTTTGTTGACAGTTAGTTGTCAAACCACAACTTCTCAATGTGCACTTATGAAATCCTTATTTATGGAATTACCAAGAAATATATGTTAACTTGTTTAGCAATCCTCTTTGGAACCACTTCCAATGAAGAAATGTTGACATGCCTACTGTCTCAATAATTATCAATGGTGTTAAGTTTGTATAGAATATGTTTTTGCTCAACAACTTTTGTTCTTTTTAACTTCATAAAAGTGTTGATTGGGCTGATGTTAGGTTGTAGAATAATCCCATTCCTTGTTCTGGCAGATCTCAAAAAGAGGAGGCATTAAAATTTCGGGTTTCTAAAGCAAGTGAAGTTAGTGAAGTGGAAAAGGTATTATGCTTCTAGTAAAAGCAATAGTCTTCTTTGTGTGATCCTATATTCTATTGCAATTATAAACTTAATGCTAAATCTGTGTAAATTTAGAAAAAAAAAAAAAAAGAACACTTTTGCTTTTCTCATATACTACCAACTTCCTTATAACCTATGCATTTTTATATGAAATTCGAGCTGGTTGTATTGTAAGAAAAGTATGCCAAATGGCTATGGCAAATTCAAATTACATACTGTAACTAATATCTTCAAATTAACTACTGTAACTAATATCTTCAAAGTTGACTTCTCAATTTTACTTCCTATACATTTGGTGACTTATGTGGTTGTGAGGTTCTTCAACTCTATAATCTTTTCATGTGCAAGCATTCTTCTTGCCCTTGGCAGTCACCTTCACCATGGCTTTCCCATTTTATAAGTTTGGCAGAGGGACCCTGGGGCAGTTTGTACATTTAATGAAACCATTCAAGAATTTTTTTTGCTCATCACTTATGTTTCAAATCAATTAGAATGTCAGGAGATTTTTTTTTTTTTTTTTACTTCCCTAATATTCATGGTAATGTTGCCTTCCCTAATATTCATGCTAATGATGCCTTCCCTAATATTCATGCTAATGGTGCTATAGGGTTGTATGTAATATAGAAATTTGTCTCTTATTAATGAGATTGCCATGTGCTCTATCAATTACGAGATATGCCTTTCTTTTTGGTTTTTGATCTCTGTAAGTTGTGTTTTTCTTTTTTTTGATAAATAATGAAATGTAATGGAGATGTGGGGTGTCGCTCCCCATACCTCTTGAATGCTAAGTGATTGCTCTACCATCTGAACTACATCCCCATGACAAGTTGTTTTTATTTTCATGGTTGAATAGTTGCTCATTTACTTCAAGCATGCACAAAACATTTTTGAGTCTCCATTGATTCAAGTGGGAAATTTGAGTTTTGCTTCTATTATCTATTTCCAGGATTTAATAACTGAGATTGAAGGATTGCAGAAACAAAGAGATGAACTTGAAGCTGAACTGAAAAGGGTATTTCTCCTCCATTTTTTTAATTATTATGAAAAGTAGATCTGTGCAGATAGTTTATTTCCAATTAGTATTCCTATGAAATATTTAGTTCCTTCTTTCCTTTTCTTCTCCAGAATTCTAGATGCTATGTTATTGATAACTTTTTCGAAGGATGCATCATGCAGAGTACCTACTCTGAGACCTTTAGATGTGAAAAACTAATAATAATGTCTACACAGCCAATATCATATGCGGGAGTGCACATCCAACCAGTGACATTGGGACCCTAAGGCATTCTTGTATGCCGTGGTTGCCATTGTTTAATTTGATTTCAGTTCTTTTTCAAGTAATCTCAAACAAAGATGAAGATCGATATCTATGATGAAGGGGAGCAGGTTCTCTCATAGTTGTTGTAGGTCACCATAGATGATTTTTGAAGAGGTTTCGGTTGAGACCCTTTAGTATTTACCATCTATAGGTCAAGGAATAGTTGAGAGTGAAGATTCTTCCCATGCTAAAAAATATCAGGAGACACAAAAAGTATCTTAAAATATAATATTGGTGGGAAGTAATATAACAATAAAATTGAGAATTACAAATACTTAAAACCCTTACGAATATGATAACACCTTTGATAGACACTTAAATTAAAATGTGTAATGAGGAAATTTATTAAGATTAGGGCTAAGTTATTGAATAAAACAAAAACACCTCCAAGAATGTGGAGGTGGAGAGATAAAACAGGCTCAGTTGGAAGGTGCTCATTCATATGATTAATACAATGTGGATGCAGGTTCTAGAAATGTTTATTTTTTCCTTGATTTGAAATTTAAAATATTCAGTGTTCTTTGGAAAAAGTGTACATTCATAAGAAAAATAATAGATTACGAGCACCTAACAAAAAAAGGATGCAACACAAGTACACAAGATATATGTGGGGAATATGAAAGGGTGAAGGAAAAAAAGAATAGGAAAGAAAACACAATGGGCTATACCCCATTGCACTTGTCCAAGTCATCAAAAAATCCAAGAGTAGGATAGAGTAGGATTGTCAAACCCCAAGGAGTCTTGGACAAATGAAAGCAAGCTAGTTTTGAGGGAAAACTATTTGAGGGACTGATCGAAATGCACCTCCTCTTTGGAAACTTTGCTGTTACCCCCTCTTCAAATGTACTATTTTGAAAGAAACTGAAACAAATTAACAGTCTGTAAAAAGCGTACTCCGACAGCCCCACTTAAAGAAAAACCTATAAATGCATTCCTCTAAGTCTGATGGCTAAAACTGGCAACGAGTGGAACAGTTCCTGGAGTAATATCTGCTTGAAAACTTCTATTATGGGATTGATATCCTAACAAATATGATGCTTATATTTCATGACAAATCTTTGTAATCTGAAGAATGATTGTGTTTGGTTGCACATTGGATAACAATAAATCACCTCCTATGCTTGTGGTTTTCAAGGAAGCTTGTGAATGATGTGGTTGGAGAAGCTCTTTGGGATTAGGCTTGTGACTTCTGTTGCAGTGATGGTTGTATGATTTTCGATGGCACTTTCTGTCCATAAATTCCTTAACAGTTGACAATTTCCCCCCCTAAAAATGATATTGGAATTGTAGTATCGTGCTTGACCTTTCTTTCTTTCTTTGTAGCTGTAGTGTTTTTATATATTCTCTGATTGCAATCGTCTTAAAACACATAGGTTAATATCTCCTTGGCTGCTGCCAATGTACGCCTTCACAATATGAGGGAAGAGAGGTCCCAGTTTGATGAAGCTAGCAATCAGATTGTCGCACACTTGAAAACAAAGGTCCTGGTTTCTTTCTCAGTTCTAATACGATGTTTTTTTTTTTTTTATAGGCATGGTTCTAATACGATGTAGTTCCATGCTTTGTTGGATACATATGGATCTTCATCTGAAATGTTTCATCTAAGTTCTATTATTTAAATACAGGAAGATGAGCTGTTGAAAACCATTGCCTCATCCAAAGTAGAAGCAGATGTAGTGAATACATGGATCAATTTTCTAGAAGATACTTGGGTTCTCCAATGCTCTTATGCAGACATCAAGGAGAAGCAGGTCGAGTAAGTGGTTCTGCATTTTGTCTCTACCCTTCGTTCCCTTTGCCCTGCACTCATAGGTCCAAGTAGACCTAATGCCCTAAATGGTATAAGATATGGGCCTTGTTAAGTTGTTTTTCAATATACAAATTATCTGCTGACCTAATGGGCTTTATTTTTTTTTCTTTTCTTTTCATCAAAGATTGAAGCCGCTTTTTCATTGTGGGGTTTCAATAATGAAAACGCGCCTTTTATGATTTTTATAAACATTTTCATCATTGAAAACAATAAAGAAATTGCATAACGCGGTGCTTTGTATTTATCTAAATTTTTATCCTTAAAAGACAATATTAAAATTCAGCATTTATCTTTTAAAAAATAAGTATAAAAATAATTTAAAATAAATTCTTTGAATTTAGATAAATAAAATTTTTAAAAATCAAGGTGACATAAATTCTAAAATTTAGTATATCAAAATTAAAATTCAACATATTTCTAAATAAAAAGTTAAAAATAATTTGTATTTTTTTTCTTTTAATAATTTAGATGAGTTAATGTTTTAAAAAAATCATTGTTAGTTATAAATTAACAAAGAAGTTGCATAACTATTCATACTAGACTGAAATATGCGAGCTTCAGCATCTGTTTGGTTGCAATGAACAGTGTCCACACGGTATAACCTTGACCAGAAGTGCCATTTTGCCCTTCAATTCTCCTCACTAGCCAGTACTTTCCAATACTTCGTATTGGTAGTTATATTCCCTGGAGTGGTTTTCGCTGATTGCCTTTTTTTTTCTATTTTCTTTCTTTCCTAATTTATTTTTATTCTTTTCTTAAGTGATGAATTGGAGGAACATGAGGACTATTTTGTACACTTGGCCATTGGTCTCCTTTCTTCTTACAAGGTATCAAACTGTCAATTACATTCTTTCTTCAGTGTCTTAAATTTGGAGATAACGTTCAATGCTGTATGCTATGATTTAAATTTACCTTACTTTCTGTTCCATCTGGGATGCAACCTTTTATACTTAACAGAAAGAGCTAGAGCCTTCCATCAGTCGTATTGGGAAATTTGTGGAGAATCTAAAGAGCTTAAGCCAGGGGTAATGTAGTTTGTAGCACTTGATGGTTACAGCCAAGTTTCTATTTTACCCCATATCAAAAAAGGTTTCTGATATTTTTTCTGTGTCATAAGACAGGTCAGAGACGGAATCTGCTGCAGATAATGAGGACTTGAATCCAAGGAGAAGTCTCGAACAGCAGTACCGGGACCATGAAGCCAAGGTATGTGTTTAGTTCCAATATTTCTAGGTGACCATATTACCATGTGCTATTAAAAAAGGATTCTAATCCCCACCTTCTCAATCTTTTTTTTCTCATGATTCTTTAATAAACTAATTTGTTAATTCTATTCAAGACTTAGCAATACACAAATTCTATTGTCTTAACTATCGGCATGACTGATGATTAGTGATTTTTTTTTTTTTCCTTTTTGCAGATAATAACCACCTTCAGTGTAGTTGATAACATGAAAGAGCAATTTTATGCTCAACAAGGGAAAATTTCCAGGTCTGGTGTTCTGGTTACGTCATTATGTATTTCTTTTCCTAAACAGTAATACTTCTTGCTTTGTGTAGATCTATTCCAACATTTTGACCCCTCTTAATCCAGAAAAAATGATCCAAGGGTGAAGGAGCTGTTTGATGATCTTGAGAAGTTAAGAGCGGAATTCGAATCCATTGAGAGACCAATTCTAGAAATAGAGACTCCAACCCCAAGGGGGGCAGAGTCTCCATCAGGTGCCAAGCTGCA
The DNA here is from genome assembly GCA_030254885.1 of Vitis rotundifolia. Classification (NCBI taxonomy): domain Eukaryota; kingdom Viridiplantae; phylum Streptophyta; class Magnoliopsida; order Vitales; family Vitaceae; genus Vitis; species Vitis rotundifolia. The sequence continues at coordinate 2,096,364 of CM058163.1, forward strand.
GGGAAGTTTATCCCAATCCACAGTGCAGGTTATGGAGACACAGAAAGCTGTGACAGATGAGCATCCCAAGTCACCTGCAGTGAAGACAGAGCAGGCGCTAGACCCTGAGGCAGAACTGGCAAAGCTGGAGTCAGAGTTTGGGAACGTTAGTCAAGATTACTCGGCAGAGGAGATTGGGGATTGGGAATTTGATGAGCTAGAGAGGGAGTTGAGATCTGGTGATACAGCTCCCAGCAAATAAAAAACGAACCACCACACGTCTGCCCTATTATACGCTGTTATTATACATGTCTAATAACCAAGCCCGAATTTATACTAAGTAGGATGATGTTACAGTTTCCGACCTCTCTCATAGCTTCATTTAAAGATCAGGAGCTTTTCTCTGTAACATGGATGGGGGAGTTCAATTTATTTATTCTTGTGTAAATTCTCATACTTGTCTGGATGATGTAATATGACAATGATAAAAACAGATGTAGGGGAGAGACCCTGTTTGGATGTAATAAAAAGAGGTTTTGAAACAATGAGAGTGTGATCCCAGAACACAGCCCTAGTTTTGGAAGAGAAATATGTGGACTCTATAATATTTCTTTGCACCAAAAGTTGATTCTGAAATGGAGCCCTCATGCTTCCTTACCTAAGAAATGGAGGAGCCGACAGGGGGAAGGTGGGGTTTTGAGATCTTTGTTTATGTTGATGGACTGAAAAGGTTTCCACAGATAGAAATACCAATTTGTTTCATCTTTTGAGAGGCATCATCATTTTGCAGGACCCGGCCAGGCTTTCAACTCCAGGGAACAGATGGTAGTGGAATTGAAGCCCCCCCACCCCAAACCTCTTCTTCAAAAGCTAGTTTCTAAAATGACTAGCAAAAGGCTTTCACCGAACTGTTTAGCTGCTGTTGTATTTTTCTACTTTAATGGGTTGCCGGCGGTATACCCGGCACCGGTGCCCCTCTGCTCAGACCGGAGACCCCTCACCCGCCTCTCTGTGAGCGAATAAAAAAACTCTGGCTTCCTGATTTTCTGAATTCACGGGTCATTCAGATGGATACATTTATGGCTACCCTTTCTCACCTATTGCTTGATTTGCTGGAAGAAACTGTCTCCCATAATCTTAGTCTTGTTGTGTAGAGTCACCATAGATGTGGTTCCTTGTAACTTCCTTGTTAATGATATTGTGCCTATATGTCGGTAACTTCACAAATCCAGAAATACCTAACCTTATGAACCCACAATAAGGTTTAACTTCAAAATCACATGTTTACACCTAGGCAAGTATGGTTGTCTTGTAATCTTCTCGGACCCTAGCTGTGATATGTTCCTTACTGCATCCAAACACGATGATCCTATTACTAGTAATTCTAAATTTAAGGGACTGAAGAATCATCTTTTCCTAGTGGACCTTGTGTGGCCATTCATGGATTGCAGCAGAAGGCAACTTGCAACCAGAACAATAGACCTGACGATGGCTTGAACATGATAGGAAGACTTAATTGGTAAGGTATAATAGAGGATATGATTTTTCTAATGGTCTTTGTATCAAAACAAAGTAGCTATAAGCCTATAATAAACTTGCTTTAGATTTTGGAAAAGGAAGTATCAGTCTTATAGCTTTGGTAGTGGTTTAAAAAAGAGAAAACAGAGTTTAAAAAACATGGGGTATCATTAAAAAGAAGATGGGGGCAAACAAAAATCTCGAGCATCCCAGGCATCATTTCCAGAATTTCGTTTTCCCACAATGAAATGTCGGATCAAGTGTTGGTTCTCAAATAATAGTGAGGTCAACTCTCTGTCTTCCCCCTGTCTCTAAATCTTTTTGAATCATTGTAAGTAAAGAAAAGAAAACAAAATTTAACAACTGTGGCGAAGATAAAGATAAAGACGAAAGATGAGAGAAGATGCACAGATGTAGATCAGTTCATTAAAGAAATAGACAACCATGAAAAAGCCGTGGAGAAATTCTCTATAAAAAAATCAGAAAAGAAAGTGAAAAAAAACCCAGGAATCCAGTAAAAGGAGTAAAACCAGTAAAGTATATAAAGTGATTCTTTATCTCTAACTAATATTTTATTTAGCTTGGGAGCTTCCTTTCAAGGTTGGTTCATTAGTTTTTTTGATAGGCAATGGTTGGATAAGTTAGGGTGTGGAGAAAGAGAGCTGTGGGGAGAGAGCTATATGCATGAATTAATATATTGTGAGTGCAGAGAACCAGGTTTTGAGATATGGGGATATGTGCTGGTTCCAAATAAGAGGAGACAGAAAATTGCATACCTATTTATTTATTATGCACATACATGCTTTTATTTATTCATATTTATTTCACTACAGAGAGAGAGAGAGAGATCAAAAGGAGCTGGTGCCTGGTGGGGTTTTATCCCTTAACTCCCACTGAGATACATTGTTGCCCATATCAGATATTTTATTTATTTCAATCCCTATTTCTAGTGCATTTTTTCCTCATACATGTGTCAGTATATATTTATACACACTTACATGTATATCCAAAATATGGATATTTTGCAAATTAAAATGTTCCATCAATGTATGTTCCAGCATTGAAAACTTTGATTTCTAAGACAAATCAACAAATCAAAGCTTTTATCTAAAAGTCTCAATTACCTGGAATCAGCCGTATAATCCTTTCTGCCATTGAGATCCTAATCATCCAACTTGTGGGGTGTTTGGGTTAGAATGCATCAGATCATTGGATCAGCATATTGGCCCACCCACCAGATAATTAACTCTTAATGATGTCAAACATAAAGCTCTGTAGAGAACCTGCACCACCAAAAGAGAGATGATAGCATTACTGTGTAATCCACCTAAAATCAGTAATGATTCTCTTTTAGTTTGTTCTTGTTAGAAAAAAGAGAGCAAAAGAAAAAGACAGGACTCCTGTAATTCAAATGTGAAAGACGAAAGGCAATGAGAAATGAACCACAAAAAATAATTAGTTCAGGAAAACAATACAGACATGGGTCAGTGCTGGGCCCTTGGGGCAAAAAAAAAAACTCCTCCATAATGTTCTGAATTTTATATTTGGAAGATTCAAGAATTTCCAAAATTCTGACATTTTCCAACAGTTGCTTCTTTTCATGACTTGGCAGCATCGCCACTTCTTAAAGGATGGTCTTCCCTTCCTCCCCTCTTCACAGAGCTCAGCTCCCCATAAGCTACTCCAGAGAGACAGTGTGTGAGAGAGAGATATCAGAAATGGCCATAGACTTTCATTTATGTGATGATGCAGATGAAGACTACATAGACATGGAAGTCAGTTCATACTCCAACTTCCTCTGTCACTCCATTAGCTCTCCTCCACACCCCAGAGAGTTTGAGTTCCACATGTCATCAAGCTCTCTTGAGAGAGAAATCACAACTTCCCCAGCTGATGAGCTCTTCTACAAAGGGAAGCTCCTTCCTCTTCACCTTCCTCCACGCTTACAAATGGTGGAAACACTCCTCCAGAACTCCAACTCTGCTTTCCATGACGAGACTGATACCTTCAGAGACTTCTATAGCACTCCATTAGCCACCACTGCCACCACACCGACTACAACCAGTACCCCATTCGAATCCTGCAATATCTCACCTTCAGAATCTTGCCGGGTTAGTGGAGAACTCAATCCAGATGAGTATTTCTTGGAGTACTCAACTGATATGAGCAGTTTCATCAGTGACAACCCAAAAAGGTCCTGGATGAAAAAGTTTAAGCTGATCAAGCAGTCCTCATTTGGTCTGAAGTTGAAGGCTTCCCGGGCTTATCTCAAGTCCTTGTTTGGTAAACCCGGCTGCTCAGATAAGTCCTGTGTGGCACCTGCAAAGACCGTAGATGAAGCTTCAGGTTCAAAAGCCAAGGAGTCCTTAAGTAAGTACATGAAGGCAAAGAAAAACCCATTTGGACTTCAGAAGGACAGTTACCAGATGTCAACTAGTGACACAAGGAGCTCTAACAAAGAAAAGATCGATGAGGATGGGGGTCACCATAGAAGGTCATTCTCAGGAGCTTTCAAACGGCATTTAATAACCAAGTCTTCGTCTTCTTTATCTTCATCTGGATCTTCTTCGTCCTCAAGCTCAAGTAATGCAAATGGGTCTCATGAGTTCCAGTTTCTCAAGAGAAGTAGCAGCGCAAACTCAGAGTTTGAGTGCTCAATTCAGGGAGCAATCGCTCATTGCAAACAGTCTCAGCAGCTGTTCCGGTCAAGAAAGACTGTTAGTGAAGTTGGGTTTTGCACATTGTCAGCTTCCAGGATTGTAGTTTGTGATGACCAAGAAAGACCAGTTCTTTGCCGAGGCTGAAGAGAAGAGAGACGGAGAGAGAGCGGACAAGAAGGACAAAGTACAAACTTTGATTGGTATATTGAGTTCCTTTTTTATCCTTTCAAAATTTTGATGATTAGCATGCTCTGATTCAGTACAAGATCAGAACTATGCATGGCTCTCCTGTACTGATAGACCTGTTCATCATGTAAAAGTTTCATGAAAATGCAGAATAAAATTCTCTCTTAAACAAAAAGAAATTGATATTCATGATCAAAATGACAGTTGACTGACATTTTTCACATTGATATCCGCTTTGCCAATCGTTAACAATAATTTCCAAGTTACAAGAATGTCGTAGCTCCATTTATTCAAAAGCCAATTTAGGCATTCTCTTAAGAAAACCCACTCCTTCTCCCAGTTGTTTTTCTAATTTAAATCCTGATTAAGGTTCAATTAGCTAGCAAAATTCAAATGTCATGATCATTGATTACAACTTTCAAGAAACTATTATTTATCAAAACACAATTTTTAAGGAGCATACAACATTTGAAATAAAAAACCAGGTCAAAAAGAATTTTAAAAATTACTGCTCTTAAACAATACAATACTTGGCCATCAAGTTCCATCTTTCTGGTATATTGCACATGTAGATATTCTGGTACCTATACAGTGTTTTATTGCCCTGTTCATAACCTTATATAGGTTTTAGGCAAATATAAAGCTTTATTCACCCGTCTAAGCATAACTAAGAATGATGTGGATCAGATTCTGACTGTTAAAGTGAAGATATATATATATATATATATATATTTTCTTTCAAGGCAGTGAGGAATACAATCTTTTAACTTTTCATCAGGCAAGAACCAAAAAAAAAAGGAAAAATCAGAAAGATCTGTGTGTTCGTGTACCCAAATCTAAGGATCTAACAATCCCCCAAAGCTCTCATAATGCAATTCTAAAGACTATAGATAGAGGGTCTTGAGGAGTTTCAGTTTGTAGGCTATGTTTTTGAATGTTGACTAGAAAAATGTAAAAGAAGTCATCCCATCACAAAATATTACTAATTGAACACTGCTTCCTTCACTCTTAATTTTTGGACCATGAATACTATGAGCCAGTTTCACCCAAACTTGAATGATAGAAAAATGTGTAAGGACATATTTTTGGCAAAAAGAATATCAAAATGTCCCATCCAATCATCTAATAACAGAACTAATCATGAATATGATTGCAAATACCCACCTGTCTGCCTCTTAAGAGCATCTAAGAGACACCTGTATATATTAGTATGCTAAAACTTTCCTCTAAAACAAGATGATTCTGAATAAACAATAAAAATACAGTACATGAAATCTCCGAGCGTGGGCAAATAGCCTTCCAGGTGGCTCTTTCGCTTCTTTTAATTTTCTAAGTGGATGTACTAATTCTTAAACTAGATGAACATGTCAGCCAGGCTTATGACAGATTAAAGTCAGCAAATGACTTCTCTGATGTCACTAAGCACTACAAATTACTGATAACCATGTAACAAGAAACCTTTTCCCCACTCAACTTCCGCGGATTGTGGGGAGAAAGAAGGAAAAAGGAAAGCTTCTACACCAGCTGGTAATCCTGGAATTTTTTAATTACTGCATCTAAATCATCCTATTTTTGTTATTTAAATTTTCAAGATGGTCCCAAAAGATTGCAGAAAAGGCAGAAGGATACATTATCAACAGGTCTACCCTTTGGCTTGTTTGAGACCATATATGTAGCACCATACATAGCTAATGCACTTGTAATCTTTCGAGAGTATCTCCCACATGTTGCAGTCACTGATTTTCACAATTGTACTGCAGTAGAATTGTGGGCTTTGGCACTTATGAGTACTTAGACAAAGGCTCATGGATATACTCAGACATATTTCTTCAGAATATTAATATAATCATTTTATAAAAAAATAGCATTTAGGATAAATTACACTACCCAGAGTGTCCATTCAGTCATTGAGCCAAAAGACTCAGAAAGAACTCCATGTGTCTCAAATTGAAACTAAAACAAGTATAGTTCTTGCATTCTGTTTATATTTTCCTCCTCTTTGTCAACTCTTAGAATTTGAGCCACATTCTTGGATGGGCTAGAAGAAGCAAGGGTTAGCAAACTATTTGGTAGACAGAAGAGCCTGGAAATGGGAGTCCACAGGCCAATTTATTTTTAAACCATGTTCTAACATGCTCCAAAAAACATGATAAAAAACTATTGCTTGGAGCTTTGTTTGTAATATTATTAAAGTGAAGAAAGTGAATCTACTGTGTCTACAGGCCCAGTAGTCTGACAGGATGGATGATTGCTCCTGATGCTGTCTAAGCATATAGAAAGAAAATGAACACTTGAATCCTCAATTAGTGTACTCCTTTGTCAGAGAAAATGCTACCCAAATCAAAACCCAGCCCATATATTGTTAGGTATGAATGCCTTGGAGTTTCTCTCCTGTTCTTTTGTTTAGAGATGGATATGGTAGACACACGCACACAAGTCAAAATCTTTTCCTTCTCAAATTGCTTAAAGCTAAAAGCTGATGACAAAAAACAAAATAAATAAAAAACAAAGGAATCCTGAGGAGAGGGCTTGGCTTTACTAAGTACAGCACAGGTTCGTTATTGTACCCCTAGTCTTCTTAGGGTCGATACACCAGCAAGGTGAAAAAAACAAGGAGGTTACATATTAGTAGGCAAGCATTAGAATAATGAATTGTTTGAGAGTGGAGTACCTTCATGTAAGTATGTAACAGATAATCCATCTTCATCAGTCTGAAATAACTGTTACTCTCAAGAAATTTATGTAAGCAGAGAATAAGGTGACCATACACATTACAATCCACATCTATCATTAGACGGATATACAATCTCTTCCCCAAAATGAATATCAGACAATATAAATTATAAATGGCTCATTTTTTTTTCTTCGATATAATCACACAACTGTCTATTCATTGTATGTTCTTTCCCTACCCACCAAACTGAGTTAAAGAAATTCTAAGTCCAAAAAGAGTAATAGCATGAGTTTCATCCATTTTCCTAAACTGTGCAATGTGTTTATATGAAACTTTGGATATCAATCTCAAGATAATGCTTCCAAAGTATTAGAAACAACAATTTGTTAGCCAAAAAAGGCAGACAAAAAGGAGTTCCAACCAAATTGACTCTGACATGCCAACTCTAAATTCTTGAATCATAGCCATAGTTCCTCACGTTGACAATTAAACACAGATCTAGGCAGGGTTCATCTATATATCTCCCCAGATTAATAATTGCAGGATACATTGGAAAGCTATTTAATCTTAAACCAGTTTTCGGAAACTATACATTGAGTTGGAACTCTATGCTATGTTTAGTTCCAAGAAAGAACTAAGAAAAAAAAAAAAAAATTGTTAAAGAAAATGATTTTCTCATATTTGATTTCACTATGAAAAATAGAAAAGAAAAACAAATATAATTAAAATTAGTTAAAAACTTATATATCTTCAAATCATTTAATCTTTATATAGAAAAGTTAAAATAAGTTAAATGAGTTTGAAGCAGTATATAAAAATAATTTATTGAATTTAAATCATTTTCCTTCCCTTTTTCTTTCCTTCGGCTTTTCCTCTCGATTTTCTTTCCCTCACTATTTCCCTCAAATTTTTCGGTAACCAAACATAGCCGATATAATCCATTTTTATAAAAGTATTCTTCAATTAAAGAGAAGGCATCGACAATAAATGCAGCCCATCTTAGACATCTACATGGTTCAAAAACTAGAATGACCAAAATTTAGGCCCTTCAGTCTCCAGACTAAAAGTATAAACAATAATGATAGCGTAAAATAAAATTACAACAAATAATTGAATAGAATCAAGAGGTATGGAACTGATGACTGGACTCACTATAGAGTTGAAAGGGAGCCAAATTCCTGAAATCCAACAAGCATTAAAGAAATTTCCGAAGAAGATGTGAGCACTGCTGTTTTTAAATAAAATTTTCTACTCACAATCTTCAGCCAGATTGTGCGGACTCAGCAATGAGATATTCAAAGGTAACAGGCAACTTCTAAACCTCAACTCTATCTACCTAACAAAGATTTTCACGGTCCTCTTGAAATCCATGCAGTCTTTTGATGTTTCAGAGTTCAAATTTGGAATCTCTTGTTCTCATGTTGTAGTAGGCTCAGTTGAGCGGGAAAAATGAAAACTTCAATATTCATAAATTTACTTTCTTTCATTTTCGAAATTTCTCAGTGACCAAACAGAGGATAAAGAAAATAAAAGCAGTGTACAAAAATTTACCAACAGTCAACACACTAAATCTCAAAAAATGGAAACATAAGCGTACCTCTAGAGAGACAAACCACCAGGCGTCTCTGTTTGGTTACCGAGAAATATGAGGTAAAGAAAATGAAGAATGAAAAAAAGAAGTACGATTCCGAGAGAAAACTTCATTTTGAAGGGAATAAGATTACGGAATTAACAATTGAAGGAGGGAGCTCACAGCTCCCGAGTCACAAGACGCTCAACAACACAACAAGAGGCAAACGATGTCGTTTTAAGAAGAGACGGAGAAACTGGGAAAAAAGACGTAAAACGGAAGAACTAACAAAAATATGATCGATTTAACTTAGAAAAAAATTAAAGAAGAGATAAAAGCGCACTAATCATGAAGAGTTGTCGGCGGGATAAGAAAAAAGACGTGTATATATTAAAATATTATATTTTATTGGATAAAAAATATTAATATAATTTTTAATTAAATATGATATTATTAAATATTAAATTTAATAAATGTGATATTTTAAAGAAGCATATTTATAGGAATATGTTATGTCATACTTATATTTAATTTATAAAATAAATAAATAAATAAATAAAATAAATTATATGTTATATTTTAATATTTAAAATAAAAATTATATTATATTTCACTATTTTCTGTTTTTGAAAAATACAAAATTTTCTTATATTTAATAATATTTATAATTAAAATATTTAAATTTTATAAATAATTTTTTTTATACTATGTTATTCAATATATACAAATAATTTATATATTTTGAACAAGACATATATTACTTTTATTTTATAATATATCTTATAAATATTTTTTGAATTCTTTTTTAAACATAAATTTAATTTTATAATAAATTTTTTATTTTACCAAATAAGTAATATAAAAAAATAAAATTTAATTAAAAAAATGAATTATGATACATTATATATATATATATATATATATATATATATATATATATATATATATAACTTATATTTTAACTTCAAATTAATATATTTTATTTAAAAAAATATAAAAAAGAAAATAAATAAAATATATCACCATCTCTCATATCTTATATTTAATTGAAGATAGGATAAATAATAAAATAATTTATTTAATTTTATCTTATCTTATTTCAATGTTATTCCAATCAATCAAACATACCCCCGACCCGGAGAAAATTGAGTTGGCAAAGAACGGGTGAATCGGTCATAGGGCATGTAAAGGGTAAACCGCCCTGCCCGGGCCCTCTCGCTTGGGTTCGATCCGACCCCTAGTCTCATGAATTTAAGATTATCTAATTATTTGATTTCTAGCTAATTAGATTTAAGGAGCAGTATCTTGCAAATTTCCCATCTTTCGGTCGGGTTTAAGACCAACTCTTACCTATCATTTGGGGTTTAAGAAAATAATTTTTTCTTTTTTGGAGTTTGTAATGAAAATAGATTAGTTTTTAAAAATAAATTTAAAATATTTTTTATAGAATATTCCAAACGAGAATTAAAAAAAAAAAAAAGAATACTTTGAAAATTTTAATAAAACCTAAAAAACTGTATTTGAATTCTTATATAAAAAAAAAAAAATTCTAAAATCAATTGAAAATTGTTTTTAAACATGAGAACTAGTTTTGAAACTTTACTTAACTGCCCTTGTAAATTCGGAAATCTATTTTTTCAAAACTCAGTGCTCTTTTTCACTTCCGATTTTACCCTTCTAAAATTGTTGTTGCAACTTCACGAGTGTGACCCCACGGAACAACATAGAGAGCCTTCATGCCATTAGATGCTATTCAATTTTTGGCTCTTAAGGATAAATTATCCAACCAATTTTGGATCATAGCAAGCTCAAGCTCACTACCTTCTCTGTCCCTCTTCCCAGAATTTGAGAACTCAAGTCCGCCATGTTTCTCACCATTTCTTGCTCGAATCATGAAATCCTTTTAGTTTCTGGATTGTATATGTACAGAACCAACACTCAAAAAAGCAACCTCCCGTTTTCCGTTTTCATATTTAGCTAAACAAGGGCATCAACAGAACAGGCCTAACGTCAAAGAGTTTCAGTTTGTTACAGACTTACAGTCCAATGGCAGGAATATAGACAACATGCCAGCCAACCCCTGCAGAACGCTTGCTGTCAATTGTATCCTTGTTATTTCCTGGAGCTTCAGGGCTTTTGAGGAAGTGCAACCAACACCTCGCTATCCTGCATCAGTTGTTCTTCCTCTTTCTCTACGATTCTACAAATTCTGATAGGTTCTGCATCAGAGGGCATAAATCCTATCAATTTCTGAATCAGAGAACTCGGAGTGATGCCAGGAGTTGGATCCACTCCTCCTTGTATTCTTATCTTTCCTCCTCGTTAATCTGATCCTCTTTGATTTAACCACATAGTAAGTCATGGTGCCAAGGACCCCGGCCATTATTACTCCTCCTACAACTGTAACGAAGACCGCAGCCCATTCGTTATGCCTGCCAACCACTATATAAGAGGAGGCAATAAAAGCCACTGACGTACACACAGAAGCCAACCACATCAACTTGTTGATCACCACCACCACGTTTCTCTCCGCTTTTGTCTCCCCTCTGACCAAAGTAATTTGCACTACCACAACAGCCAAGGATGTGAAAAGTGCCAAGGCATTGAAGATGAAGAAGATTTTAAAAGAAGCACTCGTCACTACCACCCCCGTCCCATTGTCCTTATCCCCACCAGGCACAGTGAAAATGGCGGCAAAGGCAACTGTGGCAAATAGAACAGCCACCACAGTCACTGAGTTGGTGGCATTGTTGATCCCTTCTCGGTGGAGTTTTCTGAGCTCTTTAGAAATGTTATAGACATTTTTGTTTGTTCTCCTGGTTTGTTCAAGTTGAGTGTGGACATCTCTCTTGATCTGAGTCACGGTATTCCTCAACTCGTCTCTTGGTTGGTTCAGTTCATTAGCTTTGATGGCACCATAGCGAATAAGGCAGTCCTTTATATCTGAAGCTTCTTCAGAGTGGGGAAGGTCTTCGGCTATATCAAGAGATGTTTTGTGGTCTCTGTTCAGTGCGTTAACATTGGCGTCAGGGAGGCGCAACAATTCATTCACTATCTGCAAAGGAAAAAGGAAGGTTCAATACTCTTGTTCTAGCTATAATCGTAATAGATTATACAGTATGTGAAAATAATCAATAGCAAGGGGCAAACTACATGAGCAGTAAACCTGCAGACTCCAAGAAAACAGAAAACTAAGAATACAGCCACACAGAAATCAGAAATATTTATGATATATTAAATTTCAGGAAATGTTTAATGCCATGTCTGTTTCTTGGAAGCACGGACGAAAAGGAAAATAAATGTTAAAAAAAAAGTGATTTTCTCATGTTTGGATGCCATAGAAAATTGTGAGGAAAAGAAAACTAAGGAAAAGAGTTGGGAAAATGTTGAAAGATTTTTCTTAAATAAGAGTGAGGAAAGTTTAAGACAAGTACATTCTTCAGCAATTTAAGGCTCTGATTCAAAAGTGTTGTCCAAAATAATTTTGAAAAACAGTTTTTAAGAACAGGTTTCAAAAATTATTCTTTTATGTTTTATAGAATAAAAGTATGTTTGGGAACCTAAGATATTCTTAACCTGTTTTTATGTTTTTAAATATGCTTTAAAAATAATTTTTATTCGTAATGCTTCATTTTTAATCATTCCCCATATTTATATAATTATTTTTTAAAACAACTCTAAAAAAATAAGTAAAAACAACTAAAAAACATTTTGTGAAAACATCATGTTTTCTATTTTTAAAAAGATAAAACTATTTTTTGTTTTCTAATTGTCAAACATGTTTTCCTATGTTTTGTTCTGAAAAATAGAAAACTGTTCTAAAAAACAATTACCAAACAAGACTCGATTTTCTTTCTTTCAACTTTTCTATAGACAAACAAATAAGAAAAAAATTTATAAATTTTCCTTACTTTTTTCTCTTCTTATATTTTTACTTTTCATTTTCTTTCCCTCAAATTTTCTGAAACCAAACATAGTCTAAGGCCATGTTTGGTTTCTAAAAAATTTGAGAGATCCACTAGAAAGACATGACTGTAAGTGTGCTCTTACTTACAATATTTGCAAAGCCAATATTGACTTGGACAGTTACAAGCCAATAATCATCAAGTTCAACAATGAGTCAATAGAGCTAATTCCTGCTCTCCTCATGGATTATTATATCAACTAATTTTCTCCCAACCAGATCAAACCGATGGATTTGGAAAAAAATTAGCAGTGTGTATTAAATGCCTTCATCATTGACTTCAAATCCGTTGAACTCATTTTTGAAAGTAAACCTCCTGAATGGTCGAATGATGGAGGAGTTTACCCTGCTACATCCTTCTCAAAGCCAATCAAAGAAAACATCAATTGTTTGGTACAAAGATCCCCTGACCTTGTACTAGATTCAGCCTCAAAAAACAAATCAGACATTGGAGATCAAGAATGATTGCAAGAAACCTTGATTTCGAGATTTATAGTTCTTCTAACTACAATCTCATTACTGAAGACAATATTCAAAAGATCATCTCTGTAACTGATTTTCCAGAAGTCTCTTTTTTGTTTCAAACTCAATTTACTTATCTTGTTGATAAGTACAAAAAGGAGTATGTCTTCGAGAAAGAAACTCGACAAAAATTTGAAAAAAATCTCTTAGAAATGCTCAGTTAAGAGATATCAAGAATCTTTTGTATATCTGTACATTTGTTCTCTTGTATTTATCTAGTAAAAAAAAAAGTGAAAATATGTAAAAGAAGAATTGTAAGGAATGTAAAAAAAAAATCAAATCAAAAGTCATGAATAGTGATGAATAGTGGGTTTTGTCTCCCACTTTAGCTTTGAGGACAACGTGGAGCAAAAGAAAAGAAAGAGAATTTATTCTCTTCTAAAGCCATCTGACATGAGAAAAGAATTCTTACCTTCTTCTGCAAACCTCATTCACCAAAGCTCCAGCCGTTTCAACACGTAACAGGTTTTTTTTTTGAAATCCGTCACGTGTTGAAACAGCTGGAGCTTTGGTGAATGAGGTCTGCAGAAGAAGGTAAGAATTCTTTTCTCATGTCAGATGGCTTTAGAAGAGAATAAATTCTCTTTCTTTTCCCTTACTCCACGTTGTCTTCAAAGCTAAAGTGGAAGACAAAACCCACTATTCATCACTATTCATGACTTTTGATTTGATTTTTTTTTTTTTTTTAAATTCCTCACAATTCTTCTTTTACATATTTTCACATTTTTTTTTTTACTAAATAAATACAAGAGAACAAATGTACAAATGTACAAAAGATTCTTGATATCTCTTAACTGAGCATTTCTAAGAGATTTTTTCCAAATTTTTGTCGAGCTTCTTTCTCGAAGACATACTCCTTTTTTTACTTATCAACAAGACAAGGAAATTGAGATTGGAACAAAATAGGGACTTATAGAAAATCAGTTATAGAGATGATCTTTTGAATATTGTCTTCAACAATGAGACCATAGTTAGAAGAATTATAAATCTTGGAATCAAGGTTTCTTGCAATCATTCTTGATCTCCAATGTCTGATTTGTTTTTTGAGACTGAATCTAATACAGGACCAAGAATTTCTGTACCAAACAATTGATGTTTTCTTTGATTGGCTTTGAGAAGGATGTAATGTTGAGCAAGGTAAACTCCTTCATCATTCGACCATTCAGGAGGCTTACTTTCAAAAATGAGTTCAACGGATTTGAAGTCAATGATGAAGGCATTTAATACACAAACTGCCAATTTTCTTCAAAATCCATCGGTTTGATCTGGTTGGGAGAAAATTAGTTGATATAATAATCCATAATCCATGAGGAGAGCAGGAGTTAGCTCTATTGACTCATTGTTGAAAAAAAAAAAAAAATTGTGAAAAGTAGTTAAAGAAGGAATTGTGAAGAATGCAAGATAAAGATTAAAAAAAAAAAAAGATTAAGTAGAGTTAGTTCTTTTAGATCTCTTAGGTCTAATGATAGTTCTACATCTTCATTAGATAATTTTGCACACACATCACTTACTCAAAATATTGTTAATAGTCAAGAAATAAATATAGCACAAATAGAAAATCAATTACATAATTGGTCAATTCTACACATGAAAATTAATACAATATATCAACAAGGAAATTTTGAATTTGTTTTCTAATTGTCAAACATGTTTTCTTATGTTTTGTTCTGAAAAATAGATAACTGTTCTAAAAAACAATTACCAAACAAGACTCGATTTTCTTTCTTTCAACTTTTCTATAGATAAACAAATAAGAAATTTTTTTATAAATTTTCCTTACTTTTTTCTTTTCTTATATTTTTACTTTTCATTTTCTTTCCCTCAAATTTTCTAAAACCAAACATAGTCTAAGGCCATGTTTGGTTCCTAAAAAATTTGAGAGAAAATGTGAGGAAAACAAAATAGAAAGGAAACATGGAAGGAAAGAAAAAATATAGGAAAAAAAAAATTAGATTTAAAGACAATAAATTATTTTTATATGTTACTCCAAACTTATTTTACTTATTTTGTCTCTTCTATATAAAAATTAAATAATTTAAAATTGTTTAAGTTTCTAACTACTTTTAATTATATTTGATTTTCCTTCTAGTTTTCCGTGGTAAAACTAAACATGAGCAAATCATTTTATTTAACATTTTTTTTCTTTCTTTAATACTTTTCAAGAATCAAACATAGCCTAAAGGAAATATTCATACATGAATAAGAAAAACGTTTAATGGTAAAAACACCATAAATCTCATTTTTTTGTAATGGTGCACAAATATGCAGGGAACAGTAACAGTCGAAGGATCCAGAGGCATGAATCTGGCATCTTCCATGGAACAAAGCATACATCCTAAAGAAACCAAATAAATGCTGATGCAATCACGGAACAGGATTAGATACACTGCATTCACAGCCAGAAGAGGCAGTAAGAAGTTGAAGTTCATCTCAAACATAGCTATATCCAAGAGCAAAATTTTCCACGTATGGATATGGTACATCATGAGAAGCTGACAAAGATTAACATCATGCACCTTGAAAATATTAAAACCAGACAGCTACAAGCCTTAAGTGGCCAACTATTGGGACAAAGAAACTTTAAAAGGATAAAACAATTAAAATGTTGAAGGACAAAATGTCCAAGCTTAATGGAAAATATTTGAGAGTGAACATTAGAAAACTACCAAAATGAAGTATAAATTATTTTGTTTTGCATCTAATGTAATATCATCTGAATTAAGGATTTTTTTTTTTTTTTTTTTTTTTTTTTTTTTTTTTTTTTTTTTTTTCTGGACAGGCAAATATAAATTAAATTAGAATGCATCTAAAGGGGAAGATTACAGATATAAGATGCCCCACCAAAAAGAAACAAGAAAAGAGAAATAACATAGCACCCATGGTAGATTCATAGCTACTCCATATTAGATGAAGCCTTCAATAAAAAATATCACCAGAGAATCTTTACAGGTAGTTCTGAAGAAAATTTTGACTGAACTCCATAGTCAAGCTACAACCTTCATAAATCAAATAAGTTATGCACAGATCCAATTAAGGTTCTTTCGAAAATGTATTGTTTGGAAATGGCAAGAAAGGGTGGAAGGCACTCTAATTGAATGTCACATATTAAGACAAACAAAGATAGAGTTTAGTAATTATTGCCAATTGATTAAAATTTTTCTATTGGTATGCAATGCTAAAGTGAAATTAAAACACTGAGCATTCAAAAGCTATGTAAGCCACTGACAATTCAAAAGGCATAAAATTAAAGAAAAAGAGCATCATCACCAAGCACTACTATGTCAATCCTTAAAAAGAAAAGAGAAAAAAAGAAAAAAAAAAACAAAAGATACAAAAACAAGACATACCTCTGCTCGCTTTTTCCTGGTGGCGACATGTAATGCTGTATTACCTTGCTTGTCTGGGAGCATAACAATAGCGGCATCTGCATTAAGAAGTAATTTCACCACCTCACAGCTCACCCCTTTTACAGCCATGTGTAATGCAGTTTGTCCTTTCTTGTCAGTTCTTCGTGCCAACTGTGGATCTTTTTCCAGTAATGCTTCTACAATGTCAACGTGACCCTGTCGAGCAGCCAAATGTAATGCATTTTTCCCATTGGATTTGGCAATCTCTAACAAGCCACAATCCTTTGACAACAGTTCATTAACTACTGCTGTATGCCCTCTTGCTGCAGCAGAAACTAGGGGGGTTGCATTTGATGGCCCAATTGTTTTGCTCAGCTCTGGGTCATAGTCTAACAGAACTTGGACAATGGCTGTAACAAAGAGTCATGATGAATATTCTAGCCCTTTTCTTTGTAGAAATATGATTAGCTTAGCCATGAAATTATGTAACTGAACATATCTAAAAGAAGTAACGTGGCCAAGCCTGTCATGAGATTTACTTTAAATCTATGGAGTTTTGACCATCAAAATTTAAAGCAGAATAAGATGGAAGTTTGATATCTTGAAACCCTAGAAGTAATAGATCCTTGACATTGTTTCCCTTTGATAGATGAAAGGAATCGTCGAGTATCATTTTCTACACCACCATCCACAAGCAAGAGAACCTATTATGTTACCAACTCATAAACTTTGGCATTGAATTCCTTTGATAGATGAAAGGAATCATTGAATATCATTTTCTGCACTCCCATCCACAAGCATGAGAACCTATTATGTTACCAACTCATTTTCAGAGTTTAGCAAAAACCCTAACCAAACTTCAACTTATGTCTTGCATGTAGCCTTAGCAAACCAAAGGAACTTAGAAACATTAAAAAGTTTTGAAGCTAAGCAAGGGACAAAATAAACAACACCAAGAATGACACCACGGAACCTGTAGCCCATTGATATCTAGCATGCTGCCCATCATCACAATGTATGTTGGGAGTCAAGTCACTTAGCATGTTAATGTAGGTACTAATTGTGAAGTTCTTACCATGTACAAGAAATAAAAAAATGTAACTCCAATTCCAGAGATACCAGCAGCTACTTAAAAACATATGGATTTATGGCCTAAAAATAAGCACTTCGCACCTCTTTCAAGTTAATCCCTTCTCCAAGCATAAGTCAAAATTTAGCCAAAACCATCAAGCACAAACATTTGTTGCTTTTGACTTGGAATCCATACTGCATCAAGCTGTAAGCTTCTTATCAAAACCCATAACTGAACAACCTGCTTACTGTTCCCATAAGCTAAGCCATATAATTTTAGGCCCACATGCATCATGTTTGCATGCAGACAAGCTAGATTACATTAATCCATATAATTTACAATAATAGGTTTTATGATAAGAGATAAATTGAAGAGCATTTGAAAACAAGGAATAGATTGATCAAAAGTTGAAACATTTGTTCCTTTGCAGCCTTTCAGCTTGGGTTAGCATGTACATAAGAGAAGGCTCGATGCCTTTGACTGATTTTATAGATTGGCCTTTCATGCCTAATGCATATGTCCTTCTACTTTGGTGTAATGTTTCTTTTGCTATTAATATATACATATCTTTCTCTGCCTATCATATATATATATATATATATATATATATATGTAATAAGAATTTACAAATGCGAGACCAAATTATTTTGAGCCCATGTCCATTCTGCTGGCAGATTCCCCAGTATAATTGAACGCACGGTTGGACTAGAGGTTAATCAATTTCAGTACAGAGTTTTACCCCTTTTAATACCTAATAAACACATTTACTTAAGCAGTTACCTTGCACAGGCCTAAAAAAACTTTGTAAATAACTCAGAAATAGAAAAAAAAATCAACCTAAGATAAAGGCAGTTAACATATCGAAGGCATCACAATTCATTACAAATATATAATGAAGCAAACCTAAATTATGCTACATCTCCAACACCCCCAATCACCATAGAAACCAATTTCAATCTTCCTACCATAAAGAGAATCTCAACACAATCAGCAATATTCAGAATTGTAATTTGCACTTCATTTGCTGTGGAAGCATATAAAAAGAAAAGAATTTAGGATGTTGAATTCAGTATTCTTTAAGATCAAACCAAACATAATTCTATCTAATCTATGCAACTATTAATGCATTGAATTTTCCTTCTCATTACCTCAATTTTCTCTTTAAGAAATTAAGCAGTCAAAGATGGTAATGCATAAAATAATAAAAATCAAATAATAGCTGAAAATTGAAATTATTACCATGGTGTCCCTGAGCAGCAGCTATGTGCAAAGGACCATACTGCGATCGGTTCTTCCTCGATATACTCTCTCTACTTGAATACTTCAACAATTCCTTCACGACATCAATATGCCCTTTCTCCGCTGCAGTGAACAGCGCCGTCTCTCCCAACTCATTCACTTCATTCACCATCAAAGTCCTCACCTCAGCAACCTCAGCTTCGAACTCGGCACCGCTCATGGTATCACCGATCTGCGAATGAATATCGTCCAGAATCTGCTTCACGGCGGCCAAATCGCCTCGCTGCGCCGCCAGATGGAGTTCCGTGTCGTTGTGACGGCCGGTCACTTGCTTCACATACTTCTTCTTCCCCGCCTGATCGATCCGTTTGCTGGAGTTCGAAAGCACCAGCGCCGGAGCTGAGGCAGTCGACGACGGAGACGGCGACGGCGACGGCTCTGCCAGAGGGTTCTGGTTCGGTGCTGGCGTAACCAGTCCCTTTTCCAAGTCCCTCTCCATCTCTGAACAAACCGATCAAAGTCAAGATTAGTTAAAAACAGAAAATAAATAAATCAAAATCCCCAATCTTGAAACTTTCTTCCAGAAATTGAATCAGTTAGACAAAGTGAACAGAAAGCATCAGAAATACTTTTTAATAAATTTTCCTCAATTTCCACGGTAGGCAAACAAACCGAGACTGAGAGAGTACCTTCTTGTACAGTTACAGGTGAAGCCATGTTTGGTTAGCCAGAACAGACGTGAAAGCCTAAAAAGTCATTTCGGTGAGGAGTGAGAACTCAGATTTGTGTGAAGAAAGAGATGGAATGATGACGATGATTTTCAAAAAAATTAAAATTAAAAAGAATAATAGAAAACGACAAATGAAAAGGAAGCTGCAGCGAAGGCCGCTGGTTTGGCGGAAAAAGGTGTTTGGATTTTTGTTTTCAAATTATTCCCCACATGATATGCCTTCCACGTGGACTGAACTTTGAATACGTGGTTCTCCGTTTTTTGTTTGAAAAAAAAAAAAATATATATATATATATATATATATATATATATATATATATATATATTTTTTTTTTTTTTTTTATATTTGATTTTAATATGAAATTTTTTAAAATAATTAAATAATTAAAAATCATATATTTTTATATAGAATAATTAAAATAACTTAAACAAATTTAAAATAATTTATTAATTTATTATTTTTTTATAAATTTTCCCGCCCCCATTTTGGCTCTTACATTTTTCTCTATAAGAAAAAACCAAAAGGACCTCTTCAAGTTTGAAGTCCGTGGAGGAGGAAAAGAAGTGCACGAATGAACTGATTCATAACAACTGTCCAGACCGTATATGAGGTCAAACCAAATAGAAAAACGTGTTAATTATAACATTCAACCATTAAATTAATTAGGTTACTATAATGTTGATTGTGACATTTTAATTTTTTTCTTTAAAGTAATAATTTACTACTATGTCCAAAATTGATCATTAATAAATAATTTACACCCGTCTTTTTCAAAAACCATTTTTAAAAAAAAATTTCAATTTTTATAAAATAAAAAATTATTTAAAAATCTAAAATATTTTTAAAATATTTTTTATATTTAATTTTTATTTTTAATTATTTTAAATATTTATATAATTATTTTTTAAATCAACCGTAATAAAATAAAAAAAAAGAAAAAATTTAATTAAAAAATATAATCTGAAAACACTGTATTTTTTATTTTTAAGAACAAAACATAAAAAAAAAGTTTTTATTATCAAATGTGCTTTTTATATTTAAAAATTATTCTTAAAAATAATTCATAAATAAACCCGTCTCACCCAAACTTGAGTGATAAAATTAAATACTTCAATGTTGAAATTAAATTGGAGATGTTACCTATGTTTATGTTTAATTTTTTTAAAATTTAAAGAAAATATATGAAAGATAAAAAATAAAAGGGAAAGTATATTTAATTAATAAATTATTTTTATATATTTTTAACTCATTCAATTATTTTTTTTTAGTGAAATACATATATTTTGTATTGATTTAAAATTTTATGAATATATTTTTTATTTTTTATTTATTACTTTAAATTGACCCGAACCTTACTCATCGCACTATTCAATACGTGGGGGATCAAATAGACATTTTTTAATATTAAAATGGAAAATTGTACCAAACAGACCTTTATTTTGACGACCAATTGCAACGTTCCTCAGTATTAAAATGGAAAATCGAACCTAACAAAACTTTATTTTAGTAATCTGTTGGTCTGCTTATGGTTTTACTTCTAAAAATAAAGTAGAAAACGAAGTAAAAGGAAGTGTAGCACCGGCTTTGCTTGCCCTAAAAGATAATGTTATTCGTTGTGACAAGGACTGCAATCGGCATATGGGCGGTCAGAAAAAAGGTACAATAAATGATGCATATAGTAAAAGAAAGATAAATCATTATAACTATCAAAGGTATAGGGCTAATTACACATCAACCCCTCCAAAAATTGGCGTATGCCACTTATAATGGCGAGCACACGGTATTCTTTAGTAAAAGGCGAAAGAATAGTTCGCTGTGTGCTCACCAC
The DNA here is from genome assembly GCA_030254885.1 of Vitis rotundifolia. NCBI lineage: Eukaryota > Viridiplantae > Streptophyta > Magnoliopsida > Vitales > Vitaceae > Vitis > Vitis rotundifolia. The sequence continues at coordinate 2,117,654 of CM058163.1, forward strand.
ATGGCTACATGGTGGTACGATTTGTTGGTTTCCAATATATAAGAGTGCGAGGGTTGGAATTCTCCTCTTTTTCAATGTGGGACAAGGTGTTGGGTACATTGGACCTCTCATAGCTCATGGCAGCCTCCTCTTGGAAGTCCAAACCAAGTCCCAACATTCTGTCATGCAAATCTGATATAGCTTAGATGGGGCCAAACACTTGCTTGTTTTTTTTTTTTTTGAAGTCAATGATCAAATCTACACCCCTTCATCTAGCAATGTTCAATGGTTATGACAATAGCTTGTTCATATGACCATGCTTGAGCACTATTCTTCCAAATTTCACATGTTGTCATCCAATTTTTCAAAAAATTAATCTATTTATATTTTGCATTGCCACCATACTCAGCAAAATGTCTCCCTATACTTAGTTGGTGACTAGTTTGTTACTCAATGTAATTGAATTTTTGAGGTAGAAAAATTCCATGAAGTACATAATTCTAGATTACTAATATTGGAACAAAATTTTTAACCTATGTCTACCTAATTGAGCTTGCGGGTGATGTTACCCCAAAACGTGGGATTGAAGGGATTGTGACCTTTTGGGACTCTAGAACAACAACAAAGTTTGAAGTGTATGTTTCAAGGAAGTAATGGAAGTTACAATGTGAGAGCAGGAATCACCTAGTGATGTTGGAAGCGTGGAAGCTTTACGTGCATTTTTTTTAAAAGGAAATTTCATACATAAATGATAGGAAGAAATTGAATCTAGTGTAATATTTTTAGTAATAATTATTTTTTAAAAAGTATCTTAGGTAAGTAATGATAAAGAAAAGTTACTTGTTTGCATCTCATTTGTTTGTATATTCATTATATTTTGCGTACCATCTTCACATTTATGTATTGGTCTAACATTTATTTTATTTTCAAACATTTCTCATATTTTTTAAACCATCATTTGTACATTCATCATATTTTTCATATCTTCTTTATATTTTTTACTGTGATAATAATTTTTACTTATACTTTTTATTTTATTTTTCCTATAATTTTCATATGCTAAAAAAAAATATTTTTATATTTTTACATTTTTACTTTTTTACATTTTTATCTATTGTCAAATTTATTTTAATATTGCAATGTTCTCGTAGTTAAAAAAAAAAACTTATTTCACCTGATCCTCTCCATATAAAAATTGAAATATATATTAAATAAAATAAATATTAACAACATAATTACAATCAAATGTATTTCTTTAATTTTAATCAAAGAAATTAATAATGCTATTTTAAATAAATAAATGAATTAATATTCTAATTTTTATTAGTAAACACTCTATTGAATTTTATTTATTTATTTTTACATAATCTTTTAGTTAGAACTTAATATTTCCATGAAATAACATAAAATAAATTGCACTCACTCTTTTACTAAATTTAAATAAAATATAATTTTTTTTAGTTATAACTTTATAGTTGCATAAAATGAAAAAACATTCTTACCTCAAATCATGAACTTCTTTGCAATTTTTTCATCACACAAATAAATATTCTAACTTCTCCATCTTCTTGCTCCACCAGTCTCATCTTCCACTAAACTAAAACATCTCTTTCTTTCTTTCACAATGTTACACCTGTTCGTCTTTTTTCATCCGTGAAAAATTGCACCATATTGTTCCTCTCATCATGAGGAACATGGCTTTGGGATTTGAAATAGAGAATAAGTCTCATGGCCAGTTGATCTCTACTGGGTATGTCATCTATGTGCAATGCGTTTGGGATGACATGGTTGACACTTGGTAGGTGAATGGTAATGCATGTAAGATGTTTGCTAAAAATGCTTGAGAGAGATTTGGTTTGATTATGTTTGGTGTTCTTAACATGAGTATCGAAGTTGATTTTATAGATGTAAAGGAAACTCTAGAGGCCTGATTTGATGTTAATGATGATGATGGCTACAATTATGCCTATGTAGACATGGAGTGCATGAGAATTGACAAATTAGTTTGTGGATATGCAATGAGAATTAGGTTTGAGTGATTAAGTCATTTGTGAATGTACTTTCTTTTCTTTTTACGTTAGATTGTGGGGACTTTGATTGGGTCAATGAGTGACTAGTTGATTAATTTCATGGCAATCAGTGATCGATGGGTACATCCAATATAGATTTTTAATGATCAATTACCGTTTCTGAAGAGATGTTGAATAAGTTGGTTGACATTGCTAAGTTAGCCATCATGGGACCATGTCTAACCTTCTTTATTGAGTTGGCTAGCTCAATGTGACTTGAGATTTTGTTCAAAAAGATGAATGTTGAGCTGGGAAATTAGTGTTTTTGGTGCCTCACTCTTTAAACTAGATTAAGAGGAGTTGAGCATTGAGTATTGTTTGCTATATCAACACTAAGTACATTGCACCAATTGAAAATTTAATGTAGAAGATGGAAAAACTGTTTAATATCATCTGGGAACTTGACTATTACCTTTGAACTAAATACAAGCCTAGGTGCTTCCATATATATCCAAAAGAACATTTGGGTTTGCAGTGTTGCCATGACAAGATTAAAGTACATTTTACTCGCAATGGAATGGAATGGGAAACCAATGTGGGATATTTCATTGTTCCACCATTTTAAAGACTTGACTTGTTCTTGTGGAAACTATTAATAACTTGTTACCTACACATGCTTTTTTGGCTGCTATGCTATCGCCCATGTTAGAATTCCATGGTATAGGTTATTGGATGTAGAGACATTAAGTTTCTGCTAAAAGGTTTCTGATTCTTTTGATATGTTAGCAATGTCAAGATGTTATTGCAAAATAATGCTTAAACTAGAGTCTTTCTAGCTACTGTTTTACTAAACAAAGAATTTTCTGAAAGTCAGATTTGGTCATTCCTTTTATTTCTTATCATTGTATATGATCTCTGTCTAGTAAATATGAGATTTATAGTGTGCCCTAGCAGACAATAGCTGCTTGCTTGGTTTTTATGTGGAATATGAGGCCTAAGAAACATGAGACTTTGATGGATTGCAACTCTGGTAAAGTTAATTCATAAATAATTGGTCCAAGTCCCTCCTTTTACGCATTGAAATCCTGTCAAAGCTCTACTTCAAATAGAAAACTGTAGAGTCTCATGTTCTTAAAATTTAATGTTCTCTTCTTCGTTGAAGGATCCAATTCACAAAGGTATGTTTGAAATCCATTTTGCAAGTAGTATGTTTGAGGTTCTTCTTTGTTTCTGCATGTATAAATTTGTTGCAAGGTCAGTTGCATTTGTATTGGTTCAGAAAAAATTGTCCTCAATTGTCTCATTTTTTTTACCATGCTGCAATTCCTATTGGTTCAAAAACTGATGTTTTCCGGTGTAGTGTGGGGTGGTGAGGTTTGAGGTGGAGAAGGTGGGGGCTGAAGTGGATAGATTATTTCTATAAAAGGATACTTGTAAAATATGTTTACAAAGAATTTGGAGGAACTGATGACACATTATCAAAAGAGTTCCAAATGAGGTTTTCAAGATATTGAAGTGTGGGGGGAGTGGGTGTGGGAGAGCCCAAGCCCACCCAGAACTGCAAGTGGATGGTAGATGTTTGATCTTTTAGTGACCATAAATTCCGGTCAATATGTTTGGCATGCCATTCCAGAAAGCACGTTAATAAAAATCTTAGGGGATCATGCATGAGTCTTCCTCCAAGAACCAAATTCTCAAATCATCGACTCTAGGGCTGATTGACGATGTAGGATAGCAAGGGATATGTAGGGGTTTGGGCCTAGCATGAGCCACAAAGGGCATCATATAAAAGATCGTGTAGAAAGCCTAGTACAAGCCCGAAAAGAGACTGTCGGGTTGGGCCTAGCATGAGCCACAAAGGGCATCATGTAAAAGATCGTGTAGAAAGCCTAGTACAAACCCCAAACAAGACTGGCCTTTTGGATTGATGTTGTCTAATCTGTCTTAGGCTTGGTTTTTTTGTTTTCGTTTTCCGCTGTTATTATTTCTTTTGTCCTTCTAGGCATTCTTTTGATTGAATTTTGGGATAAGTAGAGCATATAGGCGCCCCCGACATTTCAATTTTAGGTCCAGCAATATTTTAACTGGTTCAAAACTGAAGCTTTGATCCATATCTTTAGCTGGGCCAGCACTTGGGAATCTTTGGTGGTTTCTGTAGTGAGGATTGATTGTGCACCAGACATAGCACTTTCATGATTAATGCAATCCATAAATGTGCCAACTTCTAACACCTTTAAGTTGGTGGAATATGGAACGGAGAGGTTGTAAGGTATGAACTGTATTCCTTGTTTCTTGTTTCTTTAGGCCCCATTTGGTTGCTGGAAAATGTCAAAGAGAAAAACGTATTAAAATTCTGAATCTTTAACTTTTGCATTCCTCAGGACCTGAACAAAAAGGAAAAAAAAAAAAAACCCTCAAGTAACTGAAGTTTTTGCGTGTGGATGGGTGGGGGGTGGGTGGCTATCACTACCTTATGTTTACTTTAATCAACTGTTTTCTCAGCAATGGAAGGATGGGCGAAACTACCACTTCTGTGCGCGCCTATAATTTGATAGTGACTCCCACACTGCGCCTTGTTTTGTATCATTCTGTTTGGTCATTGTGGTGCCACTGTTTAGCGATGTTCCCCGATTTGATGTGTCATGAAATATTTGGGTAATTAGAATAACATGGTTCTCTTTCTTGTATCTCACTGTGACTCCATTCTGTCGAGGGAAATGTATCCTGCCCACAGTCATATGCTGATCACAACATGTCTCCCTTCCGAATTTCCATCGGCTGCCATGTTATGTGCCTAAGATGTGATATATAACCCTGAGGAGTACCAACATATCAAATGTTCTGAGTTGTTGCAATATATATGTGCTTTAAAAGTTTTTCATTTAGTTTGTGAACAGAAGAACTTCAGGTTCAGGTGTGCCTGCAACTCACCTATAGATTAATTTTGTGTGCCTCATTTTTGTACAGGCTATATAGAGTGAATTGTAAAAGTTGATCAAAAGGTGAGTGCATCATGACCATTGATAGTGAAGTTCGGACTGTGTCCATCCATGTCATGATGAATTGGTTGCAAGCAATATTAATTTGGTGTACACGTGGACGAGGTTGGTACGTTTGACGTACACAAAACAAAAGTCGATTACTGCAAGCAAGAGGGCAATGAATGAAAGGCTGATTTAGACACTGTAGTAGAAACTGATTATTGATAACCAGATTGAGTACAAATCAGAATCATGCAGAGATTACAGGAGCCTTATTCAAGCACTAAATGGAGTAAATATAATATGCGTCTATGAAATACATGGAGCTTTTGCACACTTGCCACAATAATAGACGACCTGATAAATAAGTTTGAAATCAATACTCCTATGGAAGTCTGAAAACTAGAAAAGAAAAACAGCTTCAAAATAAGAAATGGCCAGAACTTCAGTTCCAGTCTAATTTAACAAAGCTTGCACTTGGATCATTGATCCAACCATACTTCTCTATGAAAGGGTTGACTATGGATTTTGGAGGATAAGATGCTATGCAGTCTTCCCAGACATTAGCATCCTCCAAGTCCTTCATTACCTGCCAAACACAGTTGTTGCATTTAAAACCTGCTCCAAAGCTGATCATCAGAATTCTGTCGCCCTTCTTGAGTCTCTTCTTTGCTTCCATGTAACCTAAAACATACCAGAGGCCACCAGCCGAGGTGTTACCAAACCGGTGAAGCGCCATCCTTGCTGGTTCAAGATCATACTCAGTGAGTCCTAAACTCTTGCCCACTCCATCAATAACAGCCCTTCCACCAGGGTGAATACAGAAGTGTTCAACCCCAGTCTTAAAATCCAAACCTGCTCCCACTAATTCTAGAACGCGGCTGTCGGTCTTTTTCCGAAAGCGAGATGCTATTACATACCGAAGTAGTGCCCATACTGGTAGCACTTTAGGTACTAGCGCTTTTAGATTCTCGGTGAAAGATAGAGCTGCGGCCTTTGTGAGTTTTTTGGTGAGGCAGAAGCCTCGGTAGCCAAGACCGTCTTCTATTTGGATGCAACAATTATATGCTTCGTCGTTGGAGCCAAGATGGGTCCGTACTAGACTGTTCAATTTGAAAAGTGCTCGATGCTTCATGGCTCTTTTGTTTGTTAAGAGCATTGAACAGCCACCTACACGGAATAAGCAATTGGAGAGCATCATGGATTTTTCTCTACCACAGTACCAATTTGGACCCATGGATTCTGTGCTCACAACGACTGCAAATGCATCCTTGTGAAACTTAAAGATGTTGCGGGCGATATCAATGGCAAGAAGGCTTGCGCTGCATCCCATTCCCGAGAGATTGTAGGACTTGATATCCTCCTTCATCTTGTAACGGTTTATTATTCGAGCTGTTAGAGATGGAGAGGGGGAGAGCAAGGACACATTCACAACAAGTATGTCGATTTCTGATGGAGAAACTCCTGTCTTCGCGAATAGCTTATCGAGTGTATCAAACATGATTTCTTCTATCTCAGAAAGAGAATCTTTAAGAGAAGGAGTGTCTTCTTGGCCTGCAAGGACGATTTTCGGGCTGTAAGTTTCTTCACCAATGCCTGAACTGACAATGGTTTGTAAGAGAAACTTGTATTCTTCAAGTCCTAGATTCTTGTTTCTCATGACTATACTCGCACAAGTATCAGTGTTGAGCTTCGTATCCTCACTGGCTTTAAAGCACTCATAGTGCACCATATAGCACCGTTGGTCTCTCCATGCCAAAAGCTTCTTACAGAAGAGGATAATAGCATAGCATAGAGGAAGCAGAAAAACTGCCAAGAGGAGCTCCATATGTGCGTGTGAGGAGAGTGTGGATGTGTGTTCTGTGGAACTTCTAATATAGGCATTGGAGCTGTAAATGTTGCTATCCTCTATAATCACTTAAAACTTACCACCTTGTTTCACAGACTCCCATTTGGCTTTGGATTTGGCTTTGGCTTTGGCTTTGGACTATTTTCCATCTTTCTTGGTTAAAAAGCTAAATATAGACTTTTTAATTTAATTTAGAGCTCGTTTAATAATGATTCTATAAAGCGTTTTTAATATTTGAAAATTTTCATCAAGTATTAGAAATACTTTCTAAAATCACTCCTAAACACATTCTTAGAGTGTATTTGACAATAATTTTAAAAAATATTTCTAATATTTTTAATATTTAAATAATAAAAATTTTCAAATGTTATGAAGGTTAAAGTCACTTTTTAGAATCATTGCCAAACATACTCTTAAAATACGATGATATCGTATGTACCACCACTTCTACCACATTCTTTATCACCTGCTAGGAAAGTGTAAGAGACTTAATACTAGTGGTGTAAATATCATTTTTCTTACACATAGCAAAGTAGAAATTATTAAAACCATCTTTGTCGGTATTCAAACAATGTCCTGAAACTCTCTATTCATTATGTTCCAACTGAAAAAAGACCAGTCTACAGCTTATATTCCAAAACAATTTGCTATCAATGAGACTAATGAATGATCATAATCATGAAAAAGAAAACAGAGATGAAAACTGGTTGCTTTCTTTATCCATCTTGGTCTCTTGAATGTTCTTCTATTTACATATACTTTATGATGTTCAAATTCTACTTCATACGTATCATGTTCAGAGTTGCCCATAACTTTGAGATCCAAGTCAGTAAAACTTAAAATTACGCCTATCTCTATCAAAATTGTGAGTAGGTTATGTAAGTCCAGACTGTTCCTTCCTTTGTTTTTGGATTCTCTATCTCCCCATCTTAAGAAGATTCAACCCTCCCAACCACCACTAGCTCTTCTCAACTAGAATTATAAAGGACCTCACTTACATTCAGTGCATCCTGTACAGCTCAACGGGGCTGCGCGCCGATATAGTAGGCAAACAGTTCAGACCTTTTTCTATCCTTGGGGATGTGCAGGGGTGTGGAGGTGGGGTTGGTGTGGGAGTGGGGCTGGGGAATTTAATTTGAGGGGCCACAGCCCAAGCTATTCTCAACTGTATCTATAAAGAACCTGCTGGTCTCCATGTCACACTAACTTATAGTGGGACGTGTTTAATTGAGAAAGCAACTGCTTTGACTTCCACCTTAGAAACATAAGGTAGATGAAGCCACCTTAAGACCATGGTTTCTTTTAGTGGGGGTTGTTGAATTGGAAATGTTGCATTTTACCTTCTTCCTTCACCCTGGAAACCTGAGGAGACCCTCCTTGCTACCACTGTTTCTAAGATCTGTCAAATATTTCAGAGGTATTTGATGAACAGAGATCCCAGTTGGACCCAACTCTGAATTGAGAAAATCTTAGCCTTTAGGTTCATAACATTTGGCCAAAATCCATTCAGATTTTAGTTGGAATTTTACAACTGTCTGTCAAATATTTCAGAGGTATTTGATGAACAGAGAACCCAGTTGGACCCAACTGAATTGAGAAAATTATAGCATTAGATTCACAACATTTGGCTAAAACCATTCAGATTTTAGTTGAAATTTTTACAGAAGTTAGCCAAACTATTAAAATTTCTAAAAATCTAAGAATGGCTCAATCCAAAAGTTGGCCAAATAGTGCAGCCTACAAAAAATAGATGAGACAAGATACATCATGATAGCGCATCAAAGCCTTTCATTGAAGAGTAAGCTGCAGTTGGTATTGAATACGGACTTCGTAAGCCTGACCTACATGCAAAGGCACTAAGGAGATGAGGACTTAGACTTGAGCCAAAGTTTCCCAATCGCCCCACATCTTGTTGTCTCTAATCATAAATTAGTGAAAGTGATGTACTTCTACTTTGAATATCTTAATACTGTTATACAACGCTCGGCTTGGGATTGAACCAAAACTTCACTTTCAGCACCCCACAAGGATATTGATTCTGTGTGCATCTCCATGTTTCTCACCATAAGTTAGTGTAGATGATGTACTTCTAATTTGACTCTTCACAAATGATGCTTGATTGGTTTCCATCATCGTCTTATTCTTACCTAAAAACAATTAGTATGATGCTATAGTACAGTCTTATTCGTGTGAAATTGTCATCAAATCAGTTCTCTAACTTCTTATTCCCAACTGCCTGAACAATTGCTGTGATGTTATACCCTACCAGAATGATCATAACAATGTCAATTTTCATGAAGTGTTGATAGCTCACTGATTATAAATAAACATGTGATCTGCTTTTGATAATGTGGACATGATGATAGGCCTTTGAAAAAAGCTAGTTTCAATTTGAAATTTAATTCCCACCTAATTTCTGTGGCATCTTTTCATATTTTCTTCATTGATGTGATATCTTTCATGGAAAAATGAGAATGACTTGTTTGAAAACTGTTTTGAAAAAATATATATATTTTCGAATAAAATATTATTTTTAACCAATTTGTTGTGAAAACATGTTGCTTTTCGAATAAATTTTAGGTATTTTCTGGTGTTTTTTTTTTGTTGATTGTTTTAAACAACAATGAGAAAATATGAAGAACATTCAAAACACTTTTGTATTTTTGTAAATATATAGTATTTTGATGAAAAATAAGTATTTTGATGAAAGACAAGTAAAAGAGACTATGACTTTGTTTAGTAACTATTTTCAAAAATAATTTCAAAAAAATAATTTTTGAAAACTGTTATCTAATATTTTGTAGAACAAAATCTGTTTAAAAATATAAAATGTCTTTAACTTGTTTTTAATATTTTTAAATATATTTTAAAAATATTTTTTATATTTAGTGTCTTATTGTTAATCATTCTACATACTTATATAATTATTTTTAAAAATAATATTTAGAAAACAAATGAAAGCAATCGAAAAATATTTTCTGAAAACACCCTATGTTCATAGGCTTAGCTTTAGGTTACTATTATTTGGTTCAAATAAGTCAAGTCCCTTCGACCGGTTAGCTCAAGTGGTCTTCCCTTATCTTCCATAATATTCAAAGTAATTATGGTTTGAACAAGGACTGTCGAGCGCTTTGAATAAATAAGAAATGGACAACAAAGAGAATCAATGATTCTTATTCAACCAAGTTGAAGCTAACAACATGTCAATTACACAATGACAATTGGTAATAAGTGAGAAACAATGCCCCCTTACATAAGTGAGTCTATCAGTAAAGCAATTGGTATTCGATCGAGTAATAGAAAATAAAAAAACATTAAACAATGTAAAGTAATTTCAAAAAATATTTTTTAATTGTCAATTTAACTTTTTGTTATGGAAAATAAAAAACTATTTTTGAAAACATTTTTCAAATAAGCCCCAATATTTTCATATTTGAAAATTTTAAAAACTATTCTTAAATTTTTTTTACGATATTACCCCAAAAAATAGTTTTTAGCCATTGAATTTTCTACATACGATTAAAAAAAGTCTGTCCCTCTTAACTTTTCCTATTTTTCCCCATTATTAGGTACTAGTCAATGCAAAGAGTTTTCACAGACCGGTAGTGGCATATTGTGTAATATTTTTCCAATATAAGGTGATTTATAGATATATCTTATCCACAAACTACGCTCTCACATTTACGTAATTTAGGTACAACTAACCCTAATTAATTATCATTTAAGCCGCCGCCCAACTTTAATGCCATACAAGAAAGACTAAAGCACCAAAAAAATGTTCTTCCCAAAATGCCCTTCTGGTCCCCTCAAAGGCTCAAACCAACCCTCTCACCATCAAATAATATCAGGAATGATTACGATTGAAGTGATTTTAGGTTGTAATATGCTTTTGTTGGTAAAGTCAATATGATAAAGTGATTTTAAGAAAATCACTTCAAATCACTTATCAACGTGTGATATCACCAAAAAAAAAAAAAAAAAAAAAATTAATGATTTTTTTAATAGTCACCTATCAAGTGATTATCGGAGATAATTTGGGATCATTTAAAGTAATTTTCTAGATTTTTTAAAAATTTATTACATGGTTTTAGAAAAAAATTAAAGAAAAATATAAGGAAAAAAAAAAAAGAAAGAAAAAAGCAAAAATTTAAAATTAATAAATTATTTATATATCTTATTTCAAATTCATTTCACTTGTTTTAACTCTTTTATGTCAAAATTTAATTAATTTTAATCATAAAATGATTAAATATGGGAAAATGATTTTTCTTAATATTTTTATTTTTATTTTTAATGTTTTCCAAAAACTAAACATAACTTAAGGATTTGTTCATAAAATTAATTCTTAAAATTATTTTAAAAAAAATAGTATTTGAGAACAATTTTCAAAAATAGTTCTCTAATGTTTTTTAAAATAAAAGTCCTTATCAAAATATGGAATGATTTCAACTTGTTTATTATTTTTTTAAATATTTTTTAAAAATAAATTTTATATATGATTTTTATTTTCAATTATTCTTTCATATTTGTCCCATCAATTTTTAAATAAGCCACATGAAAAAAAAAAAAGTGAAAATGATTAAAATATATTCCCCCATAATTTTCCTATTTCTTTTATTTTCAAAAATGGAAAAATTGCTTCTTAATCAATAAATTTAGAAAAAACGGGTTTTGATTCAATAATTTTATTATAAAAATTAATTAAAATTTTATTATATAGTATGATATACAAATCATTTTGCAAAAATTCTCCATGATCTTCGAGTAATAAGTAAAATCTTTATAATTCTCAAATTAATAATAATTTTATATCCTGTATTATATAAATTCACTCATTTTCTCAATTTTTTTTTTTCCTTTTGATAAAATTGAATAAAAAATTTATTAATAGACATCAACAATAAAATAAGAAATTTTAAAAATTAAAAATACAACTAAAACTCAAATACTAAAAAATTAAATACAATTAAATTTTAAAAAATTAAAAATTAAATACAATTAAATCCAAAAAACTTACAAATTGAAAATATAAACTATTGATTCCCATTGTGTCTCAAACTCTTTCTAGAATTTATATTTTTTAGTATGATTTAGTTAAGTAAAAGTCAATATTTTATTTTTATATGTTTAACTTTAAAGTTTTTTTTTTAGTATTAATTATATTTTTAATTTTAAAAATTTCTTATTTTATTGTTTCAAATTAGTTCTCATAAAAAATTATCAATTGGTGTAATTAATCTGACAAGTAAAAAGTCATTTAAAAAATAATTATCTAAATTATGAAAAAAAGTTCATATATTTTAAAATATTTTTTAAATGGATGAAAATGAAGCTGATTTATAAAAATCTATCATTTTTTAAATTAGACTATCAAAACCTACTTTTCCCAATAAATTTTCTAATTTCTCTTAAAATTACTTTCAAACAAACTCCTTCATCTACACCATTGTTATAAAATTGCATACCTATAATGGATACGTATAATTTTCCGTACAAATACTTTGGGCCGGTATATACGCCGACTGAAGAGCCAGCTGGACCAATTAAGATTTTAATTAGGCTGGCGTGTAGCAGTAAAATTACTACTGTAAAATTTAAAACGGGTATTTTGATATTAAATGATATCAGCTAAGGCAGCTGCATTATGAACTGAAAATCAATAAATATGTATGGTTTATGGGAAATTGCTATGAAGTAATGAGGGTGCTGTACGGACCTTCTTTGTTTTTTTTGTTGACCATCAATAGGTGGTGAAGAGAAAAATTAGTAGAAGGAATCTTACTAGTTATAGAAAATTTTAATTAATTTTATTGGAAAAAAAAAATGCAAGGAAAGCATGTGGGCTATTAAGGGTTTGCTAAGGAACGATTTTTAAGATGGTTTTCAAAAATAGTTTTTAATATTTTTTAAAAGTAAAAGTCATTAAATACGACATCTTCTACATTTAAGAATAAGTTTTTTTTTTTTTTCTTTGTCTCCACTCGAATCAATCCATTTACTCAACTTCTTGTATTTAAAGTGATTCATGTATCTACTTCAATGATACTATTGTTTCGTACCATTATGGAAGCAGATTCAGATAAAATATGTACTTTCTTGGGAATAAAAAAATCGATTTACTTTCATTCAGTATTTTGGCTTAAATTCTGACTCATTGATATTCAACCAAATCCTCCTTTTTAATGATTGTATCCGCCTCTATTGTTCCATGTATTAGTAATTCTTGAGTTGTTTCATTTGTATTGAGGATCGTCGAAATAAATAATAATACTATTTTTATGGAAAAAAACTATTTATGGGTATTTCAATCGAGATATCAGAACATTTTCGAGTACATGATCAAATTGTCCATTTGAATACACCTATTGTTCTTGTTTTCAAAGTAGAAATTTGTATACGTCGGTAAAACTTATTTATTTGAAAACCTTATTTAAAAATTTAAAAATTTGAATACCTTAAATTTTTTAAATGGTTTTAAAAATCATTATTTTTTCAGAAAATATTTTCAAATTTACACTAAATTATTAAATTCAAATTAAGGGGTAGAAATAAAAATATGATTATGTAAATAAAAAATAAATATAGCTTATAACTTAAGCAAAGTAGGGGTTAAAATTTGGGAGGTTGACAAGTGGACCGGGAGGGCATTGAAGTTAAGCGTAGGAGAAGGAATCATGCAGACGAGAGGAACGTGGCCAGGCTGTCTCTATATCTAGAGGGAGCAGAAACCTACCGCAATGAATAAACCATAAAAGGCCATAAATTTACCTAATGCGTTTGAGGGTGGTGGTGCAATGAATGAATGAATGAATGGTTGGTTTCAATTTTAACTTTCAACACTTGGGTTTATATATTTCTTTAATTCTTTTTCCTTAGGATTTATTGTGGTTTGTGGATCTACCTACCACCCCACGTGGAATGTATTCATTGCACCTCATATCTTACGATCTAGGATCAATTTCTTTTTTGAAAAAAAAAAATCGGTTAAAAATAGTTTTTTACTTTTTTTTTTTAGAACCAAAAATAGTTTTTTTTTTTCATCCCATAAAATAAAATACAATTGAAAAAATTTGATGGAAAATAAATTTTAAAGGATTTGTTCGAAAAATAATTTATTTCATAATATACATTTTAATGTAGTGTTTGATAATTGTTTTTGAAAATTTAATATAGATGTTTTTAAAAATAAAAAACAAAAAATAGGGTATTTTTTAGGAATATCTTGTATTGTTTGAAAAAATAATTATATAAATATAGAGAATGATTGCAATTATTTATTTTAAATCATATAAATATGGTTGGTTGTGAAATATCTTCACAGCCTTAAAACATGTCTATTTGGTTAAGAGGAATCCATTATTATATAGTGTTAAAAATTTTCTCTTATTTGATTTGAGATATCGCAAACACTCTTTTATATAGACACAACGTTCTTATTATGTCTTATGAGATTGCGATATTAAACAGATAAACACCCCTCACAATATTAAACAAACGCCTACATCGAGGATCGGGGAGCAGATCGGTATAATGATTAAAAATAAAATAATATGTAAAAAATTATTTTAAAAATATATTTAAAATATTTAGAAAATTTGTAGCATTTTAAAAGAAAATTTTCAAGAAAAGGCAGTGGAGAAAATATTTAGAAAATATGACAGATTTGGTCAGACAGGTTTTCAAAGTAGTCTGATGGTTATATACTTATACCACCATGCTTTTGAAAATTGGTCTAGAAGTTTATGGCAATTTTTTTTTTATGAAAAGGAAAAGTGGTAGGGTGAATTGAAATAATGGTTAGTCTCTTTTGTGAATGCGACCCCACAATAACATTTATTTATGTTTTCCTCCTTTGGCTGCGGTGCAAATACCCTAACGATGCGAAATATATTTTTAGTAAAAATTAAAATTGATTAGATTAAAAAAAATTAATCAAATCTTATTTAATAATAAGGTCGTGTTAGATCTTATTTGAATTAATATAATTAATATACGATCTAATTATTAAACATATGATACATCTATAACCTATTTAATAATCAAATCTTATTTAATAACGAAGTTTAGTTAAATCTTATTTAAATTAATATGATTAATCTTTTAATTTGTTATGCTTGTGATTAATTGGCCTATTTTTTAAAATTAAATTTTAAATGAATCAAATGTAGGGTTGCAATTTGTGCTGGTTGATTGAGTTGATAATTAATCTATACTCAATCAGAATTAAGAAATAATCAACTTAAACTCAATTTAACCTGAACTCTAATGCAAAGTACCAAACCCAATCTTATTTTGAGAAAAGTAGGATTTTATTCACTAATTTGAAAATATATATATATAAAAAAAAGAACCCAAAATTTTTTAAATCAATATTATCTTCATCTATTTAAAAATAATTTAAATTTAATGAGTTATTCAGTTATTACAAAAAATACCATTTTACTTGTCATGTTATTCAAATTGATTAACAACTAAACTTCTCCATATAAATGTTTCATTTCCTTTTAGATATTATTATTATTATTATTATTTTATTATTTGAGATTTTTTTTCTTTGGAAATAAACACCTTGTAGGATTTTTATTTTAATTTCCTAAAAGTTTAGGAAATATTGAACAAAAAAATTTCTATTTAAATAGGATTAATATTTTTTTTCCTAGAATTTTAAGAGAAAATATTGTCAAACAAATTTTATTTAATCATAATTACCAATTCAAAAAGTAATAAGGTTCTTTATTAAATAATAAATAATAAATTAATAATATATAATTATTTTAATTATGATTAATTTATTTAATATAAAATATTTATTTATTTATTTATTTATTTTTATGTTATATATCAAATTACAACCACATTGTAAAACATTTTGTATTTGAAAAAATTTTATGACAAATTTTATCCTTTATTATATCAAACAATTATTAATATTATATAATAAATACAAATTTATTATTGGTTTATTTATTATCAAGAATGTGAATTTATATTTTGTTAATTGTTATTCTTGAATTATCACAAATGTATGGTCAAATAATTATGTATAATAAATAAATGAGAAGGTGAGTAAATATTATATCTTACAAACAGTTGATTGAGGCTAGAGCTTGACTCTATGTCCTTAAGACGAATTTGCCCCGCACTGGTGCTTACGGCTTGTTGACAATTGTCTTCCAGGATACAACGATCACTTTCTTGTGATAGTAGCACTCCAAATTACAAGAAATAGCGAATCACTTGATGATTTGAACTCTCTTGAATACCAAGCACTTGGAAGAAAGGATAAGAAGTGGATAGAATTAATGAAGGAATGAATAAATGCCATGGGGGGACCCTATTTATAGGTTTTCTGGTGACTCTTAGAAGAGACGTGTTTTAAATATTTGACATATCCTTTGACACAAGTTGTGTCCATTAGGAAGAGTTGTGTCTAATTGAAAGGGTATGTTTTAATTTCCATTCACTTATAAATATCCCATCAATCCCCTACATGAATGGAAATTGACTTAAAAAAGGCAAATGAAAAACTAAACAATCAAGAGAGTATAAAATTGGATAGTGATTGCATCAGGATAGGTAGTTTGTGGCTTTGAACCTTTCTTAGCGAAATACTATCGAATTTACTAGCTAATTGATGAATGTGATGTCTTGAATTGTTCAACTATTGATGTAAATCAAGACAATAGTATTCACACAATTCCTTTCCGAATCACCATTGATTTTCACTGTTGTGTTCATTTTGACTTTGAACAATTCCCGGTTTCATGAGTGCTTTAGAGAATTTCAGCCTTAAAAATTCTCATAAAAACGGCCCTATTTCACACTCACATAGGTGATTCCTATGGCGAGTATTCTACCATACTTCACTTGAACTCTTTCAAATTATTAGAATCATTAAAAACATAGCTTATCCTAAACACATCTTGTATAACACTAGTTCACCATAAGAATGGGTAGGAATTTATTTTTCCCTAATGCTCTTCACAGAGTATTTCATAATTTAGTTGTCCTCATTGAACCTAGATCTTGGGATCTCCAATCAGCTAGGTTGGGTTTCCATTATGAAACTCTTTAGTGATAGGCCTTAATCCCATTCCCCTCGATGAGCAGTTTACTTGATCTCTAGACAATCCTTTAGTTAGTGGATCTGCTAGGTTGTCTTTTGACTTAACATAATCAATGGAAATAATTCCATTTGCAAGTAACTGCCTTATAGTATTATGTCTGCGACGGATGTGTCAAGACTTACCATTATACATGCTACTTTGTGCCATTCCAATCGCTGATTGGCTATCACAATGTATACATATTGCAGGCACTGGTTTTGGCTAGCATGGAATGTCTTCTAGAAAATTACAAAGTCATTCTGCTTCTTCCCCTGCTTTATCTAAAGCAATAAATTCAGATTCCATCGTTGATCTTGCAATACATGTTTTTTTAGATGATTTCTATGATATCGCAATGCCACTAATTGTGAATACATATCCACTTGTGGACTTTGAGTCCTTCATATCAGATATCCAATTTACATCACTATATCCTTCTAGTACGGCTGGATACCTTAAATAATGAAGTTCATAGTTTAGGGTGTATCTTAGATATCTAAGAACCCTAACCAACGCCTTCCAATGGTCTTTTCCCGGATTATTAGTGAACCTACTTAGTTTATTAATTGTGTAAGCTATGTTTGGATGTGTGCAGTTCATGACATTCATTAAACTACCAATGATACGAGAATATTCCAACTAGTCAATTGATGGACCATTATTTTTAGCTAAATATAGGATTAAATCTATTAGTGTCTTAATTGGACTATCATCATATTGGTTAAACCGTTTAAGAATTTCCTCAATGTAATGACATTGAGATAATATTAGTCCACTAGATGTTTTGGCTATTTTTATACCTAAGATCACGTTTGCGACACCCATGTCTTTCATATCAAAATAATTGGTCAACATTTTCTTGGTAGCTTTAATGACATCATTATTGCTATCAATAATTAACATATCATCCACGTACAGGCACACAATGACATACTCACTTTGTGTATTCTTTGTATATACACATTTATCACATTCATTAATTTTAAAATCATTTGACAACATTACTTTGTCAAATTTCTCATGCCATTGTTTTTGTGCTTGTTATAGCCTATATAGGGACTTTATCAGCTTACACACCTTCTTCTCTTGTCCAAGAGCAACAAACCCTTCAGGTTGTTTCATATATATTTCTTCTTCTAACTCGCCATTTAAAAAGGCTATTTTAACATCCATTTCATGAATTTCCAAATTATGCAATGCTGCGATTGTAATTAACACTCTAATAGATGTTATTCTCATAACTGGTGAATATGTATCAAAGAAATCAAGGCCTTCCTTTTGTTTAAATCCTTTGACTACCAATTTAACCTTGTACTTATCTATTGTTCCATCAAGCTTCATTTTTTTCTTGAAGATCCATTTGCAACCCAAAGGTTTATTTCCTGGTGGTAAATCCACCAATTTCCATGTGTGGTTATGCATGATGGATTCAATTTCACTATTGATTTCCTTTTTCCAAAATGAGGCTTCTGGTGTTGATATTGCTTCTTTGAATGTCTTGAGTTCGTTATCTAACATGTAAGTTAGATAATCCGGGCCAAAAGACTTTGTCTTCTTGGCTCTCTTACTGCATCTTGGTTCGTCCTTATTTTGATGATTACTATTTGCAGTATCATAAGTTTTCTTATTTGAACTTACTTCTTGTTTTTCTTTACAAGGAAAAATATTCTCAAAAAATGACTCAATAATTGTATCTTCATGTATATCAGGAATGCCGGACTTATGTACAAGAAAACGATATGCACTACTATTGTTTGCATATCTAATGAATATACAATCAATAGTTTTAGGCCCAATCTTAACTTGTTTAGGTTTTGGCACTCCTACTTTAGCCAAAAATCGCCACACTTTCAAATATTTGTAAGAGGGTTTGTGACCCTTCTATAACTCATGTGAAGTTACATCCTTATTCTTGTGTGGTATCTTGTTAAGAATGTGGTTTGTAAAAAGAATTGCTTCTCCCCATAAGTTCTGAGGTAGACCCGAACTTATCAACATAGCATTCATCATTTCCTTTAATGTACGGTTCTTGCGCTCAGCAACACCATTCGATTGAGGTGAATAAGGAGTAGTAGTTTGGTGGATTATTCCATGTTCTGAACAAAATTCTCTAAAATGAGCTTCATACTCTCCACCTCTATCACTTCTTATTGCCTTAATCTTTTTGCTAAGTTGATTTTCAACCTCATTCTTGTAGTGTTTAAACACATCTAAGGCCTCATCTTTGCTTCTTAGCAAATACACAAACAGTATCTTGTATAATCATCTATAAATGTAATAAAATACCTTTTCTCTCCTCTTGTTTGTACAAACTTTAAGTCACAGATGTCACTATGAATTAAATCTAGAGGTTCTATGTTCCTTTCAATTGAATGAAACGGTGGCTTAGCCATCTTGGCTTCCACACACACTTCACATTTATGTTTAAAATCAATGCTAAAAGAAGGCAACAAATTCATGTTAATAAACTTTTTTAAAGTTTTATTGTTAACATGTCCTAACCCATCATGCCACAAAGTAAAAAACTCAATCAAGTAAACAGAAGTACTTGCTTTATTATTATTGAAAT
Source organism: Vitis rotundifolia (assembly GCA_030254885.1). Taxonomy (NCBI): domain Eukaryota; kingdom Viridiplantae; phylum Streptophyta; class Magnoliopsida; order Vitales; family Vitaceae; genus Vitis; species Vitis rotundifolia. The sequence continues at coordinate 2,137,147 of CM058163.1, forward strand.
CACGCTTAACAGTCATTACATTCATCTTCAACAAGCCATTAGTCATATACCCCTTGCCTACATACATCCCATTTTTCACGAATACAAATTTTTCAGACTCAAAAACTAACTTGAACCCATTTTTACTAATCATAGAACTAGAAACAAGATTCATGCGAATATCAGGCACATGTAGCACATATGTGAGAACAAGTTTTTTTCCAAAAGTCATCTTTAGCACCACTTTTCCCACAACCCTAGATGTGATAGAATTTCCCATGATCAAATTTCTACCATTGACTGGTACATATATAGAGAACATGTTTCTTTCTCCACAAACATGACAGGTGGCACCTGTGTCAACCCACCAGTCATTTGGGTTATCTACCATGTTGGCTTCAAACAGTACCAATGTAGAAAGCATGTTTGCCAACTCCTTTTCCTCAGTCACATGTGTTTTGTTTTCCTTACTTTTTCCTTTCAAGCGACAATCCTTGGCCCTATGGCCTTGCTTATTGCAAATGTAACACTTCCCAACAAACTTCTTGTATTTATTCGTTCCTTGACTTGGACCTTCACCAAAGTGTTTTCTCTTTTTATTAGCCTTTGGTTCCACCAAGTTTGCCTTGGACTTCATGGGATGTTTTCCCACTTTCTTATCAGAGACACGATTATCTTCCTCAATTTATAGTCTCACAATCAAGTCCTCAAGCCCCATTTCCTTGCGCTTGTGTTTCAGATAATTCTTGAAGTCCTTCCAAGATGGTGGTAACTTTTCAACAATTGCTGCAACTTGAAAGGACTCACTTAATTCCATATTCTCAGCATGTAATTCATGCAAAATTATTTGAGGCTCTTGGACTTGGCTTGTCACTATCTTGGAGCAAACCATTTTGTAATCTAGAGATCTGCCAACTATGAATTTTTTCATGTCAGCATCTTTAGTCTTGTATTTCTTCTCCAAAGACTCCCACAGCTCCTTGGCTGTCTTCACTTGACTATACACATTATACATCGTGTTATCAAGTCCATTGAGGATGTAATTTTTGCATAGAAAATCTGAATGTTTCCATGCTTCAATTGCTGCCATAATTTGCTTGTCAGTCTCTCCCTTCTTTAAGGTAGGTGCATCTTCATGCAACACTTTGACCAAGTTAAGTGTTATGAGATAAAACAACATCTTTTGTTGCCACCGCTTGAAGTCCAACCCAATGAATTTCTCTAATTTCTCACAATGGGTAGTAGTAGGTGTAACAACAGGGGTATCAATAAGATTTGTAAAGGCTATGTTATTAACTATATTAAAAACACATATATAAGCAAAACATTAAAAAGGAATTCGTCTTAAGATTGTTAATTGTTATTCTTGAATTATCACAAATGTATGGTCAAATAATTATGTATAATAAATAAATGAGAAAGTAAGTAAATATTGTATCTTACAAACGGTTGATCAAGACTAGAGTTTGACTATCTGTCCTTAAGACGAATTTGTCCCGCATTAGTGCTTACGGTTTACTGACAATCGTCTCCCATAATACAATGATCACTTTCTTGTGATAGTAGCACTCCAAATCACAAGAAACAGCGAATCACTTGATGACTTACACTCTCTTGAATACCAAGCACTTGGAAGAAAGGAGAAGAAGTGGAGAGAATTGATGATGGAATGAATAAATGCCATGAGGGGGGGTGGGGGGGCTATTTATAGGTTTTCTGGTGACTCTTAGAAGAGATATGTCTTAAATACTCGACATATCATTTGACACAAGTTGTGTCCATTAGGAAGAGTTGTGTCTAATTGAAACGGTATGTCTTAATTTCCATTCACCTATAAATATCCCAACATTTTTAACTTATTGATATTAGAATAAGCAATTTTTTTTTTTTTTCAAATTCTTACTTTATAAAGTTTCTAGAGAAAAAAAAAATCACAAATAATAAAATAATAATAAAATATCTAAAAGGAATGGAAACATCTACATAGAGGAGTCTATTTGTCAATTGGTTTTTGGGAATAATTGGATGACTTATTAAAAAGTACATATATTTCAAATTATTTTTAAATAGATGAAAATAATACTAATTTAAAAAATTTGGGGTTCTTTTTTTTTCATATATTTTCATATTAGTGAATCAAATCCTACTTTTCCCTTATTTTTTTAAGGTCGGGTTGTTCAAGTTAGGCACAAGTTGGTCGTGTTGTATAATTTAAAATCTATTTATAATATTATTTAAAAAACTTTTTTAATGTATTTACATGAAAATTTAAATAAAAAATAGGGTAAAATTTTAAGATAGTAATAAAAGAATAAATATAAATTTATTTTATTTTATAGAAAAAAAATAAAAAGCATATGATACAATGTAATTTGATATTTTTTTTCTTAAAAATAGAAAAAGAAAATAAATATTATTATATTGGATAAGATATATTATAAATATTATAAAAATATTAAATCGAGTTTCGGTTAAGCTTGAATTGTTCAAATCGTAGCCTATGTTCAATTCACATATTGAAAATGATTGTTCAAGCCTGTCCCAATATCTGATTGGATTGGATTAGCTTGCCCAAGTTGCACCCCTAATAAAATGCGGTTTAATGATTAAATTTGTGTTGTGCAATTTGATCCAAAAATGATTTGTTTATTTAATGATTTCATATACTTGGACACGAATTGAATGTAAACATGATTGTAATCGATCAAATCTGGGAAAAAAAGTATCGGGTTTGAGTTGAAAACTTTGTTACCCTACATGGAATGAATGTCCTGTGAAATCTATATGTGAACATGGGCCACATCTTGAAGCCCATTGGGCTGGCCTTTTTGGCTTCACAGTGGAAAGTAGGTTGGATAGTTTTTTAATATTTAAAAAATAAAAAGGCCAAATACTTCTTAAAATCATTCTCAAATACATTTTAAAGTTAGAGTTTACATTGATTTATCCAAAACAGTGAATTTTCCTCTTTTTTTTTTTTAAAAAAAAGAGCAATAAGTAGTCCCTACCATTCTAAGTGAACTCAAATAAATCACAATCAATTTGGAAATATTTCAAAAAAAAAGAAAAAAAAAAAGCCCCTTCTTGATGATAATTCCAAACATAGCCCAACTTTCTTTCTGTTTGTCTTCAGAAGTGACAGAACATAAGGCTTGAAACTTAGCCATTGAATGCGAGGACTCTTGAAGATTGTGTCACACGGCATTTCCATAACTCTTCTGTACCTACTCGTATGGTTGTATCGTACTACATCGATTTATTTGTATAAAACTGTGGAGGCAGTGAGCACATAATAAAAATCAATTTGGGTATATCCCCATTTATACATGGATGAAGTACACTCATTGATTAAGCTAGAAAATAACTTCATCCATGTACAGATGTTGGGATCAGCTTGAGCTAGGGCAAAAGATGATGGCATGTCCACTTTTAAGAGCTAAAATGGAATAAATTGAGTAACACCTTATGTTGAGAATCAATAAGCATGGAAGGATCCATTGCATGATTCAATTTGACCTATTACTAAAGCAAGGTCTAAGAAAATCAAAGAAGTATTTAATGGGCTAATTCAAGAGATTTGAGCTGATTCTAATACAGAACACTCCAAGTTTGATCTAAAGGAAGATGAAGGTGTAATAAATTTAATCAAGCATGTCAATTGAGGTTCGCATCACCTTAATTGAGTTGCAGGGATTGAAATAATTTTAAAGATCGATATTTGAAATATTTTTAAAGAGGGATAGGTCTATATTTGAATTTTATTGATATATGAAATATATTGATGATCTTTTAAAAAATTGATAATTTATAGGTGATTTTTTAAAAAAAAATTGGTTTTTTTTTTTTTACGTTTCTCCTTTTTCACCTTTCGTGTGTTTTCAGACATGGTAATTTCATCAAAATCTCGGGCGATTTTCTAAAATATCGGTGATTTTTTTTTTTTGGGTGATTTTTCACCGCGGTGGCTGATTTTGTTTTGACCACCGTTGATAAACAATATTTGGTTGAAATTTGGATGATTTACCAATTTTTCAAATGTTTAACAAAATAAATCAACAAACTTTCAAAAGTTTTAAAATTGGGCTAATTTATATAATTTTCTTCAACGGGCTTGCAATACATCCAATAAATTTTTAACCTCCTAAATCTCATATGATTCTCATTTTTTTGTTCTTATCCGCCTCTTGAAAACTTTATTGCAATTAAGGCGGAGAATATTGGTAATTAAATTTTATAGAAATTTTGGAAAATATAGTTCAAAGAGTTAAAAAACAAAAATCTCACTGAAATAAAAATTGATTAAAATTCATAAAATATTAAAAAATAAAATTAAAAATAAAACAAACAATAATACATATATTTAAATTATTATTTTTAATTATATATACTTGATATTAAATTGATGATTCATACACTTCAAGTATAAACATGTAGTGATGTATATGCTTATTTTTTGTTTAAAAATATTTATAATTATATATTATATATAAAATTACTATTTAATAGATATTAGAAAACTTGTTTAAAAGGCCACATATATATATATATATATTAATCACATTAAAATAAATATATTTTATAAATAATTAAAATATTATAGTTTTTTAACTTATTTTATTAAAAAATATTTATTATATAATAATAATTATTATATCAAAAATAGAAAATTAAAAATTAAATTAAATTAATTTTATATACAATCCTTATAAGGTGGGGACAGGACAAGACAATACCCGAACTTCTTTCACGTATAAAAAAATTTCTAAGTTCGTTTTTAATCTACTTATTTAAATTCCAAAATGGTGGTATTAGGGGTGGGGCAAGGCTACCAACTCATAAAACTCGTCCGTTTGAGGATTTATCATCAATCCGAAAGAAGATATTTTGATCCAAATTCCGCTATACATTAATCTATGCTTACAATTACTTTCATGCGAAGCCGAAGCTCTCACAATCCCACGGTCAAGATATCCTCATGTTTTCAAAGCTCTCACAAGTCACAACCAAAAGCTCCATGCTTCCTCTCGCAAGTCGCAACCCTGAAGATCTAAAAGCCCACATTCCAAAACAGCCCCTCGAAGTTTAAGCCCACCGGAGCTCCATTTGAGGCCCCAAGATCTCCAAAATTATAACAAACTAACAAGACTTCGTGAGTGAGTTGTACTCGATTTATTTATTTTTATTGTTATTTTTAATCATGATTTGGCTTCATAATTTTGTGCTTTTAAGTATTGAGAGATTTTGAGAACTATTTTTGGAAACAGTTGTAAAAAATAGTTTTAGAAAACCATTTTATGATATTTTATAAAATAAAAGTTTATTTGGAACCTTGAATGTTTTTAATTTATTTTTAATATTTTTAGATATAATTTTTATGTCTAATATTTTATTTTTAATCATTTTACATGTTGTATAATTATTTTTTTAAATAATTGAAAATTGTTATTTAAAAATATCTTATTTTATGTTCTTAAGAACAGAATATAAAAAAAACAATTTTTTGATTATTAAAAATGTTTTCTTATTTTTATTTTATTTTGAAGAACAGAAAGCCATTCTCAAAAGTTCTCAAATAGGGCTTATAGGTTTTTAAGGTTTTCGATGGTTTTTATTTTGAGTTTGTTATTATTGTCCCACCGGATTGCAAAAATATGAAGTCTTAATAAACAATTATTTATAACAATCACTTTCTCCGTTTCTATGTTGCCCACTACAAAATATGTGATATTACACATGGTCGGAGAGAGTATATTACAAATGGTGTTGGGAAGGGAGTTCTTTATATTATATATAGTGAATTTTTTTTAATTATATAAATGTATTTTAAAGCTATGATGACTTATTGATTTAGAGTAGGTAATATTTATCGGAAGGGAGTGAGTTTTTATAAATGGTAACAAAGTCGATCCTCAATCCTAATATAAACAAATGATATTAGAGTTAATCCACAATTTTGATATGATATTTAGTTTGACTTCGTAATTTCATGAGATGTATGAAGGATATTGTATCTCTATGAGGAGTGTTTGTAATATCCTATATAAGATAGAAGAAAAAGTTTATAATATTTTAAACGCATTTTAAGATTGGGTATAAATTGTTACAACTAATTTCTATAAAACATATATATTATCTCTCTAAAAAAGGAGAAATACATGAGAAGTATTTCCTATTAATTTGATTGAGCTAATTGAGCTATATTCCAAATCAACAACATAAATGGACATAATGTTCATCACAATTACTTATATGCCAACTTACGGACTTTTAGCATACAAATAGAGGTTTATTTTTATTTTATTTTTTATTTTTTTTATTTTCATTAATTCTATATATATGTGGAAGAGACTATTACTATGAACTCCAACCTCTGGTGGTTGGATCCTCTTGATAAATCCAACCATACTTCTCCATGAAAGGGTTGGCTAGGGTTTTAGGAGGATATAGTGAAACACAGTCTTCCCAAACATTTCCATCTTCTAAATCTCTCACCACGTCCCACATACAACTATTGCACTTGAACCCAGCACCAAAACTGATCATCAAAACCCTATCCCCCTTCTTCAGCCTCTTCTTCGCCTCCATGTACCCCAAAACATACCACACACTACTCGCAGAAGTGTTCCCAAATCGATGCAGTGTCATTCTAGCAGGCTCCATATCACTCTCACTCAGCTCCAAGCTCTTCTCAACTCCATCTATCATTGCCGTTCCACCTGGGTGCAAGCAGAAATGATCTACACCCGTCTTGAAATTCAACTTCGCTTTGAATCCTCCCTTTGTGTAGTGAAAAAATGTAGATAGAGCAGTGTAACGAAGCAATTCTCTTAAGGGAAGCGCCTTGGGTGCGAGTTCTCGAAGGTTTTCGGTAAAAGCTTGATTTGCAGCCTTGGGGAGGCTCTTGCTGAGGTGAAAGCCTTTGCGGCCGAGGTCATCTTCCTTCTGCATGCAGCAGCTGTGCGCTTCATCGCTTGAGCCCATATGAGTTCGAATCAAACACTTCAGTTTTAGAAGTGACTGGTCTTTTAGGGCTTTATTGTTTGTTAGGAGGATCGAACACCCGCCTGATCGGAAGAGGCAGTTGGAGAGGATCATGGACTTGTCGTTGCCGGAGTACCAGTTCGGAGCAATGGACTCGGAGGTGACAACAATGGCCAGTGAATTCTTGCGAGACTTGAAGATTCTGCGGACTAGATCAATGGATATTAAGCTTGCGCTGCAGCCCATTCCCGAGAGGTTGAAGGCCTTGATGTCGTCCCTCATCTTGTAATGGTTGATTATTCGGGAGGACAAGGAAGGAACCGATGCAAGCATCGATACATTTACCACTAACACATCCACATCTAACGGGGAAATGCCAGACTTTTCGAAAAGATTATCAAGGGTTTTGTAGAAGAACTCTTCCATTTCTTGGATCCCATCCATCAGACATGGATAGTCTTCTCTGCCATCGATGATAGTTCGTGGACCATAAGTTTCTTCACCAATGCTGGAGCTCACAATGGCTCGGAGGAGAAACTTGTACTCTTGGTGACCAAGATTCTTGTTTCTCTTGATAATTTCGCCACAAAACTCACTGTTCATTTTGCGGTCATCGGATGGCTTAAAGCACTCGTAACACAGAATATAGCAACTACAGTGGTCCCTCCAATATTGATTGGCAATCTTGGATAATAGAAAGAGAAGAAACAGGAGAGGAAATAAGTACAGTATCATCATGATCAGGAGCTCCATATGAATATGAAGAGAAAAAACCAAAGAGAGAGATAGGCTAGTACTAGATCTTTGATGAGTGAGTGCAGAATGCTCACTCTTTGATATATATACTATTTCATTGATTTGGGCATGTAGCTTTGATGTGAAAAACCCCTTACCTCACACTGGAATCTCACTAGTTTTAGTAGATCTTCTTGACAATTGGGAATGGTTAAAGTAGGAAAATATTGTGTGTGAATTGAATGCTAGGTTGGCTTCATTATCAGTAACTTTTCCTAAGTTATGAAATCAAGCCCAGATCAGAAAGATGCTTAATCTCATTGATCTTGAGCTTCTTTTGCCAGATCACATCACTCTAACAAATTCTGAGTTATTAGAGCCAAAAAAAATGCAGATGTATTAGGGGCACCTGTATTGCAGGTGTCATCCACTAACTACTGTTGTTTTGGGAGGAACATTGAGTTATCACTTCTGCGTGGGATCTGCCTCTATCTCAAAATTTAATGTCCACCCACCTTAAATTGATTTGATTCTTCCCCCTCCTGCTTGAAGAGCTTGGACATAACTTGATTCCTTTTGGCCCTTGGGCTTACCCTAAAACTGAAGAAAGAAAAGAAGTTGCATTGACGAAAGGCCAATGGCCATGGCAATCACAATTGACATTTACTCAACTGAAAGCAACTTATATCTATCAGAGCAACCAAAACAAGGTAGTGGGCATCTACGTTCTTCTACCATCCAAAAAGTAGGGTTTGGTTTAGGCTCTGAACTGGTTTGGTTTAGGTCATTCAAGGTATGGAAAGTGAGTGAAGAAAATTTTGAATTTTCAAGGAATCAACTGGTCTTCAACCTGATGAAAAACGCCATGATGTGTCTTTGATTTTCCTTAGCTATTGACATATTAAAATCCTTAAAAAACTAAAGCAAAGAAGCTTAAACACAATTAGATCAAAATAATCATCAAAATTAATGGAAGAGGAAAACTTGGGCTAAAAATGAGTACCATGCAATATAAAATTTCTTTCAATTTTATCTTTGGTTTTTCCTCGATCAAGCACTTGCCAAATATGTTTTTCATTAATAAAGTAGCCTAGAAAATCATAGCAAGAGTCTTGAGCAAGATAGACAATTAATCAAAACAACACAACAAACACATAAGACACAAATAATTTACATAGTTTGGAAAATCCTCTACATCCTTCTTGATCTCCATTGATCTCTAAGCTATAATGTCTTTGAATGAAGTTAAGTCTTGTGTCAATGTGCTTTTTCTGTCATAGAACATCTGATTTTTTGAGAGATGGATAACTCTTTGATTGAAACACTACAACATTCATCTCAAGATGACCTTCCAACTCATTTAACAAACCCTTAACCTATATATATATATATAGCTTTATTTTATGGCTTTTGTAAGAGCTTTATATTTGACTTCATAAGTTGAAAGTGTTCTTGTTAATTGATGATTCATTTTTCAACTTATAAGTAAAGATATGTCTTATTAGTGATCAAAAATCAATATCACTTACAAAATCTAAATCAATATATCTAGATATTTCTTGGTGAACACCCCATGACATGTTATATGTCAAACCAACCTTTTGAGTTCCTTTCAAATACCTCACAACTCACTTAGATGTCAATCTATGGCTTTCCATGAGATTAGCCATCAACCCACTCACCAAGCTTACTGAAGTGCTATATTTGGTCTTGTATAAAACATGACATGCATCAAGCTTCCTATGGCACTTGAATATGACATAGTACTCATATACCTTCCTTTTGCTTCAATGTTTGATTGTATTAATGAGAATCTAAAATGTGTTGCTAATGGAGTGCTAATTGACTTAGCATCATGCATACCAAACTCATCAAGGAATTTTTTCAAATATCCTTCCTGTGTGACAAATATGGAAAACTTATCTTCCTTTTCTAAGAAATGTTCAAAGATAAAGAAATAATAAAAAACAAAAAAAACAAAATAAAAAGAAAAAGAAAATAAAAAGTAGATTTAAATAAAATAATTTTTCTTTATATACTTTTTGTTTATTTTATATTTCTACAAATATGTTAAAATATTACTATTTTTCAAGCCAAACAGCCTTGTCTAATTTTTATTGGGAAAAAAAATTGGCATCAAAAGGTTAATTACTTCCAATAAATCAGCTATTATGTAAAGAACATCTTCTAATTTGTAAATTGCTTGTTTTTTGGGCCCATAGAGACTGGGTCCTCCAAAATGAAGGTTTCGTTTAGCAATATGTGGCCCTAAGTGACCAGCCCACAAACCGCAGATCCAACGGCCTAACGGCCTATAAAGCGCACCCGCCGAATGCCGTTGTCAGAGACTAAAAGATTCAAAGCTGAAGAAAGACGAAGATGGCTTCGCTGCCCTACACAGATGTCGATTCCAACCTCAGAGATCTCGCTGGAAAGGCCGAGGGATTCGGCCGATTGGCCATCGGCGGCCTCCATGGCCCCATCTATTCCGTCACTACATTGGCCGGTCCTCTTCTCTTTGCCTTCCATTCTTATTGAATTTTTTATGACTAGGTTTAGCGTTAGGTATGGATTTTTTATTGACAACGGCGGTTTCCATGATGTGGCTCCTGGCAATTTAAATGCGTTAATTGATGCCATGGGAGTATTGACGGAGGAACTAATGGGGTTTGGAGCTTGATTTGAGAGTTTCTGGAAAACTTTTGATGTCAGATGAAATAAGAATGCCTTAGATTTTGGAAAATTGCCCGTTTTGAACAACCATAAAGCCTTATTTCCCATTTGCATGACTCTGTTGGATTAGAGACTTCTTGCCCCAATTTCAAGTTGCTTTCTGATTTTGAGAACTTTCAATTTGAATCAATTTATAAAATAAAAAAATAAAAATTGATATGAAAAGTCGTTTCTTTAATTTAAATCACTCTTCCTAATTGGTGATTCATTTGACATTGTGATGAATGCCGGATGTAACCGAAGACCTCTAATAGTTTTCCTTTTTTGTCTTTTTATTGGTAAGAAGATTTAGATTCTTGTGATTATGAAATTTTCAATTCGTTTTTGAAATGCTAGAACGACTTTGGTGATGATTTGAATTTTGGACCACCCATATCTAAAGGCTTGTTGTTGAAAAATATTTGCTATAGTGACATTGATGGCATAATGAGCAACTATGCAATGGTTTCAAAAATAGTATGTAGATTATTAGCAACCATTCTTTCATAAATTCAAGGTCCGGTTTCTGTTTGTAGATGATGGACCAGGATCACTTCGTGAGGGCTGCCGAAGACGAGAACCACTTTGGATTGTTTTTGAAATTTCAGGCACCATTAATCTTTCATCCTACTTGAGTGTATCATCTTATAAGACGATTGATGGCCGGGGCCAAAGGATAAAGTTCACAGGCAAGGGCCTGAGACTCAAAGAATGTGAGCACATAATCATATGCAACCTGGAATTTGAAGGTGGTAGAGGACATGATGTTGATGGCATTCAAATAAAACCAAATTCTAGACACATATGGATAGACCGATGCGGCCTGCATGATTATGATGATGGACTTATAGATATCACCCGCCAAAGCACAGATATTACAGTTTCTAGGTGGGTTGGTTCTTGCATATCACAAATTGAATTGAATATTGCGAGTGAAAGTTGGACTCTGATGGATCACTTTTGGCTACCAGATGTTACTTCTCACAACATGACAAGGCAATGCTTATTGGAGCAGACCCTTCTCACATTGGGGACAGATGCATCCGGGTGACCATTCACCATTGTTTTTTTGATGGAACGCGGCAAAGGCAGCCTCGTGTTAGGTTTGGAAAAGTTCATCTGTATAACAATTACACCAGAAATTGGAGTGTGTATGCTGTTTGTGCTAGTGTTGAATCACAGGTAAACAATATCTTAATACCTTAAAAGTATTGATGTCTCTGTACATTATGTTATTTGCAGGGCATAAAGATTTTATCTTTTATTATGCAATTGAAATCTGTTACATTTTTCTTGGTATTTTTATTGCTATCAGATATACTCCCAAAACAACATCTATGAAGCAGGAGAGAAGAAAGTGACTTTTAAATATTATACAGAGAAGGTAAATTAAATTCCTCTCCTTTCTACCACATTGCTGACTTACTGCATGACTGTTTTAGGTCCCTACATGGATATGTTATGAACTAAATTATTGATGCCATAAACTTTCATGGATGAAGATGCAGGTTTCATGATATTCTCTATTCAATGTATTTCTATTTCGATATGGTGCATTTAAACTTACAATGAATATTATTTCCCTGTTGTCAATTTTTTCTTGAAAGCTTTGTGCTTCGATTTCTCCAAATGAGCAATGCCGCAGACATTTTTGAGTCAATTCTGTAGGTTTAGAAGACCATTTACAGATGGAAAACAAAATTCTAAAAGGGCACCATTCAACAAGGGAAGCATCAGATAATTAGAAGTAATTTTTTTATATTTTTTATTTATTTGGTATATGCTTCCACCACGATCTTGTGGTGTTCACTGTGTGATGTTCATTTACATAGTTTTAAGCAGTAGCCAGAAAGTGGACAGTCTTATTCACTACCATACACCATGGAGTACCAAACACTATGAAGAATCAAGAATAAGTGTAGTCAGGCATTCAGTGAACCTGCTTTGATCGTGCTACTCGATCACCTGCTTTCTTTTTGGTACCAACAATTAAGAATTATAAGATATACTTCAGTATCTCTGAACAAATCAATAGCTTCTTGTGGGTTACTGAAGAATGTATAGCTCTTTTTGTTCAATGCAATGTTTTCTAACTCGACGAGATTGTTTGTGAAGACAGATTTTTTGCTGGTGGCCATTAACAATGTTTGATTCAACTTCCGGTTGTTATGACACTCTTGATAGGCAGCAGACATGGAGGAGGCAAAGTCTGGATTAATAAGGTCTGAAGGGGACTTGTTCCTGAATGGAGCTCAATCATGCTTATTAACAGGAATTGGTGAAGAATGCATATTCCATCCAAGTGAATATTACCCGACATGGACGATGGAAATGGCCTCAGATTCTCTGAAAAATGTGCTCCAAGTTTGTACCGGTTGGCAAGCCATTCCCAGGCCAGCAGAGCTAATGACAAGTGCATAGCAGTAGCATGGCATTGCTGAAACCTTTATGTTAACTTATGTCTCCCTTCTTAGAATAGTTCACAAGGCTCTGTATCTTTTTTATGCAATTGCAGAAATTTTAGAAGGCTTTTTGGACACTGAAAGGAAATGAGATCTACTTCTAACTGATATATATCACAATAGAAGAAACCAATAACCGAAATTTGAAACAAGAGGCTTTTCTTACATCGTAAAAGGTATCATATTCACCCAAAGTATGTTGAGAATCTGATTGTTGATATTGAGCTGCTGCTGCTGCTGATATGGCAGTTTCTGATGTTTGAAATTTGAGCTTGGCTGATGTGTATCAATCATAGCATAGTGTGTTTGTGTGTCCATAGCTCTTCAAAAATAAGTTTGACTATTTCCTTGACAAAGCCCGGTTTTGTTGAGCAAAGTATTAACTATAAATACCTAACAGCCCATGTTCAGCAAGTGGTGTTTCTCTAGCAAGGCCATCTTTCCATAGGGATGACATAAATACCTATTGGCTGAATCCCTAATGGGACTGGCAGTGGGAAATAATGATAATCTGGGACTGGGACTGGGACTGGGACTGGGTCAGGGTCAGGGTCAGGGTCTGGACAGCAAAAGTTTAAAAAACCCAAATCAGGGATGGGGCGTCAACAAAACCCTGTTCTCGGCCCCAAACCACCCTGATTATATATATATAATTTTTTTTTATTAATAAAATTTTAACAATAATATGCTATATATAATCTAATGTTTTTAAAAATTAATACTAATGGGGATTCTCGTCCATGGAAAATATCAAATTTGTTGCCTGCCGCAATGGAGGTTCTGTATCCCTGTCCCACCTAATCCAAGGAATGAGGCAGGATGAGGAATAAATTAAGGACAGGGAGCCTTATCCCGGACGGTGAGCACTTATTTATCCCGCCCGTCACGTTGACATCCTATGCCGTTTTAGTCTATATTATGAGAACTTTTCTGCTATGGTTTTTAGGACCATAATTTAGTTTAAAAAAGAAATGGTAAAAAAAAAAAAAAAAAAAAAAGAGGGAAAAGTAACGAAAGGCAAATCCTTTCGTTATGTTTGATTTCAAAAAGTGCTAAGAATGTGTATATTTCACATAAAATTTGAGAGAAAATGTAAGCAAAAGAAAACAAAAGAAAAAAATAAAAAATAAAAAATTTAAATTTAATAAATTATTTTTATATATTATATCAAAATTATTTTTAACTTTTTCTTAAAAATATCAAATAATTTAAAAAAGAGATAAATTTCTAATAAATTTGAATTATATTTATTTATTTTAATATTTCTTATATTATAACAAAATATGAAAAGACAAATTTTCTTACATTTTTTTTTTCTTAATATTTTTTAGGAATTAAACTATTTTCTCTTATTTGGTTTCATCATTGAAAATAAGAAAAAAATTAATATAATTAAAATTAATTAAGAATTTATATATTTTAAAATTATTTAATATTTATATAAGAAAAATAAATAAAATGAATTTAAAATATATATATATATATATATATATATTTTATTAACTTTAAAATCTATAATTTTTTTTTCTTTTCTTGTAATTTTCCGCCCTATTTTCTTTCGTTCCCACCCAATTTCTCTCAAACTCTCCCTTTGCTTTTAGTGGAAAATGAATGAAACCTGCAACTAGAAAGTCAACCCCTTTTCCCCTTCTGAATTGGCAATCTTATGGTTGACTGAAATGAAGCTTGAAACGGAAAGAGCAAGAATCAACTCAAAACCCAGACCTGGTTCTGGTTGGTTAAAAACTTTCCGATCCAATATTGATTAAAAATAGAAATTGAAATTAAACTATTTTAGCTGAATTTATTCATTTCCAACGGAATTGAGTTGCATTCTGAAGTTTTTCTTATTGCTCAAATCTTTATACACATAAGAAAACAGTTGTATATAGAACTTGTGATGAACATACTGAAAATCTAGGTGAAGAGAAGCCTGATTTCGATCAGACATTAAAACGGTACACATTATTTTGTGTGTGTATGGTTTCGTCGGGCCCGGCCGGACTTCTGCGATGAAGAAGAAGAAGATGATGATGATGAACTCCCTGAGGTGGCAGTTCCGTGGAACAAGTCCGACAAGTAATTTCCCAAATCATCAGGTGAAAACCTCACCAAAACCTCCAAATTCCTCTCACCGTCCAACATTCCCAAATATTTCTTATAAAACTCACCGTACGTCGGCACCAGTTTCTTGGCAATGGATACCTTGATGTCGTCCCTGAGCTTCCTATCTTGCACAACCCATGAGGTTTGTTTCCGATACGCTTCTTCGAAAGCCAAGTTGAATCTTCCAAAGCACTCCTTTACATCCTCCGGCGACATGGGCGCCTGAGAATTATTCTCAGGTAGAGAGGAGAAAACTTTAGTCCATCCCATGACTTCGTAGCTGGCACTGTACTGCTTAACTTTCTTTTCATGCTTTGATATCCACTCCTCCCCCATGAGGTACCGCAGGTTGGATGTACGGACTTTTTCCAAAACGAAATGGAGATTATTGGCGAGGAAGAGGTATGAGAGCCCAATGTCTTTGTACAGCGCAGCTTTACAGTCTAGCCTGCATAGGAGTACAAGTATGAGCCAAGCTAGACGCAAAGCCATGGCGGATGGTGGGTTGTCAATGGATTTTGGACTGTCGAAATAGGACTCTGGGAATGGTGATTGTACTGGTAGCGGCCAGTCAGCGAGGATTTCGGAGAGGACTCCACTGTAATTAGCTAGGGAAGAGATATAGTTCATTGCTGATTCGGTCAGCGGGTGAATTCCTCCGCCTGTGACCAGTGTTTTGGATGAGTCCTTTTGAACTACTGATTCAAATTCAGATACTGTTGCCCTTACAGCCTCGCTGAGCTTGTGGAGTGATGAGGAAACTTGTAATCTTACTGCTGAAGTTGATTCGAATGAGAAGATTAATTCGATCTCAGGGAGTAGGTCAGAGATGGCTTCATACAAGTCCAGGCAGCAGAAGATTTTATGCGGTGATGATCTCTTGGTCCTGGCGACCAGCTCCGGGAATTTGAAGAGATTGATGGCTCCTTCTCTGGTGATCTCTGCAAAGGATGATTCCCTGATGGAATCCGAAGCTGAGAAGACATGATCACAGAGAACTCTCTCGCCATTGAAGAGTGCCTTCACAGCTATCCTAACTGCACTCAACCAGTGCTTGATCTTGTGCTTGAGGGCTTCGAAATCCATCTTACTAATCTGTGAAGAACTGTTCCGTTCAATCCCGATACGGTACAGCCCTTCATCTACAATCGACTTCCTGATGATCTTATATATCTTCACACACTCCTTACCATACCCAGAACCAATCATGCAGTCCGCTATGGCCTTGAGATCATACATAGCCAGCGCTGAGACTCTCTCAACCTCCGAAATCGACTCCCCAGCAACATTAATCTCCTCATCTGATCCCACATCACACTGATATTGATCATCATCCGAGTTACTAGACCTCCCCGACACATACGACCTGACGGAATCAGGATCAAGGCGGTCCCGGTTGGCAGACAGAATCTCGAAAAACTCCTTCTCAAGCTTCTTCATGGCTATCTGCATGAGCTGCTGAGCCAGCACAAGCTTCCCAGAAGCCGATTTTTGGGAGAGAAAGAAGTGCATGGCTGTCCTCAAGTCCTTGACACACTTGAGAAACTCCCTGCCCTCCTTCCTGTTCTCATGGAAGAGGGAGGTGGGACTTTTGGTATCCCACTTGGTGATGATGGCATGAGCGTGGTCTACACTCTCTTCCATCATGTACTCCGAAAACGCAGCGTGCCGTGGCAATGATATCTTTTGATGGACTGAGAATGAAGACGCAGAAGAGGCCTTAGACGATTCAATGAAAAGAGTCGCCATTATGGTTCAGAGGCTCTGAGAGAGAGAGAGAGAGAGAGAGAGAGAGAGAATTGAATCCTATGTTTTTGGGTTACGGAGGGGGCTATATATGCATATATAGAGGTAGGGAAGCAGGCAACCAGAGGTGACAATTGAGGGAGTGGGGTACTAGCATTTGAAACTCGGAATGGCTTACCATTGACTAACTCAATGTGTTCCGCGTGCCAAGTAGTAGAGGGGACTACGTCAGCAAAATGTGAGGTTATCAAAAAATTAGGGAAGCAATCCAATCAACGAAAGCCAGCAAGACTTTTCTAATTTTCTGGCTGAATTTTACTCAGGTCAAAGTCCAACAAACCAAACGGATCCCTTTCAAATTGGTTTTCAGACAACTCCTAACGGTATAATATATCTTTATATCATACCGAGATGTAACCAAATCAAATCTACTTATATTCTTGTCATACATTATTTTTTTTCTATTTTTATAATTTTTTGGGCAATCTTCAAATGTTCTTCCAAGACTCAAGCTCCTAATAAAAAGGCCCATAAAAATTTAATCAATAAAATTATCTGTCACAAAATTTATGGTGACATTCCGTTAACCTAATTTTAAATTCATGTTAAACTATCAATTAACCTAAAATTTAAATTATTAAATAATGGGTTAATCCGATTTTATCCTAATTTACGAGAAATTATTTTTACAAATTTCTTCAAAAATTTCAAGTTATAAGCTTATTCTTGGAGAGCTCTCGATTCACAACATTACCCTGAAATTTTGTGGAAATGAAGATATTGTTGTTTGTGTCAACTTCAGTTTTGGTGGGAGGAAACCAAGTCCAACCCAAACCCTGTGGGGAAGTAACCAGGAAGGGTTTTAGGAGGAATTTTTAGGGTTTAAGAGCGTTCCTCCCACGCCATAAACCAAATCCATTTGTCCATACCTCCACTTTCGCATATTCATTCATGAACCCAAAGACACACGGTCATTTTCTGGTGTATTGTCTTAATTTGAAGTCATTTTCTGGTGCATTGTCTTAATTTGAAGTCAGACACACGGTCATTTTCTGGTGTATTGTCTTAATTTGAAGTCTGAAGAGATACAAGTGTCCTTTAATTTCTGGTAAGAAAAAAGAGGCAAATGCCAAGTAGATTCTACTAAGTATTAATTTGTGTACAGAAATACGGCCATGTGTATGGGGGATTTGGTAGTCATACTCTTGAACGTATTTCTGAAATGTCCAAAGCAAAAAACCGTGAACAAATCTGTGGACCTCTTATCAAATCGTGGCGTATGAAAGACCATCAACTTGGTTGAGTAAGAATTTGCGGCTCCTATATCCTACATGGCTATATGCATGTCACCACTGCCTTTGTTATTTTCACAATAAGTGTTCAAATATCAAGCTTGAGTTTCAAACATTGAAACACAAGAAGTAATGGAAGAGCCAAAATAGGCTAAAAGAATTCTAGGGTTGTTTGGAAAATGTTATTGAAAATAATTTTTTGTGTTTTAGAAATTAAAAAAAAAAAAATCTAACTTAAAAACCACTTTTGATAAGATTATTATGGAAAATAAGGTGTTTTTCAAAACAAATTGAAGGTGTTTAATTTTTTTTTAAAAAAATGTTTTGTATTAAATAATTAAAACTATAGAAAATATTTTATAAATTTTTATATTGTGCATAGGAGTATAAAGCTTTTATAGAAAATAAATTAAAAAATTATAGATGATATTTTAAGAATTATTTTAAAAAACTATATTGAAAAATATTCCCAAAAAATCCTAAGAAAATGATAAATAAATTTAGAAAAATTAAATTTTTTTTTTTTTTTAAAGTACTTGTAATGTGATGGGAAAAAGAAACATGACTTGGTCAAATAATGGATTGCTGCTTACATGCAAAAGCAGAAAATAATAAATAGAGAAGATTGAGTCAAGATCCAAACAAGCACGTTTTTAGAGTTGATTCCTTTCACCATTTCAAGTCTAAATAGTTTCATTCTAAGCTCAAATATAAAATAAAATAAAACTATTCAAAGTGCTTATACATTTGATATGTATTCTTGGATAAGCTATGATATGATAATTGGGCTTTTACTTTGAAAGTTTTTTTTTATAGACAAAAGCTTGCATTAAGAACTGTATAAAAAACGGGGTGCATCTAAGTATATAGATAGTATATACAAAAAAAAAATTAGATGAGAGGGAATCTTCAAATCCAACTATTGTTTGGACCACTCCACAAGAAATTTGAAAAAAAAAACCTTCCCCAAATACACCAAAATAAGTAAATCAAAGCCAGTTGCCAAATTACTCTTTTCCTTTTTCTTGCCAAACAACTTTTACTTTGAAAGTTGTTTATTCTCAACCAATTGCTTAAGTCATTGTCACCCAAAAAGGGTTTCTAGTATTAAAATGAATTACCATTAATTTTATTATTATCATTATTATTTGTTTTGGCTTAGGTGGTTTGAACTAGTCCACTAGAGGGTGTCAATCAAACTTCTAAGAATGACTGCTAAACATAAAAAGGAGTGTTAAAAAAGATAAAAAATAATTTGAATTTCAGTAATTCAATTCGAACAAAAGTCCCATGACACTTTGATTACTTTGTTGTAGAGTGCATTTAATGCTATTTCTATTCAAAATGTTGTTAAGTGGAAATATTTTTTCTAAAATTATTTTTAAGAAAATTATTTATCAAATATTTTTTCAAAAATATTACAAATGAATTTTCCAAATTTTAAAAGTGTTTCATAAATTTCATCAACCATTTTATTTTTTTTTAAAACCAATTTTTATGTTAAAGGCATTTAAAAAAAAAAAAACACTAACAAACAAACTTTGTATCACCTTTAAACATATTTTGAGAATAATTTTTATTTAAGAAGAGATAAATATTATTATTTTCGAATCATAGGTTTTTCTTAAATTTGAGAGCCAAATTCAATAAATGTTAATATTTTTTTTTATCACTAATTTCCTTAAATTTGAGTCAAATACCATTTTCTCTTTTGGTAAAAATAAGCTAATAAAGACCATTCAATTAACCGATCCTGAAATTTGCTATAAAAAACTAATAAGAAATATATATATATAGGTTAAAAAAGATGAAATAATTATCATATTTATAAATTTATCTTCTTTTATATATATTTTTTTAAGAGTAACTTGTTTTTTACATAAATATTTTTAATTATTTCAAATATTTATAGTGTATTTAAAAAAAAAATACTTATTTTTATAAAAAATTAATGAGGGTGTTTTTATTCAAACGATGTCAAAAAAAATAAAAGATTAAATTCTCAAAATTGAATTTTTAATAATCCTTTTAATCAAATAACCCATATACATATATACCTTTTCCAAGTAAACCCAAGATCAAAGCTTCTAGATGTCAATTACATCAAATGTTGGGCACCTCCATTTTCTTTAAGCCAAGATATACGCCAAACCAAATTTAATAACAAAAAAACACACCTATATTCTAACTATTTGACTCCTAACATTTACTTATGCGCCAAAGTGTATACAAGTAAGTACCCAAAATATCAACAATGTATTAGTCTTTTTCAGAAATGAAAAATAAAAAAATATTTCTTGTTAATTTTGTGAGATCATGATGGAGATTTGAATGGGCCCCATTACAAATAATTTCAGTTTTCTCCGATTGATCAAAGAGTATAGTGGTGGACTGACTTTGATTCTTGGTTGGGATTTTGACTTTGATGTATTTTTGTTTTATTTTATTATATGGAATGTATTGATTTTTATATTATAATTGGTGGCAAAGAAAGAGAAAGGGACAACTAGGGAATGAGGGGACATCATATAAGAAATTTAGAGCATGTTTGGCGAAATTTTTAAACAAAGTATCTAAAAATATAAAATAATTTTTAAAAATTTATGAACCTGTTTTTCCGTATAATTCAAAAATAGAATTTTTTTAAAATTTTCTAATAACCATTATTCTCTAAAAATAATTTTTAAAAACAAAGTAAAATAGAAAATAATTTTTAGATAACGAGTAGAAATTATTTTCACCAATTTTAAAAATAAAAGAAAAATATAAAACATCTTTTACAATGTTTTTTGAAATTTATTTTTAAAAATTATTTTTAAGTTAAAAGAATAAAAAATAGTATTTAAAAACAAGTTTTAAAAAATATGACCAAACTGATCTCTAATTATTGTTTAGTTATTATTCTTTATTTTTAATTTTTAAAAATAAAGTGAAATAAAAAATAATTCTATAAAGGACAAGCAAAAGTTGTTTTGAATCATTTTTAAAAATAATATAAAAACACACATATTTTATTATTTTTCTTTTATATGAAATAGAGAAATCGCATACGAAATTTATTTGTTTAAAGTTTGAGGAGAAGAAAAAATAATTTGAGTTACAAACATTAAATATGTTTGGTAAATAATTTAATATTAAAAATAATAAAAAATAATAAACCAAAATTAATAACTTTTTCTAATTCTCAAGTATATTTTATCTTAGTAAGTACATAATTGGGCTTATTAAAATATTTTTTTCTACCACCATTGGAAAAAGATTGTGAAATGTGGGGAAAAAATGGGATTTTCACGTGCTTATGCTTTTGAGTCTAATGATAAGGACAAGGAGTTTGAGGCATGATAAGGGATTTTCCACCACCACACGCCCAAATGGATTAAGTTTTTTTTAGTCCAAAAATAAAAATAAAATTAAGAGATATTGAGAAAAAAAAAAAAAAAAAAAAAAAAAAAAAAAAGATGAATTATATTTATTTTTTAAAAAAAGGATGTGATTTTTGCCTAAAAAGTGTTTTTTATTTTTTAAATTAGATTATTGACAAAATTTAGAAACACTTTTAAAAATCTAAAAACACGTTTCTAATATTAAAAAATTATATGTAGTATTTTTTAAAAAAATATTTAAAGTATATTTGATAATGATTTGTATCAAATTTTTTATGTGTTAAAAAATATTAGAAACATTTCTTATAATTACTGTCAAATAGCTATTGGTGCTCATTTGGTGGCAATAATTTTAAGAAATGTTTTCAATATTTTTGACACTAAAAAAATTTTATCATTTAAGAGTTAGAAATATTAGAAAAGTTTTTTAAAATCATTATTAAATGCATTTTTTAATGATTCTTTAGAAAAACACTTTCATTAAAAACACTTCAAATAGAAATACTATCAAACATTCTTAGTATTTCAAAAAGGTATTTATATTTGAATTATTTTTTCAAAAACCAGTTTTTGAAAAAATCATCTATATCAAAAGCTACTCTATTAATCTCCATCTACTTCAAAGGTCTATCTTATAACATTTTTTAAATACAAAAATCCAGTATCTTCCCCCAAATTTATAAATTAGTCATGATTCTTTTGTACAGAATAACAAACAATATATAAATTTGATCATATTTATTTCTTGTCATAAATATTCACTTATAGCATACCGGATTTGAATGAATTAACGTAATTGTTCTTCCGCATGCACATTTCCATAATGATGAGAATTTTTCAAAATTAAACTTTGTTCTTCAACATCTTAGACTAGTCATGCCTTAGAAAGTATTGTTAAAAGACCATCAATTCCTAATGAAAGGATGGTTTGGTAAAATAGCTTTTTGATAAAAATAAAATCAAAAGCCGGCCTCTAGAAGCATGAGCAATGAAGTCTTTTGTGGACTAAGAAAGTCGAATAACCAACTTTTCTCTTGTATTTAAACAAGCAAAACTACTTTTGACGTGTTCTATGCTTATTGCCTCCATTTCTTAACATTTCAACAATGAAAATTTCATTTATTTCTCATTTAAATTCATGAAAATCAAACCTCGTGGGTCGAGATTTTGATTATACTCTTGCACATAGGATTATGACTTATTCGGTTCTTGTTTTATTTTTATTTTTATATATCAAATACATTCAATTGTACATAAAAATTGAAATGGGATATTGCATGAAAAAAAAAAAAATTTAAAAATGAGTTTTAATTCATAGAATGATTTTGTTTGATTTTATTCTTGTTTTTTTTTCTATTATTTATTTTAATTTTTTTAAAAGATAATTTTGGATGTAAATAAAAAATAATATGCTAAAAATATTTTTAGAAGAAAAAAAGAAGAAGATCATTTTGAATATAAAATACCCACCAACCTTCTTTGAAGGCCTTTATAATATAGAACAAATCAGCTACTCCTCTCCATCAAGATGATAAATTAACAAGATTTCTCTGATTAATTCTCCTCTATCATTATGACACCTTTGAAAATATTACCATTACATTAAGTATATGAGATAGGAGATGGATGAAATTTTCCAATTGGAAGTTGTGGGTGGGAGGTGAGTCAAGTGTTGAAGGAGACTCAAGAATGGTCGAGAAGTTGGTTGGTGGGCGTGCATACTCCATGGTCTTTATGAAAAGGGATTCCAAAATTGTGGGTGATGTTTAGAGGCCAACTTCACTAAATCAACAAGTGGACCACAGCATTCAACCAAATCCCCACTTCATGATCATAAGACTTGAGAAATATTTGATCCAGATATTATATAGAAGCACTCAAGTCCATACAATGGCTTCACTCAACCACCCAATTCCTCCAATGAACATTTTTTTCCTACATTTGACTGTTTGATAACATCAAAGTATGTAATGTTGAATTATCGTAATTTCATATGTATTTTCATATTAATGGGTTCCATTTAGGTGGAGTTAGAAGTTGTTTTTTATTACTTTACTTAATCTATATAGCCGTCAAATCTTTTTGGTTATCCTATTTATTGAAATGGATTTGGAACTAAATAAATGGATTACAAACGGGTTTAAGATTTTTTACTTTTTTTAGACTTAAAATGAGTTCAGTTATTACCTTATCTCATCTCGTGTCATTTAATTTTTTTCTTGGAAATAAAATGAGAATTAATTTATATAAAATGGAAATGATCAAAATGGGAGCGACCCATCTCGAAGTTGTCCATTGTAATCAGGATTTCTTTAGTTTGGTCAACTAGATTAAAAAAAAAAAAAGAAAAATCATTTAATTAACTCAACACGTGTAACCGGCACCACATATTTCTTGAATGAACCACTTGAATATACACGCAACAACACATATTATTAATCCAAATACACGTAACATTGTCTTATTTTTCTATATACATGTCATATGGCACCACATTTTCAAAATTTTGCTGACTTTTTTTATGGGCATTTGACATTTTACTCTGACTTACTCTTCCTTTCAGTAGTCCTAACAGCCTATCTTTGCTTAAAAAAATCCAACATAAAAGTTTCTATTTAAAATATATTTTTAAATATTTTTTAAAAAATGGAAGAAAATTACAAAAATGAGAGAAATTTTTTAAAATTATTTTGGTAGTAAAAAAAATTCAATCAATAGGGTGAATGAATTTTATTTTATTTTTAAATAAAAAAGGCCATGAATAACACATACAAGCAACAAGCCGTTGGCAATGGACAAGTGACTATGACATGAATCAAAGACCCCCAAAAAAAATGTTATTAATAATAAAAAAAACAAATGAGAGAAATGGGAGTTATCACTTGAGAAATAGTCAAAAACAAATAAGATATGAGGATGGAGTAAGTTGAAATTTTCAACATGAAAGGATAATGTTGAGAGTCAATGCAAATGTGATACATTACTCCTAAGTTTTGTCCCTTTCCATAAGATGGAACCATGGAGCCATGACCTCATTTAGGAGACAAGGTCGGATATTTATTATTAGTATAAATGAAATATGTTTTTGAAAGGACCCGTTACATAAATTAAAGAAGAAAAATGGATGGGGGGATTTTTCTGTGAAATCTTAAAATGGTCGTTAATGGGGTGGAGCCAGAAATAAGATTCAGAAGGGACAAAATGAAAAAAAATAAAAAATTAGATTAGGACGCAAATAAGTTGAAAAAGCAAGATTTGATCCATTGATAGCGTATTTAATCTCCAAAACTAAGGTCATAGGATCAACAAATTTTTTTATTTTCACGCCTCTATTTGATAGCATAAAAAACGTTAAAACAAAAATTCAAACATTTAGTAAAATTTTAAAAACATTTTAAAAAATTAAAAATTTTCTTATACGATATTTTTTAAAAAAGTATTTAAAATACGTTTGACAGTGATTCTATAAAGTATTTTTAGTATTTTTTTATGCTCAAAAGATAAAAAAATTTAAGTGTTAAAAGGAATAGAAGCACTTCTTAAAATTATTATCAAACGCATTTTTAATAAATGTGTTTTTTAAAAACACTTACAAATTATTATTTAAAAAATAAAAAATAAAAAAACACACATTTTTAAAGAAAAATCAGGCGTGCAGAGATTTCAAAGATAGGCAATGAGGAAGCCCTTGGCGTGAATGGATTGGAAGGAGCAGCCAGCTTTTTTTTTCTCTCCTGTTTTATCTCATAAGGGGAGGTGAAGTCTTGAAGAGAGTGAGGACTGAGGAGAAAAGCTGTAAAGCATATAATTATAGTGACATCATAGTTTACTTACTTGTATATGTAGATAACGTCCGATGCAATGCACTCAGTTAGGTTTGAAGCAGTCTACTCTGAAGATTAATTAACAAAAACTCTTATATCATTACCTCCTACTTGATTAGTTTAGACCTGAATTATAACATTGTTGGGCTTTGTCAATGGGCTTCTAGCAATAACACCCAAGTGTAACGAGCTACCCATGAGGCTGGCGGCGGGGCGTTGAAGAAAACAGAGAAAAGGGGAATGGAAAGGTGAGAATTCTATAAAAATTGACACATATGGTCGATGGCACTATCATTCAATGAAGAATTGTTGTTTTGAACTGACTGAATCAATGAGTGAACAAGCCCCCTCATTTCTGATGGCACTCCTTTTTGACAAAGCCCATTATTTTTTCATAGCTCTCAAAAGATTGATTCCTTGTAATCTAGAAGAGGATTAAAGGATTTGCAATACCGTTTCACTTGATTCAAGATTGATTCCTTGTAATCTAGAAGATGATGAAAGGATTTGCAACTTCCACTTTGGAATGTTACAGCTTCGTGTTTCATGGCAGAAAACTAGAAGTTCTATTGTGAGATTCGCGGGGATGGTGAAGGAAAGAGAAATGAAATAGCAAAAATTTAAAGAGGGAAAAGATTAATGGATAGTTGAAAAACGTTATCTAATTACAATTTTCAGAAATACGATTCAGTAATTTGGAAGGCAGGTCTTGTTGGGAACTTGGGAAGTAGGCCTGATTGGACCTTAGAACAGACCCGGTAAATGAAAGCAGATTACTCCACTAACAATTTCAAGAAGAAACAATCGGGATTCAGGGAAGGAGACAGCATGGAATTTTCCATTAGATTTGAGCTTCACCATATCATAGACTCCCAAGTACTTAAAGAAGTCTCATAAATATCATGATTTTTAAGTTACCATCCTAGGATCGATTCCTCTCTAAATGAAATTTATTTTTAGTCTCAAAAAATGCTTGGCCAGGCAGCACAGGAAGCTTGCTAATGCTATTGCTTTTAAGTTTAAACCCTTACCATATCAGTAGATTTGTGCCATCCCATCGTGGCTCTAATATTGGTCAGCTCACAATCAACTCGATATTGGTCATCTACAGAGTGTTGTGGACAGTATTGTTTTTATTTTACAATGCTTAATTCAACCAAAGCTATAGTTTCAAGTAAAGATGCCTATGAACAAAAAGGGGTTTCAACTAAAGAGACATTTTATGCTCAAGGTCCAAATGCTAAGTATGCGATATTCAGTCGTAAGTGTAGAAAGCTCCGCCAACATTTCCATAAGGGTCGCAACTAGATATTATTTAAAGGAGACGACCAACCCCAAAATCGCTTATCTGGTGAAACAATGAAGGTCACAAGCTAAGTTTATTGCTCGTCTGTCCAAGGACATGAATTTTTTCAGGGTAAATTTCCTAACATAAGAAAATACTACAATACCACCAATGGCTCGAACTCTACTTCAGCCGAGCAGAGCTTGTGGAACTAGTCCATCATACAAGCATCAGTAACCAAAGGAAACCAATTTGTAAAAATGTTTTAACACTTTAATTCTCCAATAAGACAGTTATTTAGAGCCTGTTTGATAATGCTTTTAAGAAACACTTCTAGGATAAAAAGCACTTTTAGGGAAAAATCAAGCATTTGACAAAATTTCAAAAACTGTTTTAAAAGATTGAAAAATCACCTATAATGTTCCTGAAAATTTGTTTGATAGGTGATTCTCCCTATTATATTTTTAAACAAAGCCCTTCAATTAAAAGTGTTTCAAATTAAAACACTCCCACATGCACTGTAATTTTACCTAAACAAATGCTGAACGACAACTAAGAAAGCAAGCAATCAACGAGCATTCAACCACAAAAGCAAAAGTAAAGGAAAGAAAAATAAAACCCATCTGATAACAAGAATCCGAGAAAAAAAGAATAAGAAACAACTCTTAATAGCTATCATTGCGGAAAAGGCCTAGCATCCTGGTATCAGGTGAGATACACCCACCAGAACTTACAAACACAAAATCCAACAAATATAACCCCAAACTTGAGTCCAACATAAGATGAAAGTAAGCAAAATTCAAAATTTGTCAACTTAATAAGATTTATGGATTCAGAATACCAAAATGACAAACATAATTGATCCTGACCTACACCTTAATAGCATACTTCCTCATGGGGAAGTACATCTCCCTCTTCTTTTCCCTTTCTGTCTTTAATGACACCTGAGGAAAAAGAAAATAGTGAAAAGCTGGAAATGGGTTACAAGCAGGGAATTCTGAAGGCATTAAAGCCCACATCCTTGCAACCAAATGCTCAATTAATGAAGACTCAAGAACAACATTGGGCGGGGGGGGGGGGGGGGGGGGGGGGGGAGGGGAAGGGAAACCATCCCAGTTGAATAACATAAACCTCTACCTTCTAATCCAACCTTTCAAGCATAAAATGGTCCACCATGAAGCTTTAAAAGTAATTAAAGATATAAAATAAAAATATAACTTCCCAGTTTCCAGTGAACTTCTGAATAGAAATGGTAAAGAGAAAGAGGCACTATGAGGATTTTGTTGTTTTGGCCCCCAACAAACAAACCATTCCCCTAAACTAACACAAATGCTGTAGTAGGTCCAGTTGAAAGCATATACAAAGACACTTCTTTGCCTAGCATTTTCTCTTCAGCTAAACAGACTATGGTTTTCAAATATTTTCAACAAATGGTTGAGCAACCTCCATGTTAGTATTTTTAAGAAATATAATATCACATAAAAAAATAAAATAAAAAATGAAAGATTAAATTGATATTCACAAAAATGAAACTTCAACCGGAAAATATTAGAAACAACAAATCAACAAGAGCATCATATCAAAAAGAAGGATTACCTGATGCTTGGTGAGTCGCTTGCGAATGGCTCTGGTCTTCTTGGGGCGCAGATCAAGTGGCAAGTACTTCTTGTTCTTGTAGGCTTCCCTCAGAGCAGCCTTCTGCTTCTGTGAAATAACTGTCAATACCTGTGCAATTGACAATCTCACCACCTTTCTGCACCCACACAGAGATCAAACACAAATCACAAGCATATCAATAACACCGCATCCAAACATATAAAATTCAAAACCCAACTGTATCCGTGCAAACCAACAAGCAAATACATATGTACAAATACATACATTGTTATTTATCCCTCAGATATCTCCAGAAAAAAAATTTAATATTAGTTTTCAGAGAAATTAATATCTCCAAAATCAATGGATATAATTATTCAGAAAAATTACCTATTTTCCATCCTTTTAATAAACAACAGAGCATCAACATCACCCTATTTTCAGAACTTAACACTAATTTACACATAATGAGCTTAGATAAAAATAAAAAAACAAGCAGAAAAAGATCCATACAAAACTTTAAAAGTTCACAAATACATACTGAAACAGAAGAAAAATCAATCTGAATGGGCATAAAAACGAAAATAACCTAACAAACCGCACAAACACCAATAAATCTTAACAAAACTTAAAAAATACACATATATACATATATGGAAGGGGAAAAGAGAGTACATCTTGGAGAGCTTGTTTGGTGCACCACCGGTGACCTTGGCAACTCGGAGAAGAGCAAGCTCGGCCTTCAACTCCTTCAACTGCACCAACAAGTCTGCCTTTGTTTTTCCCCTCAACTCATGAACCTTGATTCTCGCTGTTGCATTTTCACATCCAAAACACAAAAGAACGGATCAGAAAACATGCTTTTGCGAAATAGAAAAAACAAAATCAAAGATTTCGAGTTTCACTTCTCTATCGTATTACCCATGGCTGCGACTCTGAGCTACAATGGCGGCTCCTCCCTCTCCCTCTCTGAAAGAAACCCTAAAAAATGAGAGAGCTTAGGGTTTCATTTTACGAGTTTATATATATGAGTGGCTGGATTCTTATTGGGCCCCCCATATTATAGCTCGGCCCACGTAGCTCAATAGTGTGGGCTCGGGCCTCAATCTATATATACTTTTAGGCTTTTAGCAGTTGGATCAGAACTTGCAGCATGAAGAAAATGATTTCGGCCCAACTCTGCTATGCTATGACCTAGTCCTGGGCCTACAATGGTATCGCTGCCCACAAGCCCACTGTCTGTGTAAAGCATGATGTACAAATTTGGGCCGCCTTAATTGTTGACTTAATTGTTTTGATCATAAATATATTCAAATTATTTGACTAAATGAGGGGTGATGTGCCTCATCTTGCACCCCATTCTCAGAACCAACATTAAATTGCAAATGGAGCTTTCCGCCACTTGCAAACACTAGGCTTATTCATTGACACTATCAATTCAAATGCCAAATTTCCATTAAAGCACACTACCTTCACAAGTTGTAACCTTAGCTCCATTAATCTTTGATTAGACTCTAAACCAACTAGAGGGTGGAACTAAATTAAATAAATAAAAAATTATTGATTAAACGTGATGGTTATATAGGTCATGTTTGGTTCATAGAAATTGAAGGGAAAAATGTGAAGAACAGGAAAAAAAATAAAAATATGCTCTAAGGCAATAAATTATTTTTATACAATACGTTAAATTCATTTTAACTTTTCTATATAAAGATTAAATATTTGATACACGTATCTTATAATAGTCGGAATTCTTACATAAAAAGTATGAGCTTATTTTATATTTTTGTAAAATTACTTGTTAAATTTTTTAAATTTCAGGAAGTAAACATCGTTATCATTAAGATAAATATATAAGAGTTTTTGCATTCCATGTCATAGTTATTACTAATTTTTTCTTTAAAAAAAAAATCAAAATTACACCTAATTTCTAAATATTTCTTTAATTATACTTGATTTTTTTTTTTTTTAGTATTTTTATAAGACTATGATTCATGGAAAGTATTAAGGAAAGAAAATTTTTTTAAAAGAAAATTATTTTCTTATGTTTGATTTCATAATAAAAAATATAAAAATAAAATATAATATAATTAAAAATTTTCAAAATTTTATATATATTTAAATTATTTAATATTTATATAATATGAGGAAATAAATAAAATAAGTTTAAAAAAGCATGTAAAAATAATTTATTAAATTTAAATCTTTTTTTTTTTTCCTTCAATTTTTTTCTTTTCTTTTACCTTTTCCTCTTTATTTTTTTCCTTGGCATTTTCCCTCAAATTTTATGAAACCAAACAGAAGCTAACCCATGTGATCATGTGATCCTTCAAATGAAGATATGGTAGGAATTTTTGTAAGAACTTTCAAGAAATGATACCAAACATTTTCTTTTCATTTTTAATGGGGTGGTTAGTAACTACCCATAACATCACTCAATTTGTTTTGAAATGACATGCCAGCAATAATGTAGTTTAGTTATGTGCATCGTGATAAGATAAGGATATTTGACCCATTTTTTTAATACTCCATATGGGGAATAGGTAAGAATGAATTTAATTATCATGGAAAGCCAAATGCTTATGCAATGCTCTCTCTCATCCTTACCTCATTTTCTACCTTCACAATAAGGCAAGATTTTTTATTTATTTTTTATTTTTTAATGAAGTTGTAGATAAAGGTAATGTCAGAACTAAAAATAACCTAGACAAACATTCTTATAAGGTTTTATTAAAATTAAAAATAAACTTTTTTCTCTTTAAAAAAAAACTAATTCATACATGGTCTTAAAAAATGTTAAGGTAGCATCCTGATATACCAATAAATAGGATTGAGAATACAAATTGTTGGTGTCGTTCTTAATTGGAGTCAAGTCCATCCAACTATACTAAAGTTAGACAAACTTCTTCTTGCATAAAAGGATGTCCGAACGGGTGGTCTAAGCACTACCATCTGAATTTTAAGTCAAACAAGGATAACTTTAACTATTTTATAAGAGAGAATGAGTGTATGTACGTGCGTACCTCGTTCATGCTTTTTGAAAGGGTTTACATAGAGCTTATGACACCGTCATTGTAGTGTTGACTATGCACTCTAACCTTTTTGGTAATGATGACTGTTCTTAGGGTGGCCTGAGCGATCATATCAGATAAGGATGGTTGATTGGTGCCATATGCTGACGTGCCAAAATCTCGGACCATGTGGCTGATTGTCCATTTAGTTTGCCAATGTATGAGATTGTGTGTAACAATTAATTGGTATTGACTTTTGGGTGTAAATGGAGTCATGTCCACCGCTTAGACGTCAGGTGTTTGGATCAACGCTCAGACATCAAGCGTGGTTAACCACGTATGTTAGAAATCTTGAGAACTTGATTGGATTGATTTGTCCGTCTGAAAGGTCCAGTCGACTTGGTCTGTCCATCCCATCTAGCATTCTAGGAGTCTAGCCGACTTGTTTGGCAATGTGGAAGAAGGAAACTTCTCACTTCTAGTGCCAAACGGAGCTTATGCTCATCTAGACGAGGTGGTCCCAGATGAATTATGTGTTTGTCCTAGTCAAGTAAGGAGTTTTGAATTTGAAAAGGACACGAGGGAAACCCCCCACACAAATAATAGAACTTGATTCACTTGAAAATGATGTCATTGAAAATGCATGTATGACATCATTTTATTGGTGATGGATTTTCAATAAGTGTACTATATATATAAGTTGAAAATTAATGTCACGTTTGGGAAATTTTTTTTAAAGTTGTTTTTTTTTTTTTTTCTAAAAATAAGAAAGAA
This sequence comes from Vitis rotundifolia, assembly GCA_030254885.1. Classification (NCBI taxonomy): domain Eukaryota; kingdom Viridiplantae; phylum Streptophyta; class Magnoliopsida; order Vitales; family Vitaceae; genus Vitis; species Vitis rotundifolia. Next base: position 2,169,033 of record CM058163.1, read on the forward strand.
AACATGTTTAATAATATAAATAAATAAAATTAATACGTTTTTAGAAAGATATCTTTTAAAATTTGTTTAGTAATGTTTTGGGAAGTGCTTTTAATGTAAAAAATGTTTTTGAAAAACATCATGGGTCTGTTTGATAACTATCTTTTAGAACAGTTTTTCATTCTCCATAACAAAAACTAGGAAAATACGTTTGACAATCAAAAACTATTTTCTATTTTTAGTTCTTAAGAACAAAAATATAATACTTTCAAATAACATACTTTAGTTATTTTCTATTATTTTCACTTGTTTTTTAAGCGTTATTTAAAAAATAATAATTATACAAATATGTGAAATGATTAAAAATAAAACATTAGATATAAAAATTATTTAAAAAAAAATATTAAAAAATAGGTTAAAAACATTTTAGGTTTCCAATTAGACTTTTATTTTACAAAATATCATAGAATAATTTTCAAAAACTATTTTTCAAAACTGTTTTAAAAAACAATTACCAAACAAGTTCTAGGTGTTTAACAAAATTTAGGAAACATTTCAAAAATCTAAAAAAATCACTTATAGTGGTAAAAAATGACTAGTAATGTTTTTTTTAGAAATATTTTATAAGTAATTCTCCTAAAAATACTTTTTGATAAAATACTTCCATTAAAAACACTTTGAGTAAAAATACTTCATAACGCAATCTTAAAGTGTGTTTGACAATAATTTTAAAAAATATTTCTAACATTTTTAACATTTAAATGATAAAAAAATTTAAATATTAAAAAAGTTATAAATATTTGTTAAAATTATTGTCAAATGGGCTTTTAATTGCTCTGCACAAAGACTATTTTAAAAAATAATTACATAAATATAGATTAAAAATAAAAAATTGTGAGCCTGGAAAGATCCTAACCCTGAAAATGTCAAACACTAAAAGATATGACCCTGACATTTTGCAACAACAAAATATAGCTAGAAGTCCACAGCTGTATGGGTAGTTATTTTTTCTTTACAAAAAAATAATAATAGTTGGTTAGCCTCATGTCACATTAATAGGAATGCCCTCACTGTATTTTTCAAAGATTAATGAGTTAGGGAGAAAGCTACCACACTGAGTTATGACTTATGACAAGGATGTTTATCTGATCTACTTAGTTTAACAAAAGAATGGTTTAAAAAATATTCAAAATTATTAGTGTTAGATGTATTCTATGACATTGACGTGTACTAAGGTTATGTTTGGTTTCTAAATTGTACCAATAAAAAAAAAATTAATAAAAAATATTTTAAAAAATTAAATATAATTAAAATTAATTAAAATGTTATATATTTTTAATCTTTATATAATAGAAAAAAATAAGTAAAATAAATTTAAAGTAATATATAAAAATAATTTATTAACTCTAAATTTTTTTTTTTATATTTAATTTTTTTCTTTTATCATCTCTTAAATTTTTTAGAACCAAACATAATCTAAGCTAAAGTGATGTATGATAAAGGATAGGTCTATATCAATCATATTTGCTCTTTACACAGTTAGGATGGTGCCATTTGATTTTAAAAGAAATTGGACCCACAAACTCTAGATGACCAACAAAAACCATTTGCTTTTGTTTTGTATTGTGTTTTTTTTTTTTTATGTCAAGCAAGATTGTGAATGGAAATATAAGACTGACATGGATACGATTATAGCACAATTTTTACAAAGATGTGATTCAAAATAGACATGAAATTACAAATTGCTAAAAGGAGGCCGGCATTTAGAAAGCAATGTCTTGGATTTTCATAAGAGGGGGGATGCATGCATTAGTGGTGGAGGTAGCATTTCACTCTTAGAAACTTAATACTAGAGCACTTACTAATAATGCCAATCTTGAATTGTTCATTAAATACTACGATCTTTTAAGTTGAAAACTCTTTTAGATAAGATTGAGCAACATGGATTAGTTTTTGTTTGTCAAAAACGGTAAATGAATCATATCTTGATGAAACGACTATTAAGCTTTTGAAGTTACAAATCAATAAGATTATAGAATAACTCCACCTTCATACTGGTTTAAGTTTGTGATTTCTTGAGCTTTGCGTCGTAGTCTCCTTTGAGTTAAAACGGTATCATCAATATTTGAAACATTGATATTATGTTTTTCCAAAAAACAAAAAATTTGATCAGGTGGAGGATTCCAACCATTCTTTCATCATTTATATACATATTTTGACCAAAGTCATTATATTAACAATATCATAATCTTCATTTAATAATGTTGTGATAATTTATTTGTGATTCCCAATATAATTCTCATCTAATATAAACCGAACACAAAATTAAATGGTTGCAATATTAACTCTAACAAGTTAATTGTGTCATATGTTTATTCAAAATTTGAGTAATTTTCCGTAATAATCCTAAATACTTTTGTTACATATGAGAACATGTTCATCAATCTAAGTGTCATACTATGTGCCTTAATGTATATCATTGAAATGTTTAAGGGTTATTTTATGTAAGAACGACTTTAGAAATTATTTAAGGTTTGTTCGACAACTGTTTTCAAGAACAATTTTTTATTTTTTAGAACAAAAAAATAAGAAAATATGTTTGATAACCAAAAACTGTTTTTTGTTTTTTATTTTTAAAAACAAAAAATAGGTTATTTTCAAATAACATCTTTGAGTTATTTTCTATTGTTTTCACTTGTTTTCTTAGAGTTATTTAAAAAAATAATTATACAAATATGTAGAATAATTAAAAATAAAGCACTAAATATAAAAATTATTTTTAAAATATATTTAAAAATATTAAAAATATTTTAGGTTCCCAAATAAATTTTTATTTTACAAAATATTATGGAACATTTTTAAAAAATTGTTCTCAAAAATAATTTTTCAGAACTGTTTTCGAAAACAATTATTAAATAGGGTCTTATTCTTTCTCCTTACTTTTCAAAATAATTGCAAAGTCTTCCTCTTCGACTTCTACATCCCAAGTACTTTGTAGTATTAAGAATCAATCCGTCTAATAAATAATATAAACTTGTTTTCTACGAAATTAAGAATTCAGAGAAAGACTTGTTAGTAGACTTACTTGATCCATGTATGGCTCAAACCCAAGGATCAAGGGACTATCACATGGGGGGAATTTAATCAACCCACCACCTCCCATGTTACAAACATGTATAGTCTCCTTCATGCATCCTTCCAAAATGATGGCCCTAATTGACATGTATTTTTCTAGTACCAACAAAAATGATTCAGCCCATAAAATAAGTTTCTTTTCCCCCTTTCGTAGGGCTTGGGGAAATTGACTATTTAACTTTCGCGTAAATAGTCCAAGCAAATAATAATCATAAAAATGGATATTTTTCCAAAAATATTTGTCTATATGTTGATGGGTTTTGATTGAGATCTCTCAACACTAAAAGACATAGTGGCTTGTCCAGGCCTTTCAATCGCCTAAAAAGATCTTAGAATATCACATATAAAGCTTTTCCCTTTTTTTTTTATCATATGATATAAAAATAATTTATTGCTATTATCTTGGCTTTCCATATGTTGTGTGGTTTTCGTCTCACATGCAACATGTGAAACAACATCATTGTTTTTTTAGTATGAATTGTTTCTTTTATCTTTTTAAAATCAAACAAAAGTTAAAATAGGAATCATGTTATATTCAATAAATAATTCATCAATAAATTTTTTCTAATTTTTTAAAACTTATATCTTCATATTTATGTGATATCCCATAATGAATAGAGGAATGTTTTTATACTATATAAGTATAAATTTCTTTTAATTATGTAAACACGTTTTAAAGCCGTAATGACACTTTGGATAAGAGGAATAATATCTACATAATTGGAAATGAGTCATTACAAATGATATCAAAGTTAATCTTTGATCTCAGTGTCGAAATTTGTGTAATCTTGTAATCTTATGAGATACGATAAGAACTTTATATCTATAAAGAGTGTTTGTGATATCCCACATCAGATAAGAGACAACATTTCTAATGTTATATAAGTATAAACTCTTCTTAATTTTGTAAACATGTTTTTAAGTCATAAAACTATTCGAAATCATAGTTTCCTATTATTGAAAATACGAGGGAAGAAAACTTTTAAACTTAATAAAAAAATTTCATAGGTTTTTTCAAAATTTATTAGTTTTTATTTTTTAAAAAAATTGAATCATGTATAAATTTTTATATCATTTTCATTATATTTGATAATAAATCAAATAAAAATATTTGGGTTTCTAAACAAATTCTCTTTCATCACTCATTTCATTGAAATTTCCAAAAAATAAAAAGGAATTATAAATATTAGAAAATGTGTTAATAACCATGAGATGCATACCCATTTTTAATTATAATATTTTATGAATTACGCATGTTGTTCCAAAATGAAATAATACAATAGCTCCATTATATTACGTGTCATAATGTAATTGGCTGTCCGTGACACACTTGTAAAACCGAGCTCGTCAACGACCGTGGGCACATATGTCGGCGCAAGTGCACGGTCAGCTCTGCCGTCTCCTTCATTTGCGCTCAAATCTGGAAAGTGTGCGTACCTGCCCCAAACTTTTGGAAATAGATTTTTATTTTTCACGTGATCAATAAATTAATGCTCGATGCCCGTTAAAAAAATAAAATAAAATAAAAACACAAAAACACTTTTTTTATTTTTTTCAACCGAGTTAATGCATCAAAATAACTGATCTCGTACGTACCAAACCCTTACGTCAACAATAATCATGAATATAAACACCTAACTCCAACCTAAAATTCGTTATTCGTAACATCAATTGTTTATATATATAAACGTTATAATTATGTTTAAATAAAACATCATCAAACATCAAATTCAAATATAAAAAAAAAATTTCATAATAAAAATTATTAGTCATTTTCTTCAAAAGTTATTTCTAGTATAAAAAAACCTCTTCTGAAAATGTTGTATCGTAGATACACTCGAGAAAATTAGTTGAAAAAGATATTATTGGTAGTATATAAAAAAAAATTTAATTTTTATATTATATTATTTTTTTTACAAGATTTAAGAAAAAATAAAATGTAAAGAGGCCTTGATATATGTGTGGTATAAAAATTATTTTGTATTATGATATGTTCCACTCACATGTTTACATCATTACATTCATTGTTTTGAATTTTCTTGTGGCTACTTGCCATGAGAACCTTATCAACATGACACCATAGGTGGTCAGCTTGGCCACAAAATGATTAAAATAGAAAAAGAAAAAGAAAAAAAAAGGTGCACAGATTTGACCAAGGAAAACTTTTCAAGAAAAATAATGGATGAGAAAGTCTTTGGTGGAAAATAAATTAATTAAAATATAAAAAAAATAAAAAATAAAAAATCCGATATTGTGTTGAAAAAGAATCTTATTCCATATGCTTATAAATAAATATTATTTTTTTATTTAGAAACTATTTTATTTCTTTAACAGAATATTCCCAAAAAATAATAAAAAATATCCGATAAAATTTACCATTTCTGACTTGTAATTTAAGAATTTTTATTATTATTTAAAATCTACCAAATCAATTCTAAGCAATTAAATCTAATATCATTTTTCAAAATTTTTACTCAAATCAAAACCCCCACCACACTTTGCTTTTTAAAACTTAATATTTTGTAATAAATCTCTCAAATTTCGTCCTGAAATCCATAATATTTTTAAAGTATTTTTTTTTTTCTTGTATTTTTCCCTAATAATCCACCCAACCTTTGGCCTAATGGACTGGCTCTTAGGATAAGTGCTGGCTAGAAGGTGGTGAGAGCAGTGGCTCTAATTCTTCTCTTGTATTTCTCTATATAAACCTCCAAGATTCGGTCCTCAAACGATCACCTAGTCCACCTCCTTCATCTTCTCCTTCTCTCCTACTCCTCTGTTTGTGGCAATCTTTCCATTTCCGTAATTTTCTCACCCTTTCCTTTCTTCTGTAACTTCCCTATTCTCTCTCTTTTCCTTATCTCAGAAAAGAGACTTCTGAGGTCCCTCTTTCATGGTAATCGTCACCTCTTTCTCTGTTGGCCTCTAATTTTCTCACATCTCTCATTCTGATGTTCTTTTGTTTTTGTCCGTGATTCTTTCCAGGCGGGCGAAATGAGAAATCATGTGAAGTATGAAGAGGTTAGTCAACTTGGCCTGGTTTTGGGTTGAAAAAATCTTGAGAGTTTTTTTTTTTTTCCTTTTGTTGTGTTTGGATGGTGAGAATCATGACTGAGACTTGAAAAATTATGCAGGAATTTATATTGAATTCTCGAGGACTGAAGCTCTTCACATGCAGATGGTTTCCTGCAAACCAAGATCCGAAAGCCTTGATCTTCATCCTCCATGGTTATGCCATGGAGTGCAGCATCTTCATGAATGGTATGGCATCTACACCATTGAATTTCAATTTTTCTTTTTCACCATGAGAAGGAAAAGGAAAAGGAAAAGGAAAAGGAAAATTTGAATCATATGGGGATTATTGAATTGGCTTCAGATACTGGAACGAGGCTGGCAAAGGCAGGATATGCAGTTTACGGGATTGACTTTGAAGGCCATGGAAAATCATCTGGGCTTGGTGGCCTCATTTCCTGCTTTGATGATGTAGTTAGCGACTGTTCTAATTATTTCTCAACCATTTGTGGTAATTAAAACCATCCTCCCGATTCACTTCTGATTTCTCCTTTTGTTTTCTTAGCAACCAAACACACACAGAGATACATAAAAACCATACAATTACTAACTTTTCTTGGTGGGATTTTCTTGTTTGTGAACAAAAACAGAACACAAAGATAACATAGGGAAGATGAGATATCTGTATGGAGAATCAATGGGAGGAGCAATAGCTCTGAACTTGGATAGACAAACACCAGATTATTGGGATGGCGCAGTCTTGGTTGCACCCATGTGCAAGGTATGTTTCGATTCCCGTGTTTTCATACAACAAACATAAATATTCTTAAGAATTTTTTTTTTTCTATGTAAAAAGATTGCAGATGATATGAGGCCAAATCCAGTGGTGATCACTGTTCTAACCATGTTGTGCAAGGTCATTCCAACCTGGAAAATGATCCCCGTAGAAGATGTGGTAGAAATGGCCTTCAAAGAACCAGAAAAAAGAGCAGAGGTGTGTGTTCCCTCTAATTATTGAATCGAATTTTGTTTGAATAATTTGATTTCACCTTCTCTCATTAATTGAATCATTAATCCACAGATACGGTCCAATCCATACTGCTACAAGGGACGAATTCGCTTGAAGACTGGCCAAGAACTTTTAAGAGTCAGCTTAGACTTGGAAAAGAATCTCCACAAGGTTGGTCCTAATTTACAAACATTTTACTTATCGAATAAAATTTTGGTTTTGTATTTGAAGTTGGCCTTTGAAATCTAACTTGGGTGGGGGGGTGTTTGTAACAGATACAAATGCCTTTTCTAGTTGTTCATGGAGGAGACGACAAGGTGACGGATCCATCAACCAGCAAGCAGTTACACGAAACGGCCGCCAGCTCTGACAAGACCTTCAAGCTATATCCCGGGATGTGGCACGGCCTGACTTCTGGTGAGCCGCTTGAGAATATAGACACCGTGTTTTCGGATATTATCAACTGGTTGGATGCGAGGTCCGCCATAGGAAACTCAAGGTTGGAGAAGGAGAGAAAATCTGGGAATGATGGTTTCATCTCCAGCAAGAACATGGTTTGCTAACAGGAATATGCCAATTTGGATGTGGGGATGTATAATTTTACTAGGATTCAATTTTAGTTTGCATTTGAATAATTTTAATGTAATCCTTCATGGAAATTATGATAACATATATAGGAAAAAAAAAAAGGATTATGACCCAGGGAAAAAAGGGACTTTGAATGAGTTGCTTGTTGAAATGGTGTTATTGACAAGGCACAGACCCAGTACGAAACAAGAAGAACCACTCGTTAACCATATCCAATGGAACAACAGTGTCTTTTTCCTATGCTTTTCTACCTTCAATTGACTAATAAATAGGCACCTTCAACTGACTAATAGACATGCAAACTATGGTATAGGTATAAAGATGGATTGTAACTCACATTGGCATAGATCTTAGTTCAGTGAAAAAAAATGGATGGTCTGCATTTGTCAAAAATTTAAATAAAAGTCAATACAAAAATGACTTTTTGTGTTTAAACAAAAGATCTAAAAATAAAACTTAACAATAGACTTGCCACCAAAAAAAAAGTCCTAGTTCATACTGTATACATTCTAAACTAGGTTTATTTCTTAAACAACCCACAACCCATGAAACATGGTAAAGCACAAACAAAAAAGTGATTTCAAATCCCTACATGCAGCTGGTGAGAATCATGAAAACAGAGGATGAAGATCATGGCCATTCAATCACCTGGTTGGTTAGTAAGAAAATCTTGAACATCTATTTTCTGCAGAGGAAATGGGACAGGTAGTGTTCCAGAGAATAAGAAGAGAGTATGCAGAGACGGAATCTGAGGATCAACATCAACAACAAATCCACAAAAAGAAAAACCTAATAAAATCTGTTATTGCTTAATTACAACATAAGAAATGGAAGGCTCGCCTAATGAGCTGCAGCTATTCCTTTTTCGGGGGGTTTTCTTTCCCAGCGCTTCTAGCTTTCCCATGCGCTGATTTTTTTCCATCCGTAGATAGGTGTCTCATGGCCTTCTGATTATCTATTCTAGTGTCTAGGAACAACTAGCATGCTTCGTTTGTTAGTGTAACTCCATACGGCATTTCTCCATTTTGAACACAAACTCAAGAGCGCACCTAAGATACAAAACCAAATTACTGATGAGTGTCCGCACAATAATAATAAAGACTCAAACTCCAAACAGTACCATTTACAGATGTGAAATTGTTATTGGGTGTAAAATAACAGAGGCCAAATCCAAATAATTCTTCAGGAAAAGAGTTATGGTAATCCGAAAGACAGGAAAAATAGAAAAGAAGCCTAATGTATGTATGTATGTATGAAATGCAGGGATAAAGCAACAAGCAGAGATAAATATAAAGTTATTCAACGAAATAAAATTGCACAGATTCATGATAATTGTTTGGAGCCCTTCATGTTTAGTTCCCATAAAATAGACAGATCTTAGCTAAAAATATAGGATCATGCAAAGAAACATCAAGAAATTTATTCCAGTACCCATGAGAGGCTTGTGGGAATCACCTCACCATGATCTTTTAGAGGAATCATAAAATAAAAGAAAATGATGCAGGTGAAAAGGGTATGTCCAAGTTGCTGGGGTAGGAAATGATGTACCTTTGAACTGATACTTCTCAAATGATCTTATTTCGAACTTCTTCAAGTTTCTTCAGTATCTCCCCTGGAGTTCTGTCCAATTCATCCGCAATTTTTCTCTGCAAATCCAGAGGCAGTGTAGGGAACTGCTCACATAGATCCCCATCAATCACATCCTGCAGGGTGATTCCACAAAGTATTAAGTTGGGGCTATTACCAACTAAAATTACTGACTCAAAAAATTCAAGCACCTAAGTGGGAAAAATTAAAATATTTCTATATTCAGCATAAATAGAAAGAACATGATGCATGTTGCTCATCACCAAGCATTTTAAATAAGATCATAAGTAATAGCAGCAGCAACAATGGTAGTAGATGTGTTCAGTCCTGGTCAACACAAATGGAGCTTGTCTTAGCCCACAATTGCTGGTTAATCAAATGCCTAAATGCACTTTAGGGGTCTTTGGACATTCCATTAATCCCAATCATTCGATGCCACCCATAGTATCTGAAGGGATGAAATTGTTTGTTCTTCTACTTTAAAATGAAGTAATTATTTCAAATGAAATTGCAGTTTTGCGGAATTCACACACAAAATGATGATAAGATGCATAACAGTTGCTATTTCTTTATACTCTTCCACCACCTCCCTCCCAAAGAAAATCAATTTAATCAATAGACTCATTCATTTTAAACATCATGCTATAAATGTATATGTATATGTACATATGCATGTATGAAGAGTCTGTACATTTTGACATATCAATTCACACCCTCATAGAATTAAGAGCACCAATCCAAAAGCAAGACCTAAGCTGCAAGCTTAGCAGCTTAGCTGAAATTGCCTAACTTTAGACTCTTGAAAACCCAAAGAGAAAGTAAAATCAAAAGTCTCAGCACCCTGATAGATCCCAGTCCAGGGTTCTTGTTGAATAAACAACTCCCCACTAAAAACAAAAAGAAAAAAATCCAAAACCAAAAACAAAAAATTAAATGAAAAGAGAAAAGAGAAAAATAAAGTAATTTATAGTAGGTCTATGGTGACTTGGCAATGTGAAAAATGTGTGCATTTGAGGGGACGATGAAGCAAAGAGTTCACCTTAACAGGAAAATAAGCAGATCTGTAAGCCATGTGATCTCTTCCACACAGAGGTGGGTGTTCCTGCCTCATATGCATCTCCAAGTGAGAAAAGAAGTCAACATCATCCCGAGAGGTGAATGCGAGCAATGCCCCTAAGCTCCCCATCACTGTCCCATAGATGATGCACTCTCCACCACCTGGTATTAGAGATGCCTTCTGCAAGCATGTGACCACATCACCAACATGGAACTGTACTATCTCCTCTACCTTGTTGGGAGCACCATTCAGCTTCCCCTGCTCCCACTTTATCTTCCCACCAGTGGGATCTTCCTCAACCTCATCCGATACATCCTGAGGCAACCTAACAAAATAGATATTCCCAAACTTGTCGGCTCCTGCCATGGTGTCAAAATCTATGTGGTAAGATGCTGTCAGCCATCTTGGAACATTATCATCAGCAAATATATACAGTTGATTTTCATCCCGTCTATACTTGCAATAATGGAATGACTGCAAAATGACATCAAGATTTACAGTAAGTTCATTAAAGGGGAAAAGTGTACTAATGAAAAGGATAAAACAAAGGCCTATGCAAGCATCTCACTTTTTGACACATTCCAGAATATAAAAGGTATTGACCTATAAAATTATGGAATCAATAGAAAATAACTACATGGTTGAGGATTACGTAATCAGATGATTTTGGGCAATATTACTTTTCAAACTCTTCTGACAAAATGCCAAATGATCTATTATTCAAATAAATGCACAGCCATTCAACCATATGATGATCTATTCTCCCGTTATTGAAAAAAGGAGATATTTGTCTTCCTTTTCCATAGGACTCTTCCAAACCCAAAAAGGGAAAAAATAAAATAAAACGAGGTGCTTGGCAGCAAAAATCTACGAATTCATCAATTCAGACAGGTCCGAACTTTGCCAGAAGGACTTCTACTGACCAGCAGATCACACAGAGGATAGTTGCTCTGATTAGGGGAAAACGAATCTGTTCCCCTGACAACCCAAGACAAACCACAACCACCCTCCCACAATGCATACACATAAATATGCATTCCAAAAGAGATAAATGACAATCCAAAACATTTAGATGTAACTTTCTTAGCGTACATACCTCTTGAATGTCGCCTACATAAATTCTGTCCCGATAAGTGTGAATAGAGACTATTGTATTTGGAAACAGCTTATTCTCACATTTCCTGAGCAATCTTCTTTTCCCCAAATCATATAATCTGAGCACAGATCCTATTCCAGCAAGTAATCTTCCCTGGAACTGGCATAAAGCAAGAGGAACACCTTCCACTTGTGTCTTGTGCAATAATTCAAGGGATTTCCCATCTTCCAAAAACCTATAAATATGAATATAACCCGCATCAAAAGATCTTTTGGGCCAAAACTGCAGTGACTTTGCTGTACCGACAGCTAAAAGAGTTCCATACTCTTTATCATGGAAATTCACAGTGCATATGCTAAATGCAGCCTCATTATCCTGAAGCTCCAGCAGACAAGTTGTGGTTGCTGTCCTAGGATCAAGAATTCTGATGCAAGAAACCCACTTGTCAGACTCTGCCTTTGGATAACCATACTGCTCATCAGAGAGGGGATCATCCTTATCTTCATCTTCACCACCATTCTCCATCTGCTCCACATTACCGTTCCCGTTCTCCCCCATTCCAGCAGCCTCAAAGCATTCCTTTTTAGCGGCTTCACGCTCTTCCGCTGCAAATGCTCCTTGGTCACTCTCAATAACTACCAATAATTTTCGCTTGGGTTGAAGAACAAACTTTCTCGGTGTATACCTTAAAGGAATCACAGTTTCATTAAATGTTTCACCCAGTCTTTCAATAGTAAAGACCCTCAGCGCATCCCCGGCAACAGCAACCACACCTTCAGCACACTGATCAGATGAAAATGAGGCAGCAAATTCAAGTGTCTCATAAGAAAGCGGTGTCAACAGAAAATGCCCTTGGTGAATATAACCAAGCCAAGGGCGGCTTGACAAGCATAGCATTGCACGTCGGCCTCTCACAATAACAGAGAATAGCTTTGGGGCTCTCAGTCCTAAGAATCGGGAACGAGCATCAGAGAGCTGACCTGTCACCATATCTACCACTGTTCTGAACAGAACACCATTCTGCAAGCCAGCATTAAGAAAAAGACTAGCAGGGTGATCAGCACCATCCTCACCACCTACTGATGCCTGAACCTCAAGAAAGAGAAGAGATTCTGGAGGAGAAGAAACACTTTGCACACTCAAAATCTGCATACAGTCATCAGGATCCAAAGACAAGATACGGATGGTGTTGTCATATGATCCGACTGCGAGAAAACGAGATCTCTGTCTTCCTTCAGGAACCGGGGCAATGTCCAAACAAGCCACATCTCCAGACATTTCATGCTTCTCAACCTCCATCAACTGACCAGTCATATCCACCTCAAAATATATAAGCTCCCCTCCACTCAGGGCAATAACCACTTGAAGCCTATTGGAACCAACTTTAACGATTGTCCTCTTTCCAGGAGTTCTCCACTCATTAATACGCCCATCTTCTCTTATATGTCGGATACCACTAGGGTGAACTTGCATCAAGGAATCATCACCTATCAAAGAAACAGCAAGGGATGGTGTAGTATCAAGAAACCCACTATCACTTACTTCTTCAACTGTTTCACCAATTGAAAGCACAAGAGTAGCATTTGCAAACGAAACAACAATATACGCATCAAACTCATCATTGACATTCTTTTTCACTGTCCAAACCGCACTTGGGACACCAGGAAGCTGTGAAACAGCCATCTCACTGATGGCCAAACCTGGCCTCAGAATCCGTATAGATGAACGTGGACCCCTCCCACAAAGTGCAAATATTTGAGGAGTTTCTTCCTCGAAGAGATTTGAGACTTTCATGTCCATTATTGGCATCAAGCTCTCAACTTGGTCTATCCTAACAAGGTTCTTAAGTCCTCTAGGCTGGAAAAACACAGGCTGGAAACCCTCTTCTGTTTCCATCAATGAAGCTGATGAAGATTCCACATCAGCATCATCCCCTATTGCCTGAAATTGATACAAGCCATGGTTTCCAAACTCTGATGCAGCAAATAAAAACCCAGATTTCAGAACACACATTGAAGATGTAACTGGGATTGTATCAAAATACTTAATCTTCAACTCCGAGATGCGGTCATTCTCATGTTCCAGAGTAACCTTAAAAACATCTCCATATTCTGTCTGCAAAAGAAAGAAGAACATTGACTTCTGCCTATGTGTTGCAGCAGAAACTATAAGCACCCCACGTTCTGCAGGTAAATCTGCCCGCCTAGGTATGACAGCTCGTACATCTGGGTGACCCTGATTCTTATAAATCACAAAATTTTCAGCACACACAAGAACACCACTTGGTCCATCCCCACCCCCAGGAACTGTAACAAGCATATTTGCTCCATTATCAACCTGCTCCGACCATTTCCTAGACACATGGTTAAGCCCAAGATCAAGCTCATAAAAAGTAAGGTGTTTCTGGGCCTCACTTGCTGCCTGTCCAGTCGAATCCTGATCCGCCTCGGAGTAATCCAACTCAATTGCAGCAAATATTGGGTTATCAAAACCACAATCAACCCCAGTAATCGAATACACTATAGTATGCGACTTATGAGCCTCCAAGGGCGACGATATGGTCAGCCTCGCCACTGTATCCCGATTCAACACATAAACAAGTTTTTGTTTCTCACAAGCTCCAATCATAACAGCACGACCCTTTGGGTCTATTGCCAAATACTGCCCCGGAACTATTCGCCTACAGCCCGATTTCCCGAAAGTTTCTTGGTGAATTTTATCGAAAACGTTCTTCTCTTTGTTGTATTCAAGAATTACAATTCGACCCGAATCAGACCCAACAACGATATAGTCCTTTTGAGACCCGGTTAGCCTAAACTGAGCTAAAGACCTAATGGCACCAAAAATCTCAACAGAGAGAATCGTTTGGATCTTACCATTTTCGTCAGGGCGCAAAAGGTCGAGAACTTTGCCTCTGGCAACAGCAATTTCTTGGGACTTTCCACCGGAGAAGTTGCCATTAATCGCACAAACTATGCCTGTGGCTTGCTGCAGCGTAAGACTGTAGAGATACATAGCTCAAAACGGCGACGAACGCTGTCAATACAATAGGGTTTCGACAAAATGCTAACTACGAAACGAAGGTTTGGAGGAACAGGAAAAAAAAAAAAAAAAGAACAACCAAATCTTGACAAAAATGGGAAGAAAAAAAACACTAGTGTTTTTGGAAAAGCGAAGAAGGGGCTTAAGGAGGAAGTGAGAGGTGATGGAAACAAGATTAGGTTGATAGTGGTTCAAAGTGGGAAATTAGGGTTTTAGAATTAGAGTTTCTGGGAGTGATCTGAAATAGTACGGTGGGTTTAGGGTTTAGAAGTGAGACACGAGAGCGGAAATGCAGAAACGAGGGTGGGCTTCATATTAACCCTAGCAAGCTATTTGTGGACAACCCCCGCCAACATCTGAGTTAGATCCCTCTCTGCGTGTTTTTTCTTCGAATTTATTATTCATTCATTTATTATTATTGTCATTATTTATTTTATTATTTTTATAAACTCTCAAGTGCAACAACGTTAATTTTTTAATAATTCTCTCTTTTTCTTTTTCTTTTTCTTTTTTTAAATAAAAAATATATATTAATTATGTTAAGTAATATATATGTAAAACAAAATTTGAACCATAAAATATTTTCATTAATAAGTCATATCGAGAATTAGAATGCCTTTAATACTATTTTTTTCTTTAAGTGTTTGTAGTAGATATATTTAGGAAAAGCGAGATTTAATTCACTAATATGAAAATATATGAAAAAAAATCTCAAATTTTTTAAATCGGTATTATCTTCATCTATGTAAAAATAATTTAAAATACATATTCTTTTTAATCAGTCATCTAACTATTATGATATCTGAAACACTTAACCCTCCTATGCTATCTTTAATTCTCGAAAAATTTTGAAAAAAATTAAAAGAAAAGAAAATAAAGAATAAATAAAATAAAATAAAAAATATATTTAAAACCGATAAATTATTTATATGTACTATTTCAAATTCATTTATGCCTTTTTCTTTTTTTGTCTTTTTCTCTTTTCTTGGATTGGATTTAGAGTGCTTTTGACGGTTTTATAAAGTGTTTATAGTTTTTTTAACATTTAAAATTTTTTATCTTTCAAGTATAAAAAAAACTAGAAAAACTTTCTAAAATTACTACCAAACGCAATTTTAATATCTGTTAATTTTTTTACTTTCATGAGCAAGGGTTTCAAACAAATATTTATAACTACCAAATACCAAAACCAAACCACCCCAACTCAGACCAACTCCCCTGCTCTCATTCCCCTTAAATCAAGAAACTGGTAGCCAAAAACACTAGCAAATTCTTTCACAATGACCAAGCTGATCATCTCCATCCTAGGCCTACCCTGGTTGCTCATATTCATGGCCATCGTCAACCAGTCATCCTCAGCTCGAACCCTAGGCAATCCACCACCCCCAACCCACCATAAACCTCACCCCACCACCAACTTCTTCATGCAAAATCTGCTCGCCAAAACTAAGCCCTTGTGGAGGCCAGCCACCACTAAGGTCAATCATCAGCTGCCCTTCCCAAAACCAGTAGGCTTTTTTCCTCCTAATGGAGGTATCCCTCTACCAGAGCCTAGCCCCAATGCTCCAGCCACTGGTTTGCCTACTCAAACACTCGATTTATCGGGTATTAGTTTATCTTTCCCAGCTATAGCTACTCTTCAGGAGTTGGAGTTTGGAACAGTGCTGATAATTGATGAGGACTTGTTTGAAGGCACGGCAGTTACGCCGTCGTCGTTGCTTGGAAAAGCACAAGGGGTGTCTGTTGCAAGCTCAGAAGATGGAAGCAGCCATATGATGGCGATGACAACGACTTTTGCTGGGGGTGAGTATAAGGACAGCTTGAGATTTTTTGGGGTGTTGAGGACTGATGTTCCAGAGTCTCATATTGCCATCATTGGAGGCACTGGCAAGTATGATGGTGCCAATGGCTATACCACGGTTAAGGCTGTAACTGCAGGCCTCAATGCTTCTGCAGAAGGAAGTGAAGGAGCAAGCAAACCCCTTTTATTCAATGTTTATCTCAGTTGAGAGGGCCTTGTTCTCGTGTAGAATCATAACAATGTATCAGGAATATGAGCCCCCCTTTTTTTTTCTCTTTTTGTGAGTTCAATGTAAAGATTTTGATAAGATTAAGGCTGATAATGACTTTGTAGTATTTGAATCAAGTTCATAAGAGATCAATTCTGGATTCTGTCCCAGTTGATACACGATTGCCCTTCTGTGAAATGAAGCGTTTTGCTAGAATCTATACTGAATTGATATGGTTATTGTATTCACCAAAAAACTGAAGGCTAATACACCAATCATATTCTTAACTAGCTGATGAATAAACTGAAACATAACTGATGTGAGGATGGAGTAAATGGCCTGCTGTCAACAAAACTAATATTGTTGATTTTTTAAAGATTAGCATTACCTCTTATGAATTGGTTTTAAGCTATGGGCTTTTTGACTGTGTCTTTGAGCATAGTCTTATCTAATGATATTGCTACATTTGAAGGAAAATTTTGACAGGTCATGTTATTCGAGGCTGTCGAATTGGCTTCTGCATTTCCCAATCTGAATCTGCTGAGCCAATATGATAATTCCCAAAGAGGCTTATGGAAAATGGTGAATCACTTCAAAATAATGACACAAAATTACAGATTAGAATCACTTCAATTCTAAAGGTGACTTCTCCTAGATGTCAAGTTTATGGAGAAAGCAACAAAGAAATTTGTTTCAGGTTCATAGAAAACAGATCAGAAATGGAATGAAAACCAAAATGTACTGTCTACTTTGAATAAATCTTTTGTTGGGGATTATTTAGACCTCAGATACATTACTGTTTCCATAATATATATTTGAAGATAAAATCACAATTGAGGTTTGAGGCGCCATCTGCCACATCCACTCAGTGACAAAGGGGCCACCATTTTCATTAGGTAAAGAAAATGTCTTAATGCTTTGAAGTGGTTTTTTTTTTTTTTTCATAAGGAAAAAAGGGTGGCAGAGAAACTCTGTTTTTCAATATCTGATGCCTGTTTTCCATGTTCTGAAAACAAAAACATATCCAACAAAGGGGCCATTGTGATTGGCTCTAGACAAAATACCAAGAGCCCATTGAGATAATGCCAAATTTTCAGGTTGTGGTCAAGAGCTTATCATGTTCATACATTCATATAGGAGTTGGTTTTCTCAACCAAACACATCATACAAGAAAGGGCATGTAAAGCAACTCCAACTCACTAGCCCCACTTCCCAACACATCATACAAGAAAGGGCAAGTAAAACAACTCCAACTCACTAGCCCCACTTCCCATTAGAGACTCCTGAAACCATATAAATACACAGTGTCTGCTCTCTTCCCCAACAATAGGACCCTCCCAAATCTGATCTCTTCACAAAAAATGGCTACCACACCTTGCTTACTCTCCAAGACTATCATCCACCTCTTGCTGCTAGCCATCACTCTTGGACATGTCAGCTCGGCCCGGATCCTAGATGAGGTAGATCCACAACCACCAGTCATCCCTGATCCACCTGAAGCAGATGACTCTCCGGCTATTGTGCCCGGTGTGGCACCGGTACTGGCTCCCACAAACACCTTACCAAGTGGCCAAATCCCGGCTACTGCCAGCAGCCCCACAGAGGCGGATGATGAACCACCACTGCCTGAAGCAGACGCACCTGATGCTGTGCCAGTTGATGTGGCGCCTGTGGCGGGTCCAGTTGCTGCATTGCCAAGTGGACCGGCCCCAGTTGCTGCCACTAGCGCCACTACGGGAAATGCTGCCCCATCAAACCCTCCATTGTCCTTCTTTATGCATGATATCCTTGGTGGATCACACCCTTCAGCTAGGGTAGTCAGTGGGATCACAGCCAACACCCAAATCAATGACCTCCCTTTCTCCAAGGCCAATGGTGGCGTCTTCCCAATCAATGGCGGAGTTCCACTGCTTAATGGCAACAATGGCCTCATTAACAACAATAACAAACCATTCCTCACAGGCCTCAACGGTGGACAAACCAGCACAATTATTCAAAATAATGGCAACAACAACCCAGTCAACGGTGGCAACAACCAACCCTTTGTAACTGCCGGGCAGCTCCCGGCGGGAGCCACCCTTCAGAAGGTTATGTTCGGAACAATTACAGTGATAGACGATGAGCTAACTGAAGGCCATGAGCTTGGGTCTGCTGTGGTTGGGAGAGCACAGGGGTTCTACTTAGCTAGCTCTCTAGATGGTGGCAGCCACACAATGGTCTTGACCGTGTTGCTCCATGGCGGCGATCATCATCAAGAAGAGGATACCATTAGCTTTTTCGGGGTCCATCGCACTGCCTCACCTGTGTCTCATATTGCAGTAGTTGGTGGAACTGGTGAGTATGAGAATGCAAAAGGGTATGCCACCATTGAGAGCCTTCATCAGGAAGACCAACATACGACCGATGGAGTGGAAACAGTCATCCAGTTCAATGTTTACCTTTCTCACTAGTGCGCTATCTTCTCAACCAAACTTGATATATACACTATCTGACTAGTGTGTGTAAGAGTTCCAGTATTATTTTACTTGATGTACCTTCAGCAATCAATGTTTAAATGCGCCTGCTAAAGAAATCTATGATTCAATGAGAGTATTATCCACTAATGGTATTAAATATTGGTTCAAAAAGTCCAAGAATTTAATCTTAAACAAATTAACTAAGCCCAAGACCAAACAAACAGGAAACAAAACAAAACTAGAATAGGGAACTTATCGGATTATTTGGCTGAGATTTGACAATCTACTGACCTTAAAGTAGATCTGCCCTCCTCGAATATCAACATTAGTGTAGAAGGGAATCACAATTAGCAGATCCGTCCTCCTCGAATATCAACTTCGGTACAGAAGGGAACCGCAGTTACAAAACATCTCAAAGTATAAATGAGACTCTTAACGGATGCTAGAATGAGGCAAGACTACTACTTCCCTCTCCACGAGTCCAAGAGGTTAAAGGAGTAGGAAGATGCATAAAAGGCAAAAAGTTCAAACGTCGGATTGACACATTGCTTTTTCTCTTATATACACACTGACATGCTCTTCCATCATTAAAAACACTGGGATCCCTTTAGCTCTTATCGAAAGTTCTGGGTAATGGCATCTCTTGGAACCAAAATAATGGTGAGGATAACATTGGAGGAAAATTGTAACTGGGAAAATGAGTTTAGAAGATGCATCAAATAGAAGCCAAGAATAGCTGCTTTGGGGGTTTTATTAAAATAAAAATGATAACCTCAGGAAGGGAAAATTGAAAGGCACATGGTGAAACAGAGGGTTGGGCATAAGATGGTGTTCTTCTATTATCTTTAAGTACATTGCTTAAGCCTTCAAATATTGTCTGTTCAAGTTTTACATATTCTTGTTTCTTTGTATTCTTTGTTAAAAATCATAGGTATTAATCTCTTCTAAATTTCAATCTCTGTCGATTCTAACTGGTGGACAAAACATCTGCTGCACCTTTGATGGGAGTAGCAGACCTGATCCCCTGGACCCTTGATCTATTGTGACGGAGAGGCTGTTAGAACCCCAATAGGTATAAAGCCAGTAGTTATCAGCATACTTTTTAAAATCCTCCCAAGAATCCAGCCAATCCAATTTCTCAGAAACCAAAAGAATGCAAATTTGCAAATGAGAAAGCCTACACATGGATATCAAGAGAGGTATATTGGGGCATTCAATGAGACAAAAGCTAGAACTTAGAAGCTGAACATTAGAACATGAGATACAGCATATGGAAATCAGGATTGAGGAACAGCTTCACTAATATTTCTTTTAGATGTTAATTAGTCATAATACAGGCAGAACAGAATATGTATTATTTTTGCTTTGCACCCATGAAGACTGATAAAGCTGAGTGAGGAAAGTGAGATCTTAAGTTAAAACAGCAGACAGTCCATAGTTCATATGTACTTGCTCCGCTTCATTTTTCTTGCAATTCAAATGTGATTTAGGTGGATTACTTCTTTAGCATTTTATGAAATTTAATTTCTAACTTGAGTTATTAATGGCTATTAGTCCATCTCCTAAATTTCATTCAGGAAATGAATTGTGCCAGCAAATTTATGGAAACAAATTGGAAACCTTTCCATTTTTCTGGATTCATAAGCAAACCAAACCTTGCCCTGTAAAGAGATTAGTTGGTAAACTCCATCTCTGGTACAGAGATTTCAACAAACTTGAAGATCCATATACAACACATTAGTAGGTAACATAAACAGTGAACTCCAGCAGTGTCTCTACACCATCAGTTGCGGCTTGCTGATGCGTTGGGGGGATGGTCTTGACTGTTGCAAATCCCTTTGCATTAACATACTTCCCGGTTCCACCCATAATGGCCAGTTGAGACTCTGAGACAGCAGTTCTATGAACCCCAAAGAAGCTAAGGCTATCAGCATAGCTTCCACTCTGGAACATGGCTGTAAATGCCATTGTCTGACTAGTACCATCCTCAGAACTTGCAACATAGAATCCCTGTGCCTTCCCCACTGAACCAGACCCGAGCTCATGCCCATCAGTTAGCTCATCGTCTATCACTGTCATGGTCCCAAACATGAGCTTCTGAAGGCTGGAACCTGCAAGGTACTGACCCCCATTTCCAACTGGTAGTCCATTGCCACCATTGAACAAATTGTTGCCATTGTTTGGAATCACAGTAGGTGTAATTCCACTAAGGCCAGTGAGGAATGGAATGTTGTTGTTGTTTATAAGTCCACTGTTACCGCTATTGAGGGGTACCCCATTGTTTACTGGGAGGAGTGCCCCATTTGGCTTGGCAAAAGGGACCTGACCATTGACTGCTGGGTTGGTAACAATCCCAGTCACAGCTCGAGCTGAGGGGTTCGACCCACCTAATATGTCGTGCATAAAGAAGGACAAGGGATGGTCATCGTGAGCCATGCCAGCGCTGGTAGCTGCCACTGCACCAGGGTTTGGCTGTGCCACCGCACCAGGGTTTGCCTGTGCCGCTGCCCCAGGGTTTGCCTGTGCCGCTGCCCCAGGGTTTGCCTGTGCCACTGCAGGTGTAGCAGCTGCAGGCACACCAGGGTTTGGTTGTGCCACTGCAGGTGTAGCAGCTGCAGCCACACCAGGGTATGGTTGTGCCACTGCAGGTGTAGCGACTGGAGCTACACCAGCAACAGGTTGCTGAACTGAATTGGATGCCCCTGAGAGGGAAATGGGCAACTCTGGTTGCTCTTCAAGAACTCGAGCTGAGGTAGAGAATGCAATGGTGACAGTGAGGAGCAGTAGGTAGGCTATAGCCTTGGCTGTAAAAGAAACGAGTTTTTGAACTGCCATTTGAGAGGACAACAAGATGAGGAGAGTTAAGAAGATTTCTTTGCTACTGATGATGGATTGGAGGGTCTGTAAGGGAGAATATATATATATACCTTAAACTTTGGACAGGAGCCTGATGAGATGGAGTAGGTTCTTGTATTTCGTTAGTGTTTTGGTTAGAACACCTAAACCTGTATTCAATTGTCGAGAGTGGATGAAGAGGAGCAGTTGGGTTAGGGACAAGGGCTTAGGTGTCTTCACAGAGCCTATACCACATGTTCAACTTACACCTAAAAGTCCTGCAACAAGTTCCAGTATTGATGTTTCATCAACAATGAAGAGAAAATGGTCATATTCTTTCACTTCTAAGTCATTTTAACATAGCTTTCACAACATTTCCCACTCGTCTTCAAAACTAGCTCAGCATATAATGCTTCACATTCCTTCCCATTTCCTCCATCCATCATCTATGTAGTTGAAATTGCTAATAAATCTCTTCTAAATTAAGGTCTTGTCTGTACCTGGTGGTGTCAACAATCCTGGTTATCCCATTGCCCAGCAGGCATACCTAGATTCCTTTCATCTGGCATTAACCTGGAACTAATCTAATAGTAAATGCAATGGTATATCAGGACACGAACATGGCTGTACTTACTAATTTTCTTTCTTCTTTCTAAAAGAATCATTAATATTGCAATAGAGAAATATAAGTATGATGAAACAACAAGCACATACTATTGAATCAATCATAGGTGTAAATGTATTGTCTATACAGTATACAACTAGGACTAAAGAGCATCTTCCCACACTCAGCACAAAAAAAACCACTGAATCTGTATATTTTCGTATGGATGTCTATTGATTCCAAGCCATCCTGGTATAACCACACTGAATTTTATATATCCTCTTCAAACATCAAAACTTCAAAACTGCTTCAAACTTCACTCGATAAAAAATTCTGCTATATATGTACATAAATATATTCTCCAAAAAGAATCACTTCTTGTTTTCCTATCAAATAGAAAATATGTGGTTCAAAAATTCTCCATACTCACAAACTCGGCCGCTAGCTCGTCAAGCAACAAGCTCTCTATTTCTCTACCAATTATAGTAATATTGTCTCCTAACTCTAACCACCGTGTTTCCCTTCCCAATGCCTTCCCAGATAAATTCTTGTTCATTTCCTTCTCTTGACTGACAAGGATTTTCCATAGCTCCTCCTCAATCATTTCCTGGCTCAGCTTGAAGCTCAATCTTTTTGTCACAGATCCCATCCACATGTGACTCTCTGTGCATGGCCAGAGGATTTCCATCAACCCTGAATTTATACGGTCAAATAGGAGCATCCTTTCTGACCTCTTCCAAGATGTCTGTTCACCATACTTCTTCTCTAACTTCTCAAACACCAAACGGCTCATTGGACATTCCGGAGAATGCCATGTTTCAAGGTCCATTTCCAAGTCGCTTCCACAAAAACCTGCCTCGACTAAAACATCAACAAGGTAGGAGAAATCCCTACTCTCTCTGGCTTTGGATAATCCCCTTGGTTCTCTTTTTTCATCATAAAGACCAGTAGATTCTTCCTCAGCGTCCTCATCACTTGAGATGACCATTCCAGGCCCTTCTGAGTATGCCTCTGGGGACTCTGATTTGAGAAGCTGAAGCTGCATCTGTAAACCTATCAAATAAAGCATAGATGAAATGAGTTGCATCAATCAAATTTGGTAAAGTTATATGAGAATGAAGATGCTTTCTAGTTCACTAACCATGGTTGTCAGCACTGACACTCTCAAAGCATTCAGAGCCAGATGAAATCTCTCCTTTGAATGGTAGTTCCAAAACGGAAACTGGACTCGGCTGATAAGCCTCCTCTAAGCTCACAGAAGATTCTGGGTTTGTTCCGGTGCAGTATGAGGAAACTGAACTTCCACCAGGGGATCCAATTGATGCTTCCTGCAATATTATGACTTTATGAGTCAGGGAAGTTTTACAACATGATACTGGATACCAAAAATTATGAAGGATGAAAATCTTCAAAATTTGACGGAAAAGATCATAGAAAAATGAGTGCTTCAATTGGTCAAAGACAGAATTGTAAGCTTCTGAAAAGGTTATCAGTGGGCTTATTAGTCATGAAAAGAAAATATAGAGGCGATAAAACCGACTGCTGAGGTTTTAATGATAATTCAACTGCCCTCCATAAAGCTAGGTGCTCTACATCAACTCTGGTGCAATTTCTGCTAAAAGCTGCACACTAAAACATCGGTTTGTAGCCAAACACTATCTAACAGACAGCTGAAGATGACATAAACTAAAGCAAATCAATTGGCGAACAGTACGAGGATTGCTCATTTGAGCTCATAGGTACTAAAACAATGAATCCCCAAGCAACACTAGGCCAGGCTTGCTTAAACTCAGAACATGGATTAACCGATAACAACAGCTTGCTTTATAATCGATGATAACTATAACTCAAAAATAAGCAATTATAATGTTTAAGGTGTTTCACCTCTTTAGGGATCAAGGAATTTTGAAAAAAATATACTGGAAAGATAATTTCATAAAGCATAACCTTAGTTAACTAATCTAATAAGGATCAAGCAGATCACATTCCCAGCTAAAAGCCTAAAGGATTTGTAATGAACTGTGCTTGAACATGGCCAGAAGAGCTCCAATCAAGCAGTGCACAAGTTTCACATCAGGTGGTTAGGTTGGTCGGAAGGACAGAGCAAAAGCAGGAAGAGTACTAACTGCCAACTAAAACAACTAATGCTAGTTACTAAGGAATGACTTTTGAAGCAGTTTTAGGGTTTATTATTTATATGACTATGCTTGCAAAATATCCTCTCTAAATATTCAAGTATTATTTTAAAGAATGAAATGTCAAAACCTCCAGAATTGAAGCAACTGAGTCACAGCTAGCAGAATCTCCATCTTTCACCAACAAGATGCCGGCCATTGGTTTAGACTGCTGCTCATTGGTGATTCCAAACGACAAACCAATATCCTCAGTTTCAGAATCAGCCACAATGTCGGCAACTGCCCTTATGGAGGCAACATTAACAATTGATGGCTCAGGAACCTGCAAATTCTGTTCAAATGAATCATTCAACTCAGGCTGAAGCACCTGAGTTTTTTGTACTGTGTGATTACTTTCTGGATCAGAGCAAGAGCAACTGCTACTCATAAACTTAGGAACCCCATAACTTTGTTCAGACAGATTATTCTCCTCAATTTTGTGCTTCAGCTCACTCAAGATCACACAAGCTTCTTGTGCAGTATGATTATTTTCTGAATCCAAGAAAGGAACGGACACAGATTTCTGAGAGCTTAATCTTGAGTTTCTGGGTCCTGAACAGTCATTTAAGTCAGAATTCTGCTTCCCTGATTTTTGTCGTTCCCCATCAACAGCCTCTTCTGGTGTCATATACCAATCACAATGAAGAACTTCATTTCCAGTCATGGGTTTATGACTGCCAATGGAAGCAGAAGCAGGAGGAGATCCGGATTTTGGAGAACTTTTGACACATCCACCCTTCCAACCATCCTTACTGCTAATGCCCAAAGGAGTACACAAGTTCACATCTCCATCATTTGCACCAAATTGATTGCTTTGGCCATTCTTACCATGCTTGCAATCCAAATTTCTTGGCCTTGTTTCATGATCAGGCATGGCAAGCATTTCACCCAGGGTACTGCCTCTACCAACCAGTCCAATTTCTTGGCAACGTTTGGTCATCTTCCATCTTTCTGAGAGTTGCTTCTTGGTTTCTCCAGCCACAGAAAACCCATTCCAGTAAGAAAATGATTTCTGGTGTCGGTTCTTCCAATTAATAAAATCTGGGGAAGAGGGCTTCATAACTTCAAATTCATTCAAAGAGGTGTCATCACCTCCAAATCCTGATCTCGATACCTTGGTAAAACTGCTGCTTGCATTATGCTTCATTGGCTTGCCAATTACATTCACAGTTTCCCCAGAAACTCTAGATCCATGCCCAAAAGGTTCCATGCCACTCCCCAATGTTTTCCTTTCTCTTGCTTCAACATGCATTTCCTCATTTTTAGAATGAGGAATATTTTTATGCCTGCTATAACTTGACTGAGAACCTTTATGACTAGTGGTTGAAACAAGAGATCTTGTATCTGGTGTCTTCCCAAGATTTGGTCTCAGAACAACAATCCTTGTATGGGAAATGCATCTGTCATCCTCTGACTGCAATTGAGACTTCGACAAATTTTGAGAATAATCAGCACCAAGTTCCTCGTGGGAGCGTGGAACAAGATCATTCCCAGGTTTCTGAAATGATTTTAAAGCATCTCTTTGTTCAGTTCTCCTCTCCAATCTCCCGTATATTTCATTTTTTCTATGGCTAGAAGCATTGGATGCCTTTAAGCCTCTAACATTACCAGACTGGAGATAGGGAGAAACACCTTGCACATTATGAAGATGCTTAGTTGGAAAGGAACCTTGTTCCTGAAGATTTCCCAGCAAAAGATCATTGCTAGAATCTAGCACTTCCGGTGTATCATCAAATTCCTTAGAGTGCTGAAGCTTCTCGTTCATCAATAGACATTTTGGTTCCATGAACTCCTGCAATACCACATTCCCTCCAGTCAAATTTGAGCATCCTTTCCCCTTTTGAGGCGATGGATGATGATGCTTATCCATCCTTGGTATTGATGGCACTTCAAAAATATCCTTAAATTCTTGATGCTTTTCAGTGGTCATCCTAAATGAACAGCCTTCATAAGAAGAACGCTTCTCCCTGACACCTATAGATGCAGTTTTCCTCAGATAGTTCTCAGATAGCACTCTTTGCTGTTTATGGATGGGCTGCCGAGGTGGCAATTCATCGAGACCCATCAATCTTGCAATAACACTAGAAGTGATTTGCTTAGATTCCATCACTTCCAACAAATTTTCAGCTGCCTTAACACAAGCGCTACCTAAATCAAGAACTGTCCAGAAAATGCACAAATACATAAGCGTCGAGTCAAACAAAGGATCAAATACAGAATGGGCATAAGCATAAACATAAATCAAGTATCTCATAAAAACAAGTGGGGAAGAACCCACTTACCTTATCTTCCTCTGCATCAGCCGTACTTCAAGAACCAAAATCAATGTGGATTTGGGAGAGTGACTTCGCTCCCAAGAATCCCTGCTGCCTGGAAAATATTTTTAATATTTTCAGAAACATCCAATGAAGAAGAAAATAAATAAATAAAGTTATAAACAGCACTAAAGGCTGAATTTCAAAGCAGAAGGCAATCAATGAAGTGTCTATAAAAACCTAATTTCGATTTCTTTTTCCTTTTCAAATAGAAACATCATGTCTTGAATCATTTCCTGAACCATTTCTTTCATCTTCAAGCTACATGCAAGAGCACAAAAAGAAACCCATGTGACAGATAATACAAATACCTAAACCAGGTTTCAGAAGACCTAAAAATGTGAAGTAAAAACAAAATCCAAGTAATCAGAATCATGGAACAGCTAAAAGCCTAAAAGAGCTAAAGCATATGGAATATTTAAAGAAAAAGGCGGTGCGGACAATCATCAAAAAGGACAATTCAAACAGTGAATATCAACACACTGCAATCATCTCCAATAATTACAATAAAAACATCTGATTTCATTGAAATAAAGACACCATCATTCCAATTCCACTACAACAAAAAACCCCATCACCAATACACAGACCCCCCCAAAAAAAAAAATCAACGCAATAATGGAAACGAATATCATCAGTATTCAAATCTCTCACCTCAACAGAACAGGGTATTCTTGGACGAAGCTTCTCCATTCTGAATCATAACCATGACAACAATTAATAAAAGCAATAACCCCTGACCAAGAAAAAACAAAACCCACATGATGGAAAGCTGTTTCCAAGGATTCAAGAAAATCTTTGTCAAGGTACCTTCAAGGTGGGCTCACTTTATCACCCGATTCTGACATGGGTACCGCAGGTTATCCAGATCAGAGTCATCAGAAATGAAGAAACTGTTGACTTGCATACATACATATGCATATATATACATACATATATATAAAGTGAAAAGGGTAGGTCGGTTGTTGTTTGGAGGCTGAGAAAACGCGCCAGCCGAGATTAATGACGTGAGAAAAACATGATTGGATATGTGGATACGAGGAGACGATGACCTAGTGTCTGGTTGACACCTACAGTGAACTTTGAAGTGGAATTGTTCTTTACACTCTTTCCTTTTCTTCTTTCTCCACCCCAATCATCTTCCATTTACCAATGGCATCTGGGCGTTAACTTCGCCGATTTTGTTTAGAAAATTTCTTTTTTGAAATAAAATAATTTTCAATTGCTATTCACAACACCATTTTTACTAATACAATATTTTATATTCCTAAACTACCCTTCCTTATTCCTTCCCCCTCTCTCTCCTCTCTCCTCTCCCCTCTTTCCTCTCCCATCTCTCTTTCCCAACCTCACATCCCAATTGCACTCATTTTTTTTTTTTTTTCTTTTGTTTTTCCCCAATCCCCACCCCACATTTTAGCATTTTTTTTCTTTTATTTGTATCTTCCTTTTCATCTCTACTCACCCAACCTCTCACCCCAAGTAAACTTTGTATTTTTTTTTTCATTTCTTTTATTTATTCTCACTCAATTGTTTTTCAAATTCTTCTTATATTTTAAAACAAAATAATTTCTTTAAATAATAAATTATAAAATGATTTTTTCACTAAAAATATATTATGTAAAATGATTTTGTTATATTCAATGTTTTAATGTGAAATTCATAACTCAATTTTTTTAAATAAAAATTATTATTAAAATTTTAAAATAAACAATATTTAATTGGAATAGTTTTTTAAAAAATATATTTTTTATTGTGTTCAATATGATTTTTTTTGTAACCCCAACAAAAATATTTATTTCTTTATAAAAAAAAATGAAAGTTATAAATCTTACCTGAAAATTATCATCAAATAATTGAATTTCGTGATTCATTGTATTTCGTATGTAATTCGGAACCTTAATCAACTAAAATTTAGGTTTAATATGTTGAGAGAATGTTATAGAGAGTTTTTTTTATTAAAAATGGTATATATGAAAAAAAAAAAAATAACAAAAAAAGTGTTACATTTAACAAAAGGATGTTGCTAATAGCAATCCCAAATAATTTATGATCATATCAAATCATGTAATTATACTTTATAACTATTTAATATAAAAGAATCAATACCATATCAAGAAAATATTTTTATACTTAATGGGAATAAATGCTTTAAAAAAAAAATTATATAGTTATTTTATTAATAAATATAGCTATTTAAAAATTAATTTGAGTAGTGAAAAAGGAGTGACATGTCTATGTATGTATTATGTAGATAACTTGTTTAAAAGAACATTTATGATAATCTCATTTTCTGTTATAAATTATTAATATATTTGGTTAATATGTATTTAGTTATCGTACAGGAAAATTAGTTTTTTTTTATTAGGTTTATATAAATTTTAATAATGTTGTACCTATTTTGAAAGAAAATTCATAATAAGAAATCCTAGATTTTCTTGTCTTTCTTTCTTTTTTTGAATCTCTTTTGGATTATTGATCTTTGATAGGATTTTTGATCTCATGAAAAAAAGTTCAATCTCATATATTGTTTTTGTTTTTTTTTTTTTTTTTTTATGGTGGAATTCTTTTTTTTTTTCTTTTTCTTTTTTGTCGTGTTTGATCATGGGATGCATAATTCTTTTCTTGTTTGATCTTGGTATTTGATTTTGTATTTGTTTTATGATTGCCTTCAATATATTAGTATGAAATTGGGTGGAAAAAATTATTCATATTAAAATTATGTGATGAAAAAGTTTCTAAATGACAAAAACATAGGAGATTATATTATTGGCATTTTATGTAAACCTATGAATGAAAATGAGAAAAAATATGTAAAATAGTTAAATGCTCAGGAAGTGATCAATTCAAAAATTATCACTTGGATCAAAACTCCTTTGATAATTCGAAAAACATATGATTGATGAAGAATGAAACTGCCAAGGAGATCTACGAACATTCGAAAAGATTGTAATTTTGCATTTTCTTTATTTGTTTGTTGGATATGAATCCAAATTTTACTTGTCTCTCATTTTTCTATGCTATTGGATACAAATTCAAATTATGTTTGTCACTATCTTTTTATATGAATCAAAATTTTGTTTCTTTTTTTCTTCTTTGTTGTTGGATATGAATCCAAATTTTGCTTGTCTCTCATTCTTTTATACTGTTAGATATGAAACCAAATCCTATTTGTCTCTATTTTTATGTTGTTGGATATGAATCCAAATTTTGTTTCTCTCATTCTTCTATGGTTTTGTGTCTTCTTTTGTCTCTTTTCCTTAACCTCCGATTCTTTGAAGAAAATTTTTTACTACTTCTTCTCTTTGAGCATACACCCTTCTTTTATAATCATATTGTAACGACTCACTCCCAACCGTGTAGATACTGTCCGCTTTAGACCCAAAGGGGCCCTCACGGCTTTAAAACGCGTCTACTTGGTTAAGATGAGCCTTTACATATATAGCATCGGGAACTTTCTCCTCTATCCGATGTAAGACATCACAAACACCCCTCCAAGAAAACACAACAACTTCATTGTGTCCCATGGAATTACGAGGTCAAACAGACAAGCACCCCTTATGTGGCCAAACAAACGTCCACTTTGGACCCAAAGGGGCCCTCACGGCTTTAAAACGTGTCTACTTGGTTAAAAGAAGCCTCTACATATATAGTATTAAAAACTTTCTCCCCTATCCGATGTGGGACATCATAAACACCCCTCCATGCAAACACAACATCCTCGTTGTGTCCCATGGGATTGCGAGGTCAAACAGACAAACATCCTTTATGGGTCCAAAGCGGACAATATCTACATGGTTAGGAGAGGGTTGTTACAAATGGTATCAGAGCCGATCCCCGATCCAGGTGTGGGGGTTTATTTGGTCCTATAAGAGGTGTTTGTCTGTTTGACCCCGCAATCCTATAAGACACAACGAGGACGTTGTGTCTGCATATGAGGGGTGTTTGTGACATCCCACATCGGATAGGGAAGAAAGTTGGTGGCGTTATATATGTAGAAACTCCTCTTAACCAAGTAGACACATTTTAAAGCCGTGAGGACCCCTTTGGGTCCAAAATGGACAATATCTACATGATTGGGAGTGAGTCGTTACAAATGGTATTAGAGAAGTCCTCGTTGTGTCCCATGGGATTACGGAGTCAAACAGACAAACACTCCTTATGGGACCAAACAAACCCCCACACTAGGATCAAGGATCAGCTCTAATACCATTTGTAATGACCCACTCCCAATCGTGTAGATATTATCTGCTTTTAACCCAAAGGGGCCCTCACGGCTTTAAAACGCGTCTACAAGGTTAAGAGAAGTTCATACTTATATAGCGTCAGGAACTTTTCCCCCTATCCAATGTGGAATGTCATACATATTTTCTTCCTTGAACATATATATTTTCTATTCCTACCGAGTCTCATGATGTCTTTAAGTTTGAACTTCTTCTTATTTATCATTTCTTGAATAATATAGATTGTTTTCATGCAAATATTAGTATTTTAGTTTTTTATTGTTATGCTCCTTCCTTTCCTTCTATGGCTACACAAACACCTTCTAAGATTGTGGATTATCCTCCTTCATGTTCTTCTCGACATATTCCAAGTTATGACTAAGGAACTCTTTACTTTGTATAAAACTGATATTTGGTGTTTGGTACTTTGATTAAGCAATACAAAACTAGTTTGGTTACTAAGAGATTTTCTCAACGATATGATTGTGAAGTTGTTTACCAAGTCACACTCACTTCCAAGTTTTCAATTTTTGATTAGCAAACTTTTGATACTTCTTACAATTGTATTGAGTTTGTGGGAATGTTAGAAGTTATTAATATGTTTGATTATTATATATTTATTTATTTTGTTACTATATCTCTTATTTATTTAGTTATTATATTAAAATTATTTTATTTCTTTTTAGAAATAAAAGTAAATTAGTTTTTATTATTTTTTGTTAAGTCTATAATCATAACATTCAACTACAATAATAATAATTAAAAAAAAAAAACAAATCATGAAAATAGTTTTTAAAAATTATTTTTAGTAATAAAATTCTATTTAAAATTTTAAATATAAAAATAATTTTCTTACCTAGATAATACAACAATAAAAATAGGTACTTTGTTCCTTAAAATTTCCGTGAAAAAAAATGATCTTCCTTCTAAGGTTTCGACTAGAGGACAACATTGGAAGTAGCAAAAGTTATAGGTGGAAATAGTGGTTCTAGGTTTTCAAATTTCCTGAGTCCAAAAATGACGCGATCAGTAGGATTTGACCCACACGCCAAAACATGGTCACGGACTCACGTGGCTTTCGCAGGACACACATGGCTAAAGGCCATAATTATTGAGCTAGACATGTTTATGAGAGGGACCCCGATCTTGGAAGATATGGCCCAGGCCCAAACATTCAACGAAGCACGTCCCAACTCACCAGCAATAGGCCCACATGGCTAAAGGCCTTAATTATTGGGCTAGACACGTTTATGGGCGGGACCCGATCTTGGAAATTTAAGTATGATTTTCTATGATGCTTTAACGAACATAATAACAAAAATTTTAAAGATATATAATTCTTTTTAAATAATTCGTATTTTTATAACTCGAATAAGGTTTTAATTTTTGTTCTCGCATTCAACGCAAATTCAATGTTGTACCTCTCGTTCGAATAAATTTTCTATTTTTGGGTTTTAAAATAAAAAAGCAAATATAAGAGCTAAAGGTCTATGTTAAATTTCAAAATTTTAATTACATTAGGTAAATTTTGTTGGATTGTGAAGTTTGAATAAGTTTTATTACACTTTGTTTGAGATGCTAGAGGTCGAGTTGCTCAATTAGTTTGAATTACATTAGGTAAATTTTGTTGGATTGTGAAGTTTGAATCAGTTTTATTACACTTCGTTCGAGATGCTAGAGGTCGAGTTGCTCAATTAGTTTGCTAAGCTGATGAATTTGTCCTTATTATATATTTAACCTTTTTATATTTCAGGTATTTTTTCAGAGAAAGTAACGATAATTGAGATGAGTTTTTTTCTAGGGTTTTACCATTATAAATCTTCTTGTTTCTTTTGATTAGTGGATCGTTAAGTATCATTACATTCTATGAATGTAGGAAATCTAGGGATCACATTGATTGTCAAATCATGTTAATAATCTCAAGTTCCCTTTTTATTTTTTCCTTTAATTTCCAATAACCTAAATTGCCTTAATCTCTAGTTTTTTCCTTCAACAAAGTATTCAAAGCTACAAAACCCAATCAAATTTGAATGAAATGTGTTAAATTCAATCAAAATTTACATTGGATATATTAGAAAAATGACAAAACCCAAGTAGTTGGCATAGAGAGGTGGTGGTACCATGATTGTGATTTGCATCAATTTCCACTTCACAAATCTCTTGCCTTTTCAAATTTTGGTATTGGGGACTAAGATATAAAGTGAAACCTAGGAAAAATACTTACAAAAGAAACAATTCTCTTCCAAAAGTAGACAATGGGATGATCCCAATACTTGTATTGACTATGGGACTTTATAGAGAAAAATTAAAAATAATAATAATAATAATTTGGGAAATTTCTTTTTTTTTTTTTTTGTTTTTTTTCTTTTTTTTTTTCCTCTTTAAAATGCATTTACGTTTATTATATACGCTAGAAATTTATTTTCTTATTTTATTTTTTAATATTTTTATAATAAATTTCTTATAAAAAAATCAATTTAGTTTTAATTATAAATCAAAAAAGATTTTAAAATTTTATTTTTGGTAATTTTCTTAATTATACATTATTTAATAAAAAATGATTTTTGAAAAATGATTAGTATTTTTTTTATTTATAATAAAATGGGATGTTTTGCAAACATTTGAAAATTGTTTTAAAAACATGAAGGACCACTTGAAGTAATTAAAACCACTTGATTGGTAATGCTTTTAAAATCACTTTTGAAAAACACTATAAATTGAAAGCTCTCTCATCAAAATTACGTTTAAACAAACTCACGATTAAATGTTTGTTATGTATAACTTTTATTAGTAATTCTTCCGTTAAAAACGTTTTTAAAAAGAATGAGTTATAAAAATATTTTATTTGTATTTTTTTAATACATTATATAACAATTTTTATTTTAAAAAATTCATCTATTAAATAATTAATTGTATAAAAATAACTTGAATTGGTTTCCTAAATTTATCAAATACTTAATTTTTACGAGATAACCCTTCAAAATATTAAAAAACACTTTTAATTTTCTAAAAATCATTTTAAAAGTATCTGATAATAATTTAAGAAAATATTTTTAATCTTTGTAATAATTGTAAAATAAGAAGTTTCAAAGTATGAAAAAAAAAACGAAGAAATATTTCAATCGCAAAAGATTTTTCATAAAGTGAAGTTTTTGATGCTACTACCTTTGGTGGAGAAATAAAAAGATGACGTTGAAAGTTGAAACAGAAGGCGTGGTGTACACTTCCCAAGAGGCACTGGAACTTTCCGGAGAGCCCCGAAGTCTTCTAACAAAGACCCAAAAGGGCCAAAACCACTCATCACAAAGGCAGTATATACCCTCATTATTAATCACCATTCTGTCCTAACGTCATACTCTGCTCTCATTTTTCTCCCATTTTCTCTGCACCCAAACAATGGCTTTTGAAGTCTGTGTTAAGGCTGCTGCCGGTGATCCTGAAATTCTTGGAGACTGTAATCTCTCTCTCAAGAGTTTCTTTCTCTGGGTTGTTACTATGATTTGTGTGTGACACTGGGTTTTTGTTTGTTTTAAGGTCCATTCAGCCAAAGGGTTCTGTTGACTCTGGAGGAGAAGAAGGTGCCCTACAAGATGCATCTGATCAATGTTAACGAGAAGCCCCAATGGTACGTGTACTTCCATCCATTTTCAAGGGCTTTGGGTTGTTGTGATTTGTGATTTGAGAGGGTGTGAGCCAAATTGGGTGGTTGATGACGATGATGATTATTGTTAGGTTTTTGGAGTTGAACCCAGAAGGGAAGGTGCCGGTGATCAAAGTGGACGATAAATGGGTCCCTGACTCTGATGTCATTACTGGGGTTCTTGAGGAAAAACATCCATCTCCTCGTCTCGCTCCTCCTCCTGAACATTCGTCTGTGTAACGTCCTACACTCTCAAGACTTTAGTTTGGAAAATTTTGTAAAAGTTGCAGTTTTATGATTCTGTAGTTTTCATACCTTTATATCTTATGCTTTACTTTCTATCCTGTTCTATCTTTTTTTGGTTGGTTGTGATACATCCACGGTGCTTGATTGGATATTCATCTTATTAGGGTTTTCTTTTTTCCGATTATCTTCTGTAGAAGCTGCATTATATAATTATCTAGTTGTTTCATTTCTTAATATATGTGCCTTTTGGTGATCGATCAAGAAAAATTTTGACAATTTTGTATGTGTAGTGCTTGTTTGAATGTTCATCCTTTAAGGGTTTTATTTTTTCCCATAGAATTTGTTGCTCTTTCCAAAGGATGTTGGCCGGGAGGACTAAGCGGTGTTATTGAGATGTGTTCTTTTGGTAGTTTGCTTGATCTGCAAATTGGAGTTTTGCTGAGAAAATGAAGAAACGAAACGGAAATGAGAATTAAAGCCTTTTTTTTTTTCTGTTGTTGTGGCAGACAAACGAAATAACTTCAGGCTTGTTTCGAAGTGGAGACGAGGTTTCTTGTCTCTTTTGGAGGAGATAAAAAAGATGAAAGTTCTAGGAAAACATGTTTGGAAACACAAATTTTGGTTTTAAAAATGCTTCCTAAAAATGGGTCATTTTAGAAAACAAGAAAAATATTATATGTTTTCCTGCTTCTAAAATGTAAGCATTTAATATTAAAATCTGAAGACCAGCATTTCATCCCTTTAATTTTGGAAAATAAGTATGTTGATGTAGTAGCTATTGTTGTTGATGCTACCAAACTGACCTATTCATTCAGCTGAACTAAATCTTGTGCAATTATTGTTATTTCCTGTCTCTACTACTATTATTATTATTGTTGTTGTTATTGTTCTTGTTGTTATTATTATTATTATTATTTGGGTTTTCTTGTGGACTAAATAATAGAAAATAGGACTGGAATTTTTTAATCTTGATTTTCTTGGAATCAAATTGGAATTACTGAGGGTTTTTTTTTTTTTCCTTCTGATCTGCTTCAGGGGATCTAAAATATTTCCTGCTTTTGTCAAGTTCTTGAAGAGCAAGGATCCTAATGACGGTTCAGAGCAGGCTTTGCTGGATGAATTGAAGGCCTTGGATGACCATCTTAAGGATCATGTATGTGTTTATACTATATTTATTTGAAATACAATCACATTATACTGAAAGTGTTAATTTTTTTTTTTTTGGGTTTCTTTTTTATTTTTTGTGCATTCATTTGGACATGCATATGCTAAATCGTTGCGGATTGATTCAGGGTCCTTACATCAATGGGGAAAATATCTGTGCTGTGGATTTAAGTTTGGCCCCAAAGCTGTACCATCTTAAGGTGGCTCTTGGCCATTACAAGAACTGGACTATCCCTGAAAGCTTGTCTCATGTCCACAATTACATGAAGGTATGCCATATTGTTGTAGTCTGGAAAATTTGTGTTAGTTTTTGATATTGGACTGCTTTACTGGAGCAAAATTTACTGTTTTTGCCTCTAAGATGTGAGTCATGTATGTATTGATGAGTAGGTGGTGATTTTGTCTTGGCAGCTTATGTTACTCTGGTAACATTTCCTTTCATTCCATGCTAAGTTTTACCCAGTAGCCTAAAATATTTAGTTGATGTTTGGTATGTTTGTAAAATAGTGATGCCTAAGAAAACCAGGATCAATGCAGTATTATTACTGCTTTGCTAGCTTGATCACTTGGATGTGAGAACACTATCTAGGTTATATCTGGTAGCTATAGCTTGAAATGCTTAGGATATATATAGTATCTTTATGGTTTGTACAAACAGATAATTGGGAATGTAGTACAGTCACTGGTTTGGTATAATCCCATCCATAGACAGGATCTGTTGCAATATCATTCCTGTTCTGGAGCCTTGGTCACTCAGATGCTGATCAAAACCATGTGGGTATCACATTGCTTGAGATAGGATTGCAAGTTCTGGAGTAGGATATACCGTTACTCCTTATTCATTTGATCCTTTGTATCCTCATTTAATGATAATTGGTGTGCACGCCCTGTTGACACTCCTTTGACTGGTAATATGTCCTCCTCTATTTGTATTTGCACATGGTCATTAATGAAGTTTTTAGCGAAAATTTATTGTAGTCAATCCCTTATGGTATGTTGTTTTAATGATTAGGGTTACATTTCTACCAGCCTAAAGCCAGTTTCTAGTGACATGCTTACATTGATCTGGAGTTCATTTTAATTGTTTAATGAGCTCTTTGTTGTGATCGAAAGTGTTGAGGTCTTCCTTCTAAGAGTATGATTTTGAGATTCTTAGGAATGAACTTGTTGGTTAATCTTGATCTCTCAAATTGAACCATTCAGCAGTCTGATAAACAGCCTGTGTTGATTCCTAGTTTCTTATGGTCTGTTGTGGTTTGAGGTCATATTGTTTGAACCTTTCATGTCAGTAACAGGGCAAAAAAGTGTAAAGGGACTCATGTTTCCTATCAAAAGTCCTATGTAAAGTGGTGATCAGGTGATGAAACTTGTGGAGTGAAAAGCTCGTGGTTAGTTGTAGTGTTTGGAGGATCTACATTATTCTTGGTCCTTGGTGGAAGCTTCACTGCTGTCAAAATTGGCATTTCCAAGTAAATTGTTGTTTGTTAAGTCATGCTTGTCTTAAAAGTTTCGTATGCAGACGTCCAGGACGGTATTCCTGTGCAGCAACTTGTCCAGAATCTCCTTCCTACCACCTAACAAATCCTACAGGGTTAATCCCTTTTGGGGAAATTTTGGGTACTATAGAAGTGCGAAAAAATGATTGCAATTGACTTTTCAAAAAGACATTCTTCAGCATCGTCATGTATATCTTAGAAGTTCCCTATGCATTATTTGATTCGGGTTCAGAGACAGTTCTCTTATCATGTCCTTTCTAACAGTCTAATTAAAATTTTACATACTAGTTAGTTTAAACTTTAAACAGTTCGCATTAAAAGAACAGGTTTTACCCTTAGTTTTGTTTTAATTTTTCTATTAACAATCATGCTGTGTGATTCTAACCTGCAGTTACTTTTCTCTCGGGAGTCCTTTGAGAAAACCAAACCAGCACCGGACCATGTAGTTGCAGGATGGGCACCAAAGGTCAATGCATGAAATTGTTCTAAACTATAAGCTTTTGGTACCAAATGTATGAAGGGTATGTGAGATATGCTCTGCTTCTCTGACTTTTGGAGCCACCACCTACACTGCTGGCTTGTCTATGATAAATGTATTTACCAATCAGTCTTAGCTATGACGGTATCTACTCTTTTGCCCTTACCATTACATCCATCTCCATATATGTCATGTAATGAAGGCTATTTAGTATTTAGGGCTGCTGCTGCTGCTACTCTTCCCAATTTCTATAATAGGATGTGTTAATTTTATTTACACCCTTGAGGTTTAGTGTATTTACATTAGGTCACCGTTGATTTCAAATTTTTTTGGTTAGCACTTTCATATATAGAACTTTAGGTTGGGCCTGGTGCCAATTGAACATATTGATACGTGGGTACAACTTTCAAACATAGTCCAGATTTTTTTAGCTCTATGTGGTAATGTTGAACCCAGAATCAAACAGTTCCGATGTGGGACAGCCCTTTATGCTTGGGGTAGCAAAAATCAACATTTGAATATTGAAAGTAATATTTGAAGATATAGATAGCTACAGCCTGATTTGTTTTTCCTTGTAGAACTGTTTCTATTTTTTCATAGACGTACTTTAAAACTAACAATGCCCCAGATAAGTTTTTTACTTCTAGTTCTGATTTTCAATGGCGGAAATTAAAAAATTGCATTAAATGGTTGCCCCACCAAAAAAAAAAAAAAAAAAAAGACCAATCTTAGCAGAAATCAAATGTTTTGACAAGCTTTTTAAAATCTCTTTTGGGGAAGATGGAAAATGACTTGGTCGGTGATTTTCTTAACAATCATTTTTAAAAATATTTATTAAGAAATATAATATATTTGATATTATTTTCAAATTTCTTATATTAATTGGAAGTCGTCTTTTTAAAATTCTCTTTTAAAGAAATAATTCTAATTGAATTGTTGAAACTTTATAATTAAAAGTGTTACAAATTTAGAAATTGTTAAAAAATATTATATTTTAATAAATATTTATTAAAATTATTTTATGTTTTTTTAGAGGGGCTTAAAAGTCTTTGAACATTGACCCAAAAGTCCAAACTTACCCTTCACAAAGGCATTGTATACCACTACCATTACATTTATCTCCTTGGCTGCCTTCATTGAAGCCCATTATAGCACATCTACACAAACTCTGCCATCCTCTCGTCATGGTATTAAGATTTGCCTCCATATAGGTCATCTAAACATGCATACCAAGTGCCAAAAAGCTTATGAATTTGAAGGGTGTTGAGGTCCACAAGAAAGCACACAATTCAATTGCTCGATCGTTTGGGGCTAATGCAGTTTGATCAGTCACATTCTTTGGATATTGATGTCTAGAATCTATTAACCGCAAAATTATAAACCTTTCTAGAAGAAAATTCTCGAATCTTAGATTTATTTTGATTTTCATCCATATATGCATTGCTCCATGTGGTAATTTTGAACCAGAATATTCAATCAGTTCCAATGGATGTAAGTGACAAGTCTCATTTTTTTCCTTTGAAATTAAAGATTGGGACTATGGGGCAATGACTCAAACCAAACAAAAGATTGAGTTGGGCTCTTAGGCATTGTGCTGAACACATCATAGGGTATCTTAAAAGAAACTTGAAAGATGCTTATTTGTCCCCCATATAAAACTAAAGACACAGGGAAAACAAGGTTTTAGGGGTGAAAATGGAAAAACCCATATCGACAAAGTAAGAAAAAAACACCACTACGCCTTCTGACTTTTGGGGAGTATGTAAAGTAAACCCATTAAGCATGGTTGAAAATTCATCTAAAAAAGAGTTTCAAAATAAAAAATAAAAAAATTAGAAGCTCTATTACACATCAAGTCCCATTCATGGACCCATTCCTTGTAATCCCGGCCCACATAAAAGAGGTAGAGGACATGGAAGACAAGATTGAAGTGAGAGCTCAGAGGCAGTCATTTCAGGCCATTCCTTCAACCCCAAAAACGGTTGCCATCACTTTATGTCATATGAATCTATGATCATGACTAGGCTCCACCACAAACATCACATGCCATTCTCTATATAACACTACAAAAACACATGACTTACGAAGAGTCCAGAAGTCACAATCTCCTTCATTCTATTCGGTTCATCTTGCAATTTTCAATAGAATTAAACCAGTTGCAGTCTAAAAGATGACTGAATGAGATTGGTTATTGCATGTTGAATGAGTTCATAATACATAAACAAAGGGGATGGGCGGCATATATATGTACCATATACAGCAAGTCTCTGCCCTTTTCTGGATGTGGGGTAGAGATCATTTTCAATGGGATATTATGATTTATGTGTCTGGGTCTTTGGAGGAGTCTGCAGGGTCTTTGGAGGAGCCCTGGTGATCTTTAGAGGTGGAATCTGATATCATCTTTTGGATCAGTTCGTCGATCTGTGCCTCCGACAGACGGTCGCCCTTAGTTTGAGTTTGAGTGTTGTAGCCTTCAAAGAATTCCTTGTTCT
Source organism: Vitis rotundifolia (assembly GCA_030254885.1). NCBI lineage: Eukaryota > Viridiplantae > Streptophyta > Magnoliopsida > Vitales > Vitaceae > Vitis > Vitis rotundifolia. The sequence continues at coordinate 2,209,670 of CM058163.1, forward strand.
CTTTCTCCAATTCATTCCACACTGCATGCACAAACTTTTTCTAGAGGCCATAATGCAACCACTACATATGCCATTTACTTGATGAAAAGAAGACATAGGACACATGCTCATGCATGATGGTATATCGAGATGTGGAGTATGCGGGGTCGAGGAAATTTGACCCGTTAATGAAACTAGCATGCATGCGAGAATATTTCTCTTCGAAGTGTTTTTAGTAGAAATATCTTTTTATAAATTTTCTCCAAGAATCATCAATTAACACTAAGTGATTTTTCAACGATGAAATATCTAATTTTTCTTTAAAATTACTTTTTAAATTAGAACCGTTTTTTAAAAGCACCGTCAAACAAACTCTAAAAAATACTAACCGGTAGAGGTGATGACAGGATCGATGTCTGCATGTTTGGAGAGGGCTTCCATGCACTCTTCTTTACTCATGTGGAAGATCAAACACTTCTCTATCAGGTGTTGTACCTGCAATTCAACCCACCAATATATATCAGCAAAAACAAGATCAAATTGGGAGACCTGGGCATGAAAAATGATGTTACATATGATTTGAGTCACCATATGTATGTATGAAGCAGAAGAGTCCCCCATAACTGCTGGTCCGTGACCTCTGAAAACCAAGTATCAACCCTAACCCTAACCAAACAGAAAAAATCAAGAGTAAGGAGAAACAGGAGAAGAATGAGGGAGTTGGCGGGAGCCTGATGGTCAAGGAGTGCATAGTCCAGGGAGTCACGAATGAATATATGATTAGGGTGAAGGGGGGTGATTGGAGGGTGGGGACAGAAGTCCCACGTGGGAGATAAACGATAATTGGTGGAGAAGAGATTGGAGAAGATTCGTAAACGAGCGTTCTTTGTCTTGTAGGAACACCCATTAGAAAGGCCTCATCACCCCTCCCACGTGATCAGTAGGTCCTCCACAATTCGACATCCTCCAAACAGACAAACTCACGGCATCCTATGGCATGGGATGCATCCATGGTTCAAATGATCGGTTGGTACCGGTACCTGTTTGCGGAAACGTATTCGTCTTGGTCATAGTCGCAATGCATCCATCTCTGTCGTAACGAATTTCCATACTGAATTGGTATCATGTGAGTAGACAATAACTTGATTTCAACTTATATATGAATCGTTTGATTCGATCAGAGATCAACTGCGAGTCATAACACCATCACTCGAATCAGTAAAATGCCAGAAACAAAATAGATAATCCATACATATCTCAGAGTTTTCCTCGCCAATTAAAAAAAAAAAAACCTGAACTTAGAAATAAAAAATTCATATTAATTTATTTTTAAAATAATTATTTTTACCTTACACCTTGTATAATTATTTAGATAATATTAAATACAATAAATATTTATTTAAAGTTAATAAATTTTATTTATATGTTTATTTTTTATGATAAATTTTCTTTTTCATATAAATATCAAGGCTATGTTTGGTTTCAAGAAAGTCTCCAAAAAGCAATAATACTAAGAAAAATATCTCTATCGTATTTTATCTTTTACCGGGAAAAGCACTAAAAAAAATTATTGGTTTTAATTTTTTTATTTTTTATTTTTATATATTCTCAACTTATTTTTTTCATTCAACTTTTCGGTTTTATTTTCTGAACTGTTAGGGATTCTCCAGTCATTCCTGTGAGAATTCATGGGTATCTCTGTAAGTACGCTCCAGTGCTCTCCCCCGCTTGCGAGCATCTGTGATGTGGAGCACTTGGATTGGTTGCCAGAATTATGGAATCCAACCGGATCGATGTAGATAAGAAGCTCCGCTCTCCAGCCTTTTTCCACTTGCTTGCTCTGAATATCGTGGCTCGATCTGCTCAGTGTCATGTCTATGCTTTACATGTTGTTTTCATCCCCTTCCCCATACAAACACACAGAGAAAGGGGCAGCCCTTTGTGGAGATTCTCGACCATTCTACGGCCTCTGCTCTGCTCATTTGGACAAGATTCCATCTTCCATCTCTTTCAATCACCTCGACCACCCTTTGTTTCTTTCCAAGTGTCGTTTGGCTGCTGCTTACTAACGTTATACCAATCGTATGACTCAACCCATCTTGGAGCCTAGGCTTCATATCAGTTTTTACACCTAGGAGATCAGTTTGATTCATTTTGTAGATCATTTCTTGAACATAAATACGATTATTACAGGATCAACTGCATGGGAATTAATCAACCTCAAATTTCCAAAACAAGATCTAACTTCATTTGGATATATATAGACCAAATTTCGTTATAAAGTTCCGGGCATGATGATTGATGTGTGAGCCCCATGTTGCACAATAAACCAAAAGCAAAACCAATGATAGACATGAATCCAAACAAAATGTGGTACGTACCTGCCCAAGATATTTTCTTCAAATACATGTTCTCTCTCAACTGGAACCCTAGTAAAGTGCAGAGAAACCAGAGAGTTGATCATTTGTGTGCTTTTGTTTCTACTTTCTTTCTTTTTTTCTCTTTAATCTGCCACCTTGAGTTAACAAAAACAACGAGAAGAGAATTCCCAATGAAAGATATTTTCAGCTGTAGGTTTGTCAAGAAGATAGATGTCAAAATTGTACACCCTAACATGGGTTAGTGGCATGGGTTGAAATGGAGAAGATATATGAAGAAGGTGTATTAGCCTTTTGTGCCATGTCAACACATAGAGGTGACTTGTGACCTATCATTTTAGGTGGAGCTTAGCCAACATGTCATTTGCGTATTGGTTTAGAATCAAGAAGCGATTTTCCTACTTGCTTCTATTATTCATGTTTGGCGACAACCACATTTTGATGTGTGCTCATCGTCAAGATTGCTGTGATTCAACTTGCTTGTCTTTTACCAGTCCTTTTCCGTTTGCAGTATATCATACAGACAAAGGATGATGTGAAATGGAAGGTAAAAAAACATACCCATGAATAGATGTAGCCTAGTAGTTGATGAACCAACAGAATGATGATCACATTTAATCAACAACATGGGTGTATTGTTAATCACTATTGTGTAGACTTAGTAAAACTCAGGGCAACCGGGATGGATTTAATATTGATGGTTAGAGATAGAAGGAATGAATAGAAAGAGCTGAGCGCCATGTGGAATGTGTATTCCAAAGTCATATATCCTTCTGAATGGATCAAAACATTCCTGAACAGCAGATTATAACAATAGAAATATAGAACCAAATCCATCGTGGGTTTATAGGATCATTAGAGTGGGTCTGGGAATGTCTGTATTTGAAATGTTTTTAGTTAAAGTAATTTATCTGAAAATATTTTTGGAAAAATCATCTATCACATATTTCTTTAAAAATCACTACAAGTGATTTTTTAATTTTTTTTAAAAATGATTTTAAAATTTTGTATATTTTTTTTAAAAGTAGTTTTTTTATGCTAGAAATGTTTTCTAAAAGCTTTGTGAAACAAACTCTAAGTATGTTCAGAAAGGTTATATATCGATTTAATATCTCCAACTTGAGTATAGAATATAGCCTCCAAAAGCTACTTAGGCTCAATGAATAGATTAACGTCTCTACAAAATAAATATTGATTTAGATGGTGTTTATTTTTTAGTTGAATAGAAAAAGTTAAAATATTTAGTTTTTTCTATTAAGTTAAAAGTACCCTATTGACATCTTTAAAATTAATTAAACTGAACCTATTGATAATAAGTATACTTTAATTACGTTGGATAATGTCAATAGGTTATTTTTAACTTAATAGAAAAAGCCAAATATTTTGACTTTTTCTATTCAGCCAAAAAATAAACACCACCTAAGTAAACTTGATTTAAGCCATAAATATCTAGTGACCAAACCAAAAGAAAGCCACCCAAGGAAAATCATAAAACAACTCAAGGCATATATAAGAAGCACCTAAAGTAAGGAGAAATTCGAGAAAATCTCATAATTCGTAGAGGTGTAGATACTACTTGAAATACTACTATGTTGCTTGAGATTTCAATCTTGAGAGAATATTAAACTAGTTCTAAAGTTTTTAGTAACTTTGACTTATGGTTGAGATCCTAAGATGATCATATATTACCTATAAATTGATTGTCTTTGTTGAGACATGTGACGATAGGTATGTTTAAGATATATACCATGATATTTTATATGATCGAGATAGTATGTTTCTTGGGTAATTGAAAGGATTTGTGATCATATGAACCATGACCATAGTGGTTCTTTTAGCAGAATTTGACATATTTTCTTTGTAAATTATAGTACATCAATTAATCACAAAATAAGAGGATATGAATTCAAGTATTGTAGAGGTAATTTTGGAAGGTTGGTAACATCTACCTCATTAGATTATGAATGCAAATTTATGGAAAGCCTACATGTAGAGGATAGTAGGTTATGAACTTGAGAAATTGATTGAATTGAATTTAATTAATTTTCATGTTTATGTAATTCCATAAGATATTGGATTGCAATTGACTTTTTTCTAATAAAGTGTTGAGTCAATTTCAAAATTGAATTATTAAGTCTGTATTTCTTATGAGTTCTAATAGTCCCTACTTGAACTCATATTTTTTGTTGACATAAAGTTTTAAGGTTTTTTTTTTTTTTTTTTTTGAAATTTGATCTTTTATATACATGGGTTGTTTTGGTAAAAGTCTAAAATTACATAATATTTTATGATTGATTAATTTGATTTTTCTAAATTGGGCTAATTACTTAATTAGATATAGTATGTAAGATAAAGTAATCCAAGCCTTAGATAGATTCAAGTCAATTATGAAGGGGTTTAAAGTTAACAATTCCAACCCATTGTCTTTTAGAGAGTCTTCATCTCACTCGTAGCCATTTTACACAAGTGCCAAAACTTAGAGAACGAGTACTTGGGTGGAAGTTTACTAGGTCATTGAGACTTTCTTCAACGAGTAGAGTTTGTCAAGGAACATTTAAATCAAAGGTAAAATGTTTAAACCCTAAATTATTAAAAAGCATATGCTTATGATCCTACGATATCCCAACACTACCTATCCTAAGACTATCTAGACAAGTAAGCTTAATGAAGAAGAAGAATTCGCTAGGATGCAGACCATGAAGTCAATTACTTAGGGGAACTTGCCTGTATGGGATGTATCGATGGTTTAAGTCAAGACGCTTTGACATTAAATCAGAAGTATGAAGAGTTAGAAGTAGAGATCCGAGCTTGAAGCTAAGCTCTCTTTAATATGAAACAAGCTCTCAGAGGAACCATTCAAAATTTTGTACATTGGTTTGTCATTGAAATGATTCAGGTAGAAACTATCTAAAAAGGTGCATAATAGTATGTGGTACGCAGAGGAGCACGCATTAATTGAAAAAGGTAACAATGTATAATAAGCTTAGGTAAGACAATGGGAAAGACAAGTCAAACTTTGGTCAATGCTAGAAAAATCTAAAAGTAGCAATCAACGTATACCAGGAAAGGACATCACAAAGGTCAAAATACTTTAGGTTCATTGCATCCAAAGATGGCATGTAACAGTAAAAAATAAAATAAAATAAAATAAATCAGCCCAAACCTTGTAATATTTTGTTCGTTTTTAATCTTCGCATTGAAGAGGAGCTGTACGTGCTCAACTGTTGCACATTTGCCCACAAAGTGTTCTGCTTCCTCGCCTATGCCCTGATCAATGTAGAGCTATATACTTGGATAGAAAGGACCAGTTACCAGGCCAAAATGCACCCAAAAGAGGTAAAAAAAAAAATGCATACATGCAACAAAGAATTTAAGTGAGGAAGGAGACAATAACAGGCACAGACATAAGTGAAGGATCCGTCCCTTTCTTTACAAACTATGATTAATATAAATAATGCCCACCAAAAAGGACTAGATATCTCCATAGATGGCCACTCATCTACTACCCTTACAAGGTCTAGTCTCCATCTCACAACATGACAGTGATGACACAGATCGTAGCAACCTTGTTTGAAAATCTTGGCTAACCCCAAAAATACTCATGATTAAGATTTCTTTTTCTTCTATTCACTAATGCTGAGTTTGATATTGCAAAAGTAGGTTCAATAGCTAGTCCAGAGAACCCTTTGAGCATTGATACTTCTTTGGAATAAGTTAGGCAAACTTCCAAAATGAAGGTTGTCTTTTCCTCTTCTCATATTTTGGATTAATTCAAATTTTTAATCTTTTATCCCACCCCATTTTCTTTCCCGAATGCCATTTACCACTTTTCGACACTTACAAAAATATAATATGAGGAAAGAGAACAAAAAAAGAATGGAGTATATCATTAAAGAGGTGACTACCGTAAGTTTTGTTTATATAAATAACAAAAATAACAAATTCAAACTATTAAAGGAATATAATATGTATATCAAATTTAGATTTTGTAAATTTAAGTATCGAAAAAATGGATAGTTTAATATGATATCAAAATTTGATTTGAAGGGAAATCATGATGAAATAATTAGGATGGGTTTAACATGATTGAATTCGACTTTAATCAAGTTCCATTTGGTTGGATTGTGCTGGTTTTTAAATTTGAATTGAATTCGCAAATTTGAAAATAATAGGTCTATGGCTTTAACTAGAATCCAACATCAATTCCTACTCATGATACCAAATATTTAATTCTATAATCAATTTTTTTAAATAATTTTAATGGTAAGAGTTTATTGTTTTTTGGTTGATCAAACCTAGCTACCAAGCTATATTCATGACTTAACAACTCATCCAACTTGGAAATGAATTCTAAAGACTTAAAACCAAGACCATCTCCACTGAGGGCATAATTTCTCTTTTATGCTGTTGTTCAACACAATTTATTTGTTTGAAAGAAAATCTATCAATCAATCGAAACAACACAGTTGCAGTGGCAAGTGCCAACACATGATGAAGGAAGTGATGTCCAATTCAATGGACCCATCCATCCGACATTTTCCATTATTATTATGGAGTGATTGAAGGAGATGACATCACATGCAACATCGATTATTGAGAAGTGAGATCAACTCAATGGCAGTCGTTTTAGACCGTTGGTTCAATCCCAAAAAAGGTTGCCATCACTACTAGCCTGTTTCAACTGGCCCCGCCCAACTGGCTTTCCTACCAACATCACATTGATCTTCTCTATATCCCACTACTGAAGACAAGACTACTCAACAACTCCCACCAATAAACGCATGATATATACACCAAGATTCCAGGAGTATTTCCCAAAGGAAATTTGGGAGACCTGTGGTTTACATCCGCGTGGTCTTGAAAATTGGGGAAAGAATCTCATATTCCTTATATTTGACCCCATACCTAATGAAATAATAAAAATTGAGTAGACCCCATACCTAATGAAATAATAAAAATTGAGTATAATGATATTACCTTTCAAAATTTTTTAAAATACCTTTGACTGTTAAAAAAAAAAATAATGACTTTCTACTTATTCTCTCATTCTCTTTTTTCCTTTCTCTCTTCATTCACCTTCCCTTTTTCTCACATATTAATCCATGGGACCATGTAAAAGGAGGTATCGTTATTTCTATTAATTATTTTTCTCCCAAAAATCATCACTAATAAATTGAATATTGAAAATCAATATTAAAAATGATTATTACTATATTTTTTAATTTTTTTTAAACACCTCATAAAATATTTTTTTTAAAACTTATAAAATATTTAATAAATATTTTTTAAGCACCTTAAAAAATATTGTTATTCTTTTTTATCTAATATATATATATATATATATATATATATATATATATATATATATATATATAAGCTATTTTTTATATAAATATCTTAATGTTATGGACAATTATTTGAATATTTTCTCTATTTTATGGACAATACTCTTAATATATTATTTTGTAACATAACCATCTTTTAACTAATGGTGATAATTAATTTTTAATTGAATAATGTATTATAATTTAGTAATTTGAAAAATATTAAAATACCCTTTTAAATCGAAAATAGATGTGGAGTTAACATGGTTTAAATTATTAAAACACGATGCTATCAAGTCAAACACATATATCATATTAAGAGATGTGCATATAATTATATCATAATTTTCTCTTCTTTTTTGTCCTCGTACATGATATTTTTGTATAAAGTTTTATAGATGAAAAATAACAAAACTTTTGTTATGCAAAGAGGTATAAAAACACATTAAAATAAAAAAGAGAATATAATGGAGTACAAATTACATGAAAATCACCTTCAATAGGGATATAATAGAAAACATGAAAATGTGAGAAAAAAACAAGTTAAGATGAAATTTAAGATAAAGAATATAAAAAATTAAAAATTAAAAATAATAATATAAAAATCATACAATCTTCAAAACTATGATTACAACAAAAAAATATATATTTTAAATTAACTCTATAATTTAAATTAAGGATTTTTTTTTTTAAATTACAAATGTTACAAAGATAATTTTTTATCATTTTTAATTCTATTTAAATATAATTTTTTTAATCTTTGCTGACATTATATTTACAAGGGTAAAATAGTAAAAAATATTTATTTAATTTAGTTTACTTGTAACAAACACTCTAAATATGATTAATTTTAATTTTATTTCCTATGTTTTAAGTTTGGTGGGAAAGATCTAAATGGTGTAATTTGGTAAAAAATATTGATAATTTTCCCCAAACAGTTATTATATATTGTTTATATTATCTTAAGTCATTTGAAACAATGACACTAATGTGTTATCCATTTATATTAATTTGATTTCACAAAAAATGTGATACCTAAATATTGTGGTTAATTTACTTTATATGAGATGTAAATGTATTAGAAAAAATATTGTTAAAACTATTCAAACAAAATATGCAGTTACAAATTTTGGATGATAAAATTTAAAAATTCAAATTGAAACAATTTTTAGGTGAAGGAATATGTGGGGAAAAAGTGTCAAATCCTTATGTGATAAGAAAAAAAAAATGGTTCTGAATTGATTGAAATCTTGTATAAAGGGTAGTTTTATATACCTCTTATATAATTAGTATATTTGCCTTATACGGTTAGTATATTTATCTTGTATAGTGAATGTAATACCCTTGTACAATAATGCAAATTTTATATATAATCTGTAGGTGACAAGGAAAATAAAGAAGTGATTCAAAATCAATTAAAATATTTCACAAATGGTAACCTTATACACCCTTATACACTTGGTACATTTTTCTTGTACTACCACTATTGTACAATGACGCAATATATCCCTTTTAAGTTATGTGTTCACGTAAGTATCTTAACCATATTTCAAATGGTTTGATTGAGAAAATAGTGGATGAATTAGGACTAAATTTTTTTTATTAAGTTGGTGAATACCCTTGTATAGTGACACAAATTAAACATGATTTCAATAATTTGATTAAGAAAAAAGACGAAAAACTTAAATCTGATTTTTTTTTTGTAAACATATTATATTTTTGTGAAAGAAATATATAATTGACCGATTCTTTTATTTAATTGTGAACATATTATATTTTTTATTTTATTATTAAAATAACTAATAGAAAAAATAAAAAAGAATAATCAATAAATGAAATTTAATTTTTTTTTATTTTTATATAAAAATAGTATTAAACAAGATCTTCAATTTTCATTTTTAAAAATAGTTATCATTTTTTAATTCAACGTATTTTTTCAAAAGAGACAATATAGAAAATAAAATTTATTTTTAAAAATAGAAAAATATTTTAAAATCAAACTCAAACGTAATTTATATAATTTTTAAGTACTTGTTTTCATTTAAAATGAGTAAATATACCATTCAACCTTTTTATATGAGAAAAATTCAATCTATATTATACTATGTATTGATATAATCTATTTCTAAATACGAAAGCGTTTTAATTTGATATTTAAAATAAAAACTCTCCATCCTTCCTCTTTCTCTATTTTTTTTCTTATTTAATAAATTTTCAATTAATTCAAATCATTAAAAAAAATTCTTTAATAAAAAATTTGTAACATTTCATAAAACTTATTACCAAAAGTCTATGTTTAAAAAATTATTAAAATAAGGAAGAAGATTAAAAAAAAAATTGAACTTTTTATTTTATAATAGTAAAAAAAAAAAAACCAAAACTTTAAAAAGCTTTTTAGTATAAAAGAAAAAAAAATAGTAAATATTTAATCATTAAATTATTTACTTCTAAAATGTAAAAGAAAATTTTTATTCATTTAAATTAATATTCTTTTTGAAAGTATTTTTTGAAATAGTTTTTGAATTATTAATATAATTTTTGTTTATTTATAATTTAAAAATAGAAAATAATACTGATTTTTTAAAAAATAATAAATAAAAAATGATTAAATAAGAGAGAATTTGATGGAAGTGACATGAGTAGTGGTATAAACTATAAAGACAAAAATTATGGGTGCAAGTTATGGGGTATTTTTGTCTATTCCTACCTTATATCATTGTAGTATGGGGTACGGAGGAGTTTTATTAATTATCAAGTCCAAGGTGTAAAACACAGTTCTCCCTAGGAATCTACCCAAGTCGTAGAATCAAAGTTATTGCATGTACAACAAGTTCATTGGCTGCTGGATATGGATGATTCTAAGATGGGCAAATACGTACGTACCAACCAGAAGCAAAAGGTAGAGAGAGTTGTCGAAGGATTAACGTTATGATTAGTCCGAATCTTTGGAGTCTGCTATCATCTTCTGGATCATTTCGTTCGTCTCAGCCTCTGACATTCTGTCATCTCCGGATTGGGTTTGAGTATGGTAGGCCTCAAAGAATTCCTTGTTCTCTTTCTCCAATTCATTCCACACTGCACACAGAAATTTTTGTACAAAAATATTGCGACCGTAAGGATTTACGTGAACGAAAGGCAAACACATAGAGAGAGATTCGTGCATGATCTAAAGGAGCTAACCGGTGGAGGTGATGACTTGGTTGATGTCTGCATGTTTGGAGAGGGCTTCCATGCACTCTTCTTTACTCATGTGGAAGATCAAGCACTTCTCTATCAGGTGTTGCACCTACAAATCAACCCCCCAAGATTACAAAAAACAGTAGTAAACGAAAAAAAGAAAAAAGAAAAATCAAATATAGGAGAATAATTAGGAACCATGTGTATGTATGAAGCAGAAGAGTCCCCCATAACTGCTGTAGTACTGATCTGTGAGCTTTAGGTGTAATCTGATGATCAAGGAGCAAACTCCAGAGACGTACAAATGACGATTATATAATTAGAATGATGAAGGGAAGGGATGATTGTGGAGTGGGGACAGAAGTCTTGCGTGGGAGATAAATGATAACTGGTGGAGAGGGGATTGGAGAGGATTTGTAAATAAGAATTCATTGGCTAGAAGGAAGTGTCCACTAGAAATTAAGGCCCCCACACTAGCCCCATGTGATCAGTGGGTCCTCCTTTTAGACATTCTCCAAACAGACAAACTCCCAGTATGCATCCCCATGGCATCCTGCTTCCAACTGTATCTTCCTTGGCTGCTATCCTAATTCATAATGCGCCCTCTACTATATATCGCCATTCAGTGATATATAATTCAAGGGCACCTTGGTGATTCAGCTCCTGTTTTTCCATTTTAAAATAATTCATATTAGCTTGCAGAATTATAATAATAATCAAACAGCTGCACTTATGCAACTTCAGGCTTGGTGGGTCCTTCAATTCCTAGATCTGAAAGGTTGCAGTTTAGCTCATTGTTGTGCCTTCGGTTTACAAGCGTGAGGACTTTGTGGGGACCTTATACTACTTTCAGAATCTCAGCTTTGCTAATTTGGACAATATTCCATCTTCTATCTATTTCAATCATGTCGACTTACTATTGTTTCTTTTCTGAGTGTCCTTTAGCTCTCTGCCCACTTACATTATCCCAATCCTGTGGCTCAAAGCATATATGAAATTAGACTTATCAGTCCATAAGATAAGGAAGAAGGATAAGTTTGATTTTGGGAGTAGGGTTCCTTCTTCCTTGTAGATAATGTGCCAAATCTACCCTAATTATTGTATATATCAACCCCATACAAAGCATGGAAGATACAAGGAAAATTCAAGTTCAGATTGATGCATTTCTCAATTTAGTAATGAAGAAAATCAGATCAAATTTGTTGAATTCATTGAAGATATGAAGTTCAATTGATACATTTCCGGGCTTCCTATAATTTTTTCCTGTCTTATTCATAGAATTGTTGACAGATTTGTCTTTTTTATTGTTATTCAGTGTCCAGCAGCCCCAACGTATTCCCCACAAAAGGAAAATTGACATCAGTTGTCGCTCCCTGTTGCTTGATAAATCAAAACCAATAATAGTATGCATTCAAACAAAAATGAGGCACCTGCCCTGATATTTTCCTCATATACACAATCTCAATTGAGACCTTAGCAATTCTCCAAAAAACAATTAGCATTATCAATAAAGACCCAAAAGGAAATTGTTCTAACCAGCGAACATTTCCTTAAAAATTTAAACCTATAGTGTTCAATATGCAGTATTGTTTCAATATGCAGTATTGTTTCTAACTATTCAATCAATTGTATGGCAGGCATTTGTAATGCAAACAGGGATAGAGTAGGAATGCAGAAACTCTGGCTTTAAAAAAAGAGGTATTAATTTGTAATGTTTACTGTTGGGCTGAAGCACAGGAAGAGTACTTCCATGGCATAGGGTGGCAGAGCCCAAAACTCAATAGGTTCTATTGTCTTCTAATCAGTGTGCTTTGGCTCCAAATTGAAATTCTCCATTATCATGTTTAATTATCCTTTACCATTTTGAATTTTCCCCAATGTTATCGAGTCCTATTAAGTTTCCAATTTTCTTAAAACTTAAGTTATTAGATAATGAACCAATTGTGTACATTAAGCTCATTTGGGATTTAATCCTAAAATTTGACTTGTGTGGATAATATATGAGAGATATACATGGCCAAATTGTAGGCATGGGCATTTAATGGAGTTTTGATTTGTAGAAATTTGTATTGCAAATGCAATATAATTTTCAACCCAATCCTCTCATATATAGTCCTTTCATCTTCTATCCTTTGACATCCAAGAATGATCCATTTTGTGTAGGATGGATGGACAGAATTCCTCTTTAACAAATAGAAGCAAATGATGAGAAGTAAGGCTTGGAAACATTACCTTCAGAAAGCATTAAACATTTAGTTTCTAGTTTGTTAACAAGAAGCTAGAGATGGACATTGATTATGGCTCTAATGTCTCTGCCAAAGATAAAAAGAAAAGGGTGCTTCATGACTAGAAAAATTACCATTTTTAGACGTCAAATAACACTGTTCAATTGCTAATTTAGCCCATTGAGGATGGGCATTGAAAAATTGTAGAATTCTGAGGTAAGCTATCAAATATCTGATTCAAAATGAGACTTAAAAAGAAGTCTACAAGATGATGAAATGAACAGGTAATGCAGGAAGGAAAACATCTCCACCATCTCCCACTGTTTTTGGAAATGAGCCTGACCAACAAGACCGATATTGATACTGATCTAATAAAAAAAATGGACAAGAAAATGAAACACTTGCTGAGACATATCACTAAACCAAGATGTATTCTGTAGGCATTTATCAGAATAGTCCTTGTACTGTACCAAGATCCTTCTCTATAACAATGGGCATGAAGAAGACTAAAATTTCATAGAAGAAGAAAAATTAAAATAGAAAATCAAAGAACCAAGCTACTAGGGTTTAGTTATGCATTTTGACTAACCAATGCAGCAAGTGCTGGTCAAAGAAATTGCTTTCAAAATTTCTCCCTTAGAAATTTGGCCACCAGTTATGAAATAAATAGAAGCAAGTATACAACATTTTTCCCCTGATCAGAAAGAAGGGTGTGCTGCTAAGGCTCATAAGAGAGAATTGAATCCTCACAGAATCAGGGTGGAGATACATGATATGGGTCAAAAACAATTGGGAGAAATCAAGAAACCAGGTTGAAAGTTCTTGTCTTGATTAATGAAAGTATAGGAGGGTGAATAGGTAGTCCAAATAGATATCCTCAAAATTAAATTTTTATATTTCGATTTTAAATGTTTTCAACAAATGTATTAGTCAACAATGATTAGAAGTTGATCAATCCCAACATAAGTAAATTCAATCACATAGATGAATCGTAGATTTAATATAAAAAAACGACCCCCTGAATTTTTTAGAACCTTTGTAAATGTAAAAAAACATGAGAGGTTGAAATCAAGTAATAATCTATTAATTTTGAAAAGAAAGTACATAATTTTACCTAATTTAGATGCACCTATTTATCAGTTAACACCATACTCTTTCTTCATGTCCTTGAAACAATGTTTCGTATTCTTAGTGCACACTTCAACCCTGTGAGACTACTAGAGTGAACACCTTTTCCAATGGATGACTATTCTCTCGTGCACTCACTTTTTAACTCAATGAAAACATGTTTCTATATAAAAAAAAACTAAAAAATCACATTTAAAAAAAATAATAATAATCTAATGTTAATTTTTAAAAATACCCTTGAAAATATGAACAATAGACTAAAAATTATGAAGATCTCTTCCAAAGGGAATGTATTCTAGCACTTGAACACCCGAGGAGAATGTACAAACTCTAAGAACATTTGAACATCTTCCAAGATAAGGGATGAATATTTTGTAGGATGTTTAATGAGATCTAGATTGTATTCTAGTTCAATAACAAGCAATCGGTGTTCAACATGAATCATTTCAAAATAAAAAATAAAAAATAAAAATCGATTTAATAAGTTGAAGGTTACCTTTCTCTTTCATGGTAGTTATTGTATTATGTGGATTAGTATTTGATTATACTTCCAAACTTCTTCAGTTATAAATTTCTTTTTCTTAGTAATTTCAAATTAATTGATTAATTTCATAGGTTTTCTTGTATTTATTACTTCTAAAAATGTGGCATCTCTACTTAATTTCTACAACTCCCACTAAATCACTATTATGATAAATAACAAATCTATATCTAATATAATTTTTCATGATATCCTATAAATGTCTTTAATAGTATTAACATCAAGTTTAGCTTTTTTATGACTTGGTATCAATATATGGGTTGAAAAGCCCAAAATTTTAAATTAATCTAGCTTGGTTTTTTATCGATCCAAAATTCATGAGGTCATGCATGGTAGTATTTAATACCTTCCCTCAAAAGATAATACCTAAATTTGAATAATTGACATCACTCTTATCATATCAAATTACATTTTTCACCAATTCCATTTTGTTATGGGGTATAAATTATTGTGCTTTAATGCATTATTCCATTATTTATACAAAAAGAATCAAATATATATGAGGTACATTCAGCTCCTCTATCGATACATAGAGTTTTGATATTTTTTCTAATTGAGTTTCCATCTTAGATTTATGTTCTTTAAATTTTTATAAGACTTGTGATTTTTTATAAATTAAATAAATATATCTATGCCAAGAGTGACCATCTATAAATATAATGAAATACTGCATCCCTTGTAAGTTTCAACATTTAATGACATACGTAGATCAGAGTAAATAATATCTAATAATTTTTTAGATTTTTTTATTTGTCCAACGGTTCTCTAGTTATTTTTCCACAAAGGTAAGATTCACGAATATCTAATAAATTTAACTTATTCTATTACACGACCTAGTCTAATATGCCATAAATAAGAAATATCATCATCATCTTTAGTATTATATATTCTCTTAATATAAAAAGAAAATGACAATACAATATTATCAATCACAACATAAGAATTATTAACAATCAAACGATAAAAATCATCACACTTAACCCTTTGAAATAAAATTCTTCTATGTTTTCCCACAAATCTTCAAGTGAGTTTCCTGATAAAGGCATGACAGAGATAGATTTCTTCTCATATTTGGTGCAGAGAGCACTTCAATAAGGAGAAGATTTGTTTATTCTAATAAGTGGAATCTAATAGTGCCAACTCCTTGTAAAACATCGTAAAATGTATTCTTATCTATATTGTAAACATGATGGTTGTCAGCTTTCACCTCTTTGAAAGTAAGAAAGTGCTCTTTGCTCTTTGGCACATATCTTAAAGATCCCGAGTCAATATAGCTACCAAGCATTAGTGTTACTATCAGCAAGTAAAGACTTAGGTGATATTTGTTTTTTTGGCTTTTTGCTTACAACAATTTAGTTTTAGAATTTAGGTTGTTTGTTTCTCTAATTTTTCGTGACTTATTATAAACATTTTAGTAAAGAGAAAAAGCCAAAATATGTAACTTTTTCTAAATAGAAAAAATAATATATTATTATTTTTTTTTACTTTTTAATACTTAATAGAAATAAAATACTACAAAAACAAATAACCTAATATTTAACACTATTAAGCATTAAGATTCTATTTAGAATTAAGTAAAAAAACAAACACCACCTTAGATACCACACAAATCAAGTCATGATTCATTATTGTTATTAGCACTATGATTATCTTAGAAATTAAATTTAAGATGTTTGGGTTTTCCACAATTATAACAATTACCTTTAAAGGTTTTAGAATTTTTACGATTATTAAACTTATTGAAATGTCTTCATTTTGTTTTAAAGTCTTTCCTACCTGGCTTCTGATTTCGTTATTAGGATTAGACAATGAGGGTCTTTGTGATTGAGTTTGCCCAAACATTAAAAATGATTCATTGTTCTTTTTATTTTCCCTTCTTTGTGCCTCAATTAATTCCTAAAATCATGGGAAAGTTTTTCATAAAGAGAGAAGTGTTACTAATGTTTGAAGCAACTACAATAAGTTCCCAAGAAGCAGGAAGACTATATAGAATGGTAAATACTTGTAACTTACTAGGAATGGGATTACCATGGCAACAAGTTCCTTAGCAAGCATAATCATCTTATATGCTCAACTACAGAATTTGACTCTTTCATTTTTAGCTCCATCATAACTTTTTATAAGTGATTGAACATGTAATTCAAAAGTAGTTCCATGAGCTACAGAAATAGCATCAAGCATTGTTTTAGTAGTTTTATAATCTTCAAAAGTAATCTCTACATTAGGTTCCATATATGTCAACATGATTTCATCACTAGCATTCTTATCATCTTTTAAGAATTTTTTCATAATTTCTTCCAATTGTGGTTGAAGCATTTCTCTCTGGTGCTGATAAAGGAGAATCAATTGTGTATTCAAATTTACCATTCTCTTTTTCAAAGTTGAAAATTTTTACTTACTAAGTTTTAAGTTTTACTAAGCTCATGACTGATAATTTTAGAGACCATATTTTAATTGACTAATGTTTAATCTAATAATCAGAAAGAACTTAAAGGGTTGTGCAAATACAAGACTGCTAGTTGGTAACTGAGCCAAATCAAATAGTCTTTACGGGAGGTAGAGCAACATAAAAAATAATCTCGCTCCAATACCAAGGTTAGGTTACAAAGTAACCTCATCCTTGTCAAAATCTTCAAACTCTTCAATTGTTTTGTCTTCAAATCCTTTAATATGAAATAAAGACAATAAACATAACAAAAAAAAAAAAAAAATTGAAAATATAACTTAAGGCATATAGGTTTTTACTTCCTCAAAGCTTTTCTTAGATGGATTCTTGTTGATTCCATGTAAATATATAGCCATATAAACTCAACCACATCCTTTAAAATTTGGCACCATATCTTCACCTCATTCGTCTAAAAGTTAAGTAAGTTGAGCAAACCAACTAAAGTGAGAGTTTCTAGGAACAAAATGTGAAAAAGGGCTAATTAAATTAATTAGATAATCATCCAAGGGGGAACTAATTATTAAATACAAGTGAAGAGAACAAATAAATCAAGGACAATATAAAGAGATTGAGATAAGAAAATTGCAAACTCTTTTATAATGGTTTGGTAAACTATCTACATCCATTCTCCTCAAACTCCTAACCAAATGAAAGTTCCACCATCTTCAAAATTTTTAAAGTCAAAGTCTTCAAACTCTTTGCACTTGGATTCCAAGGTTCTATTGAACCTTTATAACTTCTTCAAGTAATCAGCCTACTTGAATGACTTCTCTCACAATGGATAGGTAAGAATGAATTTAATAATTTCAAACCTAGTAGCAAATTAGACTCTCAATACAATAGGATCAATTTGAAGGTGCACAAGAGGATTTGTAAGTTGAGAATTGAATGTAATTTTGGAAGAGTTTTTGAATGAGAAGAAATAAGGTTTTATTTTATTTTATTAAATGTAGTTGTTTTCTTGCCAATTAATGCTCTAAAACTCTTCAATATACAGTTTTCCAACTCAAGGACCCCAAAAGCCATAATATTGTACACTTAATGCACTGGCAAGTGACCATTGGAGTTCAAACGCTTAATTGGTTGAGCAACTGATTCAATTGATCCTTGACTGATCGTCAATTGGTCAAGGTTCTGCCTTAATCAACTATACACCAACTACTAGAAGTGAGATGATGAAAAAATACCCCTTGACAAGTCAAGCCAATTCCCCTTGATTGATTGCACTATAAAATGCTTAAACAACCCGGTTTGAGGTTTGTTAATCTTCTTTTAGGATAAGTTTAGAAAGTTTGGCTTAAAGTTACAATTTAAAACAATAAATCATTAATTATATTCTTAGATAAAAGTGATATTTTTAAGTTCAAGGAAATGAAATTAAAGCTTTAAGCGCATGAAAACAATTTAAATTCAAGTACACCAACAAATACCATCTTACACAAGGTCTTAGGTTATTTTTAGTCAAGGATCCCAAGTCTTCACACAATATTAATCATTTCCCATATTGTTTGAACTTTCTTTAAATTTTCATATATAGGTAAACTTGAAATACTTGATTGAACCATTACTAATTTTAACCTTGTTTTGTTATCATCAAAACCCTATTAGGAGAACCCTTGGACTAACACAAACTAATCTAGTTTTCACCCAAAAATGGAGTCTCCCAAACTAAACCTCCATCCAATTGATTTGGTAAAACTAATATTTAATTCCTTCAAAAAGAAAAAAAAAATTCACACGTATTTATGCTACATGTACAGTATAATCATATGCAATGTAGAGTAGTTTTATGTGCATGTTTACATGTGCACCATAAAATTTCAGGTTTCTAATAAATTTTCATAGAATCACATTGATGGAGGGTTTTTTGTCCACGATATCCAACAATATGACATTACCTTTTAGGCTTGCCCCCGGTCCCCAACTGATTTAGCTGTAACATCAAGTTATTATTCTCTGCAATGCAACAATGAAGACGACAGCATACATAGGAACATTTTATATAAACCAGGAGTCGCCATCTCCACTTTTTTATTCAGTCTACTACATTGTTATAAACATACTTCTTCATGCAGTTTCTGTAGGAAATTCAACAGCAGTCTTGAGAAGTTATTCACCTTAATTAATTACAGCTTCACATTATTAAACCAAGATGGACAGTAGAGGCTTTGGTCATATTATTCTATTACATATTCTCTTCCCATTTGCTGGATAGGGAGGGAGCAGAGATGGGCAACCACTAGCCAGAACCATACAGTAGAGATAGTTTCTACGGATCTATGACCATTGGCCTCAAGTCTTTAAAGGAGTCTGATATCATCTTCTGAATTCCGCCTCTGACATTCTATCAGCTTTGATTTGGGTTAAGCCAGTGTAGTAGGACTCAAAGAATTCCTTGTTCTCCTTATCCAGTTCATTCCACACTGCATGCATAAAAAAAAATTAACTTACAGATGAGGATAGACAATGAGTTTGGGGGTTGAATTGGAGAACTCCATGAGTCAAAAATGTACATGCATGCAGGCATGGGAGAGGGTTCGTAAGGTGGCTAGCTAACCAGTGGAGGTGATGACTGGTTTGATGCCTGCATGTTTGGATAGGGCTTCCATGCACTCTTCTTTACTCATGTTGAAGATAAAACACTTCTAGCTCTATCAGCTGTTGCACCTACAAAACACATACAGAACAGCGTTAGGAGAATCGAACATGAGATCGGATAAACATGCTATGAGTTAGTTACCATGTGAATGTATGAGGCAGCAGAGTCCCCCATAATGGATATAGTCGGCAAACCTTTAGAGAATACTAACAATTAATCTACTAACTGCTTAAGTAGATAAGTAAATGAGCATCTTGAGTTGAGTATGAAAAACGAGAAAACAATGAGACAATTAGTAGACATATAATCAGAATCTTGTGGTATGTTCCTACCAGATGTATCCCCCTCTGATCCCCTTCCTAATCACCCTCATAGCCCGATTCAACCACAAACCCCACCACAGAATCCTGTGGTGTCTCCCCTACCAAATGTAACCCTCTCTGGTCCCCTTCCTAATCACTCTCAGTGCAGCACGTAACACCACCTTTTTCCAACTGAAATTCCATTTTCTTTTCTTTTATTCTTTCTTCGCCCACTCACCTTAAGGCCTCGACCCCACGCACCCTACGCACCCTATTCAACTCCTAACCCCCCCCATCCACCTACCTAGAACCTCTCTCTCTCTCTCTCTCTCTCTCTCTCTCTCTCTCTCTCTATATATATATATATATATATATATTTGATTAAATATGAGATTTAACTAACCAAACACGGTGATAAGTGTATGTGAAGAAAAAATTTGTAAATAAAAAAACAAAGGATAAAAATTAAGAAGGATTCATGTAGAATGAGATAATAAATTAATAAAAATAAATTTGATGAAAATTATTTTTAAACCATTTTAATTATAAGTTAAACCATAGTGAACCAAAGACTCACTTTCTTATCCGGTCTCTTTCTTTCATCTTTATGTGGTGAAAGGGAAAATGTTAAGTTACTGAACAAAATATTTGGATTATTGAATGTATATGGTGAGATTTAGGTCATTGACCAACAAAGATATAAACAAAACGATGTCTAAAAATATATACATAGCACCACCTTATTACTGATATCAGTGATATCTTTTGACTAAAGATTGAAAAAGAGCATTTTCATATTGAAATAAGACCCATAATAAAATAACTAGTAAAAAATCCAATTTTATGAAAGGACTATCTTTCTTAGGCAAGCTTAGGCTTCATGAGCAACCTGCTACCATCATAACTTCAGGTGTAACCTTGTACCACACTAGTCTTAAGGGATATTTAAAACAAAGTGTGTTTTCCTCTTAAAATAATTTAATTTCTACGTACTCTTAAAAGTAAAAGTAAAATTAATATTTATTCAAGTCAAAGGTAGTAACTTGACATTACCTTTGATATAAAATTATATAAAATCCTAGCTATTTTAAATTGAAGATATTAAATTTGAAGTTCATGAATTTATATTTTTTTTGTATGCTAAAATACACTTTTATAATGCTCCAAAGGCCATTATTTCTGACCATAATGGTTGCCATCGCATAGGCTCATATTCATAGCTTCGTATTTTCCAACAAGTTAAATGAACATATGACTTTTAACGTATCCGGCCGGTGTGCAGGCACCGGGACCATTTTGCTTCGTTTGATTAAATAAGATTCTCGACAATCTAAAATAAAGACAACAGACATACCACATCATCCATAAGCACATGACACTAAACATATGATGGACAAAAAAGTCCTTGATTTTAAGACACAAAATATACATTGAGAATCCCATAACCATATATATATATATATAAAGGAAATTATGGACACGGGAAATCAAAATCGTATATTGTCATTTATATCTGACAATAACATGTAAATCAAATTAGAATCGTATAATGGCATTCATATATTTGGCAATAGTGTGTAATCTACATGAAAACCTAGTGGTGATAGAAGCCTATAAATAGAGGTTTCCTCTCCTTAGTCTATTCATCCCAAAATTGGGAGAAAAAGAGTAGTATAACTCTTTTAGTGAAAAAGAGAGGTTCTCTTGAAAGTTAGATAATTATTATTTTCTTAGGTGTAATTGGGTTTTGGGTTTGTAAGGAGTGAGTGTTTGTAAACACTAGTGTTATTTTTCTCCGTGAAGATTTGTAGCAGTTCCGTGGACATAGCCTATTTTAGAATGAGGCAACACTTAAGAAAGTTTTAGAAAAATGAAGCTTGTATTGCACAGAAACACTTTACAATACTTGGAAAGCTCTCAAGTGTATGGTATCTTAGTCAAATGAGATCACCGTTTATTTATAGGCATCAAGGAACTCTTTAGAACTCTTAAAGTTCCCCACTATTTTGGAATTCTTTAGAATACTATATACAAAAGCTATGTACATGTTATATACAAGAGTTCTCATGAAATCTATAATATTCCACACTACTTTGTTTTCTCACATCTATGTGTGGATGTCTCTAGGCTTCTCAAGAATTATCTACATTCCTCCATTAGTAGAGATGTATAGATGACTTCTAGATGATTTTAGAAGCTTCCTGCTCCTTATAAAAGGTCAAGTGAGTGATCATTTGAGTGGATTGTGACACTTTCCCCTACCTATGGTATAGACATTTTTAACATTCCTTCTACCTGAAACCTTTCTATTTGCTCTTGAAACTGCCATAAAGCATCTGCAAGCTCCCAACTAACCTTGTTCTTTGGTAATCCCTTCCATTTGACTAAGTATTTGTCTTATGACAATTCGATCTACGATGATGTACATGTTTTGTTTCCTTATCGTACGAGGTTACGACAGCTATTGGCACCTTTTTTTATATCCCATGATCGAGATCATCTTTATCTTCATGACATGACTTCAAGTAACTTGCATGGAAGACAAGATAAATATTTAACCTAGGAGATAACTACACCCGATAGGACACCCTATTAATTCTCCGAAGTATAGGGAAAGGGCCTTCATATCTCCCCATTAGGAACGACAATAAGGTGAGCTTTTTCGGGTACCCATTTCGTCCCTAATAAGATGAATTTGAAATTTAAATAAACGAGTTTAGAATAGGTTTGAGATTTTTAAAAAAAACTCAGGACGAATTCAGAGCAAGTTTTGGTATTATCTTGTTCCACCTTACCCTAATTATATATAAAATTTAATTTTAAAAATTAATTTAATTTAATTTTTATTTTCTTATATATATAAAATAAAATAAAATACTTTTCAAATAATTTATGAAAATGATAATATTTTAATTATTTATAAAATATATTTATTTTAATGTAATTAAAAAAATTAAATAATTTAAAATAATTAAAATAATTTCAAAAAAAAAAAATGTTAAACAGGCCTAAACGAGGCAAATATGAGAATTTCCCATATCCACCTTCCCCCTCCCCCCTCCCCCCTCCCCCCTCCCCCAATTTTTTTAATGGAATGGGAATAGGAAACATTTTGAATCAACAAGATGGAGTTGGGATAGAGGCGACCCATCCTGAACTCATCATGTAGTCATCCCTACTCCTCACAAGGCCTTTGTGTATTGGCCTTTAGGATTTGAATTGTTAAAGAAATAGCTTGACAAGTACCAAGTCTCCAACCTGGTAATCAATGTGATGCCTCTTCTTGTCAGCTTACTTCTTGATCGTCTTAGGGGTATTATCCAAGTATGAATGAGTCATGTCAACTTGCTTTTGCCACTCTTTAATGAACTAGAATGTCACTAGACTCCTTCTTGTATAGCCCATCACTAGGGTTTGAGGAGTCAATGGTTATTACCCCATAACTAGCTTAAAAAGGCTCTTACTAGTTACCTCACTTCTTTTGTAGATTGTAAGATAATTGGATCACATCTAGCAACATAGCCTAATCTCTTAACACTCTCAAAGTGTCTTAAGTATAGCTCCAACAAAGCATTCACCTTTTCTATATGTTCATTGATCTATAAGTGAAAACTATTAGAAAAGTGAAGCTCTAAACTCATCATCTTGAAGAGCTTCATTCAGAACTTCTCAATGAAGCATGAGTTGCAATCATCAATGATGTATTTAGGCAACCCTTATTACTTGACCACATGCTTTAAGAATAGTCTTGTTGTCTTCTTTGCGATGTAGTTAGTAGTGGCTACTATAAAAGTGGCATACTTAAAGTACTTGTCCACCACCATAATGATCGAGTCATAGTCTTCCGACTCAGGCAACCCAATGTTGAAGTCTATGGTGACACTCTCCCATGGTCGCTCGAGTATGGGTAGTGGCTCTAATAAACCTCTAGGAATTTTTTACCAACTCATGAGGGTTGGATCCTTTTCATTTGGTTTATAAGGAAACCTTAGTTACCATTGAGCTATGTATGATTTGTACTCTTTTTTGCTCCCTCTAAAATAGATTATTATTCTTGTGCCCCCTTTCTCAACTTATTTTCTAATTCTGCCACTGCTTGCCACTATACTTGCTTAGGGTTCAACTTCTTTATTGTTTGGAAGTAGGTGGTGGCGATGTTATCTATCTTGCATCCATATGGTTGTCTACATGGCTTTCAGTAGCTATTGCACCCACAATAGAGCAAGTGGTCATCCACATGTGCTCTAGCCCAATAAATTTGATAGTTTGAGCAATTTTTAGGCTTTAAAACATTCTTTAATCAACTCATATGAAATTGCATTAGCTTTTATCTAAGACTTAACCAATTTAAAGAAATATTTTCAAGTTTAAGAGCACTTTGGTAAGTCGAAAATGTTTGTAAGAAAACTTAGGGATTTTCATGAAAAACTTGAGGTTCAAAGATCTCTTAAGCTAGGTAGGTCTTTTCATTTTCAAAATGATTTTCATCCAAATATAAAAGTATAAAACCAACTAAAAACTAATGGATGAATATTTTGGTATTGTAACAAAAATATATCATTTTACCTTAATGCACCTGTCATTTTACATAAAATATTTTAATGATAAACTTTTTTATGATTTCTTTTTATTTCCTTTTCTTTTACTTCATATATTTCTTTTTAATGGTTCCAAGAAAATCCTATTGTTTATCACACTTAATACAACCATTTGATCAAAACTTTATTTTATTATTATCAAAACTGAAATTAACCAAACTTTGGTCTAACAATAATGACTAATGCAAATTTATTCATTAATTTTTGGGGGAGGCTTTTAAGTACAATTACAACATAAAAGAGAGTAGAAAATTGACACCATTTGAATATTGAAACAATGCGTGCATCTTCCTCAAACTCCTCTTGTTTTTTGATAGCTATTAATGGGACAAGCCACTCAATATTGTTAATTAGATTGAGTCTAGATTAAAAAAGTGAAGGAACCTAGCCTTATAACATTTTTTTATGTATAGGATATTCCATAACAAAACACTAGACCTATGCAAAGGCTTCATATCAAGTAATTGGGCCAATTTCAAGTTATAATCACAAATTACTAATTAGGTTTTTAGACAAATAGTTAAGCTATAGTGGAACTTGTTTCCACAAAATAATAATAATAATAATAATTGCTTTAGTCCATTCAATGATTATAAACAATAATTGTACTTATTGAAGGACTAGCCAAAGGCCCAAAGGACTGCCTAAGCCTCATTAGGAGCATCCCCCCTTGAGTCTGGCCCGAGGCCACCTAATCCAAGATAGGAGAATCCGGGCCCGGGCCAATACTCGGCCCATTTACATACATACCTATGCCTATGTTCTTTTAACAAGACAATAGAAGTAAATCACACCAGTGTCTAGATAATAGGAATAAACCCTACCACAATTTCAAACAAAATCAATCCACTACTCTAAAATCGAAACACCGTTTGTCTCGTCTATTAAATTCAACATTCATAACTACAAAAAAATCTCTATAAATTAAAATTAGATAAATTAATAATTTCTTTTAAATAATAGAATTTGCTGGTCCTAATTCTGACCAATATACCAAATCAAAAAACCTTTTAAATACATAAGATAATAATTTATTTAAAAGTTTTTAAGAATCCGAAAATAAATAAATTACTAAAATAAAAAATCATAATACAGTAAGTAATCTCAGTTCAATTCTTCCTATTTGTCAAACTCAAATCAATTTTGATATTAAACATGTTAATAATAATTTATAGTATATTGAATTATGCTATTTATACCGTGACAGGGGTTGGGTTTGGGAGGCCCACACAAGCGAGTTCTGCAGAAGTAAGCAGCGTCAACACTTGGCCAGCCTTTAACCCCCTCCCGAAATTCTTACGCATCGTAGAGAAAGGCGCTGCAAGCTGCTCTCACCGCTTGCTTTGTTTTCCTTACTCATTAATTTAAGGCAGTTTGAAGAATGAAATAGAACCCATATTTATAGTATTCAAGTTCTGCATGACTTTTTTCACATTTCGATGTGGGACAATAGGAAACCATAAATTCAGCCGCAAGAGTACAACTACAGGTAATATTTTATGGGGGATTTATGGATTGTGTCAAAAAAAAAAAAAAAAAAAAAAGGGGAAAGTTGTGTTTGGAGTCGCCGATTTGAAAGTAATATGAAAATTAAACCCACAAAAACTGGAATATGGGATTTGACCGTTAACGAGAAAACTATTATTATTCTTATGCAATATATACTGTTTCGGTTAGCTATTTCAAAATTGCCTTCAAACGAGATATGAAAATGAAAATTTTCTAAGATCGGGTTAGGGCAAAACAAGAGCAAGTGATAGAGATTACTTCAAGTTTTAAATATTTCTCGAATCTAGTGCTTTGTGAGTTTCAGACTTTATAACTTCAAGTTTCACATTTGAGTGTTTATTAAATTGCGCACTGACCTACTGACATAGAAGTCGATGGCTGCTGACAAGATAAACTAAAAGGCAATTTTGGAATAACTTACCGAAACAGTATACAGTACACAAGAATAATAATAGTTTTCTCATTAACGGTCAAATCCCATATTCCAGTTTCTCTGGGTTTGATTTCCATATTACCTTTAAATCGGTGGCTCCAAGCACAACTTTCCCAAAAAAAAATTATCCATTATCGAACAACTTAAAGACCGCGTTTTCGTAATTACCAAACGTTGGAGCTCACAAATTAGAGAACACGTTTTCCTAATTGTCAAACTTTGGCCAGGATATTATTGTATTCTGCGCAGACAGAAGTTCTATTCCTCTTCTGATAAGGTCACACCCAAAAGATTTGTATATCCATTACAATGAAACAAAATGGATATTAAATTTTTGAATAATTTAACTTTTTATCAAAATGTAATAAAAATATTTTAATAAAATTTATAATTTTATTGATTATTTTTAATTTTTTTCAAATAAATGAATATAAACAAATTAAAGGAATTTAAAATCATTTTAATAGAAAATTAGATAAATATGATCGAGTAATTAGAATTTCAATAATTTTAAGTTAGATTTTTTAATATAGATCTTTTTGGATAAAATTTCAATTATTTTTACCATTTTTAATGTTTTTTAAATATTTATATAAATTTTGATTAATTTTCATTTTACTGATATTTTATTTTTTCAAATTTCTCTTCGATAGTTACTAAATTTCCGAGTTGTACCTCAAATTATGATATTTTTATCCTTGGTCCAAACCACTTGATTGTTACAGCAAGAGAGACCAATAAACGAAGGCAAAGGTGCAATTTCAACCTTAAATACAAGAATATAGCATTATGATCATGAAGTTTATTACATGCTCACTGTAAGAAGCCTAGTTACACCGAAACAATCAGGCAAAAGAATACCGGAAAATGTGTATATAATTTCAGATATAATCACTTTTTTAAAAGGCAATGCCATCACAAACTTGCAGGAAAGCAACAATTTTCAAGATTTGCGAGACAACAATGGCTCCAATTGCGAATCTGAATCAGCGGGAGTCGAAGGAGCTTGATCTCCGGACTCCAATTCGGCTTGTGAGAACTCCTCCCGTCTCTGTTTAAGCAACCGCTGGAAGAGGCTCGGTTTATCCTCCTCTAGTGGCTCTGCTGTCTTAGCTCCTTCATTTATGCTTTGCACATGTTGAAGGCAAACTTGAACAGCGTCATGCACCCTTACAAAGTACCACTCCTTACCAATCAGCTCCACCAAATTGGCCTTTGCTAGGGTCAGCAGAACTTCACGGTTTGGATTGGAAATGGCAATCTACAAAGTAACACAAAAGGTGGGAAAGTACATTATAGTTTTGATCTTCAGAGATTTAAATAGACCGTAAAATATTTGAATCGCACATTGCATTGAATGGGTTTTCAACCTGGATATCCCGTGATTTGTACTCGTGATACAAGTCCTTCAAAGCTTGAACGGCACTGGAGTCTACATATGTAACAGCTGCAACAAAAGGAAAGGAGAAAAAACACTTAACAAAGGAGAGGGACTCAACTGCCATCAGAATGTTATTTTTATGAACCTTAACAGCAAACTTCTCACATTAAAACAAAAAATAAAAACATGAGAAGTAAGGAGACTCTACATGGGTACAATAAATATTTCAAACCTCAGAGATCATCCAAGAAGATAATGAGCACATCTAGAAAACCATATTACATGTCTTCAACTAGCAAACCGTATTGAGGACCTAACGTGAAGCCCTGATACTAAAAGACCTTCCGAGAGAATACTTACGTGACATCTCTAGAATCACAAAATAAACTCTTTCAACTTCTGGTCCACGTCTTGTAGATCCATCGTTTTTTATTTCATATTCCTGTAGCCTGGCAGAGAACAACTCAATAATTTAAAAGTTATTATTTAATTAGGGAATTATGAACTATAACTGATATTAGAAAAATCATACAGTGCAATAAGAAAACATCAGGTGCCTGGAAAATAGCAATGTAAGGAAGCACATCTTTTCACCTTTCTTTTATGTAACTTATATTTGCAAAATAAATGGGTGCATCAATCCGAACAATCACAATCCCATGGTATGTATAAGCTTCTGGATATTGCTGAATGTTTCTATAAACAGTGGTGCCTGGAAGACGCCCCAAGAAAGCTGGAGTAATGAACAGATTGCAGAACAATCAGAGGGAGGAGAAATCAAATGCCAAAATAATGAAACAGTAAGCCATATATTATTACAAAAAGAAACTCCACCAATATCAAGCTCTTAGCCTAGAGTTCCAAAAGTTAATAATTAAGTGGTGTCACTGTGTCAGGCCTAGAGACAAATATTTGCTAAATCTGATGGTCTTAAGTTCAGAGAAGTGCGCTCTAAACCTGAGATGCCCACCCGAAAGAAAATCCCAAGTTAGATTGAAGGCACCAAGAGGACAAAGAAAGCCAGAAAAAGGAAATGAATGATATTAGAATTCAAGTTTCACAATGTAACCAAAGAAATTACTCTCCACAGGGGTGAAACAGGATAACTACAGCTAATGCTAAACATTTGGCACAAGGCTTGGACAAGGATGATAATATGAAGATGATGATGATGATGATGATCACAACAAAAAATCAAAATTATTAATAGGCCAGATAATTAGAAACATTAGACGTAGAAACAACAAAACAAGCAATATGCATAAAATGTTTTAAGTAATAAAGTGCAGGAAGCAAAACTGTTTTAACACATGTACAAGCATAAACATTTTGACATAATGAGTCTCACTCACCAATACGAGGATTTGCTGACTCATGGATGACAAAAGCAAGCGAAGCACCAACCTACGATTTCAAAAAATTTCAGAGTCAATACGATAAGCTATATTATGCTACGAAGGTGTTATCATGCCATCCCACAGGAGACATTAATGTACTATCAAATATGCAAGGCACTGAGCTTCGACAATAATGTACAAAAGTCAGTCCAAATGTATGTAACATGCTAAAATTTAGACACTGAAGTTAGAAGTGTTCCATTATTGACCATTTAAAAAAATGAAAGAAAATACAAAGGATATCATACAACAGATCAATAAGAGAGAGAGAAGAGGGGAGAGAGAGTATAATACCTTATATCCCTTGATGAAGTGTGGAATGGAGAAAAAGAGGAAGCTAGACACACTTTAAAGTAGTCACTTCCAAAGGCTACAATCACACAACGGTGGGACATGGATTTAGTTTTAGAAATTATGGAGGAGAAAGTAGAACTATGTGTGGAATTAGGACTGAAAAGACTAGTTTTATGTGGCTTGTGTGGTAGAATTAGGGGTGAGGAGATTTAGGCATTTCAGAGTTAGCAGTAGTATACAAATGTTGGGCTATGGTTTATCATCCAACAAAAGGTTTTAGGGATAAACTAAGTCTAGGGAAAGGCTGGTTTTGTTGATAAGTTGTGCACAGCACTGCTAATTGAAGATGAATGTTAGAATCTCTCTAAGGCCTACAAGAAGTTTCACCTCAGAGAGAAATTAATTAAGTCTAATCACTAAAGGAGTGAGAAATTCACAGAGGACTTATTTTTTGGCTGTTCTTTGAATGTCTGTGTGAAACTCTCTAACTCAAGGAAACTTTCATACTTCTACCAATGAAAAACTTCCTAAACTCAATAGACAACACACCTTTGAAAGACAAAAGGAACATCTTCTAGACTATGATCGTTTCTCAGAAACAGTGAGGAATTTGGATTCATTTGATTATCCTTTCCATTCTTTCCAACCATCCTCAAATTTTCAAACAGATCAGGAATAATGAATAAGCTATGATCCCATTTGGCTTAACACAAAAAATTTGATACATTAAACATCCTAGTAAACTTGAAATATTACAACTGAGCATGTGTTTGGACATGAATGTTCAAAGGGATATCTGAATAATAACTCCTGAAAATTTCACATGTGTTGGATAATGATCAATCTTATAGTAGGCATTAGCATAAACTGCTTTAAGTACTTACCCCAACAAGGACACCAATCTCAATACCAAGGAACAATGTCATAGTGCTGGTAAGGGTCCAAAGAAGAAAATCTTTCTTATCTACACGCCATAAAAAAATAGCTTCATCATAATCCACCTGAAATTATAAACATAACAAAGAGATTGAACATCGCCAAACCAATAAAAATCACTCTTATGGATCAACCCAAGTAAGTTACTCAATATATGAAAATAATGGTGGGTAACAGATTTTATTACTGACAAAGCAGTATCTAAAAATTTTGAAAATAATGAAGTAAGAGCTTCATTGCTGAAATAACAATCACTAAAATGACCCTTTTGAAGCTCTCGTTTTAGAGCACAATCCATCTAATTACATGGAAATTGCCTTTGCTCACTGATCAGTAGCAGTTTCCACTTCTCAACAAGAATGTCAGTAAATGAATGATCAGGGAGAAGAATATATATGATATTCATGAATATGACTTCTTCAAGGAATAAATTTTCCACCCACTAAACAAGGTTATTTTGTGCTACACAATAAATTTCAATCAAACGCTTAATCAGCTGTTTAAAGCAGAGAAATTTAAAAGGTTAAAACTGGTCATAGGTGCTTAAAGAAAATCCAAAATTGTCACGACATTCCATGCAGTCAAGAAGTAGCAGTTTCTTTATAAGTACAAGCTTGTAATTCTGTTCAGCAAGACAATTTAATTTAAGCATAAGACCTTGTGCGCTTCCTCTCACAGTAAAAAGGTTTAAGAACTCAACCAAACTAAAAAATTTGATCTTCAGAGAAGTGATGAAATATAAAACCTACAAAAGGCAGCCTCAAAAGTGGGTTTCATAAGTCAATGGCCATATAAATTTGTGCAACTCAAAAGTTATCTCATGTACCTTGTATGACAGTCAATCAATGGTCAGACAACATGCAAAGCTAAAGATGCAAATAAAATCTAGAACTCCTTAATCTGAAATTTTTGTAAACTCACCAAACCCATTACAGCTGAGACCACGATGGCAGCCAGAGCACACTGCAAAGGTGTCAGAAACCATAGACCCATAGTGAACATCACAAATAAATTCAGTTCTAAAATTTTAAGAACTGGAAAACTCAATAAAGGCAAAACTGAATAATAGCTGCAATGTTACTATATCCAGTGATCTAGATTTACCAACTTCTTAGGCCATGGATCTCAAAGTAATGATCAGATCATATTTTGCGCAAGAAAAGGTGTTGGAAGTTGAAATTCATAGGACAAGTGGAAATGGTAGTATTTGCTATGCTATCAAACCAGGACTCTAACATCATCCTGGATTCATGTAAATTTCTACAAGAAAACAAATGCCTCAACATAGAAAAGAGACCTGGGGTATATCTGTAAATAATGGAGTCAGAAACAAAAGAGCACAGCCTATTATGATTCCTGTAACAATTCCAGATAATCCAGTTTTTGCTCCGCTTTCATGATTTACAGCCGACCTAGAAAAGGAGCCTGCATAATATTCAAAAATAAATAAAAGAACCTACCTTTCAAAAACATATCTTGGTTATAAAAATTTCCATGAAACACTAGATCCTGAAGGATTAAATTAATGCTTTGAGTTAATCTCCACTACAGGTATGACTGATGAACCTCAATTTGCAGCTCAGCAAACCTCAAATAAATCTCACCTGTCGTGGGGTATGCTGAAAAGAACGAACCACAGATATTGGCGACACCAAGACCAAACAACTGTTCACAAATAAAGTTAGCCGATTAGCAGTTCCTTTAAGATAATGTCATGTAGTAAGATTGCTTACTAATCAAAAGAATGAGAAGACTTATACTACATCTCAGAGCCCATGACTTGGTTTTCTTTTTTAACTATAAATATATTGTTTAAATTTAAAAATTAGTGACTGATTTGGTATATGGCTGCTATTATAATTTCATGTCTTTCTACTATTTTATAGATCAAGAGATGCATAGCTGTGATATATGCCACCCAATGACACATAAAGCACATGCAAGAATTTAAAAGCCACCCACATTTTTTTGACTCTTTGATACTTCCACATAAAAATTAGACATTTTTAATATCAATATCACCCAAAGAGGAGACTGTTCGCTGAAATAGCAAGTGAACAAGATAATTGAACTACATAATTATCAGAAAGAAAAAAGTGAATTGGCAAAAACAGGCATTATATAAAGAAATCCCCCACACCCTTGTGATAGAATACATTCCACTGACAAGTCCAGTTTGAAAACTCCTTCGTCATTTAATGCAAGCTATACCATTGAAATCATTAAAACGCAGGAAGATATAACAAGGAATATGCTTCGATCAACAGGAACAGGGTGAAGAGACCAAAGATAAAATTCTCAACTTCTAGAATAAGGTTTTAACTTGAAAAATAGTCAGTTTTAAATGAGGCAACCAATAAATTTGATCCCAATTTTGCAAACAAACATGCAAATTCAGTCACAACATTCTAAAGAAAGTTGAAGTTCTATCCAATGGTAACTCATTATGGCATTCTAAAGAAAGTTGAAGCACTATATTGAAATGAATATAAACGTTAAACATCCAAATTCCTACCCAAGCACCTATAGAGGGCTAGTTGGATTTTGGAGTATTAGCAAAGTGGAAAAAAATCGGGTCAGACCTCATGGAGAGGGACAATTTTATCTTGTTATGAATGACAAAAAGGAGAGCATCTGAGGGAGCGGGAGCTATTTGTATTGTAAACAACTCAATACATTTTAATAATGTAAATTGAAGATCTTCAGAACTTTATCAACTGTTCCCCAAAACACATCATGCAGCACACTGCCAAGTGCCAAATATTCGGCTGGTACAATTTGCTACAGGTATGGAAGACAGATTATGAAATGACCATGTTCTATAATAGGCAATTTCTATTTTACTAGTGTTAAAAGAGCACGATATACATTTTGAACTCAAACCCTATAAGCTTAAGATTTTAGGAAAATTGGTGGTTCAACATGGTATCAAAGCCTCATCCGGAGGGAGGTCATGTGTTCAAGCCTCACCGCATATTTATTTCCCAAATTTTTTGTGTAATCCCAAAAGAGGCTAATTGTGGTTATTTGGCTATGGGTTAATGTATCCCTCCACTTATGGGTGCGGGGTCATATGTGAGGAAGTGTGTTAAAGAGTATAATCTGTAAACTCAAATCCTAGAAGCTTAAGCTTTTAGGAAAATTTGTAGTTCAAAAACTTGGTATCACGAAATAAAGCAATTAATCTTCTAGGAACTATTATAGCCAGGCATGCACTTCCATTTTTACAAAACATGCCTTTTTTTATAAGCTCATTTTTCACAAAACATACCTCTTGATTCGAATCCAGCTCATACCCGTTCTTCGCTGCCAATGCTTTGGCAATCCCCACAGATTCCTAGAGTCCAAAAAATAATGTTGCTGGATAGATTATCATAGTTCAAAGTACAATAGTGAAAGATTTGAAGTAGAGTGGTCTACATATTTCCCTTACCAATATAGCTACGCCAGTAATAAGAAGTGCAGTCGGAATCAAATCCTTCGCATACCCAAAACTTTTAGGAACAGAAAATTTTGGGAGGCCCTGAGGTATTTCTCCAACCTAAACAATAACCAATTTTTTATAAGCTTTCATTGTCAATAAGTTTTAAATGGTAAATTGTATTACTCAGTTATGATTTCAAAAAAAAAAAAGGCCAGTTAAACAAAAACTTAGGCCAATAAGAATATTAATAGACAAAAAGAAACAAGAAACATGATGGGGTAGAAAATTCCTTTTCTCCAACACAACATGATAATAATGATAAAAACCCTTAAACCCCAACTATTTGCAGTCCACTCCAAGAATTTCCATCAAGCATTCAGCTCTACTTCAAACAATGTCCTCCATTAATTTAAAAATGGTGATGCCTTTTCTCACTACCTCAACCCAAGTTCTTTTCATCTTTCCTCTGGTCCTTTGAAACCCTTGAATATTCATAAAATTATTTTTTTTTGGAAAAGGACAGATATTGAAGTTTCTTTTCCATTCAATTTCATCTTGTGGTGAAAGTTCTTTTAGCTCCAAAACCAAAGGGGAAAAAGGAAAAAAACAAGGAGAACACTTGGAAACCCACTACAAAGTGATGAACAAGGGATTTCCAATTAAAACAGTACGGTGGTAAACCATCAAGAAGATATGTGCTCGTACGAGCTTAAGGTTCCAAATAACAAACAGGAAGGCCGCATATGACTGTAGAATGTGTAGGATACCATCCTCTAAGCCAAGGCACGACTAGGCATCTAAAGATGGTCCCTTGAGTGAGAAGTATTTGAGCTAGAGACTATATCATCAAGTAGATGGTCATATCCTCGAATGTGGCACAAGTGTGCTTGTCTTTGTGTTGAGCATTATTCCAAAAAATAAAACTAAGAAGCTATATATTCCTTTTGTTCCTTTTTGTATCTTTACTAATAGAAAAATATCATAAAATCAAAAATCAAAAATCAAAAATTTTAAAATTTAAAAGAATAAATAATAAAAGAATTTTTTTTTAACAAAAATTGAAACTAAGAAACACTGCTTTCTAACATGTTGGAAATCCACAGGAGGAACCCTGCCCCCTAACATGTTGAAAAACCACAGAAGGATTGCTTATAGTTGCAGTATGGACAACGATGAACTTCATGGGTGTTAGAATCGCTAACTCCCGCTTGTGAACTGTGATACAACATTTGTGGCTTGCAGACAAACAACCAACAGAAAATAATCAAATTTGTCATCTTTAGTTTTAACTCTTCTGAAGCATAAAATATGATAGAGCGTTTTGATCACTATATTGTTAGATTAAGTAAACAGTAGTTCAAAGAAAGCCAAATTCATGTTATACTCACCACAGAAATCGAAGATGGATGAAATATTTTCACAAAAACAGTGCCCAAGACAACTCCTGTGAGGGGACCTCCTGCTCGAAGGAACCGCAAATATTTCCTTGTTTTTCCCTAAGCACAGGAAAAAAAACTATGACCAAAATCTAAAATATTGTTATAAGAAGACATGAGTATTTAATTCACTAATGAAACAATGAGCTCATACCAAGTGCTTCATAACCAGAAGAATTGCAAGAATGATAGATCCCATTACGAAAGGAGGCCATGAAAACTACAAAAGGAAAACACCACCTGTGGTTAAAGAAATGAAAGCAAATAAGTGAAACCCCAAGGCAGGACACACTAAACAGGAAATTAAATACACAAATCTAAGTAGGGCAGTTCACAATTACAAATAAATGCAATATAGAACAGTAAGGAAATGCTAAACCTGGATACATGAGAATCAAATCAGAAGTTTACAATGCATATTCCAGAGAATAGTATCAAAGGATATCAATCAATATAGAATGACATAGGAAGCATTAATACTGGGAAGCACATGAAAGGTGCCAAAAATCACACCAATAACGATAATGCATAGGTGAGCATCTGCAATGATAAGCAAACAAGGCTACATGACCAACTAATTGCCATGTAAATTGCACTTTGCTCATTTTAAATAAAGAACCAAAATCCCTTTCCATTTTCTACTCCTTTTCTTCTCAGTTCCATGTAAAAAATTCTATTTTTTAACACAACTGTAACTTTTTTCAGGTTGAAAACAAGGTCAGAGGGATTTGATTCCACTTCTTTTTTCTTTTGCTTCATTCCAAATCTGTTTTTCTTTTCTGTTCTGCATCTGGTCTTGTAATAAAACCCCTTTTTAATTTCCCAATCCATGCCCAGTTTTTTAATTCCACGTCCCTTTTCATTTCCCACTCCACCTCAGTTTTTTATTCCACATCTGGCTTTGTATGATGATGATGAAGGTCTTTTATTCCACATCTGGTTTTCTGGTTTTCCATGATAGTAATAATAATAATAATACATCAGGTTTCAGTTTTCTGGTTTTCTATGATAATAATAATAATACATCAGGTTTTTTATGATAATAACAGAACACCTCCGCAACCTAAAAATTTCAGGGATTTCTATTAGTTTGGAGTACAACCAGGTATGTTTCACAGGTTCCAAATGTTTTATTAATTTGTTCAATCATTGTCTCAGAAAGACAACATTTTGTTCTAATAGCAGATTCTCATCATGATTGCATATGTGATCTGTAAATGGATGGATTGAGAATCAATGGTGATTACAAATTGTAGTACAAGGATGACAGAGTCTTAACACATGTATTTAGGTTTCTAAAATTTTCTAATCCCCAAAAGAAATCACAACAGTGTCACAAAATCCTATCCAATACAGATACACTGATCCGGTATCTCTTAGGGACCAAGTACTGTTTTGAACTAGATGAATCACCATACATAATGCTGAAGGCAATACTAGCAAAAGGGTTCTACTTCTACTCATTGACCATCTGCACAAGCATATGGGAAACTAATAAACAAGGTTGCTCTAAATAGAAAATTTTCAAATGTTAGAAATACTTTAACATTAGGCATCAACTTTTGATTTCACATCAAACTCATAGGATTACCAAATCCTTGATATGGTACCTTTTAAACCAGTAGAAGAAAATTCAAATGCCGTTGAACAGGAAAATGAAAACATATGGGAAAATTACAATTGGAAGGATCTATAAATTAATCCTGCAAAGCATACCTCATCTGCTCCGGCTATTATACTCTCAATTAGAGGCACAATTTTGCTAGTTCGATCTATATCATATCCCAGGAAGTACTTTGCTTGAGATAAGGCAATCACAATTGCTGAAGCTGTCGTAAACCCAGAAATCACAGAGTGACTGATGAAACGAATAAGCCATCCAAGCCTAGAAAGGAAAAAAGGGTGCATCATTTTCTTTCTAAATGACATCACAGAAATTTGAGAATAATTAAAAGGTAGAAAATATGCAAATTTCTAGTACAAAGAGTGGTCAATGACTAAGGTAACTCCATCTTCCTCCAAAGAAACAAGGACAAGCTAGATGCTAAATGAAAAGTCCATAAACAACAATCAACTATAACATTTTGTCCAACTTGAAGAACACATTATCACTCTTCCAGATTTATTTCTTAAAATGGCAATAGACTTCAAATGATAACACAAAAATATAGTTTCATCTGCAGGCTTTTTTCCTGGCCAACCTTATTTTTGATAAGCAATAATATAATTTTATAAATATGCGTCAAAGAACAATGCATCAAGTTCACAGAGCATATAGAACAAGCACCAAAAAAATGAAGCCAAGGACAAAACAAAACTAGAGTACAAAAAACAGCTCTTTCCTTAACAATAACCCAACCAATCAACAAAATTAATTAAAGCCATTGAGCCTTCACCTATGTACAACTTTACCCACAAAAAGAGATTACTAAGGAATATACTCTTCAAAACATGGAAAGGCTACTCCTTATTCTCAAACAACCTTTGATTCCTCTCATTCCAAATTGTACAAAAAATGTATAAATGAATAGCTCTTTGGACCTTCTTTCATCTTTTTCCCACAAAAGATCCATGCCACCCTTAAAGAGTCTCTATCACTATAGTAGACAACACTAAGGAACACCAAACAAAGAGAAGAGCAACTGCCAAAGATTGTCTTGGAACAATGGAGAAGAATATGATCAATCGATTCTTCTTCGACTTTACATAAGAAGCATCCTTTAACCAACATCCACCCTCTTCTCTAAATATGATCGAGAGTCAACACCTTTCCTCAATACGCTTCCCGCACAAAGAAACTTGCTTTAGATGGAACGCATGGATTTCAAATGACCCTTGCCAAAAAAAGAATTAAACTCCCTGACTCAAAGGTAACCTAGAGAGACTTCACGAAGAAGGCATCATTCCTCAAATTTGTCCACACCATCATGTCCTTCTCTCTATTCACCACCTTACCTTGTAGTGTAGAGAAGAATCGCTCTACACTATCTAGCTCCCAATAATTTAGATGTCTAGAAAAACAAGGTTCCAATAACCCCTCTCACCCGTCTAGCCCCACAAATCTGCCACCAAAGCCTCTATTCACTGGACCAACTTTATTGCTAACTTTCTCATCTGTTTTTTGGCTACAGGTTCATAAACAATAATCACTTATAATACTTCCCAAAATTCATTGCTTAAAATGACCACAAACTTAAATAGTCACATAGAAACATAGTTTCATATTAAAAATAAAGAAAGAAACAAAGAAAAGAAAAGGAGTATAAAAGGAAAAAGTATCTTCAGTCCCCCACCCGCCAAACCCCCCCCCCCCTCTCTCTCTCTCTCTCTCTCTCTCTCTCTATAAAGGACACTCTCACCTGCTTTCACTTTGCAGAGGATATCTCCTCCTATTATATACCCATTTCTTGTTCTAATGATATTTTTTTGACAAACAAAACAATGAGTGTCTCTTGAGAATACATTTTACCTGATTGATTTTGATTTCTAAAGTTTACAATTTCTACTTGGAAACAGAAAAAGTAAAGAACTAAAGGGTAAAGCACTTTTGTTTGGGAATCCATTATATAATAAATAGGCACCACACTCCTCATTGTATAACTCTTTAATGTCTTTTTTCTGCAAACTGCTGCAATATAAATCAAATATGAATATGTATGCCCAGTTCAAAAGCATAAATTTATATAATCATGAGGCATGGAGTAGCAGTATCACTGAGTCAGAAACAACATAAACAACCATATATTCACATCATGGTTAAAGTTGTACTAAGACAGAAGACTAAACTAAAACATGAGGTCATTTAGCTCGCAATCAAATATGAGGACATTGCTAACATCCACTTGAATTTTCTAGAAAACTGCCTCTGAGGATGACATCTACAAGTTCAGTTAGATTATTGGATTGGGGCAACTTGACATGCAAAACCCGTTGCATCATGCAAGGATTTCCTCAAATATATTTAAAATAGAAAGTTCAAAAGACATTATAACAAACTTAACTTTAGAACCCCTTACATGATGCAAGTTTTTCCATGAAGAAGAGAGGATTAGTGGAAGTACCTCAGGAGCCCCATTATGCATTCCATTATGCCAACCATAAGCGCCAAAAGTATTGCTAGTTCCGTGTATAGTTCATCAGATGAATCAACAATTTTACTTAATACATTAGAGACCAGTAGTGAAACCAATGCTACAGGACCGATTGCAAGCTGGCGAGATGACCCAAATATTGCATACACAAATATAGGCACAAAACTGGAGTCTGTCTTAAAAAGGACAAATAATAATAAATGATTCAGAAAAAGAGGTATAAATAAAGAAGAAAAAATTAGTAACTCAAGTACAAAACAAAAACAGAGAAATAATTCAATAGTTAAGCAGCCACATCATGTCAATAGAAAAGGCTATAAAGCAGTTAATTAGGTCATCATCCATCAGCTGCATTGTGTCAGAAGAAAAGGCTATAATACAAGATAATTGGGCCATCATCCATCAGTGGGATGCTGATGAAACCACCTGTATTGAATAATGATCAAAGATGGGTGCAAATAATAATTGGCAGAATCCCATCTTAGTTCTAAATCTTTCCAAAACTTGATAAAAGATGGGTACATATTTAATTTGAAAAATTCCGCCTCAATTTTAAGTACCTTTTGGATATCTGACCTACAAAACAATTACATATTAAAGAATTGAATGGGCAAAAGGTAAAAACTCCATTTCCAAAAGTAAAACAAAATGCAACAGATGCTCAACTTCACATTGTGATAGGATTACAAGGATATACATAACATTTTCCCCCTCAAGATACATATAACCATATAGATTAGCAATGAAATGTTCTCATGAAAAACTTACAAAGTCCATATATTGGTTCAAGCCCAGCTAACCTTGCATAAGACATTCCCTGGACATGCACAACAAACAATCAGCTGCAGAACATATTTATTCAACAATGTAAACAATCACGCTATGTAAGTTAACCTTAGATACCCAATCCTATTTGATGAAAAGAAAATTCACAAAAGTTATTTCAGGAATTCAAGAAATTCCAGATTGATTAAAGACAGTTAAAATAAACAAGAAAACATGATAGAAAGGTGTATAGAAATTGTGCCAAATCACTCACTAAAATTGGAAAGTAAACTTACCTAATTGTCAATAATTTAAATTGGAAAGTCAATTGAATCAAATTAGTAAAAAAGCAAGTTGTGATCCCAGCACTACAATTAACATAGAGTCAGAAATCTCAACTATTTGAAAAGGGCCAAAATGGTGAAAAAGAACTAACTAAAACCTGAAAAGAAATCAATCCAATCACCAACAAATAAGTGCTTGATGCAACCAAAACAAACCAATGTGCAGATTCTGATCCCTGCACTACACTTACCATGACCACTTTCATCAATTCTCAGACAATTTCATGCGTCTCCATTAAAAATAGAAAAGAAGAGTAACTATAAATTGGAGAAACTGGTGTAATTATATGTAATTATAGAAGTACAGAAACCCAAAATCTTTGTTTGGGTGCGGAGAAGATGTATGAAAAGAAAATAAATTATGACTGTCAAAATTTTCATCATTACGCTACCCATAAAGAAGAAAATTTACTTTAACTACAATAATTTGGTCTAATCGACTCGAATTCTCATTTCCCCACAACAAAAAAGACAGAAAATGTACCATCAAAATTGAGATATACGTATATTTTCCCTGTCCTCAGCAA
Organism: Vitis rotundifolia; assembly: GCA_030254885.1. Lineage (NCBI taxonomy): Eukaryota > Viridiplantae > Streptophyta > Magnoliopsida > Vitales > Vitaceae > Vitis > Vitis rotundifolia. The sequence goes on from CM058163.1 coordinate 2,250,904, forward strand.
TCAAAGATATCTCAACAAAAGAGTGACTCAGGATCAATAAATGAGGGAAAAGGAAATTAATTGTATGGACGATAAATTATTCACATTTGGAAAAACAAAAGTTAAATCAGATGGCCCTCGATTGAGTCAAATACAACTAAAAAGCCATTCCAAATAACTGTCTCATGTTCTCAGCATCCAGAACTAGAAGACACATCTCAGCAAAAAGCAAATACAACCAATGAATTGAAAACAAAAACAAAATCCCTTGCCCTCCGTTTGATCTCCCAGAAAAAATAGAGAACTAAGTTCCTTACTTAAGTTATCTGAATTCAACATATCTTCTTTCCTTTACATTTCCGCGAAACAAACAAAAAAAAAACTCATTTCCTTCACTTTCCCACATTTTCTCAGCAACCATACAGACCACGCAACGAAAATTGGAACCGAAATGCACCTGAGGGACGAGCATGACGCCCACGGTTAAACCGGCGGCGAGATCGATCTGGAGGTAATCCCTCCACTGGTAGGTTCGAATCCATCTGGAGCAAGGGACTAAAACGTCGGTCCAGTCAGTGAAGCTCATAGCCTTGACCTTGGACCGCCATCTCGAAAGCACAGACCACGACGACGACGACGACGAAGAACTCGAAAACGACGTCGTCGTGGGATGCTGCAGCTGAATAATCCTAACAGGGCGGTTCGGCATATTGGAGGAGGAGGTCGAGGTGGAGTAGCGAGAGAGGTTGCGGGAGCTAGAGGAGGCGTACGATATCTCCATGCGCACCCCCGGCTCACCGCATCAAATTCCAGCCCGTGAAAAATGGTGAAGTCGTAGGACTTTCTGGGGATATGAAGTTCCCGGACTTCTATAAATGAGGTGGAATATCGGGCACGGGTCTCGTGGGGTCCATTTCATATTTATATTCAACCTTACAAAATACTAATTATGCTCCATCCTCCCCTGCTCAAAATTTTAATATTTTGTCCCCATCATCATGAATTTGTATGTGGATGTGATCACGTCCAGCTTCACCCCGACGTGGCGCAGAGGCATCGGTGGGATGGGATTAAACGATTTGGTCAACACGTCAAAGCTATGTTTTTCGGAAAATACTAAAAAAAAAAAAAAAAAGTTAAAAAATTAATTTTTTTCTTATAAAAAAAATTAAAAAATATTAATCTTACAATAATAAAAAAATCAAATAAAATAAAATAAAATAAATTTAAAAAATTACATAAAAATAATTTATTAAATTTAAATTTATTTTCTTCTTTTTATTAATTATGGAGTGTTTTTCCTAATCGACGTTGCTTCGAAAAAGGTGAGGTTGACAGGACTCAGGAGCGGATCACCTCGCAAGTCTTATCTCTACTTTTTCTTTTCGTAGAGGGCTTTCCTTTTGAAAAAGATGCAACCGCCGGGTGAATTAGGCAGCACCCAGAGTGGACTTTTTCTTCCTTGGCAGGATTCCCTTTGAAAAGGGTGCTATTATTTGGTGAATTTCTCTAACAACCACCGTGTTAGAGATCCAATGTTTAACGGGCCTTTACGTTCGTTGGCTCATGCGAGCCAAGTGGTCAGTCCAACACGGCCATGAGCCCGCGAGTTAATCGTGTCATATGAATTCATCTTCTTTTGTTAATATTTAATTTAATTTTTTAAATCATTTTATTATTTTAGAAATTTTTTATTAAGTGAAATTATTATTTTTTAATTCAAACATCTTAAATAATACTCTTTTTATTTTTATAGTCTATGTTTATAAAGTTTGTAATTATAAAATTTATAAAATTTTTAATTTTTGTTTTTAAAATGGAAAAACAAATATATTAGAATTTATTATTGATCATAATAAATAAATTAAAAAGGTTGAAATATAAAATAATATATACAGAGAAAAAAAATATACATAATTTGTGTTAGTGTCTCATTAAAAATGCGTTTAAAAAGCATGTCTAGACTTTCTAATATTTAAAAAAAATTATCTTTTAAAATAAAAATTAAAAATTATTTTTAAAAATTACTATTAAATACACTCTAAAATTCGTATATACAAATTAGTGTCTAGCGTTAAAACTCATATACATGTCATAATTTGGGGTTGGTGTCTCACATTAAAACTCATGTACATGTTGTTCGGGGTAATTTGTGTTGATGTCTCGTATTAAAACTCATACACGTGTAATTGAGTTACAAGTCACAAAGTTCATTAATATAAGTCGACTCAGAAATGACACGTGAGTATGCTTTTGACCTAAGTCAAAAATAATTTAAAATTGTAAAAAATTCAAACCATGTTTTAGTAGAAAAATTAAAACACGCTCGTGCTTATCACCTACTCCTCGCACCTACCTGGCCACGAGCCGCCTGCTTCCCTACCCACCCACCCGGCACTAACAGTCAGCCCATCTAAACTTGTCTAGCTCACAAAATGGCTGAACCCGACTGATTTCCCCCCTCCCCTTGTGTAACCAATAAACGTTGTTTCACAAAGTAGAGAACACAACTCCATTAACATACTAATCTGTTGGTCAGCACCAAGTGGAATGTATCATCTGCATATATTCCATACATACAGACGCATTTGCATATGACCCTTGCTAATCATATGTCCCCACGCTGATTAATTCTGCTGGCCGTTCAGAAGAATTTTAGGGTGGGAACGTGAGAAAAACGACAGGAATGAAACAGGGAGACTTCCCAGCTACGAGGATGTTTGTGCATGCTCGGGCTTGTGACTGTACTCATAATCAAGATGGACAAAGGCACGCTCGATCTCAGGTAGGAGCTCGAGCTTCACCTGCAAGGATTCCCCAATGTCATGAGCCTCTTGCAGTGGCATGTCTGCAGGCAGGACAATGTCGACCTCAACGAAGTAGTGTGACCCAAACGTGTAGGCTCGGACTGTATCAATGTGCCTTATGGCTTTGTGGTGGTTCCAGCAGAGGTATGTGAGTTTCTGCAGATATTCTGGTGCAGCTGTTTTTCCAACCAGGGAGTTTACATTTTCTAACACAGTTAACGCCCATGTGCGGATGGTGTACAAAGCCAGCTGCAGCAAGCAGAAGTTTACATCAGTGAGTGTGCAGTTTAACGGCAGAGTTGAAGGAAGAAGTAGACCATTCGTGTATTTTTCAAATACTTGCAGTCAGTCTAATGGCAGAGTTTAAAAGAACAAGATGGCAACATACACAGATGGCAACTTTTGATAATAGCCTAATTTGTATGTGTTTAATGCCTTTTGATCTGAATATATAAGAATTTTTTATCTTTACAAATCCCGTTAGTTGAACCTTACAAGAGGTTGGAACTGATTCTGATCAGTTACAACCATCTCCAAGTAACATTCCACTACCAGGGGAAAATTGGGAATTTGGGGAAAGCAGGAGAGAATTTCCACTTACAATGATAGCTCCAACTGGGTCCATCCAATCGCTGATATAATTGGCAAGGAGTACAGCAACGAGGCCAATGATGTTGGTTATAACATCAAAAAAGTGATCCTGGGCGTATGCTTTGACAATCTCGTTAGTGAAAGCGCGGCAATAAACAGCAAGAATGAGTTTTATCAATGTCACTGAGAGCATAATGCCAACTACCCATTGCTCTTGCTCTCTGGTCAAATCAAATTCAGCTTCCTGGGAAAGGACACATTATTTATATGACAGATTGATAACCATTAGTTCATTGTTCACAAATGAATTAAAGTAAAATTCATCTATGAAAAAGGTTCCTTCTTACACTAATATTGAATTAGATCAGCCACTTACATCAGATGATAGTGTGCGTACTGACTCCAAGATTATCTGCAGTCCCAGAGTTGCCATAACAGAAGCAAAAACAAGGATTCCCTGCACATCAATGGTGATTCAAGGCTTCACTAACAATATCACAACCCAGAAAAAGACACTTTCCAGGATTCTAGAAACCAAATACTCTATTTTTGCAGCACAAATATGTGTCTGACAAGCCACCAGATTCAGATCGCTAGATTCCCATCTGGTTAGAACTTGAACATGGTATACATAATCCAGAGTAACAACAGAGTCAACAAGTATCCACTGAATTAAGTATACACTGTTCAAGTTCCAACCAACAAGTATCCTGCACTTGAGGCCTGGGTCAAGTGGTAAATGGTTGGAGAGGGTTTGCGAGAGGTTCTAGGTTAGTCCAGGACAAAAATTTACCTATCAAAAAGAAAATCAAAAACAACAGAGCTGACAAGGATCCTACAGGAAATTTGGAATGAATGCTAAAAACAATCAAAGATGAACAGTCATAAAGACCTGGCTAACGAATAAGCAAAGGATGGGGAAGGGAAAAATTAGTGTCCATACTCATCTGATTTCCAATGTCTTTAAAATGCCGTCGATTCAAAAACCTAAGAGGAATATGCAATGCAAGGAAGGTAATATGATTGAAACATATGCAAATAAGTAGTCATTCAATTAAGTGAACTTGTCAAGTTGCATGTATAACTACATAGGTTTATATGAATTTGGATATATGCATCTGATCACTATAATGAATAATGGCAGAATTACTGACCAATGGCTGCATACGTTTCTTTCCAATGGGGTACTGATATGGGTTTGGTGTTTGCATGGAAAATGCCGTAAACCACAGGATGAAGCCAGAAAGAAGATCAAGAAGTGAGTCCAGTGTAGAGGCAATGATGGCCAACGAACCACTCCTGAAGGATGCATAAACCTTAGCAGCAAAAAGAATCATGTTTGCAATATTTGATATTCTAATGGCTCTTGTCTCACTTCGAGCCAACTTTTCCTTTTCCTCCTGACAACCCAAACAATTACCATTTAGTCTGAGGCATTTGGATTTTAACAAGATCAAGAACACACTACTTTTAAAGAATAGGGTGATGGCCGATGGAAAGTATGAACCTGTGTCATTCGAGGAATATATCCATGCTCTGCCAAGGCGTCCATTTCATTAAAGCCCTCCAGCATTTCTACCTGCTGCTGATAATACTCAGCCACATCATCTTCTGGACCAGGAGCTGTCAAACAAAACAATTGATATGAACATTGTTTAGTCTCTTGGCACGCTAGCTCTAAATATCCCATTCATCAACGTGTGTCTATAGATTCATTTTGTTTCTGTGGATAAGCATATTCACTAAAACATGCCAAATTCCTTCTTCTTGTGTATTACATAGTTATAGAAACCATAAACTAGATTGTCACTTTGGTCACATGAAATCCTGCAACAAAAAAATATAGCCAGGTTTTATAATGGTAATGTTTCCCTTCTAATATTTGACATGACTATAACAGCATAAGTTATATTGAGGCTACCTGAAGAGTGGGACGGTCCTGCTGTTCTCATCAGTGTAAGAAATCAATACAATTACACTTCCTGGAAGGGTTTTCAATCCTTGGGCCATAGCTGTTTAAATTTTTCCACACTAGCATCTGTTGTTTTAGTTCAAACATACATGTTCACAAAAACAACTCCACTTCTTGGATGATATAAGTTGATACCAAATTTCATTAAATCCGAGAAAACAAAAATCTTTACTCATTGAGCATACCACAAGTAGTAGGCTTATTAAATTCTGCTTCTTCAATTTTTCCTTTCTTTTCTTCAAATCTTTAAGAACCTTGTAAAAGTTTTTTCTTTCTTTCATTCCTCTCATTTTTCTCAACACGTATTGGTGGCAAAGTGATATGTAAAAGAAAAGTTAGCCAAACCGATGCTCAAAGCATGAATTTCTCTAGACAAAAGAGAACTTACAAATCTCAATCTTCAGGCAAGACTATATACTCATACAGCAATTTGATTGCAGATTCCAAAAAAGCTTCCAATCTTGAAGCTACTCAGACTCCAATAATCAAATACCCACCTTCTTCCACAAAGTATTCCTCTCGTACCCACTCTGAACCTTCACTTTACCTTCTTTTCAGGTATTTCTAGAAAGCTCACTAATTTTTCACTTCTAGGGTACTCTGATATTAACCATATTTCTTCCAAACAATCAAAAAGACATTAAAATAGGCTAAACCCATTAACCCTTTCTTCCCCAAATCAAGAAGAACTACAATAAAAGCATATCCGAGACATGTTCGTACAGATTTGATTCACACAAATGCAAGGCCGCAAAAAAAAAAAAAACCCTACCGTGGAAAGATGATCCAATATAACCACAACAGGAAAGAACCAAACAACAGTGAGGACAGAATATTTCCATTTGAGATTGACACCAAAGAAAAAACGTCAAAAAAAATAAACAAACAGAAACAGAATATAAAGGGAAAGCAACAGGCGCACTCAAATTACCCAAAACTCCAAGACAGTCGTGGAGGGTACTAGGCGGCTTTTTCTCCTTGTGCTCCGACAACTGAAAGCCGTCGAAGTTCAGCCGCCAGGAGCGTTCGCCATTTGTGGGCGTTGGCAGGAGGAGGAGTTCCTCGGACCCGTCGAGATCGCGGTCGAGTATCACTGGTTCCACCATTTTGCGGCGACTAGGGGCGTATGGTATAGCTTGAAAATTTAATGGAAGCTAAGGGGCATTTTGGGGATATGTTTGTTCACGTTGCTGCGGACGAAGTAGGCTCAACCTCTCGAACCAGAAGAAGAGGAAGGGGTAGTGAAAAACACGAAAAAGGGAACGGCAAAAAAATGAAATTGTAACTTGGCCCCTAAAATTTCATACTATCTGCAAAATATGCCAACAATGTTCTTATAATTACATAACAAGCTTCTTAAAATATTAATTCTATACCTTTATACACTTTCCATTTTTAATCTTTAAAATAAAAAATAATAGTAACAATATAGCAGAATTCTTAAAGATTCATATTTAAAAAATAGTTAGTTTAAAATTTATGGTAAAAATTAAAACATAAAAAAAAAAAAAAAATTATTTTAAAATTTAAAATAAAATAATTATTTTGAACAAATTAATATCGAAAGAAGTTCACATGACTTTTGTATAATTTATTTAAAAGACATGTCATTCGAGAGTTGTTGATTTCTCATTTTGTTTTATTACTTTAAATATTAAAAAAAATTTAAATAAATTTTAAATATATAAAATAAATTAATATTTTGTATAAAATATTACATTTTTATACATTTTTTTTAAATGTAGGAGTATATTCAAATTATTTTAATTAATTTTAAATATTTATATATATATATATATATATATATATATATATATAAGTTCTAATTAATTTTAATTATACTCGATTTTATATTACATTTTTTGTGGTAAAATAAACATAAAAAAATAATTTTTTTTTAACAATTTTAAATTTATTTAATACTTTACTGATTAATTTGGAATAGCATGAGTGATTTTCTTTAATAGAGTTTTTAATAAAAATAAAATTAACATAATCACTTATCACTATTGAGACTAAAGATGTTTTTTCTAAAAAGATTACAAAAAAACCTCCATACTTTTAAAAGATAATATAATTATCAAAAGGAGATTCCATAGTTGATATCATAATTGCAATTAGTTTACGTAATAAATTTAATAATATCAAGATTAAAAAAAAACAAGAAAAGTTTAAGATTAATTTGGATACATGTGTAAATATCAAAAATTTTAGTGCATTAAATTATCATAAGATTGGTTTTAAAAATTGTGTCTTCTTGATTTAATAAAGTTTGGACTCTACAAATAATGGGTCACACGTGTATTTTGACACGGGACATGTGACAAATTTTGGAAGCTTACAAAATTATTAAAATCAATGAACCAAATTTTTTAAATTAAGCAACCAAAGCTTAAGAGATTCAAAATTTAATTTCCTAATTTCATTTATGGGGTGACTTTCTTTCCATTAAGGACACTTTAGATCGGTAAAACAACTCTACATGAAAAAAAAGCTCTCACAAAGAAAAAAAAAGTTTCGAAAAATCACCTTATAAGTACAAAAAATTGTAAAAAATTTACACACTTGTTTTTCGTCTTTCAACAAGGTCATTTAGAATTAAGTTACTTCAGGTCCTTAATTGGCTTTTAAAATAAAGAAAACACTTTCATAATTTTATTTTTAGATTGTGATCAAAGTCATTTGAGAATAAGCCACTATAGGCTCTTGATTGACTTGAAGTTATACAAAATATCCCTTTCAAAAAATCACAAAAGAATAATACATATGTTTTTCTCCAACCGACAAAGTTATTCAAGGATAAGTCACTTTAAGCCTTCAATTAACTTTCAAAATTAAGAAAACACTTTCATTATCTACTTTTGGATCGTGATCAAAGTGAAATAATCATAGGAAAAAATATTATTTAGTAAAAAATATTAACCCTGAGATTGTACCTCACAATTATTTATTTTAATAAATTTTTATTGTATTATTTTTCCTATAATTTTGCTATTTTTATAGGATTTCTCCAAAATTGTGTATACAACATGTTCTATTTTTTGTTTTTATAAGGAGAAAATAGTCACTTTTATTAGTATATTTTATTTAGTTAACAATTTTGTTATTTTCTTATATAAATTGGTCTGTACTATGTTTGTAAGTTTAAAAACCATTTTTGATAAAAATTAAAATTATGTTTTATTTCAAAATTTGTGTTTGATTCTAAAAATAATTTTTGAAATATTCTTTTGGTAAATTTTAAAATTTTGTTTATTTGATTCTAAAAAAAAAATTTAGAATATTTTAGAATTAGGAAACTACTTTTATAACAAAAAAAAAAAGTGTAGACTTTTATGAACGTTAAGGTTATGTTTGGCTTCTGGAAAGTATCAAGAAAAAAAATATAAAGGAAAATAGTTTTCTCATATTTGATTTTACTATAATTTTTTTTTAGAATTAAATATAATTAAAATTAGTTAAAAATTTATATTTTTTAATTATTTAATATTTATATAATTGAAAAAATTAAGTTAAATGAGTTTAAATAAACATATAAAAATAATTATTAATTTTAAATCTATTTTTTTCTTTTATTTTTTTTTTCTTTCCACTTTTCTTCTTTATTTTATTTCCCTCATATTTTTCCTCAAATTTTATGAGAACTAAATATAGCATTCTTAAAAGTTTGATCCTCAAACTCTCAAAATATCGTGTAATTGATCTTATTTATATTTGTACAAGATTGATTATCCTCCATACATAAATAATCTAAAGAAATAAATTAACATGATTTGAAGATTAATTCAAAAATTACCCATTCACGTAACTTCTATATTAAGGATAAGAATTATTAAAAAAATTTATATTGAAAATGTGATAATTTTTTAAAATTGCTTCATCAAAGTCTATTTTAAAAAAATAAAAATATAAAATAGTTATAACTTTAGAGTAATAAATATTATAAAAAATTATTATTTTATTCAAACAAGTATAAATAAAAATCTATGCAAACAAACTTTATTTATTTACATTATTTTATTTCTTCATGATATACCTATAATGGAAAGTGGAGCCTTATGCAATTATGGAAAAGCTTGGGGGTTGCAAGTGTTCTTACTTATTACAGTGAAAATATCCCTAGTGGGTGGGCTTGCTCTAGGGGTCAATTATAAAAGGCGTGGCTTATCACAGGGCAACGTGATCCCTTCGTTTGAATGACGTGTATGGCGATCGTGGCATTCAATTTTTCCAAAAAAAATTTCAATGATGTGACAAAAGACAGCATTCGTCGTATTTCTCTATACTCTTAGTTATTAAATTATTCTCAAAATTTTAAAAACCCCAAAAAAACAAAAAGCTAAATCCATGTTACGTTTTAAACTAAGAATTACATTCAAACTATAAAAATAAAAAAAAATTCAAAATGATACATCGTTGATTTTGATGTTTCTCCTATCTTTTTTATCGAGACAGAAAAAATGACATTTAATTTTTTCTAAAAAAATTCATAATATTATAGAAAAATAATATTTGTTGTATTTTTTACTTTATTTTATAACTTTTATTTAATTAAATTATTTTTAAATTTTAAAAAATTCATAAAAATAAAAATTTATATTCATTTATTTATATTCTTTATAAATAAGAAGCGTATAAATTTGAAAATTATTTTTATATTTAAAATATATTTATAATTTTTTATATATATGTCAATCAATATTGATTGGTGTCAATTTTTTAATTTAAATATTTAAATTGATTTGTGAATGGTATTTATATTGATCGATCATTTTCGTATAAGTTAAGTTTGAGATGACATCTATACCAATCCATCATTTGAGTCCCACCAATATCATTTTTTAGGTATTTCTAAATGATATTGTTTTCCTTTATTCCCACGTTCTCCCTACCTGACCTTATATTTAGGATAATTCATGATTCTGTATTTTGTAAGGAAAAATCTGATGAATCAGTGGATAAGTGCTGAGGTGTACCGAGACAAATCGGAAACAGAATGATTTGGGCCACATGATTCCCCTTGTTGATGGGACCCACTCGATTTGGAATCTTTTCGATATAGGATTCCATCCATTCAACTGTTCCCATCCTCCTCCGGAGTAGGAGTTCCTCAGCGAGATTGATACGTGTCAGAGGTCAGCAAGCTCCTGAAAGAAGGGCCAGTGAATGTCGGACTAATCCGCTCATTCGTTATCAAGCCACCCAATCATATTCACACTGCTGCGTGCTTCTGTGAGCCTGCGTTTGGGCAATGCGAGGCGGCTTAGAGATTGAGGGCCCACCAGCACTTTTTCGGTACTTGCATACTTCTCTACGGAAACCATGTTTATTACCTATTTTACCCCCCACGGGCCAGAAAAGAGGAGAACAATTCAAATTAAGGACGCGTTTGGATGAGATGCTGGTAAAAGCACTCCTTAAAATTACTTATAGTATTATATATATATATATTTTTTAAAAAAGAATTAGTTGGTTAAAAAAATGAAATAATGAATTTAATTTTTTTATATTTTTATTTGAAGAATAAACCATTTTTGATATAACTGTTCTCGACTATCTTAATTGTTTACACATAGTTTTAAAATAAATAATTATTTTTACAAGAAAAAAATAAGAATATTTTTATCAAAATGTGATAAAAAAAAAGGATGGAGGATTGAATTTTTAAATTGAGTTTTCAATTACCCTTTTAATTAAATAATTATTTTTTAAAATACTTTCATGGAGATTTGTTAGCATTTGATTATGAATTTAAAAAATAAGTATTTTGATAGGTTTTTTTAATAATATGATATATAATAAAAAATATTTTTTAAAAGAAATATCAAACAACAATTTTCTTGGAAGTGATTCAAGTTTAAAATATTTTTTAATATTTAAAAAAGTTTTCTTTATCACTGCAACAATACCTAAAATTGTTTTTTATAAAAATATTATAGATTTAAAATATTTTTACGAGAATCACTTTCAAAAATTTTTTAAATGTTAAGATAATAATGATTTTAAGTTAATGTCTAAAAGCCACGTCAAATGCATTTGTTCTATAAAATGTTTATTAATCTCCATATAAGCTGGTTTTATTTTGGACTTTTTACTCTCACTTTCAAATCCAAAAGTATTATTTAAAACTTGAGTAGTTTGCCTCCAACTTTACCTTTCCACCATAGTTTGAATATTTATGAGAAAATTAAGAGTAGTTTGCTTGGAGTGTAGTAGCCAAGATTACATCACTATGAACTTTTCTGCCTTCTAATTCTCATGCTTAGAATCACTTTTGGTTGCTGGTTTTGTTGACCCATTAATGCATTTGAATTTTCCTTCTCAAAGAAATTTTTTAAAAGTGAGATCACTCCATAAAAGTCCTTCTATTCATCATGGAGTAAGTGGTGATTTGAAAGGTAAGACTTTTGAAGTATATGGATACCCAAGCTTGAAAGGAGTTGGTGTAGAAGTCATGCTAGTGGGAACTAAAAGAAAGAAAAGTGACAACAAAAAATAATAAATAATAGCAATGAGTATCATGAGCAGAGAAAGAAAATTTTCTCTCCCTTGCAATAAAAGTTGTGGTTTTCAAACATTTTCTCTCACTTCTACATTTTTCCATCCTACTTCATGGCAACCTTTTCTTTCTAAAAGGCTTATTCATTTTTCTACACTTTTAAAAGTTCATAGGATCCCACCTACCACTCTTCTTCTTTATTTCTTGTTTTTTTTTCTTGTCTTTTTCCCATTTAAATTTATTCCTTTGCCCTTTTTAATCACACATTACCATGTGTTCTTCATTATATCCACTTTCTCGAGAAAATCAATTATATCAAACACTCTTTTTGGATTGTATGAGTTTTTAGTTCACAAATATCCTCCAATCCAATCATTCTCAAAACCAAATCCCCTTAACTTCTCAAGAACCACAATAAATTTACCACTATGCTACCAACCCAAAGCCAAGGGTAATAATATACCTTACTTTTTCAAGAAAATCAATTGTATGTATAGCTTTCTTTTCCAAATTGTATGAGATTTGTTAGACAATTATGTACTAATCCAATAATTCTTATAACCTAATCCTCTCAATTCCTGAGAACCATGACAATTCACCATAAATGCCACCAAGCAAAAACCAAGAATAGGAATTGATAAGCTACAATTATGGATCTACTCAACCCTATCTTGTAGTTTCTTCTTTCATATTTTATTTTATATATAAAAAAAAAAATACAACAAATGAAGCATAAAAACACGATATCATGAGGCAAAACAAAAAATGAGTAAAGATAAAAATAAAAATGAGGAATACAAACAAAAAATAAAACTCAAAGTAAAATAAAAAAATAAAAACAAAATACAAAGTTCCACATCATACTCATCGAAACAAAATTAGTGGTTTACAGCTACGTAATACAAAATAATGTAGAAGTTTAAAGTACATCATGGAGATGCACTTATGTTGTGGTGAGGCAAGACCGTTCTTGGTAAAAGGGAATTAAATAATGTAAGAGTTTAACTTTTATGGGATGAACTTTTATTTTTACTTGATTTACTTGTCCTATTAAAGTTAACCACATCTAAGAGGAAACCTCTCATGAACAATGAATATAAACTTTTTTTTGTCTACTTACAATATATAAAACTATTAGATAAATGTATTGTAAGTAGACAAAAAAAAGTTTATATTCATTGTTCATGAGGGGTTTCCTCTGAGATGTGGTTAATTTCAATAGAACAAGTAAATCAAGTAAAAATAAAAGTTCATCACATAAAAGTTAATCTGTGCCATGAACTTGAATAGTGACTACTAGGACCAATAAGAAAATACTAGCTTTCTCAAAATCCAATTCTAAAGTTTACTCAACATCTTACTACAAAGAGTCAACTACATTTGAGCATTGTATGATATTAAATCGAGATAGATAATTTGGGTCTGTGACCTACTAACAACTGCATATAGACTCCTAATGAATTGATGTCCATAATTTAACGATGTATATGCTATCAACTTATCAAGGCTACCTCTTCAATCCTTAAGTTACAGATTCTCATATCATGTGATCAAATGACATACTTTATTTCACAAAAAGTATATGCCAAATTTCACTATAATAATTATTGTGATACCATCAGTTTCATTATTACAAGTCCTTAAGATTTACCTAATAGGATATATTATCTCAATCTCATGAGATGTTGTAGTTATTTTATTAAGAATACTTGTTATCATCTGCCTTAATTAATAGTGACCTAATTCGTAAAGAATATATGACCATCTTAAGGTCTCATTCATAGGTTAAAACCATCAAATATATAAAACTAACTTAGTATTCTCTCTAGGTTGAGAGCTTATACAACATAATTCCTTGATGAATCATGACTACTCGATAGTTAATGTCATGATTCATCTTAGGTCCTATTTAATATGTTACACACTAGTACACTTATCATGTGAAACCATTATGACGATCAAGATAAGTCATCCTTCCAATTAGGAAGTGCACAATAACATCAAATGGATTGCCTAAATCCATGAATCACTTATGAACAACTTATCAATCTTGTAAGAAACCCATGACATGGGCTTTTCGTTCAACTTCTAATGCACCCAAATTATGTATAATGCAAGTGATACAGTTTTAAATGCTCAAGTCAATACTAATGCAAGTAATAAATAAAATAGTGGAAACTCAGTATAACTTTATTACAACATATCTTACTTTTAAGGGCTCTATCTCAACAAGAAAGAGCACAAACATCTTCTTAACATATAAAAGCTTAAGATGGTCAACATGATAAATCATATCAAGTTGAGATCTAGGTGATGTAAAATGTTAAGGACAAGAACCCTAATAGAAAAGTGGATATTATTGGAATGGATTTGAGGGTAAAACTAAAAGAAATGCAAGAATAATTGAATTAAGGGGAGAAAATGCAGTCTCAAACTAGTTTGAAAGTGTGAATAATGTAAGATAATCTTACTATGATTGTTGGACTCAAAATTAGGATATTCACTATATAGGATAAACCAATCACCAATCAACACTTAAATATCAAAACATGTCCTCTGACGTATGGAGGTTATGTGAGAGTGGCTATTAACCAATTGGAAGGATAAGCCCAAAGAAAATAAATAAATAAATAAAATAATAAAAACTAAAAAAAGAAAGAAAGAAAAAATAAATAGGAAGGAAAAAGACAAAATAAGGCAAGACAAGTATTGAATAATAAAAAGGCACCACAAAGGCTAACTAGTAAGGGAAATGAGAACAAGAAACAAAAGTTTACAAAGACTACAACATGCTAGCGAAAAATGGGAGAAACTGATGTTATGAAAAATCCTAGAGAGCTTTTGAAAACTCTTACAATAGTGAGAAATTGGAGTTTAAATACAAAGGCTTCTAAGTGATGTTCCTAGAAGAGGTGTTTGATGGCAAACCATATTGAGGAAATGTAGAAATTTTGAAATTTGAAGAAGTGATTGAACAAACACCAATGTTTTCAAAAGTGACAACAAAACAATGATGAGAAGTTGCTATAATGCTCTTAAATGGAAGCCATACTTGATAGTATCAATGAAATGAAACTTGCCTTTTAGGCGAGGGCATGCATTATGCACCTAATACGAGAGAAGTTAGGTAAGCATATGTAAATGACAAAGGTGTTTGTTGAAACCTATTAAGACTAATGTTGGGGGTGATGGAAAAACATTCCAATTACCTTGTATTTAATTTGACTACACCTTTAGCTTTAATAGACGAGACATGAGCCATGAGAGCCACCCCCCTCTCACCCCCCATGTTCTTTGTCCACTAATACTCAATTATGCAGCTGTCAACAAATGATGTGCGAATGACTATCAAAACCTATCATAAACATATAGTCCAAGGGGAAATAAGTGTAGGACAATTCTAATTATAACAAAAGAAAAAACCATAGATTGTTTCGGAAGTAGGTATATCAAACTATTATTGACTAGTCAAAGATGAATGAATGAAATTTGAGAAGGAAAAAGAGGGACAAAAATGATTAATACAATTGAAATTTGAAGGAAATGTAAATTTGTTTTTAGAAACCAAAAGGTTTGTTTTTGGAAAACAGATTGTGGCTGCTGGGATTCGAGCCCAGGTCTCTACGGCCACAACGTAGAATTCTTACCACTAAACTACAGCCACTGGATGGTGTGGGGCGCTATAGCAAAATTTAATTATACTAAATTACTCAAATCGGCACTGTAGCATCGTCACTTATAAACGGTTTGGTTTTGATTTTAAGTGATGTTTTCGTTGGTCGCTGCTGTCACCTGGAGCGGTAGTCAGCGCCAGCGGCACTCCAGCTGTCGGCATCAGACATCTGATCCACACCAATTGTACATAACCGAATTGTACCCGATCGTCATCGGAACTTTTTCTGCAAATTCATGGCAGTTCCGTACCACTACTCCCCTTTTGTTTTCGTATTTACGTTAATCTGTGCCCTAGGTGTTTCTCTCGGGTTCAATTCCACTTCCGACCTCGATGACTCCCTCGTCTACCTCTGGCCCCTGCCCTCGGAGTTCACGTTCGGCGAGGACGTCCTTGCCGTTGACCCCGATCTCTCGCTTGCCGTCGGTGGCGATGGCGGGAAGTCCGATATTGTCAGAGAGGCGTTTCTAAGATACAGAGGGATCATATTCAAGCACAGCACTAGGTTTTCGAAGCTCAGGGGGAGATCGATGTATGATATTAGCAAGATTAGGATTATTGTTCACTCCGACAGTGAAGTGGTGAGTCTGAGAACTATGTGAATATGAGTTCTTTTAGGCGTTTGTTTGGTTACTGGGAAAACACTGGGATGTTGATCAAAACAAGATTAATTGGTATTGTATTCTTAAATTTTTAAATTTATCTGAAGGCGGTTTTGGATATGTGATCCTGTTTTGTTGAAATTTTGTGCCGCTCATGTTGGACAAAAGAGAAAAAAAAAAATTGAAAAGAAATGGAAAAAGAAGAAAAACCTTGTGCCAGCCTCAATTATTTTCTTGGTGTCTCAGCTCTATGTGCTTTTGAGTGCGTTTTGTTTGTTTTGCAGCTTCAACTTGGTGTGGATGAGAGTTATTCCTTGCTTGTGGCAAAAAACGATGACCATTCAATTATTGGAGAGGCTACAATTGAGGTAACTTAGGACAAGAACTTTTTGGTTTTAGCTCATATATAGTTTTGAACATGGTAGATGGAGACCCAGATGTAAATGTGTAAAAAATACAAAATTTTAAAATGTCTTGGATATGTGTTTAACGTGATTCTTGGTGCCTACTACAGTCTTTATGATTGATTTGGTTATTGGTTAAGTGTTATGCTATATTTGCTTGACAGTATTTGTCCCATTTCCTGCCACTTATGGGATGTGTGTTTGTAGTGATTAGTTCGATCTGATTTTTGCATAATTTCATTTGTACAACCTCACATTTCAATTGATGGAAGAGGGGGAAGGAATAATTAACTGAGGAAGGAAGTGGGCTTTTGTGATGAGTGGGCACTAGAATAGGCATGTTCCAAGCATTTGTGTCAATAATTGCACTTCTTGTTAAGAGTTGGTGCATCACAATGTCGATCTTCATATTTGAACCAGTTATGATATGCCAATGATGATAGTTTTTCCATCCCTTTTCATGTTGTTTTATTTGAGGCCATGTTCATGGTTAGATGCATGTCACCAACAATGTTCCGAATTTCTGATATGTTCACAGTTGAAAGGGAAACGCTTGATTACTCTAATCCATTGGATTTGAATATTCACAAAATAATCATTGATTCTTTAGTTTAAAACTTTCTGCTTCAAGAATGATTCAATAACTACACATGACTTAATTCTTGATAGTTTACTGAATTTTTACATATTAAGATGACTACTTCCCATTCCAAACAATTTCTACTCGTTTAAACACTTAACATCTGGATCCCTTTTGCTTTGGGCCTGCTCTGAGGAGCTTTTTCCTCCATTCAACTATTTATAGAGTCACACTCTCCACTGAATCATCAACTACTATGCCTTTCTTACTGCCTCAATTCTTTTTGGCCTTCCTCTTGTCGGTTCTTGTGGAGTCTCCAACTCATATTAAATGACTCCTCTTTTGTGCCACCTTTAACTGGTTATCTGTTTCTCATTTGACTTTTCTTGTGTTGCCACTCAACTAACATCCATGTATTTTGTTTTTATCTTCTCCAATTGATTGTGTTAACTATTATCTATCATATTAAGGACACAAACAATTCCAGGACTTCTGCCTATAACAAACAATTCAATAATTATTGGCCATTGAACTGCAATAGTTCTATTGGATTTGTTATGCAGCATCTCAACATGTGAGTGCTATTTTCTTTCAGTTAATGAATCTCCACTCTCTCTCTCTCTCTCTCTCTCTCTCTCTCTCTCTATATATATATATATATATATATATATATATTATCTTCCTGAGGAATAGCTCAAGCTAGTCAGTGCAAAAAATCAAATGGTTAAATATTAAATTCCCATTTTAATTTGGGTTTATTTCTGTCTTTTTTTAAGGCATAATTTGGGTTTATTTCTCAAGTCCTTCTAATGCATGCACAAACCTATATAGAGACTTGTGCTTTTCATTCCAGATGGTACTGTTTTTAATATTGTGTTTCTTTCAGGCAAATACTGTCTATGGCGCTCTGCGTGGATTAGAGGTATGTATACTGTATTACTGCATTTTGTTTGATACACAACATGGAACTCATATTACCTAGGCATTTGTCTTTAACTAGTGAAAGGGACTTCTGTGTTCTTTCATTTGGTCTATACTATGAGCCACTTTGGTCCATTGTTCTTTCTTTTGACAATCTTCTGCTGATGTCAACTGATCATTATAAGAGTATTATGTCAATGTCTAGGTTAATCATTGGAATCTTGTCTGACCTTTAGACTTTGATCTCTTTATTTAGATTCCTATCTTGTAATGCAATCACGCTGAATCCTTGGAAATCATTGGCTACATTTACATGGTGCCTAATCAATCTTCTGGTCATAAGAGAGAAAATTACAAGAAAATAAAGAGGAATTGATGATAAAAATGGTTGGATATTGTCATTTTTCTTTATTTTATTTGTTAGGTAGTTTTCGTAGGTGCCACTGTTTAGTGGTCAAAGTCACAGGCTGTCAGGCATAAATGCACAGATTCAAGAATTGAGAGTGGCCACTTCATAGAAAATGGCTGTTGTTAGGATTGTATCAAACTCATCACTCCCAAGATTGGATGGACAAAAGCTCTTTTTCTAAGTAGGTTTTGAAAATGATACATGGATTCTCTTCCCTCATTTATTTATTTAATTTATCTTTCTGTTGTTTTACAGACATTCAGCCAATTATGTGCGTTTGATTATGGAACTAAAACTGTACAAGTGTACAACGCACCATGGTACATCCAAGACAAACCAAGATTTGTATATCGTGGTCTTATGCTAGGTAAGCCACTGTTCTTTTGTCGATCAGGAAATTAAGTTTGCCAAATTTTTTATATTCTTTTTCTGGAATCAACCTTGATATGCATCATATTTTATGTTCTTTTGCAGATACCTCAAGGCACTATTTACCAATTGATGTAATTAAACACGTAATTGAATCTATGTCATATGCTAAACTTGTAAGATATGTTGCTCTTCTCCTGCTCATTTTAAAATTGGAATTTATTGTAACCACTCATCTGATTGTCATCCCATCTCCTGCTTCTCTAATACTTCTGGCTGTAATTCTGATACTGAGAATTACAATCAGTAGAATGTCCTGCATTGGCACATCATTGATGAACAGTCATTTCCTCTGGAAGTACCTACATATCCAAAATTGTGGAAAGGTGCATATACAAAGTGGGAGCGCTACACAGTTGAGGATGCGTATGATATTGTCAAGTAAGATTCTGTATCTTATTTAATATATAAGTAGTGCCGGAGCTTTTAATTGTTTTTAAGAACCTTTTTTTTTAATCAGAAAATGTTTTTAAGAACCTTTTTTTTTTAATCAGAAATTGTTTTTAAGAACCTTCTTCCAAGTATTCTCCAATACTTTTTGAAACAATGAATGGATGTCCATAATGATCCTCAAATGGATTGGATCTTATCAATAAGATTTGTTGGAAGCTGCTATGAATGTAACGAATTATTGATTTTCCAACAGTAGTTGAACCCAAAAAATCGGGACTTATATTGTTTTTATTGTGATAATTTTCATTACTCTTGCTACTAGTTTTATTTTAGGTTTTCTTAACAGAACAGGCAAAGTGAAAAAGAATGCTTTCAGTCGACAATGTAGATAATAAATCACAAGTTTATGTGCACTTTAAATATGACTTTACTTTCAACCAATACATTTGTAATCATCTAATATCTTAATAAAATTTATTCAGTCTTTTGAATTTAAAGAAGATCTGGTTTCCTTACTCATATGGGATCAAATTGAGCAGAGTGATATAGAGTCAGAGACGAAACAGAACTTGTCACTTCTGTCCTCTGAATGTTTGACCTGATTCATGTTTTTTGGTTTGTCTTGGTTTTTTGCACTCAAGATTTCTTTGTTTTCTAATATTCTAACAGTTTGTTTTCTGGTGCATATTTCTCTGGTATGTTTTGATCTGAAGCTTTGCCAAAATGAGAGGTGTGTTCTATCTTCAAAGTTTGTATAGTTTTCATTGGCATGTTCCAAACATTTTTCTTTTTTCAAGGAAGTCCAAAATTCTCTTTAATAGAACAATTCAATTTCAGTTTTAGTTGGGTATCTTTGGGAGTTGAATTGCATTCTGGCTTTAAGATATCTATAGCCGCATATACAATTTTTTTAAGTTGTTCTCCATCATTTATGGCAGGCATCAATGTTATGGCAGAAATAGATATCCCTGGTCATGCAGAATCATGGTAAAACACTTATTTATATCATCTCCATGTCAAAATCATGTTATTCTAGCTGGTGTTAATTTTCTTTTGGGGAAATTGTCAGATTATTTTTGGTTCCTAGAAAGTACTAAGGAAAGGAAAAAAAATGCTGAGGAAAATTATTTTCTCATGTTTGGTTTGCCACAAAAAATACAAAAGAACTTGACAATGGCATCTGTAGCAGGCTAATCAAGACCCTCTTTTTGTTCAATAATATAAAAATGATTCATTCTGACAACTTTGTAGAAGACAATCCTTTTGAAGTAGCGGACTTTACATAATAATAACACAATCATGGTTTTATTATCTCCTGGACTGAACCATTTTGAATCTTCACATTGTCTATCAAACTGTGAAATCCATAGTTTTCCTTGTTCAGTACATTTATTTCATTGGTTTATTGCTCATGGATACTTGTGGAAAATCCTAGGAGTCAAAACAACAAAAGATGAGAAATATTGAAACTTTGCTTCTTGATTGATCACTTGTGCATTTATTTTAGGTAATCTAGACTATCCTTCAATGCATGACATTTCAAATTTGTTATATATTTTTCTATGTAGGGGCACAGGATATCCTGACCTTTGGCCCTCTCCTTCCTGTAGAGAGCCTCTTGATGTTTCAAAAGAGTTTACTTTCGATATGGTTTCTGGAATTTTGACAGGTTAAGCTCCATTAAAGCCTTTCCTTTGGTAATGGTCATGTTTCTTTCTTTTATTTTTGCATTTGCTGCCTTTGTGTGAATAGTAATTTCCTTAATGCACTTGATCCTTGTACTTGAGGATTCTATAAAATGTTCAACCTGATTGATAGTAACCTGAGCAATGGAGGTTTTAATCTCTCCTTGAAAAAAAAAAATTGGTTGATAAAGATATTTTTGAAAATAATTTTTTTATTCTATTATGTATGTTTTGTTTTACAAACTTGCCAACATATTAAATGTCTTAAGACTTGAATTTTTCCCTAAAAGATTCCCTTTTTACACCAGTGATTTTTGATGCATCCATTACCGTGTCACTTCCTGGTTATTAACATCACATGGAACAATTTTAATTTAGTGGATGAAGCACAAATAAGGATAGAGATTGGTTACTCGAGATTCTATTTGCTGACAGAGAATTATGTATTTTCCATGCAGCTGTTTTAGGCAGACACTTTTCTTGCTCCTAAATTTATGATAGAAACCATTCTGTAAAAATAAATAGGAAGGCATGCATTTTGTACCATACCTCATTGGAGGATTTGTAGCATATGTTACCCTGTTACATATATATGATGCTTTTGTTTTTAAATAAAGAGCAATGCTGTCAAGAGGGAATTCCTTTATGGATATAATGTTCATCAGATTAGAGAGAAAAAAACAAAGACTGATCAATCTTCATCCTTGGAGCCCCAACCCTTGATAATTGTAGTTCTGAATTCCTCCATATTTTTTCTCATTAGCCTATGGTGCATCATCTGCTATAGTTTCCAAGGATCACCCTCTTGCATATGTATTGGCATCTTACTGCAAAGGGATACAAACTTGAAGTTAAATGATAATCTGTATGGATGCCTTTTGTGGGATTGATATTTGCATTGATACCCCTGGTGAGGGTTGCAAAGCAATTTATTCTCATTATTTTGCAACATTAACGTCCCCAATTTTTGCATACTTCTACTGTGGAAAGAATATTTATTATTAAATAATGTTTAAGAATAGATGTCATGGAAAAATATGCAACTCATATGTCAAAAAGTGAAAAACTGAAACTTTAGTGAAAGTTATGGTCTTGACAAATTTTGGGTTTGAAGATCACATTAACATGTCAAAGCATCCTTGGCAAAGGCTTGGAATCATTCCTTTTAGCATGTTTCTACTTGTGGTTCACAGGAGTGTTCTTATTTTAATGCTGATTTGAGTTAACTCATGCCAACTTGTACTGCTTGAAAGGGTATGGTGAACCCATGTCTTCATCATTTCTTGGCATGCTTGATTTGCAATTACAGAAGCATTACATTTGAAACTCAACATTATTATCTTATGGGCTTTAAGACTATTGTTATTAGGTTTTTATGAGAAATTAGGTAGTGTGGTAATTATTCTTTTCTCCACTATAAATTACTGACTTAAAGTATTTGTTTTATAGACATGAGAAAAATTTTTCCTTTTGAGCTCTTCCATTTGGGTGGTGATGAGGTCAATACAGGTTAGTATTAGTGATTCTTTTATGAACTCTTCCTCTAACGTGTCTCTTCTATTCTGATTAAAACATTGTGGTTTTCTTTTTACAAGCTTAGATTCTACTATCACTTAATTGAGAAAAAGGAAGAAAAAAAAGATAATGATAATGATCTTTTGGTTTGATCATTCCAATGATCCAAGGGACAGGGTATTTTGGTTTTGCAGGAGTTGGGTTGTGTTATGGTTGGTTTCATTTGGTTGTAAAAACCTGTGATCTTTTATCTTTATGCTAAAGATGCCATATTTTATACACAAGCATGATTGTCCTATACTTTTCTTTCCATTGCTTTGATATTTATCTTGCTCCTGGCATGATCTTGATTATCTTAAAAAATTTTGTTACTGTATCTCTTACTTGAGGAGGTTCTTACATAAAATGATTAATTATCACAAATGGAGTAGATTATTATTCCACTCCTTCACAAATTTGAGAGTTTAAGATTGCTGGCATTCTATGTCTGGCTTGAGATATTATCTAATAGGACAATGGGCATGATAACAGAGGTCGGATACTAACTTGATATCTATTTCATTCTGTCTCTGGCAAAACTTATCTGATCTATTTAGAAAAGGGAGGTGGTTTCTATGAACGACCTTAACCATAATGTATTCGAGAATAATTCACTTAAATGCATGTTACATTATATGGGTGATGAACTCTAAAATCGTAGAGCTATGATAGAGTAATTTCTTGCAGTTTTTAAATCTTCACTTGCTCCAACATTCAGGCTTCTCTGGTTTTGCATTTTTGTTTTTGGCTGCATCCTGATGGTCATCTTTTAGGTTTCATGAAAGTCTAATCAAATGACAACTGATCAGCCAAAAATGCTGCATACCTGCATGCTTCAAAGATACTTTTACTATAAAAAGACTGGCAGAAATGAAGAAGAAGAAATAGAAGAGGGAGAAAAAGTAGTTATAAAATAGGGAACAACTCTAGAGTCGATCCCATTTCATTTTTTATATTTCCATGGTGAAATAACCAAATTTGTCTCACAATATGTTAACAAAACCAATTCAGATACGGATCTTACATATTGATTCTGAATGAATCTGCAACTTTGTATGTATAGACATGATTCTCTTGCCTGTTTTACTAGAAATATTTTATTACAATCTTTCCATTGGTATAAAAGCTTTGTAGCCAATGAATCTACAAAGAAATGGTGATTGTTCAAGTCAAATTGTCAGCTATAAGCCTATAACATCTTTCAAGAACTTGAACTATATCATGTGCTAACATTTCAGTTTCATGATTAAAAAACGTCAAAGAATCAAAACCATTTGCTGATCAACGTATTCCATGCTTATTAAGTGGTGGCAATTTGTGGGTTTTCAACTGTAGTCTTGTTGTCCTCTGTATTATATATACTTGTGATTCAAAACTTTTCAGTTCAAGTGGTATTGCTCTTCCTTAATGAAATTTACACTTGTATGCCTTCTGACATTTATTTTTTTGAAATGGTCCAAAATCTGACAGATTGTTGGAACTCTACTCCACATGTGCAGCAATGGTACATTCCTCATCTTTAATTGTTAATCCTCTTTTATGTTTTATTTAATGACTTAGAATTTTGATAATAACTGTTTTATAGATTAATGTATGGCTTGAAACAGATGATTAAAACCTGTCCTTGAAGAGCATGGCATTTAAATTTATTTTTGTTTTTTTCATATATTTTAGGGGGTCGGCGTTCATTTTGACCCTTGCCATGTGAGTCAATTTATCATGATTAAGAATTTTATTCTGATGAATTGCAGTTGCAGCAAGTCTTTAGGCATGCCCACTTTAGAAACTCCATTCATATGTTAGCCACCTTATCAGCTTTCCTGTTGGGCATATTCTACATGTTCAAAATGATTTTAGCTATTTTTTATTGCTTGCTATTATTCGTCTGTATAGAAATCTTTGTCATGTTTGATGTTTTCCTATCCACATTTTCATAGTTTGTTTGGATCAATGAATGGTGTCCAGTGACAAAGTAATCCCATCAAAAAATTAATGATTGATTTGGGTTTATTTTTGTTTGTCATAAGTTTTAGATTTCATCTAATTGAAGGATTCCATGTGTTGATTAAATGTACTTTTTATGCAGTTATTGATCTCTTCAAGGCCAGGATTAAGTTTCTTGGATTAATGTTTATTCAGTTTATGGATCTATTTTTAATGCAGGCTTCAAGATCTCAACATGACTCCTAAAGAGGCGTATCAATATTTTGTACTCAGAGCACAAGAAATAGCAATTTCAAAAAATTGGGCCCCTGTCAACTGGTATGTTGATTAATCCAATAAAATTATAATTAGCATACTGCATATTGGTCTTGCCCTGGAGTTTTTTCTTTTCTGCCAGGGAAGTTTCTAAGTGGGGCCTGTTTTCACTTGTTCTTTCTTGGATTTTACTAGGAAACTGAGAAACTTTTTGGGAGGTCAACAAAGATGGAATAGAAAAAGTTTAAAATTGAACAAATTATATTCATCAGTTTGTGTGAATTAAACAAAAACATATTGGTTACTTCTGCAACTGCTCAGAAACACAAAAATGAAGAATCAAAAAACAGAGAAGGATAACTGGTTGATAAGAATTTAATTTGATGTGTCTATTAACTTATAAGTACTTAATACTAGCACAGTCTTTGCAAGTCATTCATAGAAACTTCTAACATATCTGAGTTTTGTCATCTCAGGGAAGAAACCTTCAACACATTTGCGACAAACCTTAATCCACGGACTGTGGTACATAATTGGTGAGTTTCTAATGGGATCCCTTTATGCTGCATCCCAGTGGTTTCCATCTAGGATGAAAATCATGTCTAGATGGGTTCTTCAATCTGAGAAACTGTAGGGGGCCCAGAGGCTGATTTTTTGGCCAAAATGGGATCCTTGGCATTTAAGGGTTTGGAGGCCCTCCTCTCAAATAGGGGTTTTTGTATCTGGTTCTACTTTTTGGTTTCTCTCTTTTTCTGGTTTTCTTGTAGCTTCCTTTGACGAGGATTCCTTGTCATTCTTTGTATTCTTCTTTCTTGTTGTAATGGGTTTTTCAAGGAAGTTTCACAATGATATCAAACCAGAGAGGTTTGTTTTTCACCTGCAAACAATATTATGTATCACTGCAGGTTGGGCCCTGGAGTTTGTCCAAAGGCTGTTGCAAAGGGTTTCAGGTGCATTTACAGCAATCAAGGAGTTTGGTATCTTGACCATCTTGATGTCCCTTGGGATAGATTCTATAATGCAGAGCCACTGGAAGGAATAAATTCTTCTTCTGAACAAGAACTTGTGCTTGGAGGAGAAGTTTGCATGTGGAGTGAGGTAGCAGATACCTCAAATGTCCTGCAAACAATATGGCCTCGAGCTGCAGCAGCTGCAGGTATGCAGTGAATATAAATTTTCAATTAATGCTCACACCCAGAAAATTCTTATCATAGAAGGAGTTTGTTCTCATCCTTATGAATCAGAAACTTATAGAGCATACAGAATGCTTTAAAGATCTCTGTCTAGCATTTTCTAATTGATAATTGATAACCTTAGATTGGCCATTGATGGAGTTGGAGACTAAAAAATTTTCAAATTAAAATCTAATCTTATTATTATTAAATTTGTGCAGCATATTTCAAATCTAATATCTTTTTCTAAAATCTACAATAAATTAGTGTTCTCTTTAGTAGTGTTTAGATATTCCTAAAAAGTAAAATGGTTATGTTGTGCTAGTTTGCCAAGCATTTGGGATGAATCCATTTCTTCTTGTAGTTTTTGATGTAAGTCCATTTTGTTGCTGGAGTGGGATCATTTTCAGCATGTGCTGAAATGCCTTGAAATATTTTTACTGTCAGGTAAGGAAAGGACCACGATATTTCTAATGACTTGGGGATTTTTTTTTTTCAAATGCCATAATGGTTCATGTAATTAAATTTCTTTTGTACCTTCATATGTAATTCTTCAATTCTTCGTGGTCTACCTTCTACTAATAACTTTGGGAATCCCATATAGATTATGACCTGAATTAGATTGATTCTTTGTTGAATCTCTATATGTGCAATTCCCTTGACACCAGAGGATATTCTTGTATTTTTTTGTACATAATTCTTGATACAATCCCACATTTTTTTATATTCTCCTAGACCCTTGGATTAATTTTTTGGAAATGGAACTTCTCTCTATGTTCTAGGAATGTCTAAGTGCACTGTTGGTATGAGCATTTCTAATCTCCCAATTACTTCCCATCTTCCCTCTTGTGGAAGTTTATATATTCTAATCATTTAATTCTTGGAGTGAAAATTTTAATTCGATGTCTGGAATTCATTCTAGAAGATCCAAATAGTGGATTGGTTGGATAAACCACTTCTGAGTTTGTATTCTATATTCAGATTTGTATTTCTGTGGTACAGGATGCTTGAACAGCAAAGAGTTACATAACATTGTAGGTAACCTTAAAAATGTGTTCAAAGTATATTGGACATCCAAGAGAATTTGTACTTCTAGCCACAAAAGTATTCAGTGAAGATAGGGTGGACTGTTCCTAGTCAAAGCCTTCTACTCTTGATTGGAGGTGGAAAGAGATGGAGAATTTGTATTTCTAGCTGCAAAAGTATTCGTTGAAGATATGGTGGACTGTTCCTAGTCAAAGCCTTCTACTCTTGATTGGAGGTGGAAAGAGAAGGATTTCTCTAGTAAAAGTAGTGTGGATCCCATGATTACCTACAAAAGTAGGATTCTTTAGGGGATAATTTTGACTCTAGATAAGCTAAAAAGAAGAGGATGGACTTTGGTGAATAGATATGGTCTTAATAGTAAAGTTGAGGAGGAATAAGATAATCATGTCCTTCTTCATTGTGCTACAATGAGAATCTTATGACACACATTGTTTTCATTATTTAAAGT
This sequence comes from Vitis rotundifolia, assembly GCA_030254885.1. Taxonomy (NCBI): domain Eukaryota; kingdom Viridiplantae; phylum Streptophyta; class Magnoliopsida; order Vitales; family Vitaceae; genus Vitis; species Vitis rotundifolia. Next base: position 2,278,268 of record CM058163.1, read on the forward strand.
TGATTTTGTGTTGCCTTCTACACTCAGAGAAATGTCATCAAGTTGGCAGGGTTTGGGGCAAGAGGCACACAAAGGTGTGGAGGGTTGCCTCTTTATACTTATTCTTGACTATTTGGAAGGAAAGGAATCATAGAGCTTTTGTCAATTAAGAACAATTGGAGCAAACTCTCAAAAACTCTTTTTTGTGCACTCTCTGGCTAAGGGCTAGAAAGTCTTTAGATAGAACCTGTATGTCTATTTTAGATTTGGTTGATTCATTAAGCTCTTTTTTTATGCAAAAGAGGGGTTTTTTTTGGTTAATTTCTCCATCTTATTTCTATTTTTGGCACCTTTGTATACTCCCCGTATACTTTGGTGTGCCTTCTTTTAATTAGGTGCTGTTAATAATATTTTCATTTTCCTAACAAAAAAAAGAAGGGCAAAAGAATCTGCACTTTGTTATTACTTTGACTCACAACAGAAAATTTTCCCTTATATTCCCCCCTTCTTGTCTGAACAAAGAATCCTAGTTGCCAAAACTTAGGTTGTCATGATTTTTCTTTAATAAGCAATATTTCAGTTGCAATGTTACCATCATCCTGTTAATGATGTAAAAAATAATCTTTATATACATTATTACTATTAATATGTTTCATCGACTGTCAAACGTTAAGGTACCAAAATAGTATTTACAACCTTAAATTCTATATTTTGTTTTTATTTTTGTTCATTTGTTTTTGCTGTTAAGCGGGCGATTCATGCTCCACTTTCTTCTTTTTAGAGCGCTTGTGGAGCAAGAGGGAAGCAACATCAGGGAAAAATATTACCTTAACTGCATTACCAAGGTTGCATTACTACAGATGCCTCTTGACTAGGCGTGGGGTTGAAGCTGATCCAGTTACAAATAAGTATGCTCGACAGCCTCCAAGTGGACCCGGATCATGCTATGAGCAATAATCTTCTATTGTCATATTAGGTAAATTTAGACATCTTAAGCTGCTTGCCTGTGCCTGTGTGATAAATTCTACGATCTTTTCATTGATTCAGTATTTATGTTGATGGCTCGGAATCTTGGTGTGCTCAATGTTGAGGTCACTGTAATTTGTGAAAAGAGATGAATCTCAGAAGATTGTAATAATAGTTCAGCATCATCATCATGATCACTATTGCCTCGTCCTTGTATGAAACCAAAAGTGGAAGTTTCTTTCTGGTTCAGTTTGCTTGTTGCTGGCATTTGTATTTGAAAGTAAACTTATGAATTTCCATAAATTCCATTATACTTTCCTTTGTCAACAGTTATGCCCTTCCAGACTTTTTTTGTTCCTTTTATTACCTTATCTTTGTTTAGAGGTTGCTTCTCCCCTCCTTTGCATCCTATTGATTAAAAAAAAAATGTGAGTCTAGAACTGGTTAAATTTTTCACTGAATGTCCACTAGATTATCGTCTTGAACTATCCATGACGTGTGTGGACTAATCATCATGCAAATGAACTGATTTTTTTTATCCCATGGATCCTCCTGAAATCATAAATATGATAATTCAGTTTTATATGAATTCCAATGGCTACTGGATGATTGTCATTGCATTGATACTTATGATTGTTAAGTAAAATAGTGAAGGTGAAAACGTAAGGCTTGGGGCTTTGGTCATGTAACTTCAACAGAGCATTTCAAATTGCTTCTTCTCGACTTCTTCACAAGGCAGCTGTACTTGCACCTAAGTAAGGAATCCATCCAAAACTGATACATCAATGGTGTCACCAAGCTGCAAAGGTTTCCTAAATTGACCATAGATAGAATTTTCCCTGAACTTTCATTAGGCTTATCCCAGTAAATGAACTCATTTTATCTGATGATTCTTCTAGGATTATTTTATCTTTTTCCCTCCTTTCTTTCTATTTATGTTGGATTCTTTGTGCGAGGAATAAGCCATGCAGATGGTGAGGTGTCCTGATTAAAGGGGAGAATGGAGTAGATTGAGAGGAAGAGTGGGTTGGAGCAAAATACCAGTAATCTTTGGCAAGCAATCTCCTTAAAGAGCAAAATTTTTTGCTCTTTCAAATGATGGCCCTTGAGGCCCATTTATAGAGAATAAGATGGTCTCGGGTGCATATGAATCAATATCATACCATCTTATATATATATATATATATATATTTATTCATTCATTAGAGAAGCATACAGTGACAACTACATATAACCCATTAAAAGTGGTCCATATTCTTCTAAGTCTAGTCAAAACAGCCTTAGCGATACTGGTGCGAATCTTGCCTTGACATATTTCTTACTCTAGCAAGAAAACCAATACCCTCTAACCTGTTAATGATAGGACCCGCCAAACCCTTCACTAAGGTGCACCAACCCCAGTTGGGCCTTCCAAATCTCACTCCTAACTCAGAGAAACATGAAAGTGTCTTGGCGCCGTGCTAAGCACCGTCAGGAAAATATAGATCATCCAACACTGTCAGAAAAGTATAGACAATAGTCATTATGATGATACCAAGCTCAAACAACTCCCTTTATGAATATGGTAGACTATTTTTGGGTTATAAGAAGGTATTGGTCTTGCTAACATGTGAAGGTCTCACCCTTCAACCTTGTTAGGGGATGATCCGGCCCTCTTTCATCCACAATACTGAAGGAATGCTTCCAACCTGAGGTAGGCACAAAACTTTTCTCAGCTTCCGTTATAAGCAAGCCTTTACCCAAAAATAGGTGTAGCATAGTGAAGAGAACACTCTTAAGCGCTCTGCGTGAAGAGAACTCATTTGTGTCATGACCCCATAGATGTATGTATTCACATCCTTATAGCCAAACATCATAATCTACACATAACAAATTCTCACAAATCCAAAAGGCAGTATAAATTTTAGGCATCAACACTTCCGTGAGGACAACTTTTTTCTTTGAACCTTTGATTTTTCTTTTGGCCTTTGAGATTGTTCTTTACTTCTTTTCATACCCTTCTCAAATGTTCTGATTTCCCTTATGTGGAAAAGGAAAATGATTCAATCCTTGACACCGGAATGACAAAGTTTTCTTGATACCATAATGTTATCTATATCCTTAGACTAGACTCTTGAAGAATTCCACATAGTGACATTGACTTGTAGTATACTTTTACCGACTAAACTTGGTTTATGGGTTCTTCTTTAGTTCCATAATTGAGTTCCGTCAAGTCTAGAATCATATCTATCTGTCTACTTTCTTCCAATTGGAATTTTAGCTTGAAATGATTTATAACCTATTAACAGTTCCTCCACAGCTGAATCTGCCCTACTTCTACTTCCCATGGTCTTTGGTTCACACTTCACACTACCCCACTTTCTATGATTTTCTATTCAATTATGCTAAATGAGTTGGGGTTTTCTCATTTGATTACATATAGATTCCGGGTCTATTCCTAATAATTCTGGACGTGCTAGTCTTTATCCATTTCAATGCTATCCCAACATGGTAGTTCATGAATAGACTTTAGAAGCTGCTTTTTTTCATGCCTAACAAAAATGCTGGCCCTACCATTTGACGAATGGGACCTTGTTGGAGAAAACCCTGTCTCTCTCCTGTGTCTCTTCTTTGCATTTTTCTCCAATACAATTAAGAAAGAGATCAAATGTGTGACAGACAAAGAGACTTCAGAACAATTCTTAGAAACAGTTCTTAATTATTTCCAAGGGTAAGTTTTGCTTGGGATTCTCAATTTGAAAAATAGTTTTCTCGACTTATTTTCTTTGAAGATACTATGCACCGTAAAAACTATATTTTTATTTGTTTTTCAAAATACTTTGTGAAAAAATATCTCAAATATGTTCTAAAAAACAATTTATTTTGAAAATGGATTTTTTTTTAAATCATCTTTAATAAAAAAAAAGGGTTAAATGTGTTTTTCAAATTTAAAAACTGTGTCGTGTTTTGTTTTCAACGACAGTTGCCAACATCAACTAGCTTTTCATAAACAAAACTATCCATTAGTAGGTGTTTGATAAATCAACTTAATAATTTAAAGTGACTTAATAATTTAATTTAAGTTATTAAATAAATTAAGTATGCTTGGTAAAATAACTTAATGGACTTAAAATTAAAAATAATTTACTTATTTTAAGTTCATACATTTTTACCCTCATTTGTCTTTACCTCCAAGATCTCCTTTCCTATTTCATAACCTCCATTGTAATTCAACTTCCGTTGCTCTAATTATAATTTATGAAAATAAATATATTAATTTAATAATTTAAAATTAATTTTATTAAATAAATTTAAAGTAATAAATTTTAAGTTATACAATTTAAATATAATTTAATTTAAATTATTAAGTAATAAGTTTTACCTAACACTCCTGAATACTTTAACTTTAAGGGAAAGAGAAGCATAAGTAAATTATTTTTTATTTGTGAGTGCTCTTATGTTTAAGATAAAATATTAATATTTTAAAATTTTTAATTAAACAAAAAGTAAAAGTTCCCCACTTGAAAATGAAAAAAAATGAGTCTCCCCAATTTTATTTTATTTTAAATATAAATAAATTATACGAAGAAGTGTGGAGTGTGAACCACACTGCTAGAGATGTCTATCCCAAAATAAACTCAAATTTTTTTACTTAATCCATTTTCTATATTTTTAAATATATTTTAATAATATTTTTTATATATAGAATTTTATTTTTAATCATTTTTATATTTATTTAAAAAAAATCATTAAAAAAATAAATCAAAATAATTAAAAGATATTTTTTTGAAGATATCATATCTTATATTTTTAAGAATATAAAAAAATATTTTTTATTTTGTGGTTTTGCAAAAAAAAAAAAAACAATTTCCCAAAAGAGTCTAGTTTCCATATGGAAAATGTGCCACCTTAGGGATATCCAATTGGGTTAAGCAGCACGGGAGGTGGGCCTTCAACATGTGATGAAGGTTGGCAGAGGAGATTTTTAGCTTTAGGGGAAAAGAATAGTGACCTAATGGATAAAGCACAAGATTCAACAGATTCCCATGCCTAGTAGGACTTGAAGATGAGTTATTTGATTAAAAGGGTCTATCAAAATTCAATTTTTTAAATTTGATTTCGTACCAATTTTTGATATTATTTGGACAAAAATACCCTTATTATTTTTTTATAAAAATAATCATTTCTTTTAAAACCTACATATAAATACTTGAAATGAAAAAGGGCATTTATGTCTAAAATGGGTTACTTTTCCAAAAAAAAATTGGATGGGTTAGATTTCTGATTTGGGGATTATTTCATTCTTTTTATCCAAATATTCTTTTGATATATTCTAAATTTGTGATTTTAAATTGAACCCCTTTGGCTTCATATGTGACATCAAATTTGTGGGTCCGGGTTTGAACCCCCAAAAAAAAAAAAGGGAGACATTTTTAGCTTGCTCTTGACGACTTGCTAGTCGTATGATTTATGTGGCATCAATTTTCTCCTTGGCCCCAATCTTCAAGTTAGGTCTATTCTTTATGAAAGTGAGGTCTTGGTCGTTTTGAACCTAGCTTTTGAAATTGGGGTGAAAGTTGGTCTGCCAAATCAAATTTTCTTTCTTTTTAAAATGTTTACTAGTTTGAAATTTGGGTTTTAAAAAGTAAAACAAATGAATAAACAAAAAGGAAAAGAAACAATGGAAGAGGAAGACATCATTTGATGTTGAATCGAATAAAATTTTGTTGTTTTGTCTGATTTTTGACTACCATCACTTGATTACTTTTACTAATGATTCGTTATTAATTTTATATTTGAAATTGATGTTTTTTTTCAAAAAAAAAAAAAAAATAATAATAATAATTTTCCCATTTTTTTAAAACTTAAAGTCTGTTTGATAATGATTAATATTTTTATATTTAATTTTTTGTTATTTTAAAGTATTAGAAAAAAAGTTAGAAACATCAAAACAAGTTCGATGAACATTTTTAATTTATTTGCAAATATTATTTTTCGGGTTAACATTAATTAATTTTCAAATTAGATGATCAAAACCTAATCTAAAACCATATAAATTATTTTTATAAATTTTTAAGTAAATAAAATATGAGAAAATAATTTTATACCCAAACACACAAATTTTTGCATATATGAATAATGTATATGACCCTAAAACTAGTAATAATGAAATTTATGATGCTAATAAAATCTCTTAAACAAGCACTCAAGTGAGAATATTGGAATGTTCCTAAATATTTTTAAATTGTAAATATTCTAAGATTTAAAGTATAATAAAGATTAATGTTATTTATGGTAGCTTCTCTTACCTTAAAAAATAATCAAGAATTTGACGTTAAAATTAGACAAACACCTCTCAGAGGTCAAATAAACATTCACATTTGGGTATGAGATCGGTTTTAATACCATTCACAATGGTTTGCACTCAATTATGTAGATATTGTTCGCTTTGAGCAAAAAAAAAAAATTAAAACATATTTATATAATTAAAAACAGTCCATGTCCATATGACATCAGAAACTTTATCTTTTATTCTTTATTCAATATGAAATATGATATTTCAAAAATTTTGATAAATACAAAAGAATTTTTTTTAAAAGTGCAAAAAACCTTTTATAAGAAGTGATAATGCAATTTGTTTGGGTTTCAACTTCTATTTATTTATTTTTATGTATTCATTAATTTCAAATTTCTTATGATAAGATTATCTAAATGTATACTACGGAGAATTAATGCATATTGAACATGGTTGTGGATTGATGGCTTTTTCCAAGAAAGGCCAATCCTCTCAAGTCTTAAATTTAATGATTTTATCTATATTTCATTTATATTCTTATTATCAATCCAAACATCATCCATTAATAAATGGTCCATTTAATAATAATTTTTGGATATTTTTCTTTCTTATAATATAATAAATAGTCATTGACCATTGTTGGTGATTCTACTTTTTTATTTTTAAATCATGTATTTTATTAATTTCTTTATATATGGATTCATTTAAATTGATATTAATTTTATATACATAATATTTAAAGAAAGTTGGAGCCTATTTGATAATATTGTAGAAGATAGTTTTAAAAAATAATCCTTAATTATTTTTACGAATAAAATTTTATTTAGTGACTCAAATAAAAAAGACTTTTTTTTAAAAAAATTTTATTTGTAAAAGTATTATAAATTCATATAAAATATAAATAATTTTTTTTAATGAGTCAATCTTTATCGAACTAGATCTCAATGGTGAAAAATATATAGATAAAAAATTTGAATTATACCTATGATATTACTTGATTGATGATATATTTTTGATGGGTATTGAAAAAATATATTTCGTTATAAATGTAAATTTTTAAGCTTATTTATTTATTTATATTTTTTATTATTGGATAGAATATTCTATTAAAGGAAAATCTAAAAATGTATAAAATTTGATTATTGGATAGAATATTCTATTAAAGGAAAATCTAAAATGTATCAAATTTTAAAAGTCATAAAAAAATGGTTTTTTATTCAAAATTTGTTATTTTTTTTTTAAATTTAAAAACTATATTTTATTATTTTTGTAGAAACGTATATTAGACAAAAGTGAAAAAAAACAATATAAGAATCAAATCAAAGAAAAAAAATATCAAAGAGATGAATCGATTTTTACCGGATTTAGGGTTCATGAAAATCTGTCTTTTTCAAAGCGCTGACTGGGAAATTGGCAATGGATGAATAGTAAAGAATAATGGCAGAACACTCAACTTATGTGAAGTTGCGTTTCAAAAAATATAGAAAAAGCCCCATCGCTCTCTCCATACAATACAAATCTCCATTGTCTTGTTGGGTTGAACGATAATCATAAAACCCAAAAACAAATTTGTGAAAAGACTCTTGCTACCCCTACTCCTCTCTTTGGATGCTCCTCACTCTCTCGTGGTCACCTCTTTCTTGCCCTGTAAGTTCCAAAACCTAACCCCATTTTCTCTCCCTATTTTTTAATCTTTCTAGGCTGATGTTTTGCTCGAGAAACCCCGGAAAAGTGCACAGCCGTTTGAATTGTTTTTCTCTATATTTTGCTTTTTGGCAAAATTTTGCTTCAAGATTTTAGGGTTTTCGTTTCTTTTTCCTGCTGAATCTGGATGTTTAGTGGTGGATTTACTGCTTTTGATTGTGGGTTCTTTGTTTGTTGTAGTTAATCTCTGGACCTCAGATCAGGATTTGTTTGTAAGACCGTGACTGCTTTGGTCAATCAGATGCTCTCCCTGTGGGTTTGATTTTCTTTTGTGAATTTGGGTTTGGCTGAGAATCTCCAGTTTTCTGGTTGGGATTAGCGAGATTAGCTGTTTTGGATATCTGGGTTTGTTTCTGCTCCCGCATTGAGGGTTTGTTGTGGGCATGGTGGGAAAAGAGGATGGTTCTCGTGTTCCGTACCAGGTTGCTGGAAACCGGAAAACGTTCTGGCGGTCGGCGTCCTGGTCTTCGTCTCGGACGGGGCTGAGAAACCCTGAGTCTGAAGAAAAGGATTGCTCAGATCCAAACGGTGGTATTGGGAATAGTAGTGGCCAAAACCGGCGGTTTCCGGCTCCATTAACCCCACGATCTCAGCAAAACTGTAAGGCCCGGGCGTGCTTGCCACCACTGCAGCCATTGTCCATTGCTCGCAGGAGCTTGGATGAGTGGCCAAAGGCAAGTTCTGATGATGTTGGGGAGTGGCCTCAACCACCCACCCCAAGTGGGAGAGATATGAATAAGGGTGGAGATAGGCTGAAGCTTGATTTGTCTGCGATTCAGAAAAACCCGGATAAGAATGGTGGGCTTGTGAGGAGGGATAAGATTGCATTCTTTGATAAAGAGTGCTCTAAGGTTGCTGAACATATATATCTTGGGGGAGATGCGGTTGCAAAGGATAAGGAGATTTTGAAGCAGAACAGAATCACCCATATTCTCAATTGTGTGGGTTTTGTTTGTCCTGAATATTTCAGAGCCGATTTTGTGTACAGAACTTTGTGGTTGCAGGATAGTCCATCTGAAGACATCACCAGTATACTTTATGATGTTTTTGACTACTTTGAGGATGTTAGAGAACAGGGGGGAAGGGTTTTTGTTCATTGTTGCCAAGGGGTGTCTCGATCCACATCGCTTGTGATTGCTTATCTTATGTGGAGAGAAGGGCAGAGTTTTGATGATGCATTTCAGTATGTGAAAGCAGCTAGGGGAATTGCTGATCCAAATATGGGGTTTGCTTGCCAGTTGTTACAGTGTCAAAAAAGGGTCCATGCCTTTCCTCTTAGTCCAAGTTCATTACTGAGGATGTATAGAATTGCCCCACACTCTCCATATGATCCTTTGCATCTTGTTCCAAAAATGTTGAATGATCCTTCACCATCTGCTCTTGATTCTAGGGGTGCATTTATTGTACATGTACCTTCTGCAATCTATGTTTGGATTGGTAAAAATTGTGAGGTCATAATGGAAAGGGATGCCAGAGCTGCGGTTTGTCAGATTGTTCGTTATGAAAGAGTACAGGGGCCAATAACAGTGATCAAGGAAGGAGAAGAGCAGTCATACTTCTGGGATGCTTTTTCTAACCTTTTGCCTTTGATGGATAAATCTGTTAATGGGGTGGAGGTTGGGAAATCAATGGTTGATGTTTGCCTTGGTGAGAGAAAAGTGGATTCATATAATGTTGATTATGAGATTTTCAAGAAAGCAATCTCTGGGGGTTTTGTGCCCCCTTTTGCATCATCTGAGACTGAACATGAAACCCGCCTTCCTGTAAGAGAAAGCAGTTGGAGTGCACTGAGGCGTAAGTTTGCCTTTGGCAATATGAAGGAGTTCATTTCTGCTCCCAGGTTATCCTTTCACAGGGTGTTTTCAGATTCTATGTTAATAGTCGGTGTAGATAATTTTATGAACAGACCATCACATTCTCCTGCAAATTCTTCAACATCATCCTCACCATCATCATCATCATCATCATCATCAGTATCATCATCATCATCATCATCATCATCATCTTCATCTTCCTCACCACCTTATCTCTCCCCTGATTCCATTTCTTCCGATTCAAGTGGTACATCAAAGTATTTTTCTGAGTCCCCTCTGATGTCTCCTTCCACTGTTGCATGCCCTCTTCCTCTATCATCAACCTTGTCTACCCTTTCTAATTTGTCTCTTTTCACATCTAACACATCTAACACATCTAACACATCTAACACTTCTTCTCAATCTGCATCTAATGCTTCTTTTCAATCTGTGTCTAACAATCCAGAACTTGTTAGTGTTACTTCACAGCATTCTTCTCAATCAGTCTCCCTACCATATAAAAGATTTCCCATTTCCCTGGCTGAGCGCAGAGGTAGCTTGTCAAAGTCACTTACACTGCCTGTGTTGACTGATGATACAAGGTTAAAAAATAATGCTTCAACTTTGGTTTCCTGTCAAGAAGATGCTGTGAGGATAGACGTCAACACTCGCTCTTTTTCTGAAGCATGTTCTAGTGTAGAACTTGTCTCAGAGTTCAAGAATGGTGCTAGAAATGGAGATGGGAACTCAACTGAACAATGCGAGTTGCGGATATCATCAGGTAGAGTAGCTAGTGATGATTCACATAAGGACATCTGTTTTGTCAGAAATGGTGATGAGACACTGAGAAATGATCCTTTGGAAGGAAGTCAGGATTCAACTGTCTTGACTGGAATGATGGAAGCTCATGGTGACCCAGTACAACCATTAGTATGTTGCTGGCCTAGCTTAGAAAAATTTGCATCCTTTGGTGCAGGTGATCTGGATTCCAAAGCTGCATTTGTTTTCTTCTTTCCAAGTACAGGTTTAGGAAAAGCTGAGAATAGGATTATATATATTTGGGTAGGAAGATCTTTCAATCATGGTAATACCCGGGTTCTACTAGATAGCAGCAGAGAGGTAAGTGATCTAGAAGAGATTGACTGGAACCAAGTTGGTTGTGATGTTCGTTCTCAGCTGGGTCTGCCAGAGGACACTGCCATTAAGGTACAGAACTTGTGTTTTAGCATTTTCTGTTTAATTCTCAATGGTTTCTTATTTTTCTTCAGCGCCTCTAAGTTTGTACTCTGTTTATTCATTTCTTATGTGATGAAGCTTTCTTGGATTTGTAAGGCTTTTAAGGTTTAGGAAGACTTGGAGTCACCAACTTTATATTTCTTGCATTTGAGTGTTCCTGATAAAGTCATATAAAACATGAAAAACAATGTTTTATTCTTGAAATAGATAATTGCAGTTTTCGTTATGAATTTGGGAATTTATGCTTATGATACTTCATCTAGGGAAGATGCTATCAAAATCATGTGCATTATTATTGTTGTAATAGCTCTGATTCATTCTTGTAAATGTTTTGTAGAGTTTCTTGCTTAATTAGGCAAAATGGTTAAGAGAATCGACAATCAAGCATTCCTCTTTTGAAGCCTCAAAATGTTTTTGAGAGCCTTCTAAAGAAATTGTTCATCAGAAATAAGGTCATCACTTAAAGTCATGACACATGATTTGCAAGTAGGGATAGTAGAGAAATTTTTTGAGAATCATCAAGAAAAAGGGTATGAAGCTGCAAATGAGGTGGTTTGGGGTTTGGAATTAGTAGAGGGGAAAGACCTGTTGAAAAATAAAAAATAAAAGACATAAGAAGAGGAAAGGAAGTACTATATATTTTGCCCATAAAAAAGGTACTATTTAGTTGAATGGGTGGGGTATTTGAAGTGTGGAGGTCTCAGAGTGAAAATGCAGGGTTGCCTAACAAAGTGTCTATGCAGATGGATAGTTTTGAAGGCTATGGTGGTGGCTAGAAAGTATAAGGAAGGTTAGAGAAGTAGGTGTTCTGATGATCATAGAGCAGCGTTCAGTGTTAGCTTTTGGAAAAGGTACTAGGACGTGTTGTGCAGAGTTCTCCAATAGGGTGTTCTATCAGGTAGGAATTAGCCAAATGATTCTCTTTTTGTAGGATGTTTGGTGGGGAGAAGGCTGTAGGTTCTCAAATATGTTTAGAATTGCAGCAGACAGGGTGCTCGAATTTCTTCCTCTACAAAGGGGCCATTCCAAATCAAGAGATTTACTTGGCACAGCTCCTTTGTGGGGAAGAAATGAAGAAAGCTTGGAAGCCTGTTCCGTATGCTTGCTTTGGACTATATGGAAGGAAAGAAATTAGAGATTGTTTGAAGATGTTGAACAAATAGACCAAGCAATCAAATCTTCTTTTATAGTTTTATGTAATTTTTTTGGAAAGGGTTAGACTTGTGTATATGGATGATTGTTCAATGACCATGATATGCTTTGTTGATTGGTTGAACTCCAAATAAGGGAAATCAGTTTGCTTTTTTGTTTTCTCTCTTCTTTTTGCTTGCTTAGTAGTGTCTATCATATATATCATGTGTATTTTGGTATGCCCATTTCTTAGGCACTATTAATATATTTTCTGTTTGCCTATAAATAAAAAAAGATCAAAGGTGCTTCAGTTGCTGATTATTTTTGTTGTCATCCAAGAGACATTTGAATCTAGGATTCATTAGGGTTTTTCTGTACCTGGGGTAGAGCCAGCAGGTGTCTAATTTTGGTGTCATTATTGAGTGTTTATACTGAGGAAGGGGATGGATATGATAAGATGAGAGCCATCAAAGAGGAAATTACCATGTGAAATTCTATCGTTCTTTTTTGTATGTAGAAGGTGGTTAGTTTCCTTCCAAGGAGGTATGGGTTACTCTAGCTCCCCTCAAAGATTGGTTTCTTGGCCTGGATGGCATTTCACTGGGAAAGATCCTCATGATTACTGGTTAGCCAGGAGAGGGTACATGCTTCCTAATTGGTGTTGCACGTGCAGAAAGGGTGCAAAAATGGTAAATCATCATTTATTGTTTGGTAGAGTGACTTGAGAGATTTGGATGTTCATATTTTTCTCGTTTTGGGGTTTTATGGGTAATGGTGAGGTTTGTTAAGGAGTTCAGTATGGTGCAGAGAGGGAAGTGTATGAAAAGAGGATTCAGATGACTTAGATGTCATTTTCTCAGCGTTTGTGGAACAAGTGACAGGAAAACAGAGGATTGAAAAAGTTGACCTCCCTATTAATGCTATTACTTGGTTCTGTGATCCCCATGACGAATTTCTAGGTCAATTGGAGTTTGTAACATTTTTCCTGACATGATCTTCAGGATGAAGATGTTATTTGAACCTTTCGGCAGAAGCATAAGCATGCTGAGATACTTCCTGGGCACCCATTTTGAAAACGGTTTCCCTAAAATTGGAAAAGAGAATTGGTACATGAGGGGAAATAATTCTGAAGCCCTTAGAGTAGGATATCATTGTCTCATACTAAAAGAAGGTTGTCAAGCTCTTGACAAGTGCACAAAGAAAATCTAGGAATTTTGCTTCCGGGTGAATTTTGATTTTTCCTTGCCATTAGTTCCTCTTCAATTTCTTGCCTGTTTTTATTATTGATTTGACCCAATTTTTTATGTGTTTCAATGCCGCTTTTTTTAAGCTCTGCATCCTTGTTTGCCTTGTTAATACTAGGGATATCTGTTTTTATTATTGATGTACTGATCTTTGGCATGTGTCTATTGCTGAATTATTTATTTTTTTGATAAATTATTGCTGAATTATTTATCTAAATGCTCTAAGTTTGATTTCTGTTTTCAGAAATCAAACCTAGATGTTTTTGGCTTATGTTATCTTTCTTAAGTAATGTTACACATTCTCCCTTACATTCCATTCTCTTCTCTGATTTAAGCTAGGAGAAGAATGCTGATTAGATTTTGAATTATCTCATAGTTGTTTTAACTGTGCATTTTCAATCGTGGACATTAACAGATTGTTAAAGAAGATGAAGAGCCAGTAGAATTCTTTGCATTGTTGCATCCATTGTAGCACTACCACAGTTCAGGAGATATTCTGAAATCCAATAGCTCGCATTACTTTCCCATTTCTTCAGGTGGTGTAATTTGCACTAGAACTTAGTCAGGCATAAGAAGGACCTTCCCCTGACAAAATCAGTGAGGTATGAATTACTTCCCAAAAATGAATACAACTCTAGTTTCTAGAACATACAGTTTTGTTATTTCTAGGTGTTGTAAAAGGGCTGGTTCTCTGCCTCTTTTTTTTTTTTGGTTTGGAGATATTTTGTGGCCAGACCTTTGAGTCCTGTTTTTCCACTACAGCCCAGTTATTCAGTACAAAGAAAATAAAGTCATTGTTTGTGGAGGAACCGGACCGCTCTTTTCTCCCAGTGATGTGGCATATTGTTGGCTAGTGGATCATCCATAGTTCAGTTTGTTGTGATATTCTTGTTCTAAATGGAATAGCAATTTAATCCCAAGGAGCAGATATTTAGCTGCCTCCATGGAAAAATGCCAATCTGATTTTCTCCGTAAACAGCTGATGCTTGTCAAATTCCACAAGTTTCAAATATTTCAGCCGCTCACTGTAGAACTGCTAAACTTGCTTTACTTGCAACTACTCCTGCCTTTGCATGTCAATCTACCACATTTTTTCTTGGAAATTTCAGAATTCATGTTTGCCAGGGTTTATGTAGGTTTAGGACTGTCATTTTTACACAATTTCCTTTTGGTGGAGTTTCCTTCCAATTTGGGCCCACAATCGTCCTCTCTTTGCTTGCTTGTTGGTTTGTCTTTTAGAACCTTTCCTAGCCTAAAGAAGACAAATATTTTCTCTTTTTCCCTTTCGTTTTTTATCCCCACTTTTTTCCTTCTTTCAGTTTGAAATGCTAGTCGTGAGGTTCCAGTTACCGTTGGCTGAGCCAGAGCACGTTTTGTTTCCATTTTTAAGCATGCATTTTTTTTCTGCTCGCATTCTTTTCTTCTCATATTGTATCACATGCTGTTTGCAGGAGATGCTGCTTCATAAGTTCTTTGTGGCAATTCAACTGGTTGTACAGTGCTGTGACAACTTCGTAACCCCGGACTTAATTGTCCTACTGACTGAATCTTCTTGTATATGAACTATTATTAGAAACAGATTCCCAGAGCCAAATCAGGCAAATTAGATAATGTTTTAAAACTTTAATTTCTGCAGGTTAATCCTTCTGCTACTTTTGTGTTTTGGTTTTAACACATGCCACTGGAAACAGATGCCAAAGCCCATTCAGGCCATAGGTTAATATGTTGGAACTCCCTTGCAAGAGCCTCATGCGTTTGCTCTTTTTCCTTTTTGTGTTACATGCATCTCGATCAAATCTTTAACCTGCAAGAAAAGCAATTACAGTTCATCCTGAACACAAGCTGTTAGATGGGAATACTAGTTCTAAAGACGGGCCTATGGGTTTCTGTTTGAGCACTTGCATAATCAAAATTTCTAGTTTTAAATGCCCTGAGCATTGGGACCATTGAAAAATAAATAAATTCTAAAAACAAAGTGAAAACCATTAAGTAATGAGGGAGCATGCGCCTCCATTCAAAGAACCATTTCAATTCTGATGCACCCTATAACCCATATTGTCGTTTCCACTTACCCACTCTGCATTGGAAGCCCAAACATTCACGTACAGTAAATGTTTAATTTTCATATGTTTCTGTTCCCGCTCTCTATATAAATGTCCTCCCCATCATCCATATATCACAGAAAAAGCCCACGATGGCCTCCTCCAAAATGAGTATGAAGCTTCTGGTGGACACTAAAGCCAACAAAGTCCTCTTTGCTGAGGCAGGAAAGGATTTCGTAGATTTCCTTTTCACCCTCCTCTCCCTTCCCGTGGCAACCATCATCAGGCTTCTCAATAAGAACAGTATGGTGGGGTCCCTGGGAAGCCTCTATGATAGCTTAGAAAATCTGAGTGAAGCATACATGCAGCCTAACAAAAGCAAGGACCCTCTACTGAAACCAATCCTCCAAGTCTCAGCTGCTGACTTTCCCCTCTTGTTAACCGAGAATTTATCAATGCCGAAAAAGGTGTACATGTGTGGAAGCTACCACCGATTCATAGCAGATGATCCTCGTGCCATTTGCCCACAGTGCAAGTACACCTTATCCACGGAGGTGCCTTACGTCGGCCCACCACCGGCTACATCTGAGTCGTATCAAAGGGATGGAGGTTATGTGAAAGGTATTGTGACCTATATGGTGAATGATGATTTAGTGGTTAAACACATGTCCACCATTTCTGGAATTGCTTTACTTAGAAACTTCAATGTGAAGGAAGTTGGAGTACTTGAAGAAAAGGTGGTGGAAGTTACATTGTCGGAGGTATTTACACGTTCAATCTAAAATCTAAATAATACCCTCTGTCTTAAATTTTCAAATTAAATTAACCACTTGGATTCGGAAGCAAACTTGTTCTTTTCTACGGTATTAAGAGGAACTCAGAAAGAACTCAGAAAAATTCAATCTTATGAGCATGGAGTTAGAAAATATGTGATAATATTTACAGTACAAATTGTCTGAAGCAAAACCTTACAAAATTGAAACTAAAAAATACTTAAGATAAAGCAATATTTCAACATCTTAGTATTATTTTCAGTCATTTGTAACCAAACTACTCCTTGTTTGTTTGATTGTTCCACAGGGTTTAAAGCTGCTTAAGGCATCTTTACAGACCAAGGAAGTTCTAACAAGCGTCTTCCTTTCTAAAAAGATAATATATCTGATTGCTCCTCATTTTAAAATTTTCATTTTAGTATTTGTCATTAGAGACCATAATTAATTAAAGTCTCTCATTTCCTTTTTCCCAGCCTTAATTTGAAACTGCAAGAGGCATCCCTGCAAATCAAGACAGCATGGTCAACTGATCACCTATACTGAAGCTATGGCACTCACAATTCCTTGAACCTTTTTGTTCTCACAGTACAACCGCAAGAATATCAATTTTCTTTCATGGGTATTAGTTACGTGTAGTTGTTTCAATATTTATTGTCAACATGATTTCTTGAACCTCTTGAATTATCATGGAATACAATCCATATTTATATTACAGTTTCATACTGAAATTGATGCAGTCCTATTCTTTTCTTTTCTCATTTTTTTATTTTATTCAATTTAATTTTAAACCCTAATGTTTGTGGATAAAGAGATGGATTTCTTCCTAACAATAAATTTGCAACAGATACCTATATATTGGAAAGTGACTCTTCCCATCCATGCATGCGTGGTAGAACTTTTTACAGAATGGTATAATAGCAGACAACCCCTTCGTTTTCCTCAGTATGTGAATCTTAAATATGACCACCTACAATGCAATAAATTTTCATTTAAACCTAAATCAACCATTCAACTTCCCCTGCATGGCAACTATATATATGGTTGCCCCATATAAACAGTACTCACACTGCAACTTCAAACTATCAAGCACCAATATTCTACAGCATTAATGGCAGACACGAAGGTGAGCTTGAAGATTCTAATAGACACAAAGAAGGGCATGGTGGGTTGCCTTGGTAACCTATATGACAGCGTTGAAAATCAAGAACTATTTAAAGAATCGTTTTAAGTAATTTTTTGAATTTTCAAATAATCTTTATAACCTTATCGAACGTCAAAATTTTAGAAAGAAAAAAACATAAATTTTTAATCCTCTCAAAATCCCAATTTCAAACCAAATCTTAATAATGAGTCCCCATCATCCAAATTTGACCATGACAAACTAGGATTAGGGCACATTCCAATACCATCCTTGTTATATCTCCAAATCTAAGTAGTTAAATATTTTTTTTTTATGATGGAGATTGCCTATAGTCTTGTTTAGGGTTCAAAATGCATTCTTGGATCCATAGTTTGTCATGGTCAAATTTGGATGATTAGGACTCATTAGTCAGTAAGTTGATGTCATGATAATTTAATTTAGTTCATTAAATACATTAAACATGTTTGATGAAATAATTTGATAGTAACATATTTTTATCAATTAAGAGTTGAACTGATTGAACTCAAAGAATAAATCAATTAGTTCGATTTCATTTGGTTTAATAATAAATATTAATCAATTTTCTTTGTTTTAATTTGATTCAAAAACTGATTTTTTTTTTTCCTTCTGTAATTTGGGTGAAGGTTGAAAGACTCATACTTTGACATCACGGACGAAAAATCTCAAATGATGCTATTTTAATAAGAAAAACACGAATAATTTTTTTATAGGTAACCCATATGCAAAAATGGAGCATGTCTCGGTGAACTCTATGGCTATGTTGGTTTCTGAAAAATTTGAGGGAGAAAAAAAAAAAAAAAAAAAAAAAAATAGAGTAAGTCAATAAATTATTTTTATATATTTTGTCAAACTCATTTCACTTATTTTTCTTATTATATAATATTTAAGTAATTTGAAGATCATAAATAAATTTTTAATTAATTTTAATTATATTTTATTTTATTTTATATTTAAATACTAGAAAAAACATTTAACTTAATACTTTTTTCTTTGGTGCTTTTTGGGAATCAGATATTTATTTAATTATCTCATGGAGGTGAGGCAAATCTGCAAAATAAATAGCAATATCAGATAATTGCCTTAACTATATTGTTTAGGCCCACACACATTTTTTGATACCTAATTAAGAGTGATGTTAGAATTTTTATTTTTATTTTTATTTTTTATTTTTTAGTAAAATACTTCTAAATCTCAAATATTTTAATTTCAAGATAAATGATTTGTTTTTCAGCTACCTCTTTTTGTGTGCTTCCGCCCAATTCCACTGATACATGAGCAAATATATTGGAAGAGGGAGTGCATTTATGAATAGGGTTGGTAAGAAGAGATACATCCTTTATCAAATTTTCTGTATGGGAAAGGAACATTTCCATGCACTTTGACAAAGTTGCATTAATCGTGGCAATAAATTCACCTGGATCAACCATTGGGCTTCTCCACACAGGCCATGCATACAAGCCTCCCAACTATATATAGGTTCATAGTTAGAAACTTTCTGCAAGTTGCGTCTTTTTATCTTAGAGCCAAGCTCATGGTATAACCCATCGATGGCAGAAACCAAAATGAGTTTGAATCTTGTAATAGACAAGAATAGCCAGAAAGTCCTCTATGCTGAAGTAGGAAAAACCTTCGTAGATTTCCTCTTCCATCTTCTCACATTACCCGTTGGAACTGTTATTATGCACCTTACCGAGAAGGGAATGATGGGATGCCTGGGAGATTTGTATGAGAGAGTTGAAAATTTGAGTGAAACTTGCATGCAGCACAGTCAGAGCAAAAGATCCTCTCCTAAGACCCTTGTGTCATTTGAGTTCATGTTTAGCTACCCCAAAAAAGTATTATGTCTGTTCGAGGAAGTGCTACACTGTGGCTCATCATCCATCTGCTGTTTGTCTTGATTGCCATAGCACCATGGCTAATCAGGCAAGTTACACTTCTTCAGTGAATGAAAAAGTGGGTTTGTCCATGGAGGAGGGAGGTTATGTGAAAGGAGGGCTGACATAGATGGTAACGGATACTTTGGTTGTGAAGCCTCTCACCACAATGTCCATTGTTGACCTCCTCAACAAGTCTTATATATATGGAAGTGGGTGGTGAACTGGAGGAGAAAGTGGTTGATTTCACCATGCAGGAAGTATATAATCAAACCGTCTGTAGCTCTTTGAGATTGAATGCATAGCAAGTTTTTTCTTTTTCTTTTTTTCTTTTTTAAAGATATTTGTATTTTTTTTTTTTCAAAACTAATCTTGTTAAATAGTAGTAGGTGAAATTTCTTTATGTTATTTCTTGTGAAATGAATGCTAGCCGTTGTTTTCATGTTCTGTTTGCGCTCATGATAGGGTTTGAAGCTGCTGATAAACGCATCACTCCAGTCCAAAACTGCCTTGACGGATATCTTCCTTGGGAATACAGGCCAGGCATAAAGAGTTATCATTGCATCATTGAAAGGAACGCTGCAAGAATTATGTTTGGATTTCAAGTGCTGCTTTAATTTAGAAATGGTCAAGGGTTTTTTAGCAAAGTTTAAGGGTTCTCTTTTATAAAACTTAACTTGCTTCTCATACAAACTATAAATGAGATTAGCACAAATTAATCAATGGTTTACTTAAAGTATAAAGAGATGTGTAAATCAGTTCTTTGGGGACGTTGTAAATTTGCATTATTAGCCCCAATGAACTTGAATCTGGAGGCATTTTTTCAGAGAAATGCAGCTCTTTGGAAAAAAAAAACCTCATGAAATCTCAAATCGCTTGCACTTAATTGCAGACTAAGTCAGAACTGTAAGTTATCTTTTTGGGAAAATATAACTCTTCCCAATTCCAGAAGGCATTCATGCTGTGAACCATATATGTTGAATTTTGATTGGTTTTATGATAGGTTTTTAAGCTGCTGAAGTAAGTAAGCAGCACTTCAGTCCAACACGTTCTAACCAGCATCGTCCATAGACGTAATGGTGCATAAGCATTTATGCTGCATCTCACTGGAAATGCCAACGTGGGAAGGTTGATCTGATGGGCTTTCGTTTACAAAATTGATCTGATCTAGGCAAACATGCCTATCCCAAAATTGCTGCCTTCTTATTTAAAACTTTGAGGAGCAGTGAACCTTCAGTGGTGAAGCTCTGATGTTTTCCTTACCTGTCAAAATTTCGCTAGCTGCACCAATTTTTGGACACATGACCACTAGCAGAACAATAGTGCGAAGCCCATTTAATTTGTACAATTCTTGCCCAATATTAAAACCAAACCAATAATAACTCACCTTTCATTACCACCTTAACTCCAAATGCTGGTTCAATAATGACAACAAAATTAAGCATATATATGAGTTTGGTCATGTACGTAAGATATTCCTTTGAACATTGCTTATACCATGGTTAATAAAGAATAGTATAAAAAAAAAGGCTTTTGAGGATAAGAGAAAACCATTAATTTAAGAGAAAGGAATAGACCGAAGCGCCACTTTGCCCTATGCTAATTATATAATGAATTTAAAAGATGAAGAGAGCCATTAATTTTCACTTGCACTTTTACGAAGTGCATTAAATCATAGGGGTTACGTGCACTGAATTCATTTAGATCAACCATTCAACTCCCCCACACAGGCCATGTATACAGGCCTCCCAAGTATATATAAGTTCATGGAAACATGCTCCAAGTATATATCGTCTGTTTATCTGAGCGGCTTTTATATAGTAGAAACAATGGCAGAAACCACAATGAAGTTGAATCTTGTAATAGACAAGAACAGTCAGAAAGTCCTCTATGCTGAAGCAGAAAAAGACTTCGTAGATTTCCTCTTCAATCTTTTTACATTACCCGTAGGGACTGTTATTATGCTGCTTCCAGAGAAGGGCATGATGGGTTGCCTGAGTGATTTGTATCAGAGCGTTGAAAATTTGAGTGAAACTTACATGCAGCCAAATCAGAACAAGCCTCTACTAAAACCCATATTCCTAAGGTCGAGTTACTGTACTTGACCTACCCCAAAAAAGTTTTATATCTGTACTAAGAAGTGCCACACTGTTGCTCATTATCCATCCGCTGTTTGTCCATTTTGCCGTGGCGCTATGGATAGTCAGGCAAATTACATTTTTTCAGACACTGAAAAAGCCGAGGAAGGTTATGTGAAAGGGGCGGTGACATATATGGTAACGGATGCTTTGGTCGTGAAGCCTCTCTCCACTACTTCTATTGTTGATCTCCTCAGCAAGTCTAATATAAATGAAGTGGGTGGTGAACTGGAGGAGAAAGTGGTTGATTTCACCATGCGTGAAGTAAGTAATCTAACCATCTGTAGCACTTTTAGATTGAATAGCCTATATTGATCATAATGTTATATAGAGTTGTATAGTGCTTATCTGCCTCATTCACAGACATTGTTCTTTCATTGATAATCCTTCCATTTCATTATTTATAGTCAAATTAAACTGAATCATTTATATATCGTAGTGGGTGAGATTTCTTTATGTTATTTCTTCTGAAATGAATGCTGCTGTTTCTGTTTGCACTCATGATAGGGTTTGAAGCTGCTGATAAACGCATCCCTACAGTCCAAAACTGCCTTGACGAAGGTCTTCCTTGGGAATACAGGCCAGGCATAAAGAATTATGTTGGATTTCAAGTGCTGTTTTTAGAAATAGCCAAGGGTTTTGTTTTGCAAAGTTTCTGGTTTCTCTCTTAGAAAAACTGGCCTTGTCTATCACTCATACTATGAATGAGACTTCTGGAGACGTTTTAGATTTTAAAGGATTGCTTCATTTTGATCAATGGTTTACTTAGAGGATGAAGAGATGTGTAAATGAGTTCTTTGGAGACGATTTAGACCTTTGACCTCATAAAAGTATAACTTATATTGCTAAAGTTATTTGTAAGCAGAAAATTAAATCTGCTTTCTGCATCTTAATTAATGGAGGGTTTGAAACTTTCACGGCATCTATGCAGACCAAGCAAGCTCTGCCAATGGCTCCCTTTGTAAAAGTTACAAAGGGCTTCTAATTAGCTTACACATCTACCCTCAAAAGTAGAATTTTGCATTATTAGCCCCAGGGTATGAATCTGAAGGCTTTTTTTCAGAGAAAAGCAGCTCTTACCAGTGTCATTATTAGGCCCATTTACGTCACTCCGTTCAAGAATGAAAAAATGAATTTTACAGAAAACATAGTTGAAGAAGCTGAGAAGTGAATCATATTGTTAAACTACTGATTTTCCTACTGTCATTTTTTCTACTTTCAAATATGCAAATAGGGAAACAAATATTTAAAATGGTGAGTGACCTCTCGTCAAACAAAGTTCTAATATCATGTTAAACTAACAATTTCCTAAAACCTTGTAGGATTTGAGTTCATAATGCATATCATATTTTTTTAATATGTATGGTACCACATTGAAATCTCTCAAAGAAATTGATAATATAAGGTCGATATTAGTAACTTCAAAGTTACAACTCCATCAATTCATATATAAAATGATTTACATGATAAGGATCGATGGATGAGATTTTAACGTGTTTCGGCTATCCGTGCATCCGTGAATAAGAAAGAACTATTTTCCCATGCATAACATAGAAAATATCATAAAGAATATAAACCCAATACAAAAACAATTATTAAATCCTTGTTTTCACTCTACACCTTGGACCATCCTGAATAACCTATGTCTACTCCTAGTATCTTTGTAAGTTTATCATCATGTTATAACCTTTTTCCTTAATGACCTATACGATATTTATATACATATTCTTAATAATTAACTTTTTTATTTTATAAAGAAAACTAATATTAAAATGATATGTGACTAAAGAAAATATTTTGTATAATATTTTTTATACAAATATGAGCGTCAAGCTTCTATTAGACACAATTACAACAACAATTAAAGACTTTTTTACTGAAGCAGGAAATGACTCAGAGATTTTCTCTTCAACCTTCAGGCTTTGCTGCTTGAAACTCTGATCAGCCTCCTTACAAAAAGGAGCAAGGTAGATTGCCTAGGTAACTTGTACGAGAATGTTGAAAATCTCAATAAAAGCACCTACCTTAACTGGGCTCACTCTTTAAACAATCATGCTGAGTTTTGTTTGGCTTTATGGTAGGGTTTGAAGTTGCTAAAGGCAGCAGCAGAGCCAAAGAATTTTGATGAGGGGGGAAAAATAAAAAATATGTGTATTATAATAAATGTAGATAAATTTTCAGATTTTAGAAAATTGTAGCATCAATATCATTTAATAAAATAAGTAATTATTAATATTAATTATAAAGGAAAAGAAGACTGTAATATGATAAATTAAATAACAAAAATATTAAAAACATTGGCAAAAGATTTTTAGATTTTATTAAAAGTTAATAAAAAAATTCAAATAATATTTACGAAATCTTTTTTGAAAGATAGTAAGAAATTTAACTAAAATATTTTTCATAATTTTTTAGAAATATTTTACTAAAGAACTTAAAATTTTAATAATCTCATTAATAATTTTTTGGATTTTTAAAAAATAATTAAATATAGATTACTTGATAGTGATGAGATTTTTATTTAAAACTTATCTATGTTGTAATATAATGTTATTATTAAAACTTAGGTAGTCGATTCTAAATTAATAACTTATCTATGTTGTAATATAATGTTATTATTAAAACTTAGGTAGTCGATTCTAAATTAATAAATGTTTGATTAAACCTAAAAATCTAAACATTTATAAAAATCTTTAAATTAAACTAAACATAACCTACAAATAAAAAAGATATTTGATAAAATATCAAATATTTAAATTAAATTAAAATTTACCAACAATTAAAATAACATATGTTTGAATAATTATGTACCTAGTAATGAAGTAAAAAATACTTGATTAAACTTAAAAGTCCAAACATTTAAAAAATCTCGCACAATAAAAAAAAAATGTAATAAAATATCAAATACAAAATTATAAAAACTTGTTTTGCTAGATTTATTTTATGCGAGTTAGGATTTAAATAAATTAATTTTATTAACATTAAATAAAATTTAAAATGCAAACAAAAAAATATTTTATAAAATCTATTCAATATTTATGGTTATCTAATTTTTTATTATATCTATTTTTCTTTCACACACATGCAAAATTAGTTTTTTAGATGGGGCAAACTTGCAATTTTATTTTTATTTTTTAACTTTCTAAAATTCCTAAATAAACAAAAGAATTTTTTATTTTTAAAATATGAGTGGGGGCATGTACCTCAAGCCTACGGTGGCTTTGCCCTTGGGTAAAGGAAGCTTGGTTATGGGAGATATTCCTTGAGAACATTGCCTATACCATTGCTAAAAAAGAATAGAACCCAAAAACTTTTTGGGCAAAGGGAAAAAATCAAAATTCAAAGCCATACTTGCAAGAAGAGAATCAAAACTATTAATTGAGAGGAAGAGAAAGAATCAAAACCACTTTACCTTTGCTTACATAATGAATTTAAAACATAAAGAAAACAAATATACTTTTTAGGATTGAGAAAAGAAAGAATCCAAGTTCATAACCATACTTGTAAGAAGAGAATCAAAACCATTAATTGAGGAGAAAGGAAATAACCAAAACCACTTTGTCTTTGCTTATATAATGAATTTAAAACAAGAAGAGCGCCATAAATTCCACTTCAAGATCACTAGTCATTTATTTTAATTTCATCTCCTTTTTTTCTCTCTATTTTAGTTTTATGTGGAAACTCAATTTTAGGTACTTAAAAGTCAATGGACTACTTTTTTTGTGGAAATGGCTTTCAACTCATGTAAGCTTACCAAACTTGGTTGAGTTATATGTTTGTTGATTTCCTTATTTTCTTGATAAATTAATCCGTATAGATATTATCCGCTTGAGGTCTAAAGAGTTCTCATGATTTAAAAACATGTTTATAAAATTAAAAGGAGTTCTCATGTACGTAGTCATGAAGTAAAAAAATACTTGACTAAACTTAAAAGTCTAAACATTTAAAAAATCTCCCACAGTAAAAAAAAAAAAAAATGTAATAAAATATCAAATACAAAATTATAAAAACTTATTTTGCTAGATTTATTTTATGTATATTAGGATTTAAATAAATTTAATTTTATTAACATTAAATAAAATTTAAAATACAAACAAACAAATATTGTATAAAATCTATTCAATATTCATGGTTAACTAATTTTTTATTATATCTATTTTTCTTTCACACACAAAATTAGTTTTTTAGATGGGGCAAATTTGTATTTTTATTTTTATTGTTTAACTTTCTAAAATTCCTAAATAAACAAAAGAATTTTTTATTTTCAAAATATGAGAGGGGGCATGTACCCCCAAGCCTATGGTGGCTTTGCCATTGGCTAAAGGAAGCTTGGTTATGTGAGATATTCCTTGAGAACATTGCCTATACCATTGCTAAAAAAGAATAGAACCTAAAAACTTTTTGGGAAAAAGGAAAAAATAAAAATTCAAAACCATACTTGCAAAAAGAGAATCAAAACCATTAATTGAATGGAAGAGAAAAAACTCAAAACCACTTTACCTTTGCTTACATAATGAATTTAAAACAAAAAGAAAACAAATATACATTTTAGGATTGAGAAAGGAAAGAATCCATGTTCAAAACCATACTTGTAAGAAGAGAACCAAAACCATTAATTGAGCAAAAAGGAAAGAACCACAACCACTTTGTCTTTGCTTATATAATGAATTTAAAACAAGAAGAGCGCCATAAATTCCACTTCAAGATCACTAGTCATCTATTTTAATTTCATCTCCTTTTTTTCTCTCTAGTTTAGTTTTTTGTGGAAGCTTAGTTTTAGGTACTTAAAAGTTAGTGGACTACTTTTCTTGTGGAAATGGCTTTCTACTCATGTAAGCTTACTAAACTTGGTTAAGTTATATGTTTGTTAATTTCCTTGTTTTCTTGATAAATTAATCCATATAGATATTATTCACTTCGGGTCTAAAGAGTTCTCATGATTTAAAAACATGTTTATAAAATTAAAAGGAGTTTATACATAAATAGTGTCAATTTTTTTTTTCTCCTATCTAATATGGGACTTCATATATATATATATATACACATATTCAACTCAGGTAAGCTCACCAAACATGAGATTGAGTTATATGTTTGTTAGTTTCCTTGTTTTCTTGATAAATTAATTCATATAGATATTATTCGCTTTGGGCTTAAAGAGTTCTTACGATTTAGTTTATAAAATTAAGAGGAGTTGATATATAAATGTATAGCGTCAAATTTTTTTTTTTCCTTACCAAACTTGGCCGAGTTATATGTTTGTTAATTTCCTTATTTTCTTGATAAATTAATCCATGTAGATATTATTTGCTTTGAGCCTAAAAAGTTCTCGCAATTTAAAAACATGTTTATAAAATTAAGGGGAGTTAATACATAAATAATGTCAAAATTTTTTGTTAGTTTGTTTTCTCATTAGTTAATACATAAATAATATCATAAATAGCATCAACTCAGGTAAGCTTACCAAACATGGGGTTGAGTTATATGTTTATTAGTTTCTTTGTTTTCTTGATAGATTAATCCATGTAGATATTATCCATTTCAGGCTTAAAAAGTTCTCACGATTTAAAAACATGTTTATAAAATTAAGAAGAGTTCATACATAAATATATAGCATCAAAATTTTTTTCTCCTATATATATATATAAATATTTATTCAACTCAGGTAAGCTTACCAAACTTGGCCAAGTTATATATTTGTTAATTTCTTTGTTTTCTTGATAAATTAATCTGTATAGATATTATTTGCTTCAGGCCTAAAAAGTTTTCATGATTTAAAAACATGTTTATAAAATTAAGAGGAGTTAATACATAAATAGCATCAAAAAAAATTTCTTTTATCTAAAATGAGATTTCATATATATACACACACACAATTGCAATTAAGTTGTTACATAACTAATTTTGGTTTTATGGTCTAATTCATGCATAGCAACCAAAGCAACCCCTGAGATGAACTTGAAGCTTCGAATCAACAAAAAGGACAATAAAGTTGTCTTCGCTGAAGCTGAAAAAGATTTCATAGATTTCCTATTCAACCTCCTGACTTTGCCTATTGGCACCATTGCGGGTTTCCTCCCAAATGAAACTTGTCCAAGAGGCCGGCATGAGAGTATGAAAAAACTGGAGGGAGCTTACTTGCAGCCTAACCAGAGCTCGGACTCGCCCTTGAAGTTGAACACACCAGCCTATGCTATTCTTCCTTTCTTTAATCCTTCTTCATCAAGGAGTAATGATCCTTTCTTTAGTTGCTCTTCATCAAGGAGTTATGGTCATGTGCAGGGCTTGGTTACCTACATGGTGACTGATGACTTGTCGATTACACCCATGTCCCTGACAGCAACCATGGCTTTGTTTAAGAAGTGCAACATAAAGGAAGTTGATGTTCTTGAGGAGAAAGTGGTTGCAATTGGTTTTGATAAGGTAAACAATCCTCTAGCTTATTGGGTTTTAATTGATTTCTTTTCTGGCCTATTCTCTTGTAGATTTGGTTGGAGTTTTTTTTTTTTCCATAACACAATTAATCGGTAGATGTTACTTGCAAATCAATTACCAAATCATTAAGCCTTGTTTGGTAATTGATTTTGAAAATAGTTTTCTATTTTGTAGAATATAAAAAAAAAAACACATTTTCAATTAGGAAACAAAAAAATATAATGTTTTTAAGTTGCTTTTAAAAATAATTATAGAAATAAAAAAGAATTATTAAAAATAAAGCATTACATGTAAAATAATATTTAAAATATATTAAAAAACGTAAACAAAAAATAAATTTAAAAACATTTTAGATTTGTTAATAGATTTTTGTTTTATAAAATATAATAAAATAGTTTTTAAAAACCGTTTTCAAGAAGCGTTTTCATGAATGTTTTTAAAATCATAGCCTTCATTTTTCTTTGAAAGTTTTGAAAGGTACTTTCTTTTTGAATGTTTATTTAATCAATCTTTTTGTTCACTTTTCAGGCTTTGCAGTTGTTGAAGTGTGCTCTGCAGTCCAACGCAGCTCTCACTGAAGTCTTCCTTGAGAAAGAAGAAACACAACAGTCCAAAGCAGCTCCCGCAGTTGCCACAGTTGCCGCAGCTCCCGCGCCTCCCGCAGCTCCCGCAGGTCCCGGAGCTCCGGCAGTTACCATTAAGAGTCGCAGCTCCCGCTGAAGTATTACAAATACAAAAGGACTCTATGAATATGATTGTTTGAGCAGGAGACCGACGTAGTATTAAACTCTCTTCGTTTTTGAATTTGCAAAAATAAAAAAATTCTAAGTCTCTAAATAATGGTTATTTTTACTTGCATTTATATAATGTAAACTCTATTTGTCCCCAATTTTATAGAACTACAATAAGAAGAATAATAATTAACCTGCTATATATTTAGTTCGAGATACATTCAAATTAAAGTGAAAACCAAAGGGAGATTTACTATTATAAATACTCTATAAAAAATTTATTTGAATCCATTAAAAGCAACCATTTGATTCAATTTTTAACAATCATGAAGTTTGATTGGGCTTTATTATTATGAAAACTGATTTAGTTGGTTAGTATTCAATTTTCTTGATTCTCAATAAAAATTAAATAAAATTGATATTTTAAAACTTGTATTTTTTATAATTCATAAAACTTGTCCTTGAATGAGTTTTTTTCACTCAATTTAAGTAATTTATTATTAATAAATTATGGTCAAAATAATTTTCAAATACATCAATTATACAACCAATATATATTTAAAAACTTAAAATGTTCTTAATCTATTTTTCATATTTTTAAATATACTTTAAAAATAAATTTTATTCTAATGCTTTATTTTTAATTATTTTTTATATTTATATAATTATTCTTTAAAATAACATTTAAAAAAATAATTAAAAATAATTAAAAGGTATTATTTGAAACATTATATTTTCTATTTTTATTAAAAAA
This sequence comes from Vitis rotundifolia, assembly GCA_030254885.1. NCBI lineage: Eukaryota > Viridiplantae > Streptophyta > Magnoliopsida > Vitales > Vitaceae > Vitis > Vitis rotundifolia. The sequence goes on from CM058163.1 coordinate 2,307,502, forward strand.
AATATGTTTTTTTTAAAAAGTAAAAAAAAAAATTATTTTAAAATTTAATGAAGAATTAAATATTAATTTTATTTTCTAAATATTAAAAATAATTTTTTATTTTTTTATTCCAAAAAAACACATGACCTCATATTAACTTCATCCATTTAATCATCAAGCTAGGTTTGGTTTGGTTTGATTCTTTCATTCTTAAAAGTTTGATACAGTTTTGGTCCATGGATGACAACCAAAAATCTATTAAATCCAACCTTTTTATGCCTCTAATAAAAATATGAAATTTAAAAAAAAAATAATAATAAATTTTAAAAATGGTAATAATAATAATAAAAACAATTTCTTGCTGCAATTTTCTTGGAGCCACGCGTTTATTTCCTCTATTATAACATCCAATCCACCTAAAAATTTAAATTAAATTAAATTTTACCAACAATTAAAAGAACATATGTTTGAATAATTATGTACATAGTCATGAAGTAAAAAATACTTGATTAAACTTAAAAGTCTAAATATTTAAAAAATCTCTTAAAATTAAATAAAACATAGCCCACAATAAAAAAATATAATAAAACATCAAATACAAAATTATAAAAACTTATTTTGCTAGATTTATTTTATGTATATTAGGATTTAAATAAATTTAATTTTATTAACATTAAATAAAATTTAAAATACAAACAAACAAATATTTTATAAAATCTATTCAATATCCATGATTATCCGATTTTTTATTATATCTATTTTTCTTTCACACACAAAATTAGTTTTTTAGATGGGGCAAACTTGCATTTTTATTTTTATTTTTTAACTTTCTAAAATTCCTAAATAAACAAAAGATTTTTTTATTTTTAAAATATGAGTGGGGGCATGTACCCCCAAAGCCTATGGTGGCTTTGCCCTTGGGTAAAGGAAGCTTGGTTATGTGAGATATTCCTTGAGAACATTGCCTATACCATTGCTAAAAAAGAATAGAACCCAAAAACTTTTTGGAAAAAGGGAAAAAATCAAAATTCAAAACCATACTTGCAAGAAGAGAATCAAAACCATTAATTGAGAGGAAGAGAAAGAATCAAAACCACTTTACCTTTGCTTATATAATGAATTTAAAACATAAAGAAAAGAAATATACTTTTTTGGATTGAGAAAGGAAAGAATCCAAGTTCAAAATCATACTTGCAAGAAGAGAACCAAAACCGTTAATTGAGGAGAAAGGAAATAACCAAAACCACTTTGTCTTTGCTTATATAATGAATTTAAAACAAGAAGAGTGCCATAAATTCCACTTCAAGATCACTAGTCATCTATTTTAATTTCATCTCCTTTTTTTGCTCTCTATTTTAGTTTTATATGGAAGCTCAATTTTAGGTACTTAAAAGTTAGTGGACTACTTTTCTTGTGGAAATGGCTTTCAACTCATGTAAGCTTACCAAACTTGGTTGAGTTATATGTTTGTTAATTTTTTTTTTTTTTTTATAAATTAATCCGTATGGATATTATCTGCTTGGGGTCTAAAGAGTTCTCATGATTTAAAAACATGTTTATAAAATTAAAAGGAGTTCTCATGTACGTAGTCATGAAGTAAAAAATACTTGATTAAACTTAAAAGTCTAAACATTTAAAAATTCTCCCATAGTAAAAAAAAAAAAAAACACATGTAATAAAATATCAAATACAAAATTATAAAAACTTATTTTGCTAGATTTATTTTATGTATATTAGGATTGAAATAAATTTAATTTTATTAACATTAAATAAAATTTAAAATACAAACAAACAAATATTTTATAAAATCTATTTAATATTCATGGTTATCTAATTTTTTATTATATCTATTTTTCTTTCACACACAAAATTAGTTTTTTAGATGGGGCAAATTTGTATTTTTATTTTTATTGTTTAACTTTCTAAAATTCCTAAATAAATAAAAGAATTTTTTATTTTTAAAATATGAATGGGGGCATGTACCCCCAAGCCTATGGTGGCTTTGCCCTTGGGTAAAGGAAGCTTGGTTATGTGAGATATTCCTTGAGAACATTGCCTATACCATTGCTAAAAAAGAATAGAACCCAAAAACTTTTTGGGAAAAGGGAAAAAATAAAAATTCAAAACCATACTTGCAAGAAGAGAGTCACAACCATTAATTGAAAGGAAGAGAAAAAATCAAAACCACTTTACCTTTGCTTATATAATGAATTTAAAACAAAAAGAAAACAAATATACCTTTTAGGATTGAGAAAGGAAAGAATCCAAGTTCAAAACCATACTTGCAAGGAGAGAACCAAAACCATTAATTGAGCAAAAAGGAAAGAACCACAACCACTTTGTCTTTGCTTATATAATGAATTTAAAACAAGAAGAGCGCCATAAATTCCACTTCAAGATCATTAGTCATCTATTTTAATTTCATCTCCTTTTTTTTCTCTCTATTTTAGTTTTTTTGTGGAAGCTCAATTTTAGGTACTTAAAAGTTAGTGGACTACTTTTCTTGTGGAAATGGCTTTCAACTCATGTAAGCTTACTAAACTTGGTTGAGTTATATGTTTGTTAATTTTCTTGTTTTCTTGATTAATTAATCCGTATAGATATTATCCGCTTGGGGTCTAAACTTACCAAACATGGGGTTGAGTTATTTGTTTGTTAGTTTCCTTGTTTTTTTGATAAATTAATCCATATAGATATTATTCGCTTTGGGCTTAAAGAGTTCTTACAATTTAAAAACATGTTTATAAATTTAAGAGGAGTTGATATATAAATGTATAGCATCAAAAAAAAATTTTCCTTACCAAACTTGGCCGAGTTATATGTTTGTTAATTTCCTTATTTTCTTGATAAATTAATCCGTGTAGATATTATTTGCTTCCAGCTTAAAAAGTTCTCACAATTTAAAAACATGTTTATAAAATTAAGGGGAGTTAATACATAAATAACGTTGAAAATTTTTGTTAGTTTGTTTCCTCATTAGTTAATACATAAATAATATCATAAATAGCATCAACTCAAGTAAGCTTACCAAACATGGAGTTATATGTTTGTTAGTTTCTTTGTTTTCTTGATAGATTAATCCATGTAGATATTATCCATTTCGGGCTTAAAGAGTTCTCACAATTTAAAAACATGTTTATAAAATTAAGAGGAGTTCATACATAAATATATAACATCAAAATTTTTTTCTCCTATATATATATAAATATTTATTCAACTCAAGTAAGCTTACCAAACTTGGCCGAGTTATATGTTTGTTAATTTTCTTGTTTTCTTGATAAATTAATCCGTATAGATATTATTTGTTTCAAGCCTAAAGAGTTTTCATGATTTAAAAACATGTTTATAAAATTAAGTGGAGTTAATACATAAATAGCGTCAAATTTTTTTTCTTTTATCTAATGTGAGATTTCATATATATATATACAATTGCAATTAAGTTGTTACATAACTAATTTTGGTTTTATGGTCTAATTCATGCATAGCAACCAAAGCAACCCCTGAGATGAACTTGAAGCTTCTAATCAACAGAGAGGACAATAAAGTTGTCTTCGCTGAAGCTGAAAAAGATTTCGTAGATTTCCTATTCAACCTCCTGACTTTGCCTATTGGCACCATTACGGGTTTCATCCCGAAAGGAATTTGTCTAGGAGTCCTGCATGAGAGTATGAAAAAACTGGATGGAGCTTACTTGCAGCCTAACCAGAGCTCGGACTCGCCCTTGAAGTTGAACACACCAGCCTGTGCTATTCTTCCTTTCTTTAATCCTTCTTCATCAAGGAGTTGTGGTCATGTGCAGGGCTTGGTTACCTACATGGTGACTGATGACTTGTCAATTACACCCATGTCCCTGACAGCAACCATGGCTTTGTTTAAGAAGTGCAACATAGAGGAAGTTGATGTTCTTGAGGAGAAGGTGGTTGCAATTGGTTTTGATGAGGTAAACAATCCTCTAGCTTATTGGGTTTTAATTGATTCCTTTTCTGGCCTATTCTCTTGTAGATTTGGTTGGAGTTATTTTTTTTCCATAACACAATTAATCGGTAGATGTTACTTGCAAATCAATTACCATTAAGCCTTGTTTGGTAATTGATTTTGAAAATAGCTTTCTATTTTGTAGAATAAAAAGAAAAACACATTTTCAATTAGGAAACAAAAAAATATAATGTTTTTAAGTTGCTTTTAAAAATAATTATAGAAATAAAAAAGAATGATTGAAAATAAAGTATTACATGTAAAATAATGTTTAAAATATATTTAAAAACGTAAACAAAAAATAAATTGAAAAACATTTTAGATTCATTAATAGATTTTTGTTTTATAAAATATAATAAAATAGTTTTTAAAAACCGGTTTCAAGAATCGTTTTCACGAATGTTTTTAAAATCATAGCCTTCATTTTTCTTTGAAAGTTTTGAAGGTTATTTTCTTTTTGAATGTTTATTTAATCGATCTTTTTGTTCACTTTTCAGGCTTTGCGGTTGTTGAAGTGTGCTCTGCAGTCCAACGCAGCTCTCACTGAAGTATTCCTTGAGAAAGAAGAAACACAACAGTCCAAAGCAGCCTCCGCAGTTGCCACAGTTGCCGCAGCTCCCGCGCCTCCTGCGCCTCCCGCACCTCCCGCACCTCCCGCACTTACCATTAAGAGTCGCAGCTCCCGCTGAAGTATTACAAATACAAAAGGACTCTATGAATATGATTGTTTGAGCAGGAGACCGACGTAGTATTAAACTCTCTTCGTTTTTGAATTTGCAAAAATAAAAAAATTCTGAGTCTCTAAATAATGTTTTTTTTTTTACTTGCCTTTGTATAATGTAAACTCTATTTGTTCCCAATTTTATAGAACTACAATAAGAAGAATAATAATTATCCTGCTATATATTTTGTTCGAGATCCATTCAAATTAAAGTGAAAGCCGAAGGAAGATTTACGATTATAAATACTTTATAAAAGTTTATTCAAACCCATCAAAAGCAACGGATTGATTCAATTTTTAACAATCATGAAATTTGGTTAAATCATAAAAACTGATTTAGCCGGTACACTATTCAATTTTCTTGATTTTCTATCAATAAAAATTAAATTAAATCCATATTTTAAAACTTGTATTTTTTTATAATTCATAAAACTTGCCATTGAATGAGTTTTTTTTTTTACTCAATTTAAGTAATTTATTATTAAATAATTATAAACAAAACAATTTTCAAATACATCAATTATACAACCAATGTATATTTAAAAACTTAAAATGTTCTTGATCTATTTTTCATATTTTTAAAAATAATTTTTATTGTAATGCTTTATTCTTTTAATTATTTTTCATATTTATATAATTATTTTTTAAAATAACATTTCAAAAAATAAGTAAAAATTATTAAAAGGTATTATTTGAAACATTATATTTTTTATTTTTTAAAATAAAAAGATGTTTTTTTAAAAATAAAAAGTAAAAAAATTATTTTTTATTTTAAAATTTAATTAAGAATTAAATATTATTTTTATTTTCTAAATATTAAAAATAACTTTTTACTTTTTTATTCCAAAAAAACACATGACCTCATCCTAACTTCATCCATTTAATCATCAAGCTAGGTTTAGTTTGATACAGTTTTGGTCCAAGGATGACAACCAAAAATCTGTTAAATCCAACCTTTTTATGCCTCTAATAATAATTTAAAATTTAAAAATTAATAATAATAAATTTTGAAAATGGTAATAATAATAATAAAAACAATTTCTTGCTGCAATTTTCTTGGAGCTACGCGTCAAGAGATTATAGGTTATTTCCTCAATTATAACATCCAATCCACCTAAATGTCCTCCGTATTAGGCTCAATGCATGAATGGGATCGACTCATAAATTAATAGTCACTGGATCACTGCGTTGCTTCACTGACAGACTGACTCTCCGCCACAGCGGCTGCTACTGCTCTGATCTCAAAGAAAAACAATTCAAAAACCCCACCAACAAACCCACTATGACCCACCTCACTCTCCCTCTCCGTTCTCATCTTCCTCCTCTTCTTCCTCCCTCCGCCACCGCCCCCCACCACCACCACCCTCCAACCCCCTCCCACCTCCCCCCAAGCTCGCCTACTTCATCTCCCGTACCCACGGCGACTCCCCCCGCCTCCTCCGGCTTCTCTGGGCCCTCTACCACCCCAACAATCAGCACCTCCTCCACCTCGACAGCCGCGCAACCCCGCAAGAGAGGGCGGAGCTTTCCGCCTCTTTTGGGTCTGTTGCTGTATTCGCCGCTGCAGAGAATGTTAATATTGTTGGGAACGCTGATGCGGTGAATCTCCACGGCTCCACGCCCATTGCTTCGCTGCTTCTATTAGACACAAACAACAACAATTAAAGTCTTTTTTTAATGAAGCAGCAAAGGACTTCATAGATTTCCTCTTTAACCGTCGGTTTTTGCCCATTGGAGCTGTGATCAGTATCCTTACAAAGAAGAGCAATGCAGGTGGTTTTGGTAACTAGTATGAGATTGTCAAAAATCTCAGTGAAAGCACCTACCTTAACTGGAGTCACTCTTAATTAAACAATTATGTTAAGTTTTGTTTGGCTCTATGATAGGGTTTGAAGAAGCCGAAGGAAGGTTGGTTATGTGAGATATTCCGTGAGAACATTGCCTACACCATCGCTAAGAAAGAATAGAACTCTGAAAAAATATATAAATTCTTTTTAGGACAAGGGAAAGAACCAAAATGTAAAACCATACTAGCAAGAAGAGAATCAAAACCATTATTAATGGAGGAGAAAGGAAAGAACCAAAATCACTTGGCCTTTGCTTAATTATATAATGAATTTAAAATAAGAAAAAAAAAATACTTTTTAGGATCGAATAGGGAAAGAATCAAAATTCAAGCCATACTTGCAAAGAAGAAAACCAAAACCATTAATTGAGGAGAAAGGAAAGAATCAAAACTATTTTGTCTTTGCTTATATGATGAATTTAAAACAAGAAGAAAAAATAAAAACTTTTTAGAAGGTAAAGAATCAAAATTCAAAACCATACTTGTAAGAAAAGAACCAAAACCATTAATTGAGGAGAAAGGAAAGAATCAAAACTACTTTGTCTTTGCTTATATAATGAATCTAAAACAAGAAGAGAGACATTATTTCCACTTTAAGATCACTGTTCAGCTATTTTAATTTCATCTCCTTTTTTGTTCTTTCTATTTGAGTTTTCTGTAGAAGCTCAATTCTAGGTAAAGTTAGTGGATTACTTTTCTTTTGGAGATGGCTTCTAATCCATGTAAGCTTATCAAACTTGGTTGAATTATAAGTTTGTCAATTTCCTTATTTTCTTGATAAATTAATCCATGTAGATATTGTCCACTTATATGTTTATTAATTTCCTTATTTTCTCGATAGATTAATTTGTATAGATATTGTTCATTTTGGACCTAAAGAGTTCTCATAATTTAAAAACTTGTTTATAAAATTAGAAGAATTCATACATAAATAACATTCATTTTTTTTCTCCTATTTAATATGGGATTTTTGGTATATATATAGCAATAATATCTACAGGATTGGAATCGAATTATTATATAACTAATTTTGGTTTTACGATCCAATTCATGCATGGCAACCAAAGCGACCCCTAAGATGAGCTTGAAGCTTCTAATCAACAAAAAGGATGATAAAGTTGTCTTCGCTGAAGCTGAAAAAGATTTCGTAGATTTCCTATTCAACCTTCTGACTTTGCCGATTGGCACCACGACGAGTTTCCTTTCAAAAGGAATTTGCCTAGGAGGCCTGCATGAGAGTATCAAAAAACTCGATGGAGCTTACCTGCAACCTAACCAGAGCTCGGACTCGCCCTTAAAACTGAATACACTAGCCTATGCTATTCTTCCTTTCTTTAATTCTTCTTCATCAAGGAGTCATGGTTATGTGCAGGGCTTAGTTACCTACATGGTGACTGATGACTTGTCGGTTACACCCATGTCCATGGCAACAACCATGGCTTTGTTTAAGAAGTACAACATAGAAGAAGTTGATGTTCTCGAGGAGAAGGTGGTTGCAATTGGCCTTGATGAGGTAAACAATTATCTGGCTTGTTGGGTTTTAATTGATTTCTTTTCTGGCTTATTCTCTAGAAGATTTGGTTGGGTTTTGGAGTTAATCTTTTTCCCATAGCATAATTAATTAGGAGATATTACTTGTAAATCAATTACCAAATTATTATGCCTTGTTTGGTAACTTATTTTGGAAATAGTATTCCATTCAACAAAATAAAAAGAAAAACACATTTTCAATCTGAAAATAGAAAACATAATGTTTTTAAATAATGTCTTTTAGTTAATTATTTTTATTTATTTTTTAAGATTTATTTTAAAAAATAGTTATATAAATGCGGAATAATGATTAAAAATAAAATATTACATGTAACATTATTTTTAAAACATATCTAGAAAAAAAAATAAATTAAATTAATTAAAGAACATTTTAGATTCTTCAACATGTTCTACAAAATATCATAAATAATTGTTAAAAGCCATTCTCAAAAAGTTTTTTTCCATGAATGTTTTAAAAAATATAGCCTAAATTTTTCTCTAAAGTTTTGAAAGGAATTTTCTTTTTGGATATTGATTTAATCAATCTTTTTGTTCACTTTTCAGGCTTTGCAGCTATTGAAGGGTGCTCTGCAGTCCAAGGCAGCTCTCACTAAAGCCTTCCTTGAGAAAGAAGAAACAAAAACCAATGTTAACCATCGAATGGACTACCAACCGTTGATCATTGAACCGGCTAGCCATCGAATCTACCACCGACCCTCGACCATTAAACCGCCTAGCTATCAAATTGACTGCCGACCATCTACCATTAAACCGCCTAGCCATCAAATTTACCGTCGACCATTGACCCTTGAACTGCCTAGCCATCAAATCGACTGCCAACCATCAACCATTGAACCGCCTAGCCATCAAATTTACCGTCAACCATTGACCCTTGAACTGCCTAGCCATCAAATCGACTGCCAACCATCGACCATTGAACCGCCTAGCCATCAAATCGACTGCAAACCGCCTAAATCAGCAACCACACTGGTGACCATTCAAATAAAGCCCAGGAGAAGTCTTTCCTGTGGATGCGTAATGTATTAAAAGGTCTCCTCATTTTTATCACCATCAGATGTGGGATTGATATATTAGTTTCAAGAAAAGTCAATGAAAAAAAAAATCCCACCTATAACAATTTGAACTATGGACCTCAAGTTGAGGAGATAGCATAGGCACCATTCGGCTACTCACTTTTGAATGCTAAACCATCAAAAGCAACCAAGCTGATTCAATTTTTAACAATTGTGAAGTTTTGGTTAGGTTTTGTTATTGTGGAAATTGATTTAGTTGATTCAATTTTCTTGATTCCTAATCAATAAAAATTAAATCAAATTGATATTTTAGAACTTGTATTTCTTATAATTTATAATGGTTTCCCATTGAGTTCTTTTTTTTTTTTTTGTTACTTTCATTATTATGTATATTACATGGACTCAATTTAATTAATTCATTATTCATAAATTATAGTCAAAACAATCTTCAAATACATCAATTATAGAACAAAAATATATATAAAAACTTAAAATGTTCTTAATCCATTTTTAATATTTTTAAATAAATTTTAAAAATAAATTTTATCGTAATACTTTATTTTTAAGTATTTTCATATTTGTATAATTATTCTTTAAAACAACATTTAGAAAATAAGTAAAAATAATAAAAAGATGTTCCTTAAAAACACAATATTTTTTTTAATTTTTAGAATAGAAAGATATTTTGTATCTTTAAAAATAAAAAATTGATTTCGATTTGTAAAATTAATGAAGGACTAAACCCTCTCTTTTATTTTTAAAAACAAAAAATTGTTTTATATTTCTTGATATCAAACATATATATTTTTTTAAAAAAAAAAACAAAAAACAATTTTTAAAATCAATTGTCAAACAAGGCATTAGATTAACTTCATCCAATTCATCGTCAAGCCTGCTTTGATTTTTTCATTCCTAAAAGTTTGATTAAGTCTAGGTCCAAGCATGACAACCAAAAATCTATTAAACCCATCCTTTTTATACCTCTAATAAAAACATGAAAGTAAAAAATAATAATAATAATAAATTTAAAATACTATTAATAATAATAAAAACAACCTCTTGTTGCAATTTTCTTGAATCCACGTGTCAAGAGATTATAGGCTATTCCCTCTGTTATGTACAGTACTGTAGGTAAAATGATATATATCCTATTAACTTTTCTTAATGGGAAAATGATTTTTCCTTGCACTTTTACGAAGTACATTAGTTAATCATGAGGATTAGGTACGTGCACTAAATTCATTTGGATCAACCATTCAACTTCCCCACACAGTCCATGTATCAGGCCTCCCAAGTATACATAGTAGGTTCATGGAAACATGCTCCAAGTATACATATATCGTCTGTTTATGCGAGCGGCTTATATATAGTAGAAACAATTGCAGAAACCAAAATGAAGTTGAATCTTGTAGTAGACAAGGACAGTCGGAAAGTCCTCTATGCTGAAGCAGGAAAAAACTTCGTAGATTTCCTCTTCAATCTTCTTACATTCCCCGTTGGGACTGTTATTATGCAGCTTACAGAGAAGGGCATGATGGGTTGCCTGGGTGATTTGTATCAGAGCATTGAAAATTTGAGTGAAACTTACATGCAGCCAAATCAGTGCAAACCTCTACTAAAACCCATATTCCGAACATCCTACTGTACTTTACCTGCTCCCAAAAACTTTTAGATCTGTTCCAAGAAGTGCCTCACTGTTGCTCATTATCCATCCGCTGTTTGTCCTTACTGCCATGGCGCTAAGGCTAGTGAGGCAAATTACATTTTTTCAGATACTGGAAAAGGCAGAGGAAGGTTATGTGAAAGGGGTGGTGACATATATGGTAACGGATGCTTTGGTTGTGAAGCCTCTCTCCACTATGTCCATTGTTGATCTCCTCAACAAGCCTAATATAAATGAAGTGGGTGGTGAACTGGAGGAGACAGTGGTTGATTTCACCATGCTTGAAGTATGTAATCAAACTATCTGTAGCTCTTTTAGACTGAGTAGCCTATCTTGATCATAATGTCATATAGAGTTGTATAGTGCTTAACTGCCTCATTCACCGACATTGTTTTTTCTGTATTGATAATCCTTCCATTTCATTATGTACGATCAAATTAAACTAAATTGTTTATATATAGTAGTGGGTGAGAATTCTTTGTGTTGTTTCGTTCTGTTTGCACTCATGATAGGGTTTGAAGCTGCTCATGGCATCTATGCAGACTAAGCAATCTCTTGCCAATGGCTTCCTTTGTAAAAGTTACAAAGGGCTTCTTAGCTTATATATCTATACTTAAAATTAAAGTAGAAATTGGCATTATTAGGCCCACGGTTTGAATCTCAAGGCATTGTTTTCAGAGAAATGCAGCTCTTACCACTGTCATTCTTTGGAAAAAAAGAAAAGAAAAGAGCGAAATGAATGCTGGCAGTTGAGAGTAGTTGTTGATGGGTCTCTTCTTGTTCTTAGACTCACATTGTTTTTTTTTATTACATCTCATTATACAACTTTAAAAATATTGGTGCCTGTTTTCCTTTTATTAGCTTAGTTTTTATCTTACTCCGTTCATGAATGGAAAAATGAATTTTACAGAAAACATAGTTGGAGTTGCAAAGTGAATCGTATTGTTAAAGTTAAACTACCAATTTTCCTAAGCCATTTTTGGACTTTCAAATATGCAAATAGGGAAACAAATATGCAAAATTGTGGATGTCCTTTTGTCAAGTGCAGCTCTAATACCATGTTAATTAACAATTTTCATAAAAGCTTGACTTGTAGGGTTTGAGTTTACAATATATATCATACTCCTTTAATAAATATGATATCACATGGAAATCTCAGTGAAAGCACCTACATTAATTGGACTCACTCTTTAAACAACCATGTTGAGTTTTGTTTGGTTTTATGATAGGGTTTGAAGCTGCTGAAGAAGCTTGGTTATGTGAGATATTCTTTGAGAACATTGCTTATACCATTGCTAAGAAAGAATAGAACCCAAAAACTTTTTAGAAGGGAAAGAATCAAAATTCAAAACTATACTCGCAAAAAGAGAACCAAAACCATTAATTGAGGAGAAAGGAAAGAACAAAAACTACTTTGCCTTTGCTCATATATATAATGAATTTACAATAAGAAGAAAGTCATTAATTCCACTTCAAGATCATCGGTTAGCAATTTTAATTTCATCTTTTTTTTCTCTCTCTCTATTTTAGATTTGAAGCTCTATTCTAAGTACTTTATAGTTAGCAGGCTACTTTTCTTGAGGAAATGGCTTTCAAGTCATGTAAGTTTACCAAACTTGGGTTAAGTTATATGTTTGTTAATTTTCTTGTTTTCTTGATCAATTAAATCGTTTCAAACCTAAAGGGTTTTTATGACTTAAAAATATATTTATAAAGTTAAGAAAAGTTTATATGTGTGTATATATATATATGAAATTTTTTTCTCCTATTTTTAATGTGATATCATGAAAGTATACATACACACATTCCTATTAACTTTATAAATGTATTTTAAAATTGTGAAAATCTTTTAAGCTCAAAGCAGATAATATCTATATGGTTAGAATCAAGTGGTTAATGACATAACTAATTTTGGTTATAGTCCAAACTAAATTTGGTTTTCTGGTAAAATTCATGCATGGCAACCAAAGCAACCCCTAAGATGAGCTTGAAGCTTCTAATCAACAAAAAGGACAATAAAGTTGTCTTCGCTGAAGCTAAAAATGATTTCATAGATTTCCTCTTCAACCACTTCTTGACTTTGCCCATTGGCACCATTGTGAGTTTCCTCCCAAAAGAAAATTGCCTAAGAGACCTGCATGAGAGTATCAACAAAATGGAAAAAGCTTACCTGCTGCATAACCAGAGCGAGGACTCGACCTTGAAACTGAAAACACCAGTCTTTGCTTTTCTTCCTTTCTTTAATCATTATTCATCAAGGAGTCGAAGTCATCAGCCTGACGACTTGGTTACCTACATGGTGGCTGATGACTTGTCGGTTACACCCATGTCCATGACATCAACCATGGCTCTGTTTAAGAAATACAACATACAGGAAGTTGATGTTCTTGAGGAAAAGGTGGTTTCAATTGGCCTTGAAGAGGTAAACAATTCTCTACCTTGTTGGGTTTTAATTGATTTCTTTTCTGCCCTAGTTTCTTGCAGATTTGGTTGGAGTTATCCTTTTCCCAAGACACAATTAATCAGTAGATGTTACTTGCAAATTATTGATTTTGAAAATAGTTTTTTGTATTACAAAATAAACAGAAACACATTTTTGATTAAGAAATAGAAAACATGATGTTTTAAAAATAACATCCTTTAGTTCATTGTTTTTATTTGTTTTTTTAGAGTTGCTTTAAAAAATAATTTTACAAATATCAAAAAATGATTAAAAATATAGTATTACAAATAAAACTATTTTTAAAATATATTTAAAAACATGAAAAAAAAATAGACTAAAGAACATTTTAGGCTCCCCAACAAATTTTTATTCTACAAATTATCGTAAAATAGTTTTAAAGAACCATTCTCAAAAATTATTTTTTATAAATGTTTAAAAAACAGTCTTAATTTTTGTTTGAAGTTTTGAAAGGCACTTTCTTTTCTAATGTTGATTTAATCATCTTTTTGTTCACTTTTCAGGCTTTGCACCTGTTGTATTGTGCTTTGCATTCCAACGAAGCTCTCACTAATGTCTTCCTTTAGAAACAAGAAACAAAAACAAAAGAAGGATAAGGGGATGATTTAGTTTGTTCTCCTCCCTTACAATCTATAAATTTAGTTGTTTGAGGGTTGAACCATTCGAGTATGCAAACTCTCTTTGTTCTTGAATTTGTAAAAATCATAAAGTTCCGAATCTCTTAACGATGTTCATGCTTAATTGTCTTTTTATAATGTAAACTATCTTTGTCCTTATAAAGAATCCCTACATAATCCCAATTTTATAGAACTAGAATAAGAATAATAATTAAAATTAATGTGTTATACAATTTGTCAAAGATCATTTCAAAATAAAGAGAAAGAGGAGGTGAGATTTGTGTGGTAGTGCATTCAAATAAGAATAATTTGGGCACATTACAAGGTTATTTCAAAGATAAAAGTATTATGACTATGTGGTGATGTTTTTTAAATGGTTATCAGAAAATAGTATTTGAGAACAATTCTTAAAAAGTTACCAATTATTTTTAAGAATAAAATCATGTTTGAGAGTCAAATATGAAAAACGATTTTCATTGCTTGTTTTTTATGAAGATATTATAGAATTAAGTATGATATAAATTTTTTTTAAAGAATTCGTCGGTAAAAATACTCTATAACAAATTGTTTGAATCCATCAAAACCAACCAAATTGGTTCAATTTTTAATAATTGTGAAGTTCAATTAGGTTTTGGAATCGTGGAAACTGATTTAATTGATTCAAATCATTTTTATATTCGTTTTTCTTATCCCCTAATTGACAAAAATGGAATCAAATCGATGTTCTAAAATTTGTATTTCTTGTATGTGTGTGGACTCTATTTAAGTAATTCATTAATAATTACACTCCAATCAATTTTCAAATGCAAAAATCATATGCCAAGCAAAAATTTTAAATATATTTGAGACTTTATATCCAAAAGAATTTTAAATAACTTTTGAAAATTAATTCTACTTAAAATCTTATGTTTTGTTTAAGAAATATTTTCGAAAATAATTTTAGAAAAAATAATTTTTAAATAAATTTTGAAAATTAATTCTACTTAAAATCATATGTTTTGTTTAAGATATATTTTCGAAAATAATTTTACAAAAAATAATTCTCAAGATATTCCTTCATAACATTGCTAGTACAATAATGACAACAAAATTAAGTATATATATGAGTTTGGTTACGTAAGATATTCCTTCGGAACATTGCTTATAACATAGTTTATAAAGAATAGTGAAAAAAAAAAAAAAAAAAAGGTTTTTGAGGAGAAAGGAAAGAATTAATCAAAATTCAAGGAGTGCCACATTGTTGCCCATTATCCATCCGTTGTTTGTCCTTTTTGCCATGGCGCTCTGGCTAGTGAGGCAAATTACATTTTTTCGGACACTGAAAAAGCCAAGGAAGGTTATGTGAAAGGGGCGGTGACATATATGGTAACGGATGCTTTGGTTGTAAAGTCTCTTTCCACTATGTCCGTTGTTGATCTTCTCAACAAGTCTAATATAAATGAAGTGGGAGGTGAACTGGAGGAGAAAGGGGTTGATTCCACCATGCGTGAAGTACGTAATCTAACCATCTGTAGCTTTTTTAGATTGAATAGCCTATCTTGATCATAATGTTATATAGAGTTGTATAGTGCTTATCTGCCTCATTCACAGACATTGTTTTTTTCGTATTGATAATCCTTCCATCTCATTGTTTATAATCAAATTAAACTCAACTATTTATATATAGTAGTGGGTTAGATTTCTTTATGTTATTTCTTCTTAAATGAATGCTGTTGCTTTCACTTCTCATGTTCTGTTTGCACACATGATAGGGTTTGAAGTTGCTGATAAACTGCCTTGACGAATGTCTTCCTTGGGAATACAGGCCAGGCATAAAGAATTATCTTGGATTTCAAGTGCTACTTTTAGAAATACTCAAGGGTTTTGTTTTGCACAGTTTCTAGTTTTGTAAGCGGAAGATTAAATCTGCTTTCTGCATCTTAATTTATGGAGGGTTTGAAACTGCAACGGCATCTATGTAGACCAAGCAAGCTCCTGCCAATGGCTTCCTTTGTAAAAGTTACGAAGGCCTTCTTAGCTTATATATCGTTGCAAGTAGAACTTTGCATTTTTAGCCCCAGGGTTTGAATCTAAAGGCATTTTTTTAGAGAAATGAAGCTCTTACCACTGTCATTATTATGCCCATTTACATCACTCCACTCCGTTCATGAATGAAAAAATTAATTTTACTGAAAGCATAGCTGAAGAAGCTAAGAAGTGAATCATATGGTTAAACCACCAATTTTCTTGCAGTCAATTTTTTGACTTTCAAATATGTTAATAGGAAAACAAATATGTAAAATTGTGAATGACCTCTCGTCAAACGAACCTCTGATATCATGTTAAACTAGTAATTTTCCTAAAAACTTGACTTGTAGGATTTGGGCTCATAATATATATCATGCTTCTTTAATACTGATAATATCACATTCAAGTCTCTCAAGGAAATTGATAGTGTAAGGTTGATATTGGCAACTTCAAAGTAACAATTCCATCAATTTATATACAAAATAATGAACATAATAAAGATACATGAGATTTTAACGTAGTTAGACCAAACCTACATACATCCATGAATAAGAAAAACCACTTTACCATGCCATAGAAAATATAATAGAGGATATAAACCAAATAACAAAAGAAAAATTTTTGTGTCCTTGTTTTTACTTTGCACCCTGAACCATCATGAATAAGCTTATGTCTACACCTTGTATCTTCATAAGTTCATCATCATGTTATGACCTTTTCCCTTAATGACTAATAATATTTATATACATATTCTTAATAATTAACATTTTTATTATATAAAGAAAACTAATATTAAAATGATATATGACTATAGAAAATATTTTGTATAACATTCTTTATACAAGTATGAGTTTGAAGCTTCTATTAGACACAAACAACAACAATTGAAGTCCTTTTTACTAAAGCAGACAAGATTTAATTTATAGATTTCCTCCTCAACCTTCAGGCTTTGCCTGTTAAAACTGTGACAAGTCTCCTTACAAAGAAGAGCAAGGTAGGTTGTCTCAGTAACTTGTATGAGAGTGTTGAAAATCTCAAAGAAAGCACTTACCTTAATTAGACTCACTCTTTAAACAATCATGTTGAGTTTTGTTTTGTTTTATGATAGGGTTTGAAGATGCTGAAGGAAGCTTGGTTATGTGAGATATTCCTTGAGAATATTGCCTATACCATTGCTAAGAAAGAATAGAACCCAAAAACTTTTTAAGAAAAGGGAAAGAATCAAAATTCAAAACCATACTTACAAAAAGAGAACCAAAACCATTAATTGAGGAGAAAGGAAAGAACCAAAACTACTTTGTCTTTTCTTATATACATAATGAAATTAAAACAAGAAGAAAACCATTAATTCCACTTCAATCACTAGTTAGTTATTTTAATTTCATCTTTTTTTTCTTTCTCTCTCTATTTTAGTTTTGAAGCTCAATTTTAGGCACTTAAAAGCTAGCGGGCTACTTTTCTCGAGGAAATGGCTCATAGGTCAGGTAAGCTTACCAAACTTAGTTGAATTATATGTTTGTTAATTTCCTTATTTTCTTGATTAATTAAGCTACTCCAAACCTAAATGGTTCTCATGCCTTAAAAATACGTTTATATATATATAAACATATTTTTAAGCCTTGAGAACCATTTAGGTTTTGAGCAATTTAAGAAATTTTTTCTCCTATTTGATATGGGATTTCATGAAGATTCCTCTTAACCTTATAAATGTATTTTGAAACCATGAAAACCTCTTGAGCCGAAAACAAATAGTATCTATATGGTTGAAAGCAAGTGTTTATATTACAAATATTGGTTATGGTTCAAAACTAATTTTAGTTTTATGGTCCAATTCATGCATGGCAACTAAAGCAGCCCCTAAGATGAGCTTGAAGCTTCTAATCAACAAAAAGGACAATAAAGTTGTCTTTGCTGAAACTGAAAAAGATTTCATAGATTTCCTATTCAACCTCCTGACTTTACCCATTGGCACCATCGTGAGTTTCCTCCCAAAAGAAAATTGCCTAAGAAACCTGCATGAAAGTATCAACAAACTGGAAGAAGCTTACTTGCTGCCTCACCAGAGCATGGACTCACCCTTAAAACTGAATACACCAATCGATGCTATTCTTCCTTTCTTTGATCTTCCTTTATCATGGAGTGATAGACATGTGAAAGACGACTTGGTTACCTACATGGTGGCTAATGACTTGTCGGTTACACCTATGTCCATGACATCAACCATGGCTCTGTTTAAAAAGTACAACATAAGCGAAGTTGGTGTTCTTGAGGAAAAGGTGGTTGCCATTGGCTTTGAAGAGGTAAACAATTCTCTGGCTTATTGAGCTTTAATTGATTTATTTTATGCCCTAATTTCTTGTAGATTTGGTTGGAGTTATCCTTTTCCCAAGACACAATTAATCAGTAGATGTTACTTGCAAATTATTAAGCCTTGTTTGGTAATTGATTTTAAAAATAGTCTTTTGTATTATAGAATAAACAGAAAAACATGTTTTCAATTAAGAAATAGAAAACATGATCCTTTTTAATAACATTTTTTAGTTCATTCTTTTTATTTGTTTTTTCAAAGTTGCTTTAAAAAATAATTTTACAAATATCAAAAAATGATTAAAAATATAGTATTACAAATAAAATTATTTTTAAAACATATTTAAAAACATGAAAAAAAAAAATAGATTAAAGAACATTTTAGGTTCCCCAACACATTTTTATTCTACAAATTATCATAAAATAGTTTTAAAGAACCGTTCTCAATAATTGTTTTCCATAAATGTTTTAAAAAATAGTCTTCATTTTTGTTTGAAGTTCTTAAAGGTACTTTCTTTTCTAATGTTGATTTAATCAATCTTTTTGTTCACTTTTCAGGCTTTGCTCTTGTTGCATTGTGCTTTGCATTCCAAGGAAGCTCTCACTAAGGTCTTCCTTTAGAAGGAAGAAACAAAAACAAAATGATAAGGGGATGATTTAGTTTGTTCTCTTCCCTTACAATCTATAAATTTGGTTGTTTGAGGGCTAAACCATTCGAGTATGTAAACTCTCTTTGTTCCTGCATTTGTAAAAATCATAAAGCTCTGAATCCCTAAATAATGTTTATGCTTAATTGTATTTATATAATGTAAACTCTCTTTGTCCTTATAAAGAATCCTTGCATAGCCCCAATTTTATAGAACTAGAATAAGAATGATAATAAAAGTCAATGTGCTATACAATTTGTCAAAGATCATTCCAAAATAAAGAGAAAGAGGAGGTGAGATTTGTGTGGTAAGGCATTCAAATAAGAATAATTTGGGTACATTACAAGGTTATTTCAAAGATAAAAGTATTATAACTATGGCAATGCTTTTTAAATGGTTATTAGAAAATAGTATTTGAGAACAATTCTTAAAAAGTTACCAATTATTTTCAAGAATAAAATCATGTTTGAGAATCAAATATGAAAAACAATTTTCATTACTTGTTTTTTTATGAAGATATTATGGAATTAAGTATAATATAAAATCTTGTAAAGAATTCTTCGATAAAAACACTCTATAAAAAATTGTTTGAATCCATCAAAACTAACCAAATTGGTTCAATTTTTAATAATCATGAAGTTCAGTTAGGTTTTGAAATCGTGGAAACTAATTTAATTGATTCAATGTTTATTTTTATATTCATTTTTCTTATCCCCTAATTGACAAAAATGGAATCAAATCGATGTTCTAAAATTTGTATTTCTTGTATGTGTGTAGACTCTATTTAAATAATTTATTAATAATTACACTCCAATCAATTTTCAAATGCAAAAATCATATTCCAAGCAAAAATTTTAAATATATTTGAGACTTTATATTCAAAAAAAATTTAAATAACTTTTGAAAATTAATTCTACCTGAAATCGTATGTTTTGTTTAAGAAATATTTTTGAAAATAATTTGAAACTAATACTTTTTAAGGTATTCCTTCAAAACATTGCTAATACAATAATGACAACAAAATTAAGTATATATATGAGTTTGGTTATGTAAGATATTTCTTCCGAACATTGCTTATAACACGGTTAATAAAGAATAGTACCAAAGAACAAAAAACAAAAACAAAAGGCTTTTGAGGAGAAATGAAAGAATTAATCAAAATTCAAGAAGTGCGACATTGTTGCTCATTATCCATCCGCTGTTCCTCCTTTTTGCCATGGCGCTATGGCTAGTGAGGCAAATTACATTTTTTCAGACACTGAAAAAGCCGAGGAAGGTTATGTGAAAGGGGCGGTGACATATATGGTAACGGATGCTTTGGTTGTGAAGCCTCTTTCCACTATGTCCATTGTTGATCACCTCAACAAGTCTAATATAAATGAAGTGGGAGGTGAACTGGAGGAGAAAGGGGTTGATTCCACCATGCGTGAAGTATGTAATCTAACCATCTGTAGCTCTTTTAGTTTGAATAGCCTATCTTGATCATAATGTTATATAGAATTGTATAGTGCTTATCTGCCTCATTCACAGACATTGTTTTTTCCGTATTGATAATCCTTCCATCTCATTGTTTATAATCAAATTAAACTCAACTATTTATATATAGAAGTGGGTTAGATTCTTTATGTTATTTCTTCTTAAATGAATGCTGTTGCTCACACTTCTCATGTTCTGTTTGCACCCATGATAGGGTTTGAAGCTGCTGATAAACGCATCGCTCCAGTCCAAAACTGCCTTGACGAATGTCTTCCTTGGGAATACAGGCCAGGCATGAAGAATTATGTTGGATTTCAAGTGCTACTTTTAGAAATAGTCAAGGGTTTTGTTTTGCAAAGTTTCTAGTTTTGTAAGCAGAAGATTAAATCTGCTTTCTGCTTCTTAATTTATGGAGGGTTTTGAAACTGCGACGGCCTCTATGCAGACCAAGCAAGCTTCTGCCAATGGCTTGCTTTTTAAAAGTTACAAAGGACTTCTTAGCTTTTATATCTACCCTCACAAGTAGAACTTTGCATTATTAGCCCCAGGGTTTGAATCCAAAGGCATTTTTTCAGAGAAATGCAGCTCTTACCACTGTCATTATTAGGCCCATATACATCACTCCACTCCGTTCATGAATGAAAAAATTAATTTTACCGAAAGCATAGATAAAGATGCTAAGAAGTGAATCATATCGTTAAACTACCAATTTTCTTGGAATCATTTTTCGACTTTCAAATATGCAAATAAGAAAACAAATATATAAAATTGTGAATGACCTCTCGTCAAATGAATTTATGATATCATGTTAAACTAACAATTTTCCTAAAAGCCTAAAAGCATAACTTGTGGGATTTGGGTTCATAATGTATATCATGCTTCTTTAATATGTATGATATCACATTGAAATCTCTCAAGAAAATTGATAGTGTAAGGTTGATATTGGCAACTTCAAAGTTATAGTTTCATCAATTTATATACAAAATGATTTACATAATAAAGATACACGAAATTTTAACGTGGTTGAAGCAGAGATCCATGAATAAGTATCGTACCATAGAAAATATAATAAAGGATATAAACCAAATAAAAAAATAAATAAATAAAAACAACTATTATGTCCTTGTTTTTACTCTACACCTCAAACCTCAAACCATCATGAATAACTCTATGTCCACACCTTGTATCTTCATAAGTTCATTATGATGTTATAACTTTTTCCCTTAATGATAAACAATATTTATATACATATTCTTGATAATTAACTTTGTAGTTTTTTTTTAAAGGGGCGGGCCTACGGGCTGGGCCTAAAATTAGGCCCGCGGCCCGGCCCACCCAAAAAGGGGCTCGGGCCTGGCGGGCTTGGGCCGGGCTTTAGCCCGTCGGGCCGGGCCGGGCCTAAAGCGGGCCGCGGGTTTTTTGGAGACCCTTATTGATACATAACTAATTTTGGTTTTATGGTCTAATTCATGCATAGCAACCAAAGCAACCCCTGAGATGAACTTGAAGCTTCTAATCAACAAAAAGGACAATAAAGTTGTCTTCGCTGAAGCTGAAAAAGATTTCATAGATTTCCTATTCAACCTTCCTGACTTTGCCTATTGGCACCATTGCGGGTTTCCTCCCAAATGAAACTTGTCTAAGAGGCCCGCATGAGAGTATGAAAAAACTAGAGGGAGCTTACTTGCAGCCTAACCAGAGCTCGGACTCGCCCTTGAAGTTGAACACACTAGCCTATGCTATTCTTCCTTGCTTTAATCCTTCTTCATCAAGGAGTAATGATCCTTTCTTTAGTTCCTCTTCATCAAGGAGTTATGGTCATGTGCAAGGCTTGGTTACCTACATGGTGAATGATGACTTGTCGATTACACCCATGTCCCTGACAGCAACCATGGCTTTGTTTAAGAAGTGCAACATAGAGGAAGTTGATGTTCTTGAGGAGAAGGTGGTTGCAATTGGTTTTGATAAGGTAAACAATCCTCTAGCTTATTGGGTTTTAATTGATTTCTTTTCTGGCCTATTCTCTTGTAGATTTGGTTGGAGTTTTTTTTTTCCATAACACAATTAATCGGTAGATGTTACTTGCAAATCAATTACCAAATCATTAAGCCTTGTTTGGTAATTGATTTTGAAAATAGTTTTCTATTTTGTAGAATAAAAAGAAAAACACATTTTCAATTAGGAAACAAAAAAATATAATGTTTTTAAGTTGCTTTTAAAAATAATTATAGAAATAAAAAAGAATTATTAAAAATAAAGTATTACATGTAAAATAATGTTTAAAATATATTTAAAAACGTAAACAAAAAATAAATTGAAAAACATTTTAGATTCGCTAATAGATTTTTGTTTTATAAAATATAATAAAATAGTTTTTAAAAACCGTTTTCAAGAAGTGTTTTCATGAATGTTTTTAAAAACATAGCCTTCATTTTTCTTTGAAAGTTTTGAAAGGCACTTTCTTTTTGAATGTTTATTTAATCAATCTTTTTGTTCACTTTTCAGGCTTTGCAGTTGTTGAAGTGTGCTCTTCAGTCCAACGCAGCTCTCACTGAAGTCTTCCTTGAGAAAGAAGAAACACAACAGTCCAAAGCAGCTCCCGCAGTTGCCACAGTTGCCGCAGCTCCCGCGCCTCCGCAGCTCCCGCTGAAGTATTACAAATACAAAAGGACTCTATGAATATGATTGTTTGAGCAGGAGACCGACGTAGTATTAAACTCTCTTCGTTTTTGAATTTGCAAAAATAAAAAAATTCTAAGTCTCTAAATAATGTTTATTTTTACTTGCATTTATATAATGTAAACTCTATTTGTCCCCAATTTTATAGAACTACAATAAGAAGAATAATAATTAACCTGCTATATATTTAGTTCGAGATACATTCAAATTAAAGTGAAAACCAAAGGGAGATTTACTATTATAAATACTCTATAAAAATTTATTTGAATCCATTAAAAGCAACCATTTGATTCAATTTTTAACAATCATGAAGTTTGATTGGGCTTTATTATTATGAAAACTGATTTAGTTGGTTAGTATTCAATTTTCTTGATTCTCAATAAAAATTAAATAAAATTGATATTTTAAAACTTGTATTTTTTATAATTCATAAAACTTGTCCTTGAATGAGTTTTTTTCACTCAATTTAAGTAATTTATTATTAATAAATTATAGTCAAAATAATTTTCAAATACATCAATTATACAACCAATATGTATTTAAAAACTTAAAATGTTCTTAATCTATTTTCCTATATAAAATTATACAACAATTTCTTGCTGCAATTTTCTTGGAGCCAGCGTTTATTTCCTCTATTATAACATCCAATCCACCTAAAAATTTAAATTAAATTAAATTTTACCAACAATTAAAATAACATATATTTGAATAATTATGTACATAGTCATGAAATAAAAAATACTTGATTAAACTTAAAAGTCTAGACATTTAAAAAATCTCTTGAAATTAAATAAAACATAGCCCACAATAAAAAAATATAATAAAACATCAAATACAAAATTATAAAAACTTACTTTGCTAGATTTATTTTATGTATATTAGGATTTAAATAAATTTAATTTTATTAACATTAAATAAAATTTAAAATACAAACAAACAAATATTTTATAAAATCTATTCAATATCCATGATTATCTGATTTTTTATTATATCTATTTTTCTTTCACACACAAAATTAGTTTTTTAGATGGGGCAAACTTACATTTTTATTTTTATTTTTTAACTTTCTAAAATTCCTAAATAAACAAAAGATTTTTTTATTTTTAAAATATGAGTGGGGGCATGTACCCCCAAGCCTATGGTGGCTTTGCCCTTGGGTAAAGGAAGCTTGGTTATGTGAGATATTCCTTGAGAACATTGCCTATACCATTGCTAAAAGAGAATAGAACCCAAAAACTTTTTGGAAAAAGGGAAAAAATCAAAATTCAAAACCATACTTGCAAGAAGAGAATCAAAACCATTAATTGAGAGGAAGAGAAAGAATCAATACCACTTTACCTTTGCTTACATAATGAATTTAAAACATAAAGAAAAGAAATATACTTTTTAGGATTGAGAAAGGAAAGAATCCAAGTTCAAAATCATACTTGCAAGAAGAGAACCAAAACTATTAATTGAGGAGAAAGGAAATAACCAAAACCACTTTGTCTTTGCTTATATAATGAATTTAAAACAAGAAGAGTGCCATAAATTCGACTTCAAGATCACTAGTCATCTATTTTAATTTCATCTCTTTTTTTTTCTCTCTATTTTAGTTTTATATGGAAGCTCAATTTTAGGTACTTAAAAGTTAGTGGACTACTTTTCTTGTGGAAATGGCTTTCAACTCATGTAAGCTTACCAAACTTGGTTGAGTTATATGTTTGTTAATTTTTTTTTTTTTTTATAAATTAATCCGTATAGATATTATCTGCTTGTGTCTAAAGAGTTCTCATGATTTAAAAACATGTTTATAAAATTAAAAGGAGTTCTCATGTACGTGGTCATGAAGTAAAAAATACTTGATTAAACTTAAAAGTCTAAACATTTAAAAAATCTCCCATAGTAAAAAAAAAAATACATGTAATAAAATATCAAATTCAAAATTATAAAAACTTATTTTGCTAGATTTATTTTATGTATATTAGGATTGAAATAAATTTAATTTTATTAACATTAAATAAAATTTAAAATACAAACAAACAAATATTTTATAAAATCTATTCAATATTCATGGTTATCTAATTTTTTATTATATCTATTTTTCTTTCACACACAAAATTAGTTTTTTAGATGGGGCAAATTTGTATTTTTATTTTTATTGTTTAACTTTCTAAAATTCCTAAATAAATAAAAGAATTTTTTATTTTTAAAATATGAATGGGGGCATGTACCCCTAAGCCTATGGTGGCTTTGCCCTTGGGTAAAGGAAGCTTGGTTATGTGAGATATTCCTTGAGAACATTGCCTATACCATTGCTAAAAAAGAATAGAACCCAAAAACTTTTTGGGAAAAGGGAAAATATAAAAATTCAAAACCATACTTGCAAAAGAGAGTCACAACCATTAATTGAAAGGAAGAGAAAAAATCAAAACCACTTTACCTTTGCTTATATAATGGATTTAAAACAAAAAGAAAACAAATATACCTTTTAGGATTGAGAAAGGAAAGAATCCAAGTTCAAAACCATACTTGCAAGGAGAGAACCAAAACCATTAATTGAGCAAAAAGGAAAGAACCACAACCACTTTGTCTTTGCTTATATAATGAATTTAAAACAAGAAGAGCGCCATAAATTCCACTTCAAGATCATTAGTCATCTATTTTAATTTCATCTCCTTTTTTTTCTCTCTATTTTAGATTTTTGTGGAAGCTCAATTTTAGGTACTTAAAAGTTAGTGGACTACTTTTCTTATGGAAATGGCTTTCAACTCATGTAAGCTTGCTAAACTTGGCTGAGTTATATGTTTGTTAATTTTCTTGTTTTCTTGATTAATTAATCTGTATAGATATTATCTGCTTGGGGTCTAAACTTACCAAACATGGGGTTGAGTTATTTGTTTGTTAGTTTCCTTGTTTTTTTGATAAATTAATCCATATAGATATTATTCGCTTTGGGCTTAAAGAGTTCTTACAATTTAAAAACATGTTTATAAATTTAAGAGGAGTTGATATATAAATGTATTAGCATCAAAAATTTTTTTTCCTTACCAAACTTGGCCGAGTTATATGTTTGTTAATTTCCTTATTTTCTTGATAAATTAATCCGTGTAGATATTATTTGCTTCCAGCCTAAAAAGTTCTCACAATTTAAAAACATGTTTATAAATTTAAGGGGAGTTAATACATAAATAACGTTGAAAATTTTTATTAGTTTGTTTCCTCATTAGTTAATACATAAATAATATCATAAATAGCATCAACTCAAGTAAGCTTACCAAACATGGAGTTATATGTTTGTTAGTTTCTTTGTTTTCTTGATAGATTAATCCATGTAGATATTATCCATTTCGGGCTTAAAGAGTTCTCACGATTTAAAAACATGTTTATAAAATTAAGAGGAGTTCATACATAAATATATAACATCAAAATTTTTTTCTCCTATATATATATAAATATTTATTCAACTCAAGTAAGCTTACCAAACTTGGCCGAGTTATATGTTTGTTAATTTTCTTGTTTTCTTGATAAATTAATCCGTATAGATATTATTTGTTTCAAGCATAAAGAGTTTTCATGATTTAAAAACGTGTTTATAAAATTAAGCGGAGTTAATACATAAATAGCGTCAAATTTTTTTTCTTTTATCTAATGTGAGATTTCATATATATATATATATATATATATATACACAATTGCAATTAAGTTGTTACATAACTAATTTTGGTTTTATGGTCTAATTCATGCATAGCAACCAAAGCAACCCCTGAGATGAACTTGAAGCTTCTAATCAACAGAGAGGACAATAAAGTTGTCTTCGCTGAAGCTGAAAAAGATTTCGTAGATTTCCTATTCAACCTCCTGACTTTGCCTATTGGCACCATTACGGGTTTCATCCGGGAAGGAATTTGTCTAGGAGTCCTGCATGAGAGTATGAAAAAACTGGATGGAGCTTACTTGCAGCCTAACCAGAGCTCGGACTCGCCCTTGAAGTTGAACACACCAGCCTGTGCTATTCTTCCTTTCTTTAATCCTTCTTCATCAAGGAGTTGTGGTAATGTGCAGGGCTTGGTTACCTACATGGTGACTGATGACTTGTCGATTACACCCATGTCCCTGACAGCAACCATGGCTTTGTTTAAGAAGTGCAACATAGAGGAAGTTGATGTTCTTGAGGAGAAGGTGGTTGCAATTGGTTTTGATGAGGTAAACAATCCTCTAGCTTATTGGGTTTTAATTGATTCCTTTTCTGGCCTATTCTCTTGTAGATTTGGTTGGAGTTTTTTTTTTTTCCATAACACAATTAATCGGTAGATGTTACTTGCAAATCAATTACCATTAAGCCTTGTTTGGTAATTGATTTTGAAAATAGCTTTCTATTTTGTAGAATAAAAAGAAAAACACATTTTCAATTAGGAAACAAAAAAATATAATGTTTTTAAGTTGCTTTTAAAAATAATTATAGAAATAAAAAAGAATGATTAAAAATAAAATATTACATATAAAATAATATTTAAAATATATTTAAAAACGTAAACAAAAAATAAATTGAAAAACATTTTAGATTCATTAATAGATTTTTGTTTTATAAAATATAATAAAATAGTTTTTAAAAACCGGTTTCAAGAATCGTTTTCACGAATGTTTTTAAAATCATAGCCTTCATTTTTCTTTGAAAGTTTTGAAGGTTATTTTCTTTTTGAATGTTTATTTAATCGATCTTTTTGTTCACTTTTCAGGCTTTGCGGTTGTTGAAGTGTGCTCTGCAGTCCAACGCAGCTCTCACTGAAGTATTCCTTGAGAAAGAAGAAACACAACAGTCCAAAGCAGCCCCCGCAGTTGCCACAGTTGCCGCAGCTCCCGCGCCTCCTGCGCCTCCCGCACCTCCCGCACCTCCCGCACTTACCATTAAGAGTCGCAGCTCCCGCTGAAGTATTACAAATACAAAAGGACTCTATGAATATGATTGTTTGAGCAGGAGACCGACGTAGTATTAAACTCTCTTCGTTTTTGAATTTGCAAAAATAAAAAAATTCTGAGTCTCTAAATAATGTTTTTTTTTTTTACTTGCCTTTGTATAATGTAAACTCTATTTGTTCCCAATTTTATAGAACTACAATAAGAAGAATAATAATTATCCTGCTATATATTTTGTTCGAGATCCATTCAAATTAAAGTGAAAGCCGAAGGGAGATTTACGATTATAAATACTTTATAAAAGTTTATTCAAACCCATCAAAAGCAACGGATTGATTCAATTTTTAACAATCATGAAATTTGGTTAAATCATAAAAACTGATTTAGCTGGTACACTATTCAATTTTCTTGACTTTCTATCAATAAAAATTAAATTAAATCCATATTTTAAAACTTGTATTTTTTTATAATTCATAAAACTTGCCATTGAATGAGTTTTTTTTTTTTACTCAATTTAAGTAATTTATTATTAATAATTATAAACAAAACAATTTTCAAATACATCAATTATACAACCAATGTATATTTAAAAACTTAAAATGTTCTTGATCTATTTTTCATATTTTTAAAAATAATTTTTATTGTAATGCTTTATTCTTTTAATTATTTTTCATATTTATATAATTATTTTTTAAAATAACATTTCAAAAAATAAGTAAAAATTATTAAAAGGTATTATTTGAAACATTATATTTTTTATTTTTTAAAATAAAAAGATGTTTTTTTAAAAAGAAAAAGTAAAAAAATTATTTTTTATTTTAAAATTTAATTAAGAATTAAATATTATTTTTATTTTCTAAATATTAAAAATAACTTTTTACTTTTTTATTCCAAAAAAACACATGACCTCATCCTAACTTCATCCATTTAATCATCAAGCTAGGTTTAGTTTGATACAGTTTTGGTCCAAGGATGACAACCAAAAATCTGTTAAATCCAACCTTTTTATGCCTCTAATAATAATTTAAAATTTAAAAATTAATAATAATAAATTTTGAAAATGGTAATAATAATAATAAAAACAATTTCTTGCTGCAATTTTCTTGGAGCTACGCGTCAAGAGATTATAGGTTATTTCCTCAATTATAACATCCAATCCACCTAAATGTCCTCCGTATTAGGCTCAATGCATGAATGGGATCGACTCATAAATTAATAGTCACTGGATCACTGCGTTGCTTCACTGACAGACTGACTCTCCGCCACAGCGGCTGCTACTGCTCTGATCTCAAAGAAAAACAATTCAAAAACCCCACCAACAAACCCACTATGACCCACCTCACTCTCCCTCTCCGTTCTCATCTTCCTCCTCTTCTTCCTCCCTCCGCCACCGCCCCCCACCACCACCACCCTCCAACCCCCTCCCACCTCCCCCCAAGCTCGCCTACTTCATCTCCCGTACCCACGGCGACTCCCCCCGCCTCCTCCGGCTTCTCCGGGCCCTCTACCACCCCAACAATCAGCACCTCCTCCACCTCGACAGCCGCGCAACCCCGCAAGAGAGGGCGGAGCTTTCCGCCTCTGTTGGGTCTGTTGCTGTATTCGCCGCTGCAGAGAATGTTAATATTGTTGGGAACGCTGATGCGGTGAATCTCCACGGCTCCACGCCCATTGCTTCGCTGCTTCTATTAGACACAAACAACAACAATTAAAGTCTTTTTTTAATGAAGCAGCAAAGGACTTCATAGATTTCCTCTTTAACCGTCGGTTTTTGCCCATTGGAGCTGTGATCAGTATCCTTACAAAGAAGAGCAATGCAGGTGGTTTTGGTAACTAGTATGAGATTGTCAAAAATCTCAGTGAAAGCACCTACCTTAACTGGACTCACTCTTAATTAAACAATTATGTTAAGTTTTGTTTGGCTCTATGATAGGGTTTGAAGATGCCGAAGGAAGGTTGGTTATGTGAGATATTCCGTGAGAACATTGCCTACACCATCGCTAAGAAAGAATAGAACTCGGAAAAAATATATAAATTCTTTTTAGGACAAGGGAAAGAACCAAAATTTAAAACCATACTAGCAAGAAGAGAATCAAAACCATTATTAATGGAGGAGAAAGGAAAGAACCAAAATCACTTGGCCTTTGCTTAATTATATAATGAATTTAAAATAAGAAAAAAAATATACTTTTTAGGATCGAATAGGGAAAGAATCAAAATTCAAGCCATACTTGCAAAGAAGAAAACCAAAACCATTAATTGAGGAGAAAGGAAAGAATCAAAACTATTTTGTCTTTGCTTATATGATGAATTTAAAACAAGAAGAAAAAATAAAAACTTTTTAGAAGGTAAAGAATCAAAATTCAAAACCATACTTGTAAGAAAAGAACCAAAACCAATAATTGAGGAGAAAGGAAAGAATCAAAACTACTTTGTCTTTGCTTATATAATGAATCTAAAACAAGAAGAGAGACATTATTTCCACTTTAAGATCACTGTTCAGCTATTTTAATTTCATCTCCTTTTTTGTTCTTTCTATTTGAGTTTTCTGTAGAAGCTCAATTCTAGGTAAAGTTAGTGGACTACTTTTCTTTTGGAAATGGCTTCTAATCCATGTAAGCTTATCAAACTTGGTTGAATTATAAGTTTGTCAATTTCCTTATTTTCTTGATAAATTAATCCATGTAGATATTGTCCACTTATATGTTTATTAATTTCCTTATTTTCTCGATAGATTAATTTGTATAGATATTGTTCATTTTGGACCTAAAGAGTTCTCATAATTTAAAAACTTGTTTATAAAATTAGAAGAATTCATACATAAATAACATTCATTTTTTTTCTCCTATTTAATATGGGATTTTTGGTATATATATAGCAATAATATCTACAGGATTGGAATCGAATTATTATATAACTAATTTTGGTTTTACGATCCAATTCATGCATGGCAACCAAAGCGACCCCTAAGATGAGCTTGAAGCTTCTAATCAACAAAAAGGATGATAAAGTTGTCTTCGCTGAAGCTGAAAAAGATTTCGTAGATTTCCTATTCAACCTTCTGACTTTGCCGATTGGCACCACGACGAGTTTCCTTTCAAAAGGAATTTGCCTAGGAGGCCTGCATGAGAGTATCAAAAAACTCGATGGAGCTTACCTGCAACCTAACCAGAGCGCAGACTCGCCCCTAAAACTGAATACACTAGCCTATGCTATTCTTCCTTTCTTTAATTCTTCTTCATCAAGGAGTCATGGTTATGTGCAGGGCTTAGTTACCTACATGGTGACTGATGACTTGTCGGTTACACCCATGTCCATGGCAACAACCATGGCTTTGTTTAAGAAGTACAACATAGAAGAAGTTGATGTTCTCGAGGAGAAGGTGGTTGCAATTGGCCTTGATGAGGTAAACAATTATCTGGCTTGTTGGGTTTTAATTGATTTCTTTTCTGGCTTATTCTCTAGAAGATTTGGTTGGGTTTTGGAGTTAATCTTTTTCCCATAGCATAATTAATTAGGAGATATTACTTGTAAATCAATTACCAAATTATTATGCCTTGTTTGGTAACTTATTTTGGAAATAGTATTCCATTCAACAAAATAAAAAGAAAAACACATTTTCAATCTGAAAATAGAAAACATAATGTTTTTAAATAATGTCTTTTAGTTAATTATTTTTATTTATTTTTTAAGATTTATTTTAAAAAATAATTATATAAATGCGGAATAATGATTAAAAATAAAATATTACATGTAACATTATTTTTAAAACATATCTAGAAACAAAAAATAAATTAAATTAATTAAAGAACATTTTAGATTCTTCAACATACTTGTTCTACAAAATATCATAAATAATTGTTAAAAGCCATTCTC
Source organism: Vitis rotundifolia (assembly GCA_030254885.1). Lineage (NCBI taxonomy): Eukaryota > Viridiplantae > Streptophyta > Magnoliopsida > Vitales > Vitaceae > Vitis > Vitis rotundifolia. The sequence goes on from CM058163.1 coordinate 2,339,216, forward strand.
AAAAAGTTTTTTTCCATGAATGTTTTAAAAAATATAGCCTAAATTTTTCTCTAAAGTTTTGAAAGGAATTTTCTTTTTGGATATTGATTTAATCAATCTTTTTGTTCACTTTTCAGGCTTTGCAGCTATTGAAGGGTGCTCTGCAGTCCAAGGCAGCTCTCACTAAAGCCTTCCTTGAGAAAGAAGAAACAAAAACCAATGTTAACCATCGAATGGACTACCAACCGTTGATCATTGAACCGGCTAGCCATCGAATCGACCACCGACCATCGACCATTAAACCGCCTAGCTATCAAATTGACTGCCGACCATCTACCATTAAACCGCCTAGCCATCAAATTTACCGTCGACCATTGACCCTTGAACTGCCTAGCCATCAAATCGACTGCCAACCATCAACCATTGAACCGCCTAGCCATCAAATTTACCGTCAACCATTGACCCTTGAACTGCCTAGCCATCAAATCGACTGCCAACCATCGACCATTGAACCGCCTAGCCATCAAATCGACTGCAAACCGCCTAAATCAGCAACCACACTGGTGACCATTCAAATAAAGCCCAGGAGAAGTCTTTCCTGTGGATGCGTAATGTATTAAAAGGTCTCCTCATTTTTATCACCATCAGATGTGGGATTGATATATTAGTTTCAAGAAAAGTCAATGAAAAAAAAAATCCCACCTATAACAATTTGAACTATGGACCTCAAGTTGAGGAGATAGCATAGGCACCATTCGGCTACACACTTTTGAATGCTAAACCATCAAAAGCAACCAAGCTGATTCAATTTTTAACAATTGTGAAGTTTTGGTTAGGTTTTGTTATTGTGGAAATTGATTTAGTTGATTCAATTTTCTTGATTCCTAATCAATAAAAATTAAATCAAATTGATATTTTAGAACTTGTATTTCTTATAATTTATAATGGTTTCCCATTGAGTTCTTTTTTTTTTTTTTTTTTGTTACTTTCATTATTATGTATATTACATGGACTCAATTTAATTAATTCATTATTCATAAATTATAGTCAAAACAATCTTCAAATACATCAATTATAGAACAAAAATATATATAAAAACTTAAAATGTTCTTAATCCATTTTTCATATTTTTAAATAAATTTTAAAAATGAATTTTATCGTAATACTTTATTTTTAAGTATTTTCATATTTGTATAATTATTCTTTAAAACAACATTTAGAAAATAAGTAAAAATAATAAAAAGATGTTCCTTAAAAACACAATATTTTTTTAATTTTTAGAATAGAAAGATATTTTGTATCTTTAAAAATAAAAAATTGATTTCGATTTGTAAAATTAATGAAGGACTAAACCCTCTCTTTTATTTTTAAAAACAAAAATTTTTTTATATTTCTTGATATCAAACATATATATATATATATTTTTAAAAAAAAAACAAAAAACAATTTTTAAAATCAATTGTCAAACAAGGCGTTAGATTAACTTCATCCAATTCATCGCCAAGCCTGCTTTGATTTATTCATTCCTAAAAGTTTGATTAAGTCTAGGTCCAAGCATGACAACCAAAAATCTATTAAACCCATCCTTTTTATACCTCTAATAAAAACATGAAAGTAAAAAATAATAATAATAACAAATTTAAAATACTATTAATAATAATAAAAACAACCTCTTGTTGCAATTTTCTTGAATCCACGTGTCAAGAGATTATAGGCTATTCCCTCTGTTATGTACAGTACTGTAGGTAAAATGATATATATCCTATTAACTTTTCTTAATGGGAAAATGATTTTTCCTTGCACTTTTACGAAGTACATTAGTTAATCATGAGGATTGGGTACGTGCACTAAATTCATTTGGATCAACCATTCAACTTCCCCACACAGTCCATGTATCAGGCCTCCCAAGTATACATAGTAGGTTCATGGAAACATGCTCCAAGTATACATATATCGTCTGTTTATGCGAGCGGCTTATATATAGTAGAAACAATTGCAGAAACCAAAATGAAGTTGAATCTTGTAGTAGACAAGGACAGTCGGAACGTCCTCTATGCTGAAGCAGGAAAAAACTTCGTAGATTTCCTCTTCAATCTTCTTACATTCCCCGTTGGGACTGTTATTATGCAGCTTACAGAGAAGGGCATGATGGGTTGCCTGGGTGATTTGTATCAGAGCATTGAAAATTTGAGTGAAACTTACATGCAGCCAAATCAGTGCAAACCTCTACTAAAACCCATATTCCGAACATCCTACTGTACTTTACCTGCTCCCAAAAACTTTTAGATCTGTTCCAAGAAGTGCCTCACTGTTGCTCATTATCCATCCGCTGTTTGTCCTTACTGCCATGGCGCTAAGGCTAGTGAGGCAAATTACATTTTTTCAGATACTGGAAAAGGCAGAGGAAGGTTATGTGAAAGGGGTGGTGACATATATGGTAACGGATGCTTTGGTTGTGAAGCCTCTCTCCACTATGTCCATTGTTGATCTCCTCAACAAGCCTAATATAAATGAAGTGGGTGGTGAACTGGAGGAGACAGTGGTTGATTTCACCATGCTTGAAGTATGTAATCAAACTATCTGTAGCTCTTTTAGACTGAGTAGCCTATCTTGATCATAATGTCATATAGAGTTGTATAGTGCTTAACTGCCTCATTCACCGACATTGTTTTTTCTGTATTGATAATCCTTCCATTTCATTATGTACGATCAAATTAAACTAAATTGTTTATATATAGTAGTGGGTGAGAATTCTTTGTGTTGTTTCGTTCTGTTTGCACTCATGATAGGGTTTGAAGCTGCTCATGGCATCTATGCAGACTAAGCAATCTCTTGCCAATGGCTTCCTTTGTAAAAGTTACAAAGGGCTTCTTAGCTTATATATCTATACTTAAAATTAAAGTAGAAATTGGCATTATTAGGCCCACGGTTTGAATCTCAAGGCATTGTTTTCAGAGAAATGCAGCTCTTACCACTGTCATTCTTTGGAAAAAAAGAAAAGAAAAGAGCGAAATGAATGCTGGCAGTTGAGAGTAGTTGTTGATGGGTCTCTTCTTGTTCTTAGACTCACATTGTTTTTTTTTATTACATCTCATTATACAACTTTAAAAATATTGGTGCCTGTTTTCCTTTTATTAGCTTAGTTTTTATCTTACTCCGTTCATGAATGGAAAAATGAATTTTACAGAAAACATAGTTGGAGTTGCAAAGTGAATCGTATTGTTAAAGTTAAACTACCAATTTTCCTAAGCCATTTTTGGACTTTCAAATATGCAAATAGGGAAACAAATATGCAAAATTGTGGATGTCCTTTTGTCAAGTGCAGCTCTAATACCATGTTAATTAACAATTTTCATAAAAGCTTGACTTGTAGGGTTTGAGTTTACAATATATATCATACTCCTTTAATAAATATGATATCACATGGAAATCTCAGTGAAAGCACCTACATTAATTGGACTCACTCTTTAAACAACCAAGTTGAGTTTTGTTTGGTTTTATGATAGGGTTTGAAGTTGCTGAAGAAGCTTGGTTATGTGAGAGATTCTTTGAGAACATTGCTTATACCATTGCTAAGAAAGAATAGAACCCAAAAACTTTTTAGAAGGGAAAGAATCAAAATTCAAAACTATACTCGCAAAAAGAGAACCAAAACCATTAATTGAGGAGAAAGGAAAGAACAAAAACTACTTTGCCTTTGCTCATATATATAATGAATTTACAATAAGAAGAAAGTCATTAATTCCACTTCAAGATCATCGGTTAGCAATTTTAATTTCATCTTTTTTTTCTCTCTCTCTATTTTAGATTTGAAGCTCAATTCTAAGTACTTTAGAGTTAGCAGGCTACTTTTCTTGAGGAAATGGCTTTCAAGTCATGTAAGTTTACCAAACTTGGGTTAAGTTATATGTTTGTTAATTTTCTTGTTTTCTTGATCAATTAAATCGTTTCAAACCTAAAGGGTTTTTATGACTTAAAAATATATTTATAAAGTTAAGAAAAGTTTATATGTGTGTATATATATATATGAAATTTTTTTCTCCTATTTTTAATGTGATATCATGAAAGTATACATACACACATTCCTATTAACTTTATAAATGTATTTTAAAGTTGTGAAAATCTTTTAAGCTCAAAGCAGATAATATCTATATGGTTAGAACCAAGTGGTTAATGACATAACTAATTTTGGTTATAGTCCAAACTAAATTTGGTTTTTTGGTAAAATTCATGCATGGCAACCAAAGCAACCCCTAAGATGAGCTTGAAGCTTCTAATCAACAAAAAGGACAACAAAGTTGTCTTCGCTGAAGCTAAAAATGATTTCATAGATTTCCTCTTCAACCACTTCTTGACTTTGCCCATTGGCACCATTGTGAGTTTCCTCCCAAAAGAAAATTGCCTAAGAGACCTGCATGAGAGTATCAACAAAATGGAAAAAGCTTACCTGCTGCATAACCAGAGCGAGGACTCGACCTTGAAACTGAAAACACCAGTCTTTGCTTTTCTCCCTTTCTTTAATCATTATTCATCAAGGAGTCGAAGTCATCAGCCTGACGACTTGGTTACCTACATGGTGGCTGATGACTTGTCGGTTACACCCATGTCCATGACATCAACCATGGCTCTGTTTAAGAAATACAACATACAGGAAGTTGATGTTCTTGAGGAAAAGGTGGTTTCAATTGGCCTTGAAGAGGTAAACAATTCTCTACCTTGTTGGGTTTTAATTGATTTCTTTTCTGCCCTAGTTTCTTGCAGATTTGGTTGGAGTTATCCTTTTCCCAAGACACAATTAATCAGTAGATGTTACTTGCAAATTATTGATTTTGAAAATAGTTTTTTGTATTACAAAATAAACAGAAAAACACATTTTTAATTAAGAAATAGAAAACATGATGTTTTAAAATAACATCCTTTAGTTCATTGTTTTTATTTGTTTTTTTAGAGTTGCTTTAAAAAATAATTTTACAAATATCAAAAAATGATTAAAAATATAGTATTACAAATAAAATTATTTTTAAAATATATTTAAAAACATGAAAAAAAAATAGATTAAAGAACATTTTAGGCTCCCCAACAAATTTTTATTCTACAAATTATCGTAAATTAGTTTTAAAGAACCATTCTCAAAAATTATTTTTTATAAATGTTTAAAAAACAGTCTTAATTTTTGTTTGAAGTTTTGAAAGGCACTTTCTTTTCTAATGTTGATTTAATCATCTTTTTGTTCACTTTTCAGGCTTTGCACCTGTTGTATTGTGCTTTGCATTCCAACGAAGCTCTCACTAATGTCTTCCTTTAGAAAGAAGAAACAAAAACAAAAGAAGGATAAGGGGATGATTTAGATTGTTCTCCTCCCTTACAATCTATAAATTTAGTTGTTTGAGGGTTGTACCATTCGAGTATGCAAACTCTCTTTGTTCTTGAATTTGTAAAAATCATAAAGTTCCGAATCTCTTAACGATGTTCATGCTTAATTGTCTTTTTATAATGTAAACTATCTTTGTCCTTATAAAGAATCCCTACATAATCCCAATTTTATAGAACTAGAATAAGAATAATAATTAAAATTAATGTGTTATACAATTTGTCAAAGATCATTTCAAAATAAAGAGAAAGAGGAGGTGAGATTTGTGTGGTAGTGCATTCAAATAAGAATAATTTGGGCACATTACAAGGTTATTTCAAAGATAAAAGTATTATGACTATGTGGTGATGTTTTTTAAATGGTTATCAGAAAATAGTATTTGAGAACAATTCTTAAAAAGTTACCAATTATTTTTAAGAATAAAATCATGTTTGAGAGTCAAATATGAAAAACGATTTTCATTGCTTGTTTTTTATGAAGATATTATAGAATTAAGTATGATATAAATTTTTTTTAAAGAATTCGTCGGTAAAAACACTCTATAACAAATTGTTTGAATCCATCAAAACCAACCAAATTGGTTCAATTTTTAATAATTGTGAAGTTCAATTAGGTTTTGGAATCGTGGAAACTGATTTAATTGATTCAAATCATTTTTATATTCGTTTTTCTTATCCCCTAATTGACAAAAATGGAATCAAATCGATGTTCTAAAATTTATATTTCTTGTATGTGTGTGGACTCTATTTAAGTAATTCATTAATAATTACACTCCAATCAATTTTCAAATGCAAAAATCATATGCCAAGCAAAAATTTTAAATATATTTGAGACTTTATATCCAAAAGAATTTTAAATAACTTTTGAAAATTAATTCTACTTAAAATCTTATGTTTTGTTTAAGATATATTTTCGAAAATAATTTTACAAAAAATAATTCTCAAGATATTCCTTCATAACATTGCTAGTACAATAATGACAACAAAATTAAGTATATATATGAGTTTGGTTACGTAAGATATTCCTTCGGAACATTGCTTATAACATGGTTTATAAAGAATAGTAAAAAAAAAAAAAAAAAAAGGTTTTTGAGGAGAAAGGAAAGAATTAATCAAAATTCAAGAAGTGCCACATTGTTGCTCATTATCCATCCGTTGTTTGTCCTTTTTGCCATGGCGCTCTGGCTAGTGAGGCAAATTACATTTTTTCGGACACTGAAAAAGCCAAGGAAGGTTATGTGAAAGGGGCGGTGACATATATGGTAACGGATGCTTTGGTTGTAAAGTCTCTTTCCACTATGTCCGTTGTTGATCTTCTCAACAAGTCTAATATAAATGAAGTGGGAGGTGAACTGGAGGAGAAAGGGGTTGATTCCACCATGCGTGAAGTACGTAATCTAACCATCTGTAGCTTTTTTAGATTGAATAGCCTATCTTGATCATAATGTTATATAGAGTTGTATAGTGCTTATCTGCCTCATTCACAGACATTGTTTTTTTCGTATTGATAATCCTTCCATCTCATTGTTTATAATCAAATTAAACTCAACTATTTGTATATAGTAGTGGGTTAGATTTCTTTATGTTATTTCTTCTTAAATGAATGCTGTTGCTTTCACTTCTCATGTTCTGTTTGCACACATGATAGGGTTTGAAGTTGCTGATAAACTGCCTTGACGAATGTCTTCCTTGGGAATACAGGCCAGGCATAAAGAATTATCTTGGATTTCAAGTGCTACTTTTAGAAATACTTAAGGGTTTTGTTTTGCACAGTTTCTAGTTTTGTAAGCGGAAGATTAAATCTGCTTTCTGCATCTTAATTTATGGAGGGTTTGAAACTGCAACGGCATCTATGTAGACCAAGCAAGCTCCTGCCAATGGCTTCCTTTGTAAAAGTTACGAAGGGCTTCTTAGCTTATATATCCTTGCAAGTAGAACTTCGCATTTTTAGCCCCAGGGTTTGAATCTAAAGGCATTTTTTTAGAGAAATGCAGCTCTTACCACTGTCATTATTATGCCCATTTACATCACTCCACTCCGTTCATGAATGAAAAAATTAATTTTACTGAAAGCATAGCTGAAGAAGCTAAGAAGTGAATCATATGGTTAAACCACCAATTTTCTTGCAGTCAATTTTTTGACTTTCAAATATGTTAATAGGAAAACAAATATGTAAAATTGTGAATGACCTCTCGTCAAACAAACCTCTGATACCATGTTAAACTAGTAATTTTCCTAAAAACTTGACTTGTAGGATTTGGACTCATAATATTTGGACTCATAATATATATCATGCTTCTTTAATACTGATAATATCACATTAAAGTCTCTCAAGGAAGTTGATAGTGTAAGGTTGATATTGGCAACTTCAAAGTAACAATTCCATCAATTTATATACAAAATAATGTACATAATAAAGATACATGAGATTTTAACGTAGTTAGACCAGACCTACATACATCCATGAATAAGAAAAACCACTTTACCATGCCATAGAAAATATAATAGAGGATATAAACCAAATAACAAAAGAAAAATTTTTATGTCCTTGTTTTTACTTTGCACCCTGAACCATCATGAATAAGCTTATGTCTACACCTTGTATCTTCATAAGTTCATCGTCATGTTATGACCTTTTCCCTTAATGACTAATAATATTTATATACATATTCTTAATAATTAACATTTTTATTATATAAAGAAAACTAATATTAAAATGATATATGACTATAGAAAATATTTTGTATAACATTCTTTATACAAATATGAGTTTGAAGCTTCTATTAGACACAAACAACAACAATTGAAGTCTTTTTTACTAAAGCAGACAAGATTTAATTTATAGATTTCCTCCTCAACCTACAGGCTTTGCCTGTTAAAACTGTGACGAGTCTCCTTACAAAGAAGAGCAAGGTAGGTTGTCTCAGTAACTTGTATGAGAGTGTTGAAAATCTCAAAGAAAGCACTTACCTTAATTAGACTCACTCTTTAAACAATCATGTTGAGTTTTGTTTTGTTTTATGATAGGGTTTGAAGATGCTGAAGGAAGCTTGGTTATGTGAGATATTCCTTGAGAATATTGCCTATACCATTGCTAAGAAAGAATAGAATCCAAAAACTTTTTAAGAAAAGGGAAAGAATCAAAATTCAAAACCATACTTACAAAAAGAGAACCAAAACCATTAATTGAGGAGAAAGGAAAGAACCAAAACTACTTTGTCTTTTCTTATATACATAATGAAATTAAAACAAGAAGAAAACCATTAATTCCACTTCAATCACTAGTTAGTTATTTTAATTTCATCTTTTTTTTCTTTCTCTCTCTATTTTAGTTTTGAAGCTCAATTTTAGGCACTTAAAAGCTAGCGGGCTACTTTTCTCGAGGAAATGGCTCATAGGTCAGGTAAGCTTACCAAACTTAGTTGAATTATATGTTTGTTAATTTCCTTATTTTCTTGATTAATTAAGCTACTCCAAACCTAAATGGTTCTCACGCCTTAAAAATACGTTTATATATATATAAACGTATTTTTAAGCCGTGAGAACCATTTAGGTTTGGAGCAATTTAAGAAATTTTTTCTCCTATTTGATATGGGATTTCATGAAGATTCCTCTTAACCTTATAAATGTATTTTGAAACCATGAAAACCTCTTGAGCCGAAAACAAATAGTATCTATATGGTTGAAAGCAAGTGTTTATATTACAAATATTGGTTATGGTTCAAAACTAATTTTAGTTTTATGGTCCAATTCATGCATGGCAACTAAAGCAGCCCCTAAGATGAGCTTGAAGCTTCTAATCAACAAAAAGGACAATAAAGTTGTCTTTGCTGAAACTGAAAAAGATTTCATAGATTTCCTATTCAACCTCCTGACTTTACCCATTGGCACCATCGTGAGTTTCCTCCCAAAAGAAAATTGCCTAAGAAACCTGCATGAAAGTATCAACAAACTGGAAGAAGCTTACTTGTTGCCTCACCAGAGCATGGACTCACCCTTAAAACTGAATACACCAATCGATGCTATTCTTCCTTTCTTTGATCTTCCTTTATCATGGAGTGATAGACATGTGAAAGACGACTTGGTTACCTACATGGTGGCTAATGACTTGTCGGTTACACCTATGTCCATGACATCAACCATGGCTCTGTTTAAAAAGTACAACATAAGCGAAGTTGGTGTTCTTGAGGAAAAGGTGGTTGCCATTGGCTTTGAAGAGGTAAACAATTCTCTGGCTTATTGAGCTTTAATTGATTTATTTTCTGCCCTAATTTCTTGCAGATTTGGTTGGAGTTATCCTTTTCCCAAGACACAATTAATCAGTAGATGTTACTTGCAAATTATTAAGCCTTGTTTGGTAATTGATTTTAAAAATAGTCTTTTGTATTATAGAATAAACAGAAAAACATGTTTTCAATTAAGAAATAGAAAACATGATCCTTTTAAATAACATTTTTTAGTTCATTCTTTTTATTTGTTTTTTCGAAGTTGCTTTAAAAAATAATTTTACAAATATCAAAAAATGATTAAAAATATAGTATTACAAATAAAATTATTTTTAAAACATATTTAAAAACATGAAAAAAAAATAGATTAAAGAACATTTTAGGTTCCCCAACACATTTTTATTCTACAAATTATCATAAAATAGTTTTAAAGAACCGTTCTCAATAATTGTTTTCCATAAATGTTTTAAAAAATAGTCTTCATTTTTGTTTGAAGTTCTTAAAGGTACTTTCTTTTCTAATGTTGATTTAATCAATCTTTTTGTTCACTTTTCAGGCTTTGCTCTTGTTGCATTGTGCTTTGCATTCCAAGGAAGCTCTCACTAAGGTCTTCCTTTAGAAGGAAGAAACAAAAACAAAATGATAAGGGGATGATTTAGTTTGTTCTCTTCCCTTACAATCTATAAATTTGGTTGTTTGAGGGCTAAACCATTCGAGTATGTAAACTCTCTTTGTTCCTGCATTTGTAAAAATCATAAAGCTCTGAATCCCTAAATAATGTTTATGCTTAATTGTATTTATATAATGTAAACTCTCTTTGTCCTTATAAAGAATCCTTGCATAGCCCCAATTTTATAGAACTAGAATAAGAATGATAATAAAAGTCAATGTGCTATACAATTTGTCAAAGATCATTCCAAAATAAAGAGAAAGAGGAGGTGAGATTTGTGTGGTAAGGCATTCAAATAAGAATAATTTGGGTACATTACAAGGTTATTTCAAAGATAAAAGTATTATAACTATGGCAATGCTTTTTAAATGGTTATTAAAAAATAGTATTTGAGAACAATTCTTAAAAAGTTACCAATTATTTTCAAGAATAAAATCATGTTTGAGAATCAAATATGAAAAACAATTTTCATTACTTGTTTTTTTATGAAGATATTATGGAATTAAGTATAATATAAAATCTTGTAAAGAATTCTTCGATAAAAACACTCTATAAAAAATTGTTTGAATCCATCAAAACTAACCAAATTGGTTCAATTTTTAATAATCATGAAGTTCAGTTAGGTTTTGAAATCGTGGAAACTAATTTAATTGATTCAATGTTTATTTTTATATTCATTTTTCTTATCCCCTAATTGACAAAAATGGAATCAAATCGATGTTCTAAAATTTGTATTTCTTGTATGTGTGTAGACTCTATTTAAGTAATTTATTAATAATTACACTCCAATCAATTTTCAAATGCAAAAATCATATTCCAAGCAAAAATTTTAAATATATTTGAGACTTTATATTCAAAAAAAATTTAAATAACTTTTGAAAATTAATTCTACCTGAAATCGTATGTTTTGTTTAAGAAATATTTTTGAAAATAATTTGAAAGTAATAATTTTTAAGGTATTCCTTCAAAACATTGCTAATACAATAATGACAACAAAATTAAGTATATATATGAGTTTGATTATGTAAGATATTTCTTCCGAACATTGCTTATAACACGGTTAATAAAGAATAGTACCAAAGAACAAAAAACAAAAACAAAAGGCTTTTGAGGAGAAATGAAAGAATTAATCAAAATTCAAGAAGTGCCACATTGTTGCTCATTATCCATCCGCTGTTCCTCCTTTTTGCCATGGCGCTATGGCTAGTGAGGCAAATTACATTTTTTCAGACACTGAAAAAGCCGAGGAAGGTTATGTGAAAGGGGCGGTGACATATATGGTAACGGATGCTTTGGTTGTGAAGCCTCTTTCCACTATGTCCATTGTTGATCACCTCAACAAGTCTAATATAAATGAAGTGGGAGGTGAACTGGAGGAGAAAGGGGTTGATTCCACCATGCGTGAAGTATGTAATCTAACCATCTGTAGCTCTTTTAGTTTGAATAGCCTATCTTGATCATAATGTTATATAGAATTGTATAGTGCTTATCTGCCTCATTCACAGACATTGTTTTTTCCGTATTGATAATCCTTCCATCTCATTGTTTATAATCAAATTAAACTCAACTATTTATATATAGAAGTGGGTTAGATTCTTTATGTTATTTCTTCTTAAATGAATGCTGTTGCTCACACTTCTCATGTTCTGTTTGCACCCATGATAGGGTTTGAAGCTGCTGATAAACGCATCGCTCCAGTCCAAAACTGCCTTGACGAATGTCTTCCTTGGGAATACAGGCCAGGCATGAAGAATTATGTTGGATTTCAAGTGCTACTTTTAGAAATAGTCAAGGGTTTTGTTTTGCAAAGTTTCTAGTTTTGTAAGCAGAAGATTAAATCTGCTTTCTGCTTCTTAATTTATGGAGGGTTTTGAAACTGCGACGGCCTCTATGCAGACCAAGCAAGCTTCTGCCAATGGCTTGCTTTTTAAAAGTTACAAAGGACTTCTTAGCTTTTATATCTACCCTCACAAGTAGAACTTTGCATTATTAGCCCCAGGGTTTGAATCCAAAGGCATTTTTTCAGAGAAATGCAGCTCTTACCACTGTCATTATTAGGCCCATATACATCACTCCACTCCGTTCATGAATGAAAAAATTAATTTTACCGAAAGCATAGATAAAGATGCTAAGAAGTGAATCATATCGTTAAACTACCAATTTTCTTGTAATCATTTTTCGACTTTCAAATATGCAAATAAGAAAACAAATATATAAAATTGTGAATGACCTCTCGTCAAATGAATTTCTGATATCATGTTAAACTAACAATTTTCCTAAAAGCCTAAAAGCATAACTTGTGGGATTTGGGTTCATAATGTATATCATGCTTCTTTAATATGTATGATATCACATTGAAATCTCTCAAGAAAATTGATAGTGTAAGGTTGATATTGGCAACTTCAAAGTTATAGTTTCATCAATTTATATACAAAATGATTTACATAATAAAGATACACGAAATTTTAACGTGGTTGAAGCAGAGATCCATGAATAAGTACCGTACCATAGAAAATATAATAAAGGATATAAACCAAATAAATAAATAAAAACAACTATTATGTCCTTGTTTTTACTCTACACCTCAAACCTCAAACCATCATGAATAACTCTATGTCCACACCTTGTATCTTCATAAGTTCATTATGATGTTATAACTTTTTCCCTTAATGATAAACAATATTTATATACATATTCTTGATAATTAACTTTGTAGTTTTTTTTTAAAGGGGCGGGCCTACGGGCCGGGCCTAAAATTAGGCCCGCGGCCCGGCCCACCCAAAAAGGGGCTCGGGCCTGGCGGGCTTGGGCCGGGCTTTAGCCCGTCGGGCCGGGCCGGGCCTAAAGCGGGCCGCGGGTTTTTTGGAGACCCTTATTGATACATAACTAATTTTGGTTTTATGGTCTAATTCATGCATAGCAACCAAAGCAACCCCTGAGATGAACTTGAAGCTTCTAATCAACAAAAAGGACAATAAAGTTGTCTTCGCTGAAGCTGAAAAAGATTTCATAGATTTCCTATTCAACCTCCTGACTTTGCCTATTGGCACCATTGCGGGTTTCCTCCCAAATGAAACTTGTCTAAGAGGCCCGCATGAGAGTATGAAAAAACTGGAGGGAGCTTACTTGCAGCCTAACCAGAGCTCGGACTCGCCCTTGAAGTTGAACACACCAGCCTATGCTATTCTTCCTTGCTTTAATCCTTCTTCATCAAGGAGTAATGATCCTTTCTTTAGTTCCTCTTCATCAAGGAGTTATGGTCATGTGCAAGGCTTGGTTACCTACATGGTGACTGATGACTTGTCGATTACACCCATGTCCCTGACAGCAACCATGGCTTTGTTTAAGAAGTGCAACATAGAGGAAGTTGATGTTCTTGAGGAGAAGGTGGTTGCAATTGGTTTTGATAAGGTAAACAATCCTCTAGCTTATTGGGTTTTAATTGATTTCTTTTCTGGTCTATTCTCTTGTAGATTTGGTTGGAGTTTTTTTTTTCCATAACACAATTAATCGGTAGATGTTACTTGCAAATCAATTACCAAATCATTAAGCCTTGTTTGGTAATTGATTTTGAAAATAGTTTTCTATTTTGTAGAATAAAAAGAAAAACACATTTTCAATTAGGAAACAAAAAAATATAATGTTTTTAAGTTGCTTTTAAAAATAATTATAGAAATAAAAAAAATTATTAAAAATAAAGTATTACATGTAAAATAATGTTTAAAATATATTTAAAAACGTAAACAAAAAATAAATTGAAAAACATTTTAGATTCGCTAATAGATTTTTGTTTTATAAAATATAATAAAATAGTTTTTAAAAACCGTTTTCAAGAAGTGTTTTCATGAATGTTTTTAAAAACATAGCCTTCATTTTTCTTTGAAAGTTTTGAAAGGCACTTTCTTTTTGAATGTTTATTTAATCAATCTTTTTGTTCACTTTTCAGGCTTTGCAGTTGTTGAAGTGTGCTCTTCAGTCCAACGCAGCTCTCACTGAAGTCTTCCTTGAGAAAGAAGAAACACAACAGTCCAAAGCAGCTCCCGCAGCTGCCACAGTTGCCGCAGCTCCCGCGCCTCCCGCAGCTCCGGCAGTTACCATTAAGAGTCGCAGCTCCCGCTGAAGTATTACAAATACAAAAGGACTCTATGAATATGATTGTTTGAGCAGGAGACCGACGTAGTATTAAACTCTCTTCGTTTTTGAATTTGCAAAAATAAAAAAATTCTAAGTCTCTAAATAATGTTTATTTTTACTTGCATTTATATAATGTAAACTCTATTTGTCCCCAATTTTATAGAACTACAATAAGAAGAATAATAATTAACCTGCTATATATTTAGTTCGAGATACATTCAAATTAAAGTGAAAACCAAAGGGAGTAAATACTCTATAAAAATTTATTTGAATCCATTAAAAGCAGGTGGTTTTGGTAACTAGTATGAGATTGTTAAAAATCTCAGTGAAAGCACCTACCTTAACTGGACTCACTCTTAATTAAACAATTATGTTAAGTTTTGTTTGGCTCTATGATAGGGTTTGAAGATGCCGAAGGAAGGTTGGTTATGTGAGATATTCCGTGAGAACATTGCCTACACCATCGCTAAGAAAGAATAGAACTCGGAAAAAATATATAAATTCTTTTTAGGACAAGGGAAAGAACCAAAATTTAAAACCATACTAGCAAGAAGAGAATCAAAACCATTATTAATGGAGGAGAAAGGAAAGAACCAAAATCACTTGGCCTTTGCTTAATTATATAATGAATTTAAAATAAGAAAAAAAATATACTTTTTAGGATCGAATAGGGAAAGAATCAAAATTCAAGCCATACTTGCAAAGAAGAAAACCAAAACCATTAATTGAGGAGAAAGGAAAGAATCAAAACTATTTTGTCTTTGCTTATACGATGAATTTAAAACAAGAAGAAAAAATAAGAACTTTTTAGAAGGTAAAGAATCAAAATTCAAAACCATACTTGTAAGAAAAGAACCAAAACCATTAATTGAGGAGAAAGGAAAGAATCAAAACTACTTTGTCTTTGCTTATATAATGAATCTAAAACAAGAAGAGAGACATTATTTCCAGTTTAAGATCACTGTTCAGCTATTTTAATTTCATCTCCTTTTTTGTTCTTTCTATTTGAGTTTTCTGTAGAAGCTCAATTCTAAGTAAAGTTAGTGGACTACTTTTCTTTTGGAAATGGCTTCTAATCCATGTAAGCTTATCAAACTTGGTTGAATTATAAGTTTGTCAATTTCCTTATTTTCTTGATAAATTAATCCATGTAGATATTGTCCACTTATATATTTATTGATTTCCTTATTTTCTCGATAGATTAATTTGTATAGATATTGTTCATTTTGGACCTAAATAGTTCTCATAATTTAAAAACTTGTTTATAAAATTAGAGGAATTCATACATAAATAGCATTTATTTTTTTTTTCTCCTATTTAATATGGGATTTTTGGTATATATATAGCAATAATATCTACAGGATTGGAATCGAATTATTATATAACTAATTTTGGTTTTACGATCCAATTCATGCATGGCAACCAAAGCGACCCCTAAGATGAGCTTGAAGCTTCTAATCAACAAAAAGGATGATAAAGTTGTCTTCGCTGAAGCTGAAAAAGATTTCGTAGATTTCCTATTCAACCTTCTGACTTTGCCGATTGGCACCACGACGAGTTTCCTTTCAAAAGGAATTTGCCTAGGAGGCCTGCATGAGAGTATCAAAAAACTCGATGGAGCTTACCTGCAACCTAACCAGAGCGCGGACTCGCCCCTAAAACTGAATACACTAGCCTATGCTATTCTTCCTTTCTTTAATTCTTCTTCATCAAGGAGTCATGGTTATGTGCAGGGCTTAGTTACCTACATGGTGACTGATGACTTGTCGGTTACACCCATGTCCATGGCAACAACCATGGCTTTGTTTAAGAAGTACAACATAGAAGAAGTTGATGTTCTCGAGGAGAAGGTGGTTGCAATTGGCCTTGATGAGGTAAACAATTATCTGGCTTGTTGGGTTTTAATTGATTTCTTTTCTGGCTTATTCTCTAGAAGATTTGGTTGGGTTTTGGAGTTAATCTTTTTCCCATAGCATAATTAATTAGGAGATATTACTTGTAAATCAATTACCAAATTATTATGCCTTGTTTGGTAACTTATTTTGGAAATAGTATTCCATTCAACAAAATAAAAAGAAAAACACATTTTCAATCTGAAAATAGAAAACATAATGTTTTTAAATAATGTCTTTTAGTTAATTATTTTTATTTATTTTTTAAGATTTATTTTAAAAAATAATTATATAAATGCGGAATAATGATTAAAAATAAAATATTACATGTAACATTATTTTTAAAACATATCTAGAAACAAAAAATAAATTAAATTAATTAAAGAACATTTTAGATTCTTCAACATACTTGTTCTACAAAATATCATAAATAATTGTTAAAAGCCATTCTCAAAAAGTTTTTTTCCATGAATGTTTTAAAAAATATAGCCTAAATTTTTCTCTAAAGTTTTGAAAGGAATTTTCTTTTTGGATATTGATTTAATCAATCTTTTTGTTCACTTTTCAGGCTTTGCAGCTATTGAAGGGTGCTCTGCAGTCCAAGGCAGCTCTCACTAAAGCCTTCCTTGAGAAAGAAGAAACAAAAACCAATGTTAACCATCGAATGGACTACCAACCGTTGATCATTGAACCGGCTAGCCATCGAATCGACCACCGACCATCGACCATTAAACCGCCTAGCTATCAAATTGACTGCCGACCATCTACCATTAAACCGCCTAGCCATCAAATTTACCGTCGACCATTGACCCTTGAACTGCCTAGCCATCAAATCGACTGCCAACCATCAACCATTGAACCGCCTAGCCATCAAATTTACCGTCAACCATTGACCCTTGAACTGCCTAGCCATCAAATCGACTGCCAACCATCGACCATTGAACCGCCTAGCCATCAAATCGACTGCAAACCGCCTAAATCAGCAACCACACTGGTGACCATTCAAATAAAGCCCAGGAGAAGTCTTTCCTGTGGATGCGTAATGTATTAAAAGGTCTCCTCATTTTTATCACCATCAGATGTGGGATTGATATATTAGTTTCAAGAAAAGTCAATGAAAAAAAAAATCCCACCTATAACAATTTGAACTATGGACCTCAAGTTGAGGAGATAGCATAGGCACCATTCGGCTACACACTTTTGAATGCTAAACCATCAAAAGCAACCAAGCTGATTCAATTTTTAACAATTGTGAAGTTTTGGTTAGGTTTTGTTATTGTGGAAATTGATTTAGTTGATTCAATTTTCTTGATTCCTAATCAATAAAAATTAAATCAAATTGATATTTTAGAACTTGTATTTCTTATAATTTATAATGGTTTCCCATTGAGTTCTTTTTTTTTTTTTTTTTGTTACTTTCATTATTATGTATATTACATGGACTCAATTTAATTAATTCATTATTCATAAATTATAGTCAAAACAATCTTCAAATACATCAATTATAGAACAAAAATATATATAAAAACTTAAAATGTTCTTAATCCATTTTTCATATTTTTAAATATATTTTAAAAATAAATTTTATCGTAATACTTTATTTTTAAGTATTTTCATATTTGTATAATTATTCTTTAAAACAACATTTAGAAAATAAGTAAAAATAATAAAAAGATGTTCCTTAAAAACACAATATTTTTTTAATTTTTAGAATAGAAAGATATTTTGTATCTTTAAAAATAAAAAATTGATTTCGATTTGTAAAATTAATGAAGGACTAAACCCTCTCTTTTATTTTTAAAAACAAAAATTTTTTTATATTTCTTGATATCAAACATATATATATATATATTTTTTAAAAAAAAACAAAAAACAATTTTTAAAATCAATTGTCAAACAAGGCGTTAGATTAACTTCATCCAATTCATCGCCAAGCCTGCTTTGATTTATTCATTCCTAAAAGTTTGATTAAGTCTAGGTCCAAGCATGACAACCAAAAATCTATTAAACCCATCCTTTTTATACCTCTAATAAAAACATGAAAGTAAAAAATAATAATAATAATAATAAATTTAAAATACTAGTAATAATAATAAAAACAACCTCTTGTTGCAATTTTCTTGAATCCACGTGTCAAGAGATTATAGGCTATTCCCTCTGTTATGTACAGTACTGTAGGTAAAATGATATATATCCTATTAACTTTTCTTAATGGGAAAATGATTTTTCCTTGCACTTTTACGAAGTACATTAGTTAATCATGAGGATTAGGTACGTGCACTAAATTCATTTGGATCAACCATTCAACTTCCCCACACAGTCCATGTATCAGGCCTCCCAAGTATACATAGTAGGTTCATGGAAACATGCTCCAAGTATACATATATCGTCTGTTTATGCGAGCGGCTTATATATAGTAGAAACAATTGCAGAAACCAAAATGAAGTTGAATCTTGTAGTAGACAAGGACAGTCGGAAAGTCCTCTATGCTGAAGCAGGAAAAAACTTCGTAGATTTCCTCTTCAATCTTCTTACATTCCCCGTTGGGACTGTAATTATGCAGCTTACAGAGAAGGGCATGATGGGTTGCCTGGGTGATTTGTATCAGAGCATTGAAAATTTGAGTGAAACTTACATGCAGCCAAATCAGTGCAAACCTCTACTAAAACCCATATTCCGAACATCCTACTGTACTTTACCTGCTCCCAAAAACTTTTAGATCTGTTCCAAGAAGTGCCTCACTGTTGCTCATTATCCATCCGCTGTTTGTCCTTACTGCCATGGCGCTAAGGCTAGTGAGGCAAATTACATTTTTTCAGATACTGGAAAAGGCAGAGGAAGGTTATGTGAAAGGGGTGGTGACATATATGGTAACGGATGCTTTGGTTGTGAAGCCTCTCTCCACTATGTCCATTGTTGATCTCCTCAACAAGCCTAATATAAATGAAGTGGGTGGTGAACTGGAGGAGACAGTGGTTGATTTCACCATGCTTGAAGTATGTAATCAAACTATCTGTAGCTCTTTTAGACTGAGTAGCCTATCTTGATCATAATGTCATATAGAGTTGTATAGTGCTTAACTGCCTCATTCACCGACATTGTTTTTTCTGTATTGATAATCCTTCCATTTCATTATACGATCAAATTAAACTAAATTGTTTATATATAGTAGTGGGTGAGAATTCTTTGTGTTGTTTCGTTCTGTTTGCACTCATGATAGGGTTTGAAGCTGCTCATGGCATCTATGCAGACTAAGCAATCTCTTGCCAATGGCTTCCTTTGTAAAAGTTACAAAGGGCTTCTTAGCTTATATATCTATACTTAAAATTAAAGTAGAAATTGGCATTATTAGGCCCACGGTTTGAATCTCAAGGCATTGTTTTCAGAGAAATGCAGCTCTTACCACTGTCATTCTTTGGAAAAAAAGAAAAGAAAAGAGCGAAATGAATGCTGGCAGTTGAGAGTAGTTGTTGATGGGTCTCTTCTTGTTCTTAGACTCACATTGTTTTTTTTTATTACATCTCATTATACAACTTTAAAAATATTGGTGCCTGTTTTCCTTTTATTAGCTTAGTTTTTATCTTACGCCGTTCATGAATGGAAAAATGAATTTTACAGAAAACATAGTTGGAGTTGCGAAGTGAATCGTATTGTTAAAGTTAAACTACCAATTTTCCTAAGCCATTTTTGGACTTTCAAATATGCAAATAGGGAAACAAATATACAAAATTGTGGATGACCTTTTGTCAAGTGCAGCTCTAATACCATGTTAATTAACAATTTTCATAAAAGCTTGACTTGTAGGGTTTGAGTTTACAATATATATCATACTCCTTTAATAAATATGATATCACATGGAAATCTCAGTGAAAGCACCTACGTTAATTGGACTCACTCTTTAAACAACCATGTTGAGTTTTGTTTGGTTTTATGATAGGGTTTGAAGCTGCTGAAGAAGCTTGGTTATGTGAGAGATTCTTTGAGAACATTGCTTGTACCATTGCTAAGAAAGAATAGAACCCAAAAACTTTTTAGAAGGGAAAGAATCAAAATTCAAAACTATACTCGCAAAAAAAGAACCAAAACCATTAATCGAGGAGAAAGGAAAGAACAAAAACTACTTTGTCTTTGCTCATATATATAATGAATTTACAATAAGAAGAAAGTCATTAATTCCACTTCAAGATCATCGGTTAACAATTTTAATTTCATCTTTTTTTTCTCTCTCTCTATTTTAGATTTGAAACTCAATTCTAAGTACTTTACAGTTAGCAGGCTACTTTTCTTGAGGAAATGGCTTTCAAGTCATGTAAGTTTCCCAAACTTGGGTTAAGTTATATGTTTGTTAATTTTCTTGTTTTCTTGATCAATTAAATCGTTTCAAACCTAAAGGGTTTTTATGACTTAAAAATATATTTATAAAGTTAAGAAAAATTTATATGTGTGTATATATATATATGAAATTTTTTTCTCCTATTTTTAATGTGATATCATGAAAGTATACATACACACATTCCTATTAACTTTATAAATGTATTTTAAAGTTGTGAAAATCTTTTAAGTTCAAAGCAGATAATATCTATATGGTTAGAACCAAGTGGTTAATGACATAACTAATTTTGGTTATAGTCCAAACTAAATTTGGTTTTCTGGTAAAATTCATGCATGGCAACCAAAGCAACCCCTAAGATGAGCTTGAAGCTTCTAATCAACAAAAAGGACAATAAAGTTGTCTTCGCTGAAGCTAAAAATTTTTTCATAGATTTCCTCTTCAACCACTTCTTGACTTTGCCCATTGGCACCATTGTGAGTTTCCTCCCAAAAGAAAATTGCCTAAGAGACTTGCATGAGAGTATCAACAAAATGGAAAAAGCTTACCTGCTGCATAACCAGAGCGAGGACTCGACCTTGAAACTGAAAACACCAGTCTTTGCTTTTCTTCCTTTCTTTAATCATTATTCATCAAGGAGTCGAAGTCATCAGCCTGACGACTTGGTTACCTACATGGTGGCTGATGACTTGTCGGTTACACCCATGTCCATGACATCAACCATGGCTCTGTTTAAGAAATACAACATACAGGAAGTTGATGTTCTTGAGGAAAAGGTGGTTTCAATTGGCCTTGAAGAGGTAAACAATTCTCTACCTTGTTGGGTTTTAATTGATTTCTTTTCTGCCCTAGTTTCTTGCAGATTTCGTTGGAGTTATCCTTTTCCCAAGACACAATTAATCAGTAGATGTTACTTGCAAATTATTGATTTTGAAAATAGTTTTTTGTATTACAAAATAAACAGAAAAACACATTTTTAATTAAGAAATAGAAAACATGATGTTTTAAAATAACATCCTTTAGTTCATTGTTTTTATTTGTTTTTTTAGAGTTGCTTTAAAAAATAATTTTACAAATATCAAAAAATGATTACAAATATAGTATTACAAATAAAATTATTTTTAAAATATATTTAAAAACATGAAAAAAAAAATAGATTAAAGAACATTTTAGGCTCCCCAACAAATTTTTATTCTACAAATTATCGTAAAATAGTTTTAAAGAACCATTCTCAAAAATTATTTTTTATAAATGTTTAAAAAACAGTCTTAATTTTTGTTTGAAGTTTTGAAAGGCACTTTCTTTTCTAATGTTGATTTAATCATCTTTTTGTTCACTTTTCAGGCTTTGCACCTGTTGTATTGTGCTTTGCATTCCAACGAAGCTCTCACTAATGTCTTCCTTTAGAAAGAAGAAACAAAAACAAAAGAAGGATAAGGGGATGATTTAGTTTGTTCTCCTCCCTTACAATCTATAAATTTAGTTGTTTGAGGGTTGAACCATTCGAGTATGTAAACTCTCTTTGTTCTTGAATTTGTAAAAATCATAAAGTTCCGAATCTCTTAACGATGTTCATGCTTAATTGTCTTTTTATAATGTAAACTATCTTTGTCCTTATAAAGAATCCCTACATAATCCCAATTTTATAGAACTAGAATAAGAATAATAATTAAAATTAATGTGTTATACAATTTGTCAAAGATCATTTCAAAATAAAGAGAAAGAGGAGGTGAGATTTGTGTGGTAGTGCATTCAAATAAGAATAATTTGGGCACATTACAAGGTTATTTCAAAGATAAAAGTATTATGACTATGTGGTGATGTTTTTTAAATGGTTATCAGAAAATAGTATTTGAGAACAATTCTTAAAAAGTTACCAATTATTTTTAAGAATAAAATCATGTTTGAGAGTCAAATATGAAAAACGATTTTCATTGCTTGTTTTTTATGAAGATATTATAGAATTAAGTATGATATAAATTTTTTTTAAAGAATTCGTCGGTAAAAATACTCTATAACAAATTGTTTGAATCCATCAAAACCAACCAAATTGGTTCAATTTTTAATAATTGTGAAGTTCAATTAGGTTTTGGAATCGTGGAAACTGATTTAATTAATTCAAATCATTTTTATATTCGTTTTTCTTATCCCCTAATTGACAAAAATGGAATCAAATCGATGTTCTAAAATTTGTATTTCTTGTATGTGTGTGGACTCTATTTAAGTAATTCATTAAAAATTACACTCCAATCAATTTTCAAATGCAAAAATCATATGCCAAGCAAAAATTTTAAATATATTTGAGACTTTATATCCAAAAGAATTTTAAATAACTTTTGAAAATTAATTCTACTTAAAATCTTATGTTTTGTTTAAGAAATATTTTCAAAAATAATTTTAGAAAAAATAATTTTTAAATAAATTTTGAAAATTAATTCTACTTAAAATCATATGTTTTGTTTAAGATATATTTTCGAAAATAATTTTACAAAAAATAATTCTCAAGATATTCCTTCATAACATTGCTAGTACAATAATGACAACAAAATTAAGTATATATATGAGTTTGGTTACGTAAGATATTCCTTCGGAACATTGCTTAAAACATAGTTTATAAAGAATAGTAAAAAAAAAAAAAAAAAAGGTTTTTGAGGAGAAAGGAAAGAATTAATCAAAATTCAAGGAGTGCCACATTGTTGCTCATTATCCATCCGTTGTTTGTCCTTTTTGCCATGGCGCTCTGGCTAGTGAGGCAAATTACATTTTTTCGGACACTGAAAAAGCCAAGGAAGGTTATGTGAAAGGGGCGGTGACATATATGGTAACGGATGCTTTGGTTGTAAAGTCTCTTTCCACTATGTCCGTTGTTGATCTTCTCAACAAGTCTAATATAAATGAAGTGGGAGGTGAACTGGAGGAGAAAGGGGTTGATTCCACCATGCGTGAAGTACGTAATCTAACCATCTGTAGCTTTTTTAGATTGAATAGCCTATCTTGATCATAATGTTATATAGAGTTGAATAGTGCTTATCTGCCTCATTCACAGACATTGTTTTTTTCGTATTGATAATCCTTCCATCTCATTGTTTATAATCAAATTAAACTCAGCTATTTATATATAGTAGTGGGTTAGATTTCTTTATGTTATTTCTTCTTAAATGAATGCTGTTGCTTTCACTTCTCATGTTCTGTTTGCACACATGATAGGGTTTGAAGTTGCTGATAAACTGCCTTGACGAATGTCTTCCTTGGGAATACAGGCCAGGCATAAAGAATTATCTTGGATTTCAAGTGCTACTTTTAGAAATACTCAAGGGTTTTGTTTTGCACAGTTTCTAGTTTTGTAAGCGGAAGATTAAATCTGCTTTCTGCATCTTAATTTATGGAGGGTTTGAAACTGCAACGGCATCTATGTAGACCAAGCAAGCTCCTGCCAATGGATGCCTTTGTAAAAGTTACGAAGGCCTTCTTAGCTTATATATCGTTGCAAGTAGAACTTTGCATTTTTAGCCCCAGGGTTTGAATCTAAAGGCATTTTTTTAGAGAAATGCGGCTCTTACCACTGTCATTATTATGCCCATTTACATCACTCCACTCCGTTCATGAATGAAAAAATTAATTTTACTGAAAGCATAGCTGAAGAAGCTAAGAAGTGAATCATATGGTTAAACCACCAATTTTCTTGCAGTCAATTCTTTGACTTTCAAATATGTTAATAGGAAAACAAATATGTAAAATTGTGAATGACCTCTCGTCAAACGAACCTCTAATATCATGTTAAACTAGTAATTTTCCTAAAAACTTGACTTGTAGGATTTGGGCTCATAATATATATCATGCTTCTTTAATACTGATAATATCACATTAAAATCTCTCAAGGAAATTGATAGTGTAAGGTTGATATTGGCAACTTCAAAGTAACAATTCCATCAATTTATATACAAAATAATGTACATAATAAAGATACATGAAATTTTAACGTAGTTAGACCAGACCTACATACATCCATGAATAAGAAAAACCACTTTACCATGCCATAGAAAATATAATAAAGGATATAAACCAAATAACAAAAGAAAAATTTTTATGTCCTTGTTTTTACTTTGCACCCTGAACCATCATGAATAAGCTTATGTCTACACCTTGTATCTTCATAAGTTCATCGTCATGTTATGACCTTTTCCCTTAATGACTAATAATATTTATATACATATTCTTAATAATTAGCATTTTTATTATATAAAGAAAACTAATATTAAAATGATATATGACTATAGAAAATATTTTGTATAACATTCTTTATACAAATATGAGTTTGAAGCTTCTATTAGACACAAACAACAACAATTGAAGTCCTTTTTACTAAAGCAGACAAGATTTAATTTATAGATTTCCTCCTCAACCTTCAGGCTTTGCCTGTTAAAACTGTGACGAGTCTCCTTACAAAGAAGAGCAAGGTAGGTTGTCTCAGTAACTTGTATGAGAGTGTTGAAAATCTCAAAGAAAGCACTTACCTTAATTAGACTCACTCTTTAAACAATCATGTTGAGTTTTGTTTTGTTTTATGATAGGGTTTGAAGATGCTGAAGGAAGCTTGGTTATGTGAGATATTCCTGGAGAATATTGCCTATACCATTGCTAAGAAAGAATAGAACCCAAAAACTTTTTAAGAAAAGGGAAAGAATCAAAATTCAAAACCATACTTACAAAAAGAGAACCAAAACCATTAATTGAGGAGAAAGGAAAGAACCAAAACTACTTTGTCTTATATACATAATGAAATTAAAACAAGAAGAAAACCATTAATTCCACTTCAATCACTAGTTAGTTATTTTAATTTCATCTTTTTTTTTCTTTCTCTCTCTATTTTAGTTTTGAAGCTCAATTTTAGGCACTTAAAAGCTAGCGGGCTACTTTTCTCGAGGCAATGGCTCCTAGGTCAGGTAAGCTTACCAAACTTAGTTGAATTATATGTTTGTTAATTTCCTTATTTTCTTGATTAATTAAGCTATTCCAAACCTAAATGGTTCTCACGCCTTAAAAACACGTTTATATATATATATAAACGTATTTTTAAGCCGTGAGAACCATTTAGGTTTTGAGCAATTTAAGAAATTTTTTCTCCTATTTGATATGAGATTTCATGAAGATTCCTCTTAACCTTATAAATGTATTTTGAAACCATGAAAACCTCTTGAGCCGAAAACAAATAGTATCTATATGGTTGAAAGCAAGTGTTTATATTACAAATATTGGTTATGGTTCAAAACTAATTTTAGTTTTATGGTCCAATTCATGCATGGCAACTAAAGCAGCCCATAAGATGAGCTTGAAGCTTCTAATCAACAAAAAGGACAATAAAGTTGTCTTTGCTGAAACTGAAAAAGATTTCATAGATTTCCTATTCAACCTCCTGACTTTACCCATTAGCACCATCGTGAGTTTCCTCCCAAAAGAAAATTGCCTAAGAAACCTGCATGAAAGTATCAACAAACTGGAAGAAGCTTACTTGCTGCCTCACCAGAGCATGGACTCACCCTTAAAACTGAATACACCAATCGATGCTATTCTTCCTTTCTTTGATCTTCCTTTATCATGGAGTGATAGACATGTGAAAGACGACTTGGTTACCTACATGGTGGCTAATGACTTGTCGGTTACACCTATGTCCATGACATCAACCATGGCTCTGTTTAAAAAGTACAACATAAGCGAAGTTGGTGTTCTTGAGGAAAAGGTGGTTGCCATTGGCTTTGAAGAGGTAAACAATTCTCTGGCTTATTGAGCTTTAATTGATTTATTTTCTGCCCTAATTTCTTGCAGATTTGGTTGGAGTTATCCTTTTCCCAAGACACAATTAATCAGTAGATGTTACTTGCAAATTATTAAGCCTTGTTTGGTAATTGATTTTAAAAATAGTCTTTTGTATTATAGAATAAACAGAAAAACATGTTTTCAATTAAGAAATAGAAAACATGATCCTTTTAAATAACATTTTTTAGTTCATTCTTTTTATTTGTTTTTTCAAAGTTGCTTTAAAAAATAATTTTACAAATATCAAAAAATGATTAAAAATATAGTATTACAAATAAAATTATTTTTAAAACATATTTAAAAACATGAAAAAAAAAATAGATTAAAGAACATTTTAGGTTCCCCAACACATTTTTATTCTACAAATTATCATAAAATAGTTTTAAAGAACCGTTCTCAATAATTGTTTTCCATAAATGTTTTAAAAAATAGTCTTCATTTTTGTTTGAAGTTCTTAAAGGTACTTTCTTTTCTAATGTTGATTTAATCAATCTTTTTGTTCACTTTTCAGGCTTTGCTCTTGTTGCATTGTGCTTTGCATTCCAAGGAAGCTCTCACTAAGGTCTTCCTTTAGAAGGAAGAAACAAAAACAAAATGATAAGGGGATGATTTAGTTTGTTCTCTTCCCTTACAATCTATAAATTTGGTTGTTTGAGGGCTAAACCATTCGAGTATGTAAACTCTCTTTGTTCTTGCATTTGTAAAAATCATAAAGCTCTAAGTCCCTAAATAATGTTTATGCTTAATTGTATTTATATAATGTAAACTCTCTTTGTCCTTATAAAGAATCCTTGCATAGCCCCAATTTTATAGAACTAGAATAAGAATGATAAAAAAGTTCAATGTGCTATACAATTTGTCAAAGATCATTCCAAAATAAAGAGAAAGAGGAGGTGAGATTTGTGTGGTAAGGCATTCAAATAAGAATAATTTGGGTACATTACAAGGTTATTTCAAAGATAAAAGTATTATAACTATGGCAATGCTTTTTAAATGGTTATCAGAAAATAGTATTTAAGAACAATTCTTAAAAAGTTACCAATTATTTTCAAGAATAAAATCATGTTTGAAAATCAAATATGAAAAACAATTTTCATTACTTGTTTTTTTATGAAGATATTATGGAATTAAGTATAATATAAAATCTTGTAAAGAATTCTTTGATAAAAACACTCTATAAAAAATTGTTTGAATCCATCAAAACCAACCAAATTGGTTCAATTTTTAATAATCATGAAGTTCAATTAGGTTTTGAAATCGTGGAAACTAATTTAATTGATTCAATGTTTATTTTTATATTCATTTTTCTTATCCCCTAATTGACAAAAATGGAATCAAATCGATGTTCTAAAATTTGTATTTCTTGTATGTGTGTAGACTCTATTTAAGTAATTTATTAATAATTACACTCCAATCAATTTTCAAATTCAAAAATCATATTCCAAGCAAAAATTTTAAATATATTTGAGACTTTATATTCAAAAAAATTTTAAATAACTTTTGAAAATTAATTCTACCTGAAATCGTATGTTTTGTTTAAGAAATATTTTTGAAAATAATTTGAAACTAATAATTTTTAAGGTATTCCTTCAAAACATTGCTAATACAATGATGACAACAAAATTAAGTATATATATGAGTGTGGTTATGTAAGATATTTCTTCCGAACATTGCTTATAACACCGTTAATAAAGAATAGTACCAAAGAACAAAAAACAAAAACAAAAGGCTTTTGAGGAGAAATGAAAGAATTAATCAAAATTCAAGAAGTGCCACATTGTTGCTCATTATCCATCCGCTGTTCCTCCTTTTTGCCATGGCGCTATGGCTAGTGAGGCAAATTACATTTTTTCAGACACTGAAAAAGCCGAGGAAGGTTATGTGAAAGGGGCGGTGACATATATGGTAACGGATGTTTTGGTTGTGAAGCCTCTTTCCACTATGTCCATTGTTGATCTCCTCAACAAGTCTAATATAAATGAAGTGGGAGGTGAACTGGAGGAGAAAGGGGTTGATTCCACCATGCGTGAAGTATGTAATCTAACCATCTGTAGCTCTTTTAGTTTGAATAGCCTATCTTGATCATAATGTTATATAGAATTGTATAGTGCTTATCTGCCTCATTCACAGACATTGTTTTTTCCGTATTGATAATCCTTCCATCTCATTGTTTATAATCAAATTAAACTCAACTATTTATATATAGAAGTGGGTCAGATTCTTTATGTTATTTCTTCTTAAATGAATGCTGTTGCTTTCACTTCTCATGTTCTGTTTGCACCCATGATAGGGTTTGAAGCTGCTGATAAACGCATCGCTCCAGTCCAAAACTGCCTTGACGAATGTCTTCCTTGGGAATACAGGCCAGGCATAAAGAATTATGTTGGATTTCAAGTGCTACTTTTAGAAATAGTCAAGGGTTTTGTTTTGCAAAGTTTCTAGTTTTGTAAGCAGAAGATTAAATCTGCTTTCTGCTTCTTAATTTATGGAGGGTTTTGAAACTGCGACGGCCTCTATGCAGACCAAGCAAGCTTCTGCCAATGGCTTGCTTTTTAAAAGTTACAAAGGACTTCTTAGCTTTTATATCTACCCTCACAAGTAGAACTTTGCATTATTAGCCCCAGGGTTTGAATCCAAAGGCATTTTTTCAGAGAAATGCAGCTCTTACCACTGTCATTATTAGGCCCATATACATCACTCCACTCCGTGCATGAATGAAAAAATTAATTTTACCGAAAGCATAGATAAAGATGCTAAGAAGTGAATCATATCGTTAAACTACCAATTTTCTTGCAATCATTTTTCGACTTTCAAATATGCAAATAAGAAAACAAATATATAAAATTGTGAATGACCTCTCGTCAAATGAATTTCTGATATCATGTTAAACTAACAATTTTCCTAAAAGCCTAAAAGCTTAACTTGTGGGATTTGGGTTCATAATGTATATCGTGCTTCTTTAATATGTATGATATCACATTGAAATCTCTCAAGAAAATTGATAGTGTAAGGTTGATATTGGCAACTTCAAAGTTATAGTTTCATCAATTTATATACAAAATGATTTACATAATAAAGATGCACGAAATTTTAACATGGTTGAAGCAGACCTACATCCATGAATAAGTACCGTACCATAGAAAATATAATAAAGGATATAAACCAAATAAAAAAAATAAAAAATAAAAACAACTATTATGTGCTTGTTTTTACTCTACACCTCAAACCTCAAACCATCATGAATAACTCTATGTCCACACCTTGTATCTTCATAAGTTCATTATGATGTTATAACTTTTTCCCTTAATGATAAACAATATTTATATACATATTCTTAATAATTAACTTTTTTATTTTATAAAGAAAACTAATATTAGAATGATAAGTTACTATAGAAAATATTTTGTATAACATTCTTTATACAAATGCTAGTCTAAAGCTTTTATTAAACACAAACAACAACAATTAAAGTCCTTTTTACTAAAGTAAGACAATATCTAATTTATAGATTTCCTCCTCAACCTCTAGGCTTTGCATATCGGAACTGGAACAATGATTTGTCTCCTTACAAAGAAGAGCAAGGTAGGTTACCTCAATAACTTATATAAGAGTGTTGAAAATCTCAGTGAAATCACCTACCTTAACTAGACTCACTCTTTAAACAATCATATTGAGTTTTTTTTAGTTTTATCATAGGGTTTGAAGCTGTTGAAGAAAGCTTAGTTATGTGAGATATTCCTTGAGAACATTGCTTATACCATTGCTAAGAAAGAATAGAACCCAAAAACCTTTTAGGAGAAAGGAAAGAATCAAAATTCAAAACCATACTTGCAAAAAGAGAACTAAAACCATTAATTGAGGAGAAAGGAAAGAATCAAAACCACTTTGTCTTTGCTTATATATATAATGAATTTAAAACAAGAAGAGAACCATAAATTCCACTTCAAGATCACTAGTTATCTATTTTAATTTCATCTTTTGCTTTTTTCTCTATTGTAGTTTTGCAGCTCAATTCTAGGTGCTTAAAGGCTAGCGGGCTACTTTTCTAGAGGAAATGCCTTCCACATCATGTAAGCTTACCAAACTTAGTTGAATTATATGTTTGTTAATTTCCTTGTTTTCTTGATAAATTAAACCACTCTAAACCTAAAGGGTTCTCATGGCTTAAAAATATGTTTATATATATGAACCGTTTTGGACCTAAAGGGTTCTCACAGCTTAAATATATATACACACTTTAGGTGTGGAGTAGTTTAAGAAATTTTTTCTCCTACTTGATATGGGATATCATGAAGGTATATATATACACATACATTCCTCTTAACCTTATAAATGCATTTTGAAGCCACAAAAACCTTTTGAATTCAAAACGGACAATATCTATATAGTTGAAATTAAGTGATTACATAACAAATTTTGGTTATAGTTCAAAACTAATTTTGGTTTAATGGTCCAATTCATGCATGGCAACCAAAGCAACCCCTAAGATGAACTTGAAGCTTCTAATCAACAAAAACGACAATAAAGTTGTCTTCGCTGAAGCTGAAAATGATTTCATAGATTTCCTATTCAACCTCCTGACTTTACCCATTGGCACCATCGTGAGTTTCCTCCCAAAAGAAAATTGCCTAAGAGACCTACATGAGAGTATCAACAAATTGGAAGAAGCTTACCTGTTCCATAACCAGAGCGAGGACTCGTTCTTGAAACTGAAAACACCAGCCTATACTTTTCTTCCTTTCTTTAATCCTTATTCATCAAGGAGTCGTAGTCATAAGGAGGACGACTTGGTTACCTACATGGTGGCTGATGACTTGTCAGTTACACCCAAGTCCATGACATCAACCATGGCTCTGTTTAAGAAGTACAACATACAAGAAGTTGGTGTTCTTGAGGAGAAGGCGGTTTCAATTGGCCTTGAAGAGGTAAACAATTCTCTAGCTTGTTGGGTTTTAATTGATTTCTTTTTTGCCCTAATCTCTTGCAGATTTGGTTGGAATTATCATTGTCTCATAACACAATTAATCAATTGATGTTATTTGCAAATTATTAAGCCTTGTTTGGTAATTGATTTTGAAATTAGTTTTTTGCATCATAGAATAAACAAAACAACATGTTTTCAATTAGGAAATAGAAAACGTGATGTTTTTAAATAACATCTTTTAATTGATTGTTTTATTTGTTTTTTCAGAGTTGCTTTAAAAAATAATTTTACAAATATGAAAAAATGACTAAAAATACAGTATTACATGTAAAATTATTTTTAAAATATATTTAAAAATATGAAGAAAAAAAATAGATTAAAGAACTTTTTAGGTTCCCCAACACATTTTTATTTTAAAAATTATCATAAAATAGTTTTAAAGGACTGTTCTTAATAATTATTTTTCATAAATGTTTTCAAAAACACTCTTAATTTCTAATGTTGATATAATCAATCTTCTTGTTCACTTTTCAGGCTTTGTACCTATTGCATCATGCTCTGCATTCTAAAGAAGCTCTCACTAATGTCTTCCTTTAGAAAGAAAAAACAAAATAAGGATAAGGGGATGATTTAGTTTGTTCTCCTCCTTTGCACTCTATACCTTTGGTTGTTTGAGAGCTAAACCTTTCAAGTATGTAAGCTCTCTTTCTTCTTAAATTTGTAAAAATCATAAAGTTCTGAATCTCTATATAATGTTTATGCTTAATTGTCTTTATATAATGTAAACTCTCTTTGTCCTCATAAAGAATTCTTGTAGGGCCTCAAATTTATAGAACTAGAATAAGAATAATAATAATAATAATTAATGTGCTATATAATTTATCAAAGATCTATTCAAAATAAAGGGAAAGATTAGGAGAGATTTGTGGTAGGGTGTTCAAATAAGAATAATTTGGACACATTATGAGATTATTTCAAAGATAAAAGTGTTATGACGGTATGGTTATTAGAAAATGGTATTTGAGAACAATTCTTAAAAAGTTACTAATTATTTTCAAGAATAAAATCATGTTTGAGAATCAAATATGAAAAACAATTTTCATTGCTTGTTTTTTATGAAGATATTATGTAATTATGTATAATATTCAAACTTTTTAAAGTATTCTTCGATAAAAATACTCTACAAAAAACTATTTAAATCCATCAAAACCAACCAAATTGGTTCAATTTTTAACAATCGTGAAGTTAAATATTGTTTTAGAATCGTGGAAATTGATTTAGTTGGTTCAATATCCATTTTTTTATTCATTTTTTTTATCCCTTAATTGATAAAAATGGAATCAAATTGATATTTTAAAATTTGTATTTTTTGTTTGTGTACGTGGATTCTATTAAAGTAATTCATTATTAATAAATTACACTCAAATCAATTTCCAAATGCAACAATCATATTTCAAGAAAAAATTTTAAATATATTTGAGACTTTTTATCCAAATGAATTTTAAATAACTTTTAAAAATAAATTTTACTTAAAATCTTATGTTTTGTTTGAAAAATGTTTTTGAAAATAATTTTTAAAAATTATTTTATGATATTTTATAAAATAAAAATATTTTGAAAGCCTAAAATATTTTTAATTTAATTTTAATATTTTTAAAATAATTTTTATTCATTTTTTAATCCTTCGTATTTATATAAATATTTTTTTAAATAATCATTAAAAAAAAAAAAAGTGAAATTAACTAAAATGTTTTCTAAAAGACATCATATTTTATATTTTTGGGAGCCACGCGTCAAGAGCTTATAGGTTCTTCCTCATTATGACATCCAATCCATCAAAATCTGCTCCAGACTGGGCTAGTAAATTAATAATCACTGGGTCGCTTCATTACTTCACTCTCTGCCATAGCAGCTGCCACTGCTATTGCTGATCTTAAAGAAAAATATTCAAAAACCCCACCAACAACCACCAAGTTTGGGATCTCAATCCAAAGTCCAAACCCACCATGACCCACCTCACTCTCCATCTCCTCGTCTCCCTCCTCTCCCTCTCTGTTCTCATCTTCCTCCTCTTCTTCCTCCCTCCGCCACCGCCCCCCACCACCACCCTTACCCTCCACCGCCACTTCCCCTCCAACCCCCTCCCACCTCCCCCCAAGCTCGCCTACTTCATCTCCGGTACGCACGGCGACTCCCCCCGCCTCCTCAGGCTTCTCCGGGCCCTCTACCACCCCAACAACCAGTACCTCCTCCACCTCGACCGCCGCGCAACCCCGCAAGAGAGGGTGGAGCTTTCCGCCTCTGTTGGGTCTGTTGCAGTCTTCGCCGCTGCAGAGAATGTTAATGTTGTTGGGAACGCTGATGCGGTGAATCTCGACGGCTCCACGCCCATTGCTTCGCTGCTTCGCGGTGCCGCCATTTTGTTGAGGTATTGCAGCGATTGGGATTGGTTTGTCAATCTTGAGGCTTCTGATTACCCCCTCATTTCTCAGGATGGTGGGTTCCAACTTTTCAAGTATTTACTTAGAATAATTTCAAATAATCAAATATTACAATTCTTCCCCCTTTTTGTTTGTGGGTTCTCCACTTCTTCACAGATTTGCTGCATATTCTATCTTTTGTGCCAAGGGACTTCAACTTCATCGAGCATACCAGTAATATTGGTTGGAATGAGTAGGCATCACAGATTTTGAGCTCTTTTGGCAGTGTTCCCATATTGGATCAAGTGCAAATTTCTGATTGTAAGCTTGAATTCTGTTTCCAGGTATCATAGAATTATCCAAATTGTTGTTGATCCTGGCCTTTATCTTGCATCAAAAAGGGGAATTTTTGTGGGTACCAAAAGGCGGGTGCTGCCAAGACAATTCCGGTTTTTTACAGGTAAAGATCTTCCACACATAACCTTGCAGTGTTCTGGATCTAATATGGAGTCGAATCTATGTTATTACATGTGGAAACCTACTTATCAATTGTAGGGTCACGGGTGGTATTGGTATTGATAAAGGGCGTCTCAAACTCTCTGAATTTGATTTGAAATTTCTCCATGGATGAAAATTTATTGGAGCATGAGAAGGTTTTTGAGGTTCTTGTTATTTGAGAAACTGTTACAAGTTTGATTTTCTTACTGTTTGTTTCGTGGAAATATGGAATTTAGAAGTTTTCATGTGATTTGATTCTCCTAGTTGTGGAAAGGTTTATGTTACATTACTATGAAGTACTTTTTTTTATCTCTTAAAGATTCTGACTGGGTTCACAAGCTTATTTTCTGGGCTCTGATGGATCTATTGATGGTGGGTATCGATCAAGTTGAAGAATGGAACTGTGCAGAGTCATGTGCTCCAGAAAGGCCATTGAATTTAATATTAAATCTTTGTCCTAAACTGCAAGTTAGGCTCATGCCTAATGGTTGACCAAAAAAAAGGTAGGTAAGTCAATTTTTATTCTTATTGAGACAATTTACATGTGAAAAGAAGTACAGAAGATGGAATCATATTGCAGGGGCTGGGTGCAGCTATGGGATGTGTTGGGTTCCTCTGAAATATTTATTGGGGCTTCAGCTCTGATAGGGTTGAAGATTTAGGGAACCAAAACATCTCAAATGACAACACTTCACTTGGGGGAACCTGTAAAAAAAGTTCCTAATATTATATATATATGCAGGCTTCTCTTAACACGTGGATGCGTTTTTAAGCTGTGAGGACCCTTGGACTCATAAGTCGATGATATCTACATGAGAGGTGGCAGGTCATTACAGAACCTAGTGAACAATGGGGGAAGTAGACTTCTAAGTTGGGGGATATGCAGATTTTAGTTGCATGGTCTCTAGAACTAAATCTTGTAGAGACTGCTTTAGGGATAGAAAACAACAATATACTTGATGGATCATTGATTTTGCTATAGTTTTCAGCTATGGAAAGAAAACACATATCTGTTTTCTTCTTCTTTGTTTATGTTTCATTGGTAAGACATTGCTGGGTTGATGTATTAGGCATAAAATTTTATGAATCCATTGATTCAGTCTGCTAATTTATCATTTTTGAATGTTGTTATAGGTTCTCCACAAGTAATTCTGAGTCGCAAGCTGGTCAAGTTTTCCATCCTGGGATGGGACAACTTCCCTAGGACACTCCTCTTGTTCTTCGCAAACATTAAATCCTCTCACAGAGGCTACTTCCAAACCCTTGCCTGCAATGCCAGGGAGTTCTCTAACACAGTCATGAACTCCAACTTAAGGTACATGGCATGGGACAACCCTCCTGGAAAAGAGCCAAGAAATCCAAGGGTGTCTGATCTGAAGAAGATGCTGGGAAGTGGAGCTGCTTTTGCCGGAAACTTCGCCCCAAATGATCATGAGGTCCTGGATTTGATCGACTCTGTGGTGCTTCACCGGAGGCAGGGCATGATCTCACCAGGGGGTTGGTGTGTGGGGAGGAGAGACAGAGGCCGAGACCCTTGCCAGCACTGGGGTGACATCAACATTCTCAGACCGGGACATGCTGCCGAGAGATTTGAGAAGCTTTTACTGAGAGTTATGGCAAACTCAACTCTCAGATCAAATCAATGCAGATGATTTTTGGGGATGATGATGAATTGCTGCAGGATTAAATTTGTAAACCATGTCACGTCTCCATGAGGGGACGTCATCTCCATTCTCAGTAAGCACCTAAAAAAATGGCGCTTCAACCATGTATTATAACTCATCATTATGAGTACATTATTATGTTGACTCGCACTCTTACACATCCCTTTCTCTTCTCTTTTATTTTATTTTATATTTGTTTTTGGTATATATATAAATGACAACTAATTTTCTCATTGAACTGCAAAATTGGGTTTTGACAAAAAAAAATAAAAAATCCTAATATTTATTAAAATATTACAGTTTCAAGGCATCAATTGACTGATTCCTCCTAACTACTATAGATTTTCTTTTATTTTTTTAATTTTAAAAAATATTTTCTAAATTTACTGCCTTTTTTTTTTTTTCAAATCCCACCAAAACTTGAAAATATAGCTTGTTTGCCCATATGATTTAAAAATAAAAACAGTTTTTTATTTTTTAAAACAGAAAATTATTTTTAAAAATTCTTATCATCCTCTTGTCATTGTTATTTAAAAACAGTTTTTAAAACCAAAGTCAAATAGAGAATAGATTTTAGAGAATAAATAGAAGTTGTTTTCATCGGTCTATAAAAATATAAGAAATTTATCAAAATTTTAAAACAAAATCATAAAAAATAAATAAAATAAAACATAACATTGCAAGTACTTATCTCTTTTCATTTTTTATTTTTAAAAAAGTATTTGCCAAATATTCTTATTTTTATAAAATACTAAAAACCTTTTTTTTTTTTTTTGGTTTTTTAATTCAAAAATAATTTTTAAAAACATGTGAAACGGGTCATTCTAATAAGGATAGGTTTAATTTGCATAATAATGAATTATTTTATATTATTGATTTTAATAAGTAATTCAGACTCAATAATAAACGAGGGATGAGACGAGATCTTTTCATGGACTTTTGTTCCAACATGCCTCAAAACAACCACCCATTTTTTTCTGAAGAAAGGATGTTAACAGTCATGATGTGTCAAATTCTAATTGGTTGGAGTTTGGGCCACTGGAAGTTACCCTTGATTCATTGGGTTTGATCAGGCCGTGGGCCTCAAAGTTGGACTAAGGACCATTCTATGTACTCAGCTCGGCCTATTTCAGCATATCTTAGCTCGGTCCATTTCAACAAATCCGCAGCCCAATAGGGCTATTTTGGTAATTAATCCCCTCTATATAAACCGCGTTTATCTCCTTCATCCAAGAACCCTACTCTGCAGCCGCATCAACCCTTCCTCTCTACCAGGTACGTTTCCGTCTTTTCCTCTCCTGTTTGGTTGCCGAGAAAGTGAGGAAAAACGGAAGAAACTGAAAATCTAAATCTTGTCATTTCTGCTGTTTGAAACCAGAGAAACCAAAATTTCCACTCGACTTAACCCTAACCAATAACTTGGTTTAGCTCAAGTTCGTGTTTTCATTTGTTCTCATTTGCCAAAGCAGCAGAAACCTAGGATTCAAAATTTTCTTGTCTTTTTCTTTCTTTCCTCACCAACAGATGAAGAACGCTCCTAATTCTTATTATTTTTACAAATTTCATTTCAAAAACGTCTCTATAGATCTGAATCTAGGTTTAATGTTCTAAATGTTGTCTAGATCTGGATATTATAGTGGTGTTTTCTTTCTGATATATTATCCAGACACTTGAGTTTCCAAAAATTTTCGTTTCAAGTGCGAAGACTTTAGTTTTACGGTTCTTTAGCTGTCTATGTGCTTTTTTTGTTTAATGTAACAATGCTTACTTGAATTTTTGTCATTTTTGTGCTTCATTTTTCCAGGTTTGGAAGTGCTCTAAGCAGAGTTTTTGCATCCAGCAATGGCTCCTGCTAAAGGTATATTGTTTTATTTTTCTTTCTTTTTTTGGGTAATTGTCGTGTGATGTACTTACTTGAGATGTAAGTTTTGTGTTTTTCATTTGTGTTATGTTTAATTTTAATTTTTATCTTGCTTTGTTCTTTTATGTATTTCCAAATCTAGGTCTAACTCCATTATGTCCATGTTTAATTTATTTCAATTTTGAGTGTGTTATTAATGCTTTTGACATTTGGGTAATCTTATAAACCTTGTGCATCCATATGTCAAGAGGTTGAGTTTTGCCTAAAAATTTGGGTTGATTTTAGCTGTTTCTTTTGGTCAGTGTTATTGTAATTTCTTATTTGGACTGTGCATGGATTTAGGGAATTTAGTCAATGTGTAGAATCATTGGATTATTTTAGGTTTGTATTACCTCCCTTTACTGGTGAACTTTATAGTGGCCTTTCCTAGCTAGGCTTATCCAACTCACAAGTTAGTTATTCTTATTATTATTTTAAATTTTGTGTGTCTATGCTGACTTTAGGAAGGATTCCAATGATTTTGTTTCTATGGATATATGAATATTGGTGTTTTCAATGTTAGAATTGTTGTGAAGGACATGAATTTGAATTTGAGCTTAAAAGGCGAATGCTTTGTGGAGTAAGAATTTTTGAAGATTTGAGTTTTAGACGAAATTCATAGGTAGATGTTAAATTCCCAAATCTGTAAAATTTGAACCAATAATTAGGAGATTTTATTTTAGAAACCCATAACATCAGGGATTTAGTGCCCTGGACTCTCAGTATTGGGTATTTCTTTTAATTGATGGTTTGAATGAATTAATTTGTTTGTATTATTCGACCTTAGTTAGCAAAATGATATACTGAAAAGATTTTGGACCGTGCCTGTCTGGTCATGTTCCTACTTTCATGGTACCCTTTTTATGTTTTTTGTTTTTTAATAAGTGCAAATGAATCAAAGAGAAGAAAGAGTATACACGAAGTATACAAAGCAACCAAAAGACACCTTCTTTCATAGTACAGTACTTATAATCTAATAGCCCATTGCTATTGTTTTCCAAGTAGACCCATTCCTGAACAGCCAATCTTTCCATTGATGCTTTGAAAGAGTCAGAACCTGTGATGTTTTATTGTTTTGATACCCATCTTTTCTAATAGCAGAAACAGTATTTGTGCCCTTTATCTTCCTTTCACTCTAGATTAAACTTGTTTTCCTTTGCAGTTGATCCTACAAAAAAGGCAGATCCAAAGAGTCATGCTGCTAAGACTGCCAAGGCTCTGAAATCAGGTACAACCACTTTTAAGAAGAAAGCCAAGAAGATCCGCACATCAGTCACATTTCATCGGCCAAGGACATTGAAGAAGGACAGGAACCCTAAGTACCCACGCATTAGTGCTCCTTCAAGAAATAAGCTAGACCAGTATCAGATTCTCAAGTATCCACTAACTACTGAATCTGCAATGAAGAAGATTGAGGACAACAACACCCTGGTTTTCATTGTTGACATCCGTGCCGACAAGAAAAAGATCAAAGATGCAGTGAAGAAGATGTACGACATTCAGACCAAGAAAGTTAACACTTTGATCAGGTAATTTCCATTAATTCACTCACTTAACAACATGCATTGTTTTTGGGTTGGAAAAGGAAAATTCTTCTTTACACCAAGGCTAGATGATTAAAAGAAATAAAGATGCATTCATTTGGTTTTGCAGAATGGTGTGATATATGGGCATCATACCAAATGGATTAATGATGTGGCATAGTGGTTGTCAAATTGATATGAACTAACCTTCTATCTTTGTGTTGCAGGCCTGATGGAACCAAGAAGGCTTATGTTAGGTTGACACCGGACTATGATGCCTTGGATGTGGCAAACAAGATCGGGATCATCTAAATCTATATTGTCTTTTTGTCTCAAGTGAAAGTTTTATCAGTACTATTGACAGTTTTGTTAGGAATGTTTTGCTGAGATTTGGCTGCAATTTCATTTTGTTAGTTTTGGATATGTATGGAGAACTTCAGTTTCTGTTTCAACTTTGGCAATGGAATGCAAATTCTGAGGATTTACCTTCTTGAAATACTTGATGAATGGATATTCTGTCTTATCAATTCATGAAATCTCTCTGTTCATTGGAATGTTGCCCGTGATTCAGCTTGTGTAGTTCAGGGCTGCCAAGGTTTTATTTCGCATTTGGGATTTTTCCTTCCATCCTTTTTCTTGTTGGGGTTTGAATAGCAATAACTTGACTTGATCATCTATGATCCACGGATATATTTTCCAAATGGTAACCAAATAATACCCAACATGATTTGGTTTTGATAACGTAATAGACTAATGAGAGGATAAATAATCTCTACTTGCTCGTTTTAATACAAATTTGCATGTTCATTGTATTGAGTGGAATGGTGAACTTAAAAATTTTGTAAAGGAGCTGTGTAGGTGAAAAAATGGAACGGAAGATAACATTTAGATTCCGTAGACAAAAATGATTTATCTACATAGGTTTGAGTACATAGGCACTGCCTTTGAAGCATCTGTGGAAGCCTCATACAACTTGGGAAGAAAAAGCACAATGGTGATTGCAATTTCTCATGTGACATAGGAAACTAAACTATTACATCAAACATTGAAAATCTGGAAGGAATCAATCACAGTGTGCAATTTGTCTTTCATCTTCTCCCACCTCCTCTCGTTGGCCCCAGTTGTCACAGTGTAGAATTTACCTGCCATGAAAAAATCGCAGTACCCATGAAAAGAATAGTTTTATAACAGAAAGATGTCCAGACATAATACCTATTTCCTTCACAAAAATTAAACGAAGACCAAAGCAACTGATAACTGAACGAATTTGTAAATGCTCTTAGCAAAAAGTATTAACCAGTTGAGGATTTAGGTGGTCTTTCTATTTGAAAATCCTGAATTCCAGAATTTTGATTAAATTTACAGATGAAAACATACCATTGCCAATGGTGATTGCACTGAGAGCATGGCGAGTGAAGTTTGGAGCCTGAACAGTGAACTCAAATGTATAGTAAGCCTTGCCATCAACATCATGCTGTACCATAAACAGAAGATCCCCTGTCAATTAACAGTGCCGTATTCCAGCTAACAGGAGCGAAAATGGCCATTGATTTCACATAAAAGATGAAAAAATGGATAATTCATGGTATAAAAAGGTCAAATAAAGATTAAAAACAAAAGATCATAGACTTTTGTTTTACTAAGCTTTTTAAGAAAGGGAATAAAAGGAATAAGTATCAGAATAAAAAATTCTATTAAATAATTTACAAAACTATTAAGAAATGGAATGAGAATGAAACCGGTTCATTTCAAGTATTTGTTAAGGAAATAGAATGAAATGTAGAATATATGATTGTCAACCTTATCAGGGTTTAAGGTTATGAACATATAATTGTATTCACCTAACAGTCCACAAACAAAACTGTACCCTTCATCAATCAAAATTTGAAAAAAAAAAAAACCTAAGGCATTGAATTTAAGGAGAGACATAAAACTTGAAGACACAACTAAGCCTGATCCCCAAAGAGGATGCTAACACTGTTCTGGGATTGTGCAATAACAAATAGGAAAGTGATACCAACATATGATAAATTAATATTGAAAAGGTGAAGCTGAAATTCCCAATGTACGCATTTCAAGGAATATTACAGTATTGAGTTATCCCAAGTATTTGAGATGGCAAGACAAATCCTGCTCAACATTAATAAATGCAGAAAGCCACAATATGTATTACATTGATTCAACAATAAGAGATGGGAATAGATCTGACCTCTACTGCCTCAACTAGTTTTGTCTTTTGGGAAGGAGGGGCCAAAACCTTTTTTATTAGAGCTTCAGCAACCTGAGACCATTTGAACTATAAGTTACAGCATCCACATCAACTATTGTACGCAAATATTTTGGGATAAAAAAGGAGGAAGTGGAAAACAATACCCACTACTGTTATATATTAAAAATGCTAATGGGTATATAAGGCACACCTCTTGAGGAGACCCAAGTTCTCGAATGTCCTGTTTGACAGTGGGGATCGTATTTACACTGACACTTTCTAATGGCTCAATGACATCTTTGAATACCTTGTCTTGCCCGTCAATGACTACTTCCTGCACACTCCCCAGAAAAAAAAAATGATAATTAAGAACCGATTTTATTTTTTGTAACTGGATATCCAGTGACAAATCAACTGAGAGAGGATAAAACATAGGTCACAGATGTAGGACACATAAGAAAGAAGATAACAATACAGCAATGCACACCTGCCACCCAAATGGATAAAGAAATGAGTATCCATCCTTCTTGTCCGTGACGGTGAGAAATCCCTTTTTAGTTTCTGCAGCAACTGAGCCATACCAAGTGTGTACTCTTAGGATATCAGCCATCATTATGGAAGGAACCAACGCACTGCACAATCAGCAGGCGTGCTTTCAATTCTACTAGAAGATAGGATACCCATTTCAACTAAAAGAATAATATTGACATTCTCTTTGTGGGGAAAAACGGCAATGCTTACATGATATTGAGGTCTGGTTAACTAGAGAAACCCAAGAGGCAATTGCCCCAACAGCAAGCACTTGGCGTCTCCCAGGTCCATCTGTCAAAGGTAAGATTTTAAAATAAAACAGATAAGTGCCCAGTGCCTGCTTTTGGTATGAATTATAATTTAGAGCTGCGGGAAAGTCACATTAGACAATATATGACAACAATGAGTACATATGGATCACGAAACATAACATTATCTTATTGATAGTTTCAATATGAAAACATGGGAATGAATATCGAAAGCCTTTCAAGTACGCAGACGCTTTACATTCATGCAACTCTATGGTAAGAGAAGGTGAAAACTTCCTAACCAATTAATAATTATTCTTTTTTCCGATGGCATGTCAACTGCTGCCAAATAAAAGAACACTCCAAGATTTTAATATCCTGATCTCTGTGGAGCTAATCCATTTTACGAGATGAGCATTCCATATTAGGCAAGATTCTGTAGTATGTTATGTTTAACTGAAATGGATATCAGCGCGCATGATCTGCCAATCAGCATTCATACACCTGGCCATTGACTCACTGGATGGGAGAATGAGTTTCCTCATATTCACATTCTATATTCATGATTATTGAATTGTTCTAGCATGGTTGAAAACCCATGAACAACTTTCTTTAGTTCATTAGTACGTATCATTGCCCCAACTTATTTCCAAGCATAAAACATGGGATCTCACCCAGCTGTCAAGTCCTACCAAATTCAATATCATTACTAAAATCGCGTTGCCCTCTTCATTCGGAAATTTAACGTACAATAATCTGTACTCAACCATCAGATGTCAATTTCTCAAAACTCACCCCAACTAGATACAATTCAGTGACATTTCTATTCTCTCCATTTACTCCAGAAAACAATATTAAAAAAGAGAATTTTCTCTTAAATTTTATTTTTCTTTAAAAAAATTAAAAAACTCAAACCCCCTGAAATTTTCCACTTCTCCAGTTCCAAACACCAATTTTTAAAAAAATTTCTATTATTTTTTTCCTCCATTTTCCCGACAACCAAACCAGCGAGTAATGCCGTTAACTAATATATTCCCAACCTCCACGCAATTACAATGCAGACCAAGTACCTCCCAATTCAAAATTCACATTCACAACGAATCACAAAATTCACATTGCAGTCTTAAATGCAAAATGGAGCATTAAAGAAGGAAATCAGACCTTCACGATTAGTAGTTGAAACCTGCTCCGCCCTCACAAGAAGTGAAACACCTCTTCTACAGCATCGAAACTGACCGTGCTTCTGTAACCCTAGCTGCGGACACGAAATTCACTTTCACATTATCATATAGCGAACCAATGCGGAAATGATTCAATGGATTGTTGGGAGTATGACCTGAGAAAACGAATTTGGAAAGAGCGTTCGATGAATTGCAGGAGAGTTTTGCAGAGAGGCCATTGATGGGTTCCCTGTTTTTTCGATGTGGGTTGGGAGAGTGAAAGAGAGGAGCGATGGTGGTGGAAATCTTATCTGCCGTAGCTTATCCACACGCCTCTTGTGTGATCCTTTGGAGCCAAAGGCGGGACCTTCACCTTGATGGTTGATACTCGACCATTTAAAAAAATAAAATAAAATAAAATAAAATTTAAAATATGTATTTTTGAGGTGGCACAATATAAATGGATAAGGGCGATGGATTTTGAACAAAATACACCTATTTTAAAAAATATTTGGAAATCTACCCATAAAAAAAGTTATTTTTAAAATATTATTTAAGTTGAATTTTACAAACACAATTTTAATACTTAAATTGAATATCGACATTAGAAATAGTATTAAAATTATCATATTTTAATAAATAATGATATTTTTATCAAAAATCTGACAATCAAAATTAGCAAATGACGATAAGTGAATTGTTGCGTCTTAATCCTCAAACTCGCTATCATTATTTAGGTTTTAAATTAAAATTCTAAACTCATGGGATGGTCTTGAAGGACAAGATATTTTGTATATCACCCATTGCCACTTTTTATTTAGTAATATGATAAAAGTCTATAGAAGATAGCGATCCAAATAGAGATGTTTACTTAGTCGTTGTATTGTTGAAGATAACGAGTAATATATAAAAAAATAGGCACATATATAAATTATAAGAGATGACAATTAGGAACATTTATTAAGAAATAGACGGATAACACTTGATCAATCACTCTTTTCATCAAACACTTTTGATTATGATATAACATGCAGTAAATATGATTTGACGATAATTTTATAATAACGATATATGTAAAATTTGACTTTTGAATAAAATAATTTGTAATCATTACGTAATAAAAAACATTGAAGATAAACAAATATTTATGTATTATTTAACCACCAATCGTAATATCCACTCCTAACCAATCTAATCCCACCACCCCATTTAAATATTCACAACATCATCAACAGAAAAATATTATTTATTTTTTAATTTTTTGTATCCAATTGCATATTTTTGTTAAAACATTACGCCTAACTTGGTCATCTAAAGAGTGATGACTTGGTCGACTTTCTTC
This sequence comes from Vitis rotundifolia, assembly GCA_030254885.1. NCBI lineage: Eukaryota > Viridiplantae > Streptophyta > Magnoliopsida > Vitales > Vitaceae > Vitis > Vitis rotundifolia. Next base: position 2,384,050 of record CM058163.1, read on the forward strand.
ACTCTAATCGATCTTTATTCATCTTCTACTACGATATATTGATGTATCTTTTAGTGTGTATTTCACTCATTTAACACAATTAAGAATATATTCTTTGTTAGATTAAAACAACTTGAAATTGAAAATTATTTTTTAAAAATGATTCCACAATAAAAGTACCTCTTACTTTATAAAAGAAAAGTGGTGTAGTAATTACTATAACAACCATTTCATCCTAAATGATTGGCATTTTTGAAAAAATGGGCAATAATGAATGATTTTTTATGGTCAATGACTCCTGCTATTCATTGAACTGAGATAACACCTGTGAAACCAGGTTTACAAAAAGGTAATTTCCTCTCAAAAGCCCTATTAGTAAAATAAAAATATCTTTATCATGGTTTCTAAAAAAATAAATTTAATTAATATTTTTTAAAAATTTTAAAATATCCCCATATGATAATAAATGAAAAAAAATTATATAAAAAAGATTTTTATGATGACATGGAGCTCAATGTGATGTCAATGTACATGAAAGAAGAGGGTCTAACTTTAGTGATCCAAATTCTAGGGTTGCAGATGAAACAGGTAAGCTGAACAACACTTGGAAGTGAAATCTAAACTAAAATAAAGTAGAAAATGACATTGAAAAGGAAAAGCAGAAAATGTATCCCATGGAAAGTAATATGGTAGGAGACTACTTCAAAGTCCTCCAAAGTGTTTTTTTTTTTTTTTTGACAATTAAGATGGTGTATATATTAAAAAAAGGGAACGCTTCCCAAAACAACGTCCTAGAATATATATGAAATATACACCGATTTTCAAAAAGTTAACCTAACGAAAAAAATAAAAAATAAAAAATGTCACCTGCCCTCGCTTAGAACCAATCCAATCAGTAAAACTAACAAAAAAATTAAGGTCTATATTTACATGCATCCTCGATCAAGACCACACGTCGTAGGTAAAAGAAATTTTCAACCTTGGAAATGACGTTTTCGTCTTATCAAATGCTAACAAATAATTTAAAAATATATAACGGGCTAAGACTTTTTATGAGTTTTATCCATGAAAGACCTTTTTTTTTTTTAATAAGTGGAAAAAAAAATCCTAAAACAAGAAAGAGGTCTGTTTGGTTATGAATTACTAGACAACAAATAACAGGAAGGAAAACGACGTCGTTTGGGAGTTGATGTACTTGTACTTGCACATAGGCCTTGGCAACATCAATTTAATAAAGAAAAGCAGAAACACACAGAAAAGCAAATGGTAGAAAGAAATGAGGAAAACAGAGCAAATGGACTGGCAACTCAAAAGCTCTTCCACCATCATGTCTCCTACCACCACAGCTTCTCACCCTTTTTATTTTCCTCCACAATATAAAAAAGAAAAAAGAAAAAAGAAAACATTATTCTCACCTTCAGTCACATTCAACACCAAACACCTCGCACTATCTGACCGACACCTGTGCACTTTGGAGGACTCTATCGTAACTTCCCCCTAACTTTACAAATTTCTCCATACAACGCCAAATTACCAAAAGGCCACCCATCGGGTGCACGCTCCAGCTAAGCACTTTTTTTTTAATCACTTTCAAACGTCGAGGACTGTACACAATCCTCAAAACGTCGTCGTTGTCGCCGGCAACGCAACGTTAACCTTAACGTACGCGTGTGTGAGGGAGAGCGGGGTGAGTTAAGTCTTTCTCTTCTCCGCCTTGTTTGACTGAGTCAGCGAGTCGCCCAGTCGCGAAGGCTCGTTTCGTTTCCAGATATTGGAACAGCGGAAACGCAGACAAAGCACATCTCTCTTGCTGACCTGAACGATTTGGATTTTGCTCCTAATTTGGCGGCGGATCGGACCGAAACGTGTATAGGCGACGGGTTTCTGGGGTCTTGGGAGTGTTGTGATCATGGAATTTTGAAGTAGAAGAGAGAAAGAGGAAAAGGTTTGGGGAATTAGAGGTGGGGGTTTGGTAGTTAGGGTTTTGGGAGTGGGAGGTAAAGATGATGATATCGAGAGGGCTGTTCGGGTGGTCTCCGCCTCACATACAGCCGCTGACGCCGGTGTCGGAGGTGTCTGAGCCGCCGGAATCGCCGTCGCCGTACTTGGAGCCGAACGTGGACGCGGTGCCGGTGGAGGTGGAGGAGGAGATTGAGGAGCCGGAGGAGATCGAGCCACCGCCTGCGGCCGTGCCCTTCTCGCGGCTTTTTGCGTGTGCCGATGGACTCGACTGGGGTTTGATGGTGATTGGATCCTTGGCCGCTGCGGCTCACGGTACTGCACTGGTAGTTTACTTGCATTACTTTGCGAAGATTGTTCAGTTGCTGAACGTTATTCCCGATGAACGGGACGAGTTGTTTCGTAGGTCTACGGAGGTAGGTGCTCTTTGAAACCCTAAATTTGGATTTCTCTTTTGATCATTCTTCATGCTTTCTGTTTGGTGGATGTATGAGAAAGTGTGGGAAATAAATGGAGAATTGAGAATTTGAATTTGAGATTTTGGTATCGGGACTTGATAAAGCAAAGTTCGTTCTCAATTAAGCTTAGTTTTTAGCTTCTGTATTTTTTATTTAACTTATACTCCTGGTTTCTAACAAGGTCGAGGAAAAGGAAAGAACTTAAGTATTGAGTATTTGGTATTTATCATTTTGGAGAATTAAGTATTAAGTATTGAGCATTATGATCTTACCTATCGCGAAAAGGAAAAAAAAAAGAAAAGAAAAAGAAAAATTACGTATTATGTTATGTATTTATCATTTTGGAGCTCAAATTGCGAACTTTTCTTCACAATGGAGTTGATTTTTATCGCTTTTCCATTTGTTCCATTTGGCTTGGGAAAAGGAAAGTAATTGAAAAGTTTGAGTGTTAGCATTTTCATTCTTTGGGTCCTGGGAGAAGTAGATTTTCTACTATATTCAGCTGAACCTAAATTCACATTTCTATATCTTTTTGTGGTATTCATGCTCAGTTTTTATATTTGCAAGTAAGTTGTGCTCTGCAAGTTGTGGAGAAAAGGTAGGAGAAGGAAAGAAAAACCTTGAATTTTTATTATTTGGGACCTAGTGGGCAAATTTAAGCTCAGTTGAGCACCATTCAGATATTTTTGTTCAGTTGAGGCGAAATCTTTTAGGGCCCATTTTTTCCTTTTGTTGTTGTTGTTGGAAAATGAAAAGAACATAAAGAATTAGGATTCAATATTTTATTTTATTTCTTATTTTTATTTTATTTTATTTTTTATCAACAATCTCTCAGGTACAATCAATCAGGCAAGAACATAAAAAACTACTTTCACCCTCATTTCTGTTTTTTTTTTTTTTTTTTTTTTTGATAGGCAATGTGGAAGAATATATATAAATAAGATAAGCATCTGAATAAAAGGTGTAACGAAGTACACACAAAGTGCACGTATGTTGCCCAAAACCAGGCAAACAGAAGGAAGAAGAAAGGAACAAAAAAAAACCCCTTCACCTCTTTTCCTTACTTTAAACTAATCCAATCTATAAAGCCTATTATGGCCATAGGAAATTAATCTACATACAATCTAACCCATTTCAAAAATGAATTCATAAAAGAGAGTTTAATATCTTTTTTTGTTAGCTCGAAATCTTCAAATACTCTTGTTTTTTTCCCTCCATAGTTTTTATTTTTATTTTTTTTGATAAGTTTTTTTTCCCTCCATAGTGTCCAGAACAAACACATAGGAGCAGCCCTCCAAGTTTTTTTTCCATTTCTTACACATGAAGGAACCATGCCAGCTTAATAGAGTTCCTCTAACTGCTCAATGCATCACCAAAACCACTTACAAGAAGGACCTTATTAAGCAAAGAGAGACAACTAATGCTCAAGCCCACCTTACTCTTGTTTCTACAGGCAATAACCTACTTCAATACATACAATTTTCTCTTTAGAGCTCTGTCTCCCAGAGAAAATCTCTTTGAATCTTTTATAACGTCAATTTGACCATCCTTGGAATGCTAAGGAAGGACATAAGATAGATGGGCAAGTTAGATAATGTGTTTCGAATTAGAGTGAGCCTTTCTCATTTGGAGATATATTGCTTTTTCCACATGACCAACCTTTTATGAAACCTCTCTTCTACTTGATCCTAAGCGGCTATTGATTTAAATGGAGCACCCAAAGGAAGAACCAAGTAAGTAGATAGAAGCCTTACCACCTTGCAACCTATCTTTGAGGCTAATCCCTTTGCATTATCCACCTTTCTAGTTGAAATCAACTCACTCTTCTCGAAGTTTATTCTTAACCCCTAGATGGCTACAAATTACATAAGCAACCAACTTAAATGAATCATTTGATCTTGAGAAACCTAACAAAAAAGCAATAGCATCATTTATAAACAATAGATGAGACACTTCCAACCCCATCAACTCCTCTTCCCCTCACCCTAAAACCTCATAGGTAGCCGCCTTCCCCAACCTTCTTAATAAGACAATTGAGGGCCTCTATGGCTAACACAAATAAATAGGGAGAAAGAGAATCCCCTTGTCCCAAGTCTTTAAAGTTATGGAAAAAGCCAACAAGGGTGTCATTAACATAAATAGAGAACCTAGCTATAGATATGCACCATTTAATCTACTTGATTCATTTTTGAATAGAATCTATCTTTTCTAGAATAGAAAGCGATAAACCCCTATTAAGATGATCAAATGTCTTGCACGTAACTCCACTAACATTGTTTTTCACAATAAATTCAATGGCCTTGTTAGCCATTAGCACCCCACCTTGAATTTGTCTTCTCTTCATGAAATCATTTTGGGACTTGGATACCATTTTACACACCACCTTCTCTTGTTTATCAGCCAAAACCTTAGTTACAAGCTTATACAACCACTCACCAAGCTAACAGTCTTGAAACCTTTTATACGTTCTACCCTGCCACTCCCTTTTCTTTGGGATTAACAAATTCAAGAAACTTTTTGAAAATTCCCCATTGTCCTTTCCTTCACATAATTCCAATTGAACTACCAAAAAGCTGTAAAGAACCTATTCGGGCCTAGAGCTTTGTCCTCATTTAAGTCAAATAAAGCACCAAACATCTCTTCCTCTAAGAACGACTTCTTCAATTTTTCTACTTCTTGCTCGTCTAACACATCTAAAGACAAATCATTGATGCCAGGTCTCCAATCGCGTGGATCAAATAATAGGTCAAGGAAAGCTTGAGTTGCCTCCTCCTTTATCTTATGTTTCTCGGTTAGCCAAACCCTATTAGCCTTAATCTTGGTAGAAAGCTCCTTCTTTTATGTACATTAGCCATTTTTTCAAAGAGTAAAGTGTTTCTATGACCCTCCTTTAGCCAAATCTCCTTTGTTTCTACCTCTAGAAAGCTTCTTCTATAAGGGCCCATTTTTTATGTTCCTTGCTACTCTTTTACTTCTACCTCTTCTTAAGCTAGGGCAATGTCATCTCCTTTCCTCAAATCTCACCTGGTTTAAGGTCATATCCTTTTTATGTGCAACATTGCCAAACACCTTTTTATTCCAACTCGTCAAGTTTGAATACATCATTTTCAATTTTGCAACAAAAAAGAAGTTATAAGATCCTCTAAAATTATACCCAACCACCACCTCTTAAGTAAATTTTTGGAGACCTCCTCCTTAAGCCACATAGTTTCAAACCTAAAAGGAGTAGAGTTTCTCCTCACCTTACCCTTATTTAGTAAATTAGGTGAATGATCTAACACAGGTCTTAGTTAGGAACCCTATGCCACCCACTAAAATACCTTTCCCACCTCTTGGACACCATAAAATTGTCTAATCTCAATAGGAAATGATTATTCAAGCCATTGCATCAGGTAAAGGGACCCCCAAGCAAGGCAAGATCCCTTAACTCAACCTCCTTGATAATATCTGAAAATCTTCTCATGGTTAAGGACAACTTGGTGCCTTCTTGCATTCCCTTGGAAATCTGACAATATTAAAATCCCCTTTGATGCACTAAGGTTCATCCTAGAACCTCCTTTTATGGCTCCCAACTTAACTTAGAAGTCCTCTCTATCCCTTGCTATGGATGGCTCGTACACCCTTGTGAAGACCCACACAAAGCCATCCTTGCAATTTTTCAGAAGTCACAAAATCGAAAATTCTACCATTTGCATGCATACTATTTTTAGCACCCTATTATTGTAGAAGACTAGGACCCCACATGCACTACACTTAGAGCTCATCACGCCCCACTTTAAGAATTTGCCCACTCCTAAGCTTCTCACTAAGTTCAACATCTTTTGGGTTTTTGTTTCTTGCAAATAAGCCGAATCCACATTCCATGATAGAATTCTTAATTTCATTTGCAGACTATTACAATTTTTCATCATTCTTTGTCATTTCTATCCCCTCTTCTTGCTCCATTGTAGTTCATTGAACACTCCAACTTCTTTAGATCTCTTTCACATTTTTAAGGAAATCAATTTCTTTCTATATTTTCCCGTACACTTTACCCTTAAGCTCTTTTCTTAACTTCATCCCTCTAGGGAGGGCCAAAATCTTCTCCTTGAACCCCTCAATCAACATGTCTAGAAACTTGTTGAAAGTGCCTAAGTTGCTAGAAGACCATCTTTTTGAGGGGGGTCTCCTCCCCCATAGTTCTCCTATCTACTATCTCCCTTTTCTTAGCATTCTTGCCTTTTGCAACTACAATCGCCCCCACATTCTCTAGAAACTCCATCGAGCTACCATTTATCGGAATCATTCTCAATGAACCCCTATCAACTCTTGGGAATGCCGCATTAAACTCCCCTTCTAGAAAACTTTGGTTTAATACCCTATTCTCACAAAGAAAGAAGAAGTCCTAATCCCCAAACTTCCCATTGAGTTTCTGATAATGTAAGAAGCAACATGGATTGTAACAATGCTTTTGCATCAACGATAAAAACTCCCTATTTAAGTCGCCATCTTCGACAAATCACCCTTGTTTAAAGGGTCCAAAGAGACCTCAAAACCAAAAGTGTCCCAATCCACACAACCCTCGTTTGAACCTAAATAGCCCAATCGACATTACTTTTGGGTTTTAGGACAACCTTTTAACTTTGCCAATGGGCCTGCTAGCTGCTTCATTATTTCATCCTTTCTTGTAATGGGCTTCCATCAAGCTCTCATTGCTTGACCCCTCAAGCCCACTTATTGCCACATTGTGGGCCTCCTTTAAACCTACATTGCCTAAACAAGCAAACCCACTAAAATTGCATACTCACCACCAACACCCTCCTCTCTCTCACTTGGCCCACCTAGATGAGCCTTTTCAATGTTAGTAGAGACATCCACTCCTTTCTCCTTTATTCTTAAGTTAAAGAGGTGACATGACTTTTACGCCTTGCTGCATTGACAACAATTGGTTCTCCATGCTCTCTCCAACATGTGACACTAACCCACCTTCACCCTTAACCTCTAGCCAACCATTCCATGGGATCACTGGCAACAACCATGGTGGACGTTCTTGCCACAACTAGATTGCATAGCATGATGGACCCAACACTACTTACAATGATCTAGTTGTGTTCCTCTCTTCTTATCACCACCCCACCTATCTAACCAAAACTTGGTTTCAATCCCATTTCCAACAAAGATGCTAGTGTTATATCATAACTCACTCCCCACTACTAATGGAATTCCATAGCCCCACTTCAAAAGTTTCTCCTACTTCTTTGGACCTCCAATCATCATTACTTTAACCAAACTTACCAAGAATAACAAGCTTCCATAGGCAATTGTGCTTGACAACAAACCTTCAGAACCATTTTCCTAGAAGGGCTTTGTTAAGAGTTGCACAATTTCTGAACTAAGGCCTTCCCAATTTCTTACCCTTACAAGTAGTTTCTCAAATAGGAGAACAGAGCATTTTATTATAATACAGTTGCATGATTGGGAATTAGAGGAGGTAGAAGTCTTGTTTGCGAGATTGCATGAGCATTCCATTTGTATGAACACTAAATATAAGTTGGTGTGTTTGTTTATGAAGAGTGAGGATTTTTTAGTTAAGTCCTTTTATACCTCTTTATCAAATAAGAGGGTGGAGCCGTTTCTATTGTCACAATATGGAATTCTTGGGTGCCATTAAGGATTAACTTCTTTACTTAGGAGGCAACTTGGGGAGGAATTTCGACTTTGGATCAACTCGAAAGGAAAGGTTGGAAGATTACTAACATACGATACATGTGCAAATAAAAAGAAGAAATAGTTGACCATATTCTCTTTCATTGTTCAAAATCAAGCTTTTTGTGGCAATTGATTTATGCTCTTTTTGGTGGCGCAATTGGTGATGCACTCTTTAGTTAGGGGTGCTATTGTGAGCTGGTGCGGGTCTTTTGCAGGAAAGAAGAGAAAAAAAGGGCTTGGAAGGCTGTTTGGTTCTGTTTGTTTTGGACTATTTGGTGGGAGAGAACTAAGAGAGCTTTTGAAAATTGTGAAAATGTGGACTAGGTGATTAAATATTCCTTCTTATATCTCTTTTGGGATTGGGTTAGAGTGTCTATTAGGAATTGTTCCTTGTCGATGTTGGATTTTGCAGAGTGGTTAGGCTCTAAGTAGGACATGATAGCTGTTTTTTGTGCCTTTATGCCATTTTTATTTGCCTTTTGGCTTCTTTGTATACATCGTTGTATACATTCTTGTTTTTTCTTTTGTTGATAATACAATCATTACTTATGTATCAAAAAAAACAAAAAAAAGGTTTCCCACTCATAAAAGCCATCTTTTTGCCTTATTCCCCCATAGAAAGTCTCTTAGAAATTTTTTCAAATTGATTTTTCACTTCCTTAGGAATGACAAATAGAAACATATAATAAATTGGCGGTTTTCTAAGGCTACTCTCAATAAGGTAAGCTATTCATCTTTGGACAGATGATGCTTCTTCCAAGAGGCCATTCTCCTATCAAATCTCTTCACCACATTCCAAACAACTTAAGAACAACTTCCCACCTGTCATTATCAACTACCTCCCCGCTGGAATGAGTTCACTCCTCTGCAAATTAACTTTCAGACTAAAGATCCTTTCAGAGTAAAGTTAAATAAACAAGTTGACCCACACTTACTTCACAAATATGAGTATCATCTGCAAGAAGAGGTGATGGACTTGTATGTCCACTTTCCCTCTACCCCCAACTTTGAGGCCTTTGATTAACCCTTTTTGAGCTGTCTTGGATGCTAGGTAACTAAAGCTTCCATGACAAGCAAAAAATAGATAACCAAGAGGGAGGATCCCCTTGTCTTAACCCCTAGAACTTCGGAAAAATCTGTTGGGGTCCCATTAACCAAAATGAGGAAGTTAATGATAGAAATGCAGAATCTCATCCACATCATCCATTACTGTCTTAGACTCATCTTATCCAAAATTGATAGCAAGAAGTTGTAATTGACATGATTGTAGGCCTTCTCAATATATAGCATACAAGCCACTCTATCTCTTAGGCTCTTTTTTCTAGAGTCAATAGCTTCATTTGGAATTATAATTGCATCTAGAATCAGAATTGCATTTAGAATCTGTCTCCCCTCTACAAAAGCATTTTGGGCCTTTCAAATTACCTTCCTTATGACCTCCTCAATTTATTCATCAATAATTTAGCTAGAAGTTTGTAAAGACCTCCCATTAAACTAATTGATCTGAAGTTCTTTATATCCTTAGCCTTTGCTTTCTTAGGTAATTAGATAGTAGAGGTGACATTTAGACTTTCATAAGTAGGCCCCGCTCATGAAACTCCTGCAGAAACTCCATGACCTCCCTTCTTACTATGGCCCAATTGCACTGCCAAAAGGCTTTCGAGAAACCATCTCGACCGTAGCCTTGTCCCACCATGTCCACCCCCCTCCATTTAGATGGAGCCACCAATGCTACCTCCTCTCCTAATATGAGGATCTATATATGAAGTCTGTTTCCTGCTCCCCTCTTCCCTGGGGGAAAAAGAAAGTGGGAAAACCAGTTTCATTTTACATAAAACAGAGAAAAATGTGGAGTCCTTAGAGAAGCTTCTGTTGCTTGAAAACAACTTAATAGGAAAGTGTTGAAGGTGGTGCATTCTCTGTGATTTATTTGGAGTTGTGTTGTATTGCATTTGTTCCACTTATAGAATTGGTTTTGATTGGTGAACTGGTTGCAAATCCAAGTTTATCATCAATAACTGTGTTTTTTGTTTTCCTTTTTGCAGCTTGCTTCTACCGTGGTTTTTATTGCAGTGGGGGTTTTTGTTGCTGGTTGGATTGGTAAATTATAATTTTTATCAAAATCAGTTGATGCTGTAGTTCTTTTACTCTCATAAATGAGACTTCTGTTAATTTTAACTCAATTCTATGTAACAGAGGTCTCATGTTGGATTCTTACCGGAGAACGGCAGACAGCTGTCATCAGATCAAAATATGTTCAAGTACTGCTCAATCAGGACATGAGTTTTTTTGATACATATGGTAACAATGGAGACATTGTGAGCCAAGTGTTGAGTGATGTGCTGCTCATTCAGTCTGCTCTTAGTGAAAAAGTATGTTTTGTTCTAAATGTTGCTTCACAGTTAAGATAGTTAACTGCTATTCTTATTGGTTTTCTGCAGGCATATCTATAGCTTAACCTATTAATTGGCCTTTGATGTGACAGGTTGGGAATTATATTCATAACATGGCTACTTTTTTTAGCGGTCTCATTATTGGATTTATCAACTGTTGGGAGATCGCCCTTATTACATTGGCCACTGGACCATTTATTGTTGCTGCTGGCGGAATATCAAATATTTTTCTGCATAGGCTTGCTGAGAATATTCAAGATGCCTATGCTGAAGCAGCAAGTATTGCTGAACAGGTCTTTTCCCCCTCCTCTCCTCTCCCTCTCCCTCCCTCTCTTCCTCTCCCCTTGACTTCTTCCTTTTGCAGTTCCTCTGGTTGCAACCTTTTGAACTTTAAATTTTATGGGCATTTGCTTGCATTAACATTGCTGGCATTTTAGCTAAGTTTTATCACATGCTTACAAAATCTGCAGAATCATTCTTCCTGCAAAGCAAGAAATTCTAAGTTCCAAATGTTTTATTTTTTGCCTATATATATATATGTATAAATGTATGTATGTATGTATTTGTGTGTGTGTGTGTTTGAATTTGTATGCATGCATATGTGTACCTGTATGAATGTATGTTTATGTATGAATATGTGTTTTTTTGTGTGTGTGTGTGAGAGAGAGAGAGAGAGAGAAAGAGAAAGAGAGAGAGAGGGGTCTTATTATGAGTGTTTTTGCAGCTGTTCCTTTTGCTTTTAGTTAGATCCAAAATTCAGGGACTTGGGTCTTTATCATTCAGTGCAATATGTGCATAAATATTTTGTGACATTTGGCTTAATCTTGGTGGGTGTTTTTATTTTTTGGGTACCATTGCAGCCTTACTTGAGGCATTGGTTGTATTCCTTCTCAACTATGTAGCATGAACACAGGTACAGGACATGGACCCAACATGATATAGACATGCTGATAGAGATCTCACCATCATTTTTGCTCATAGGTGGGCAAAACGACTTTGAGACCATGACTTGGTGCTGAATAGATACACCAACTTCTATATAACTCCTAACTTTTTTTCTTAAATATATTTCAAGAGATACTACTTCAGTGAATTTCTGAAATTACTAGGATACCAGTATGAGAAGCTGCCGACCAACCCTTGAAATTATATAAGACTGAATCCCTAGGGTCAGTCTCTCAAATTTTGAGATTCCTTATCTAAAATAATAAAATCACCTGATCAACTTGCATCTTAATCTAGTCCATCATAAATTGTTTGTTTCACGCTTTTTCCGCCAAGTGGTGGTAACCTTTCTAATTTTCATTTGTAGGTCTTAATCTAGATCCATGCTTCATTTTTGAACCAGACCACTGGTGACCATCTCCCTATTCTTTTGCTTACAAGCACTCACTCCCAAATCACTACTATGGACTGGATGATGTTGTTGATCCTTGGCCATTTGCCAAACTCCTCTCTCTATCCTGAAATAGTTCCTCACTTTTCCCTTCTCTTGGTTCTCTGCTTTCTTAAAACACTGTCAATGACATTAATTACCCTGGTCAAGATGCACATTCTATTTACTGTTGATGGACATACTTCTTGGTAAACACAATATAACCTATTTTCTTTTCTGATTGAGGGTATTGTAGATAGTAGCTTCAAATCTTTCTTGTTTCCTTTAGTTCCTTTTTTCCTTGTGTACATTCAAAATTTCCACATGGATAGTTGCTAAGAACCTTGGATTTCTTTGTTCCCAAACCCTAGTGGAAACAATGACAATAAAAACCATTTAGAATAATAAACTAGAGAAAACAGTAATCATACCTGGATCTGGAGGTTCTAGATCAATTCCTCGTAGTGAAGAACGTGTCTAAATAGTTTGAAAGTCTTGCACACCTAAGATCTTCCGTCTGATGCCTCAAACCACGATCTTGGCACTCCAAAGTGTGGACTTTGGTAGGGTGAATACCTTGGCGCTCTCTCTCAATTTCTTTGGAGGTGGAAGATGGCCATCAAAAAAGCCTTTGAAACCCTAACCCTTAAGGGGGTATTTATAGGGTTTCCTTACTAGGCTTAAGTGATTTGAACCCACCAAGGCTTTTTGAATTTCCTTCTGAGGTGGTATTTCTATCACTTGACTTTAAGCAGGTTCAGAAGCAGCCCTATGCGTTTGACAAAATTGAAACATCCCAGGGAAAGAGATGGGTTGATTTGAACGTGACTATTTCCATGACGCAACTCTAACATGCTTCCATCATAATCAAGAAACATTTCTCAAAGATGTCATGGGACCCTTAAAAAATAAAGAAAAGCTCCTTGATGTTTTTCTGACTTGAAGTCTGCCTCAAATAAATTTTTTTAATACCTTCATCAATCTACAGTGCATGCTATTGTCTGTCCTTATTTCCTGCCCCTTTGCCACAATTTCTGTTGGCACCACTCCAGTAAATGACATGCACTTGGCCTTAGCATGGATCTAAAAGCTTAAGCTGTTATAATTTGTGCCTACAATGTATATCATGCTTCATGCTTCAACATCCCTCACATGCAAGCTCACACCTGCCATGGGAGGCACAAATTGCATTAGCAGCAAACAAATCACATACCTTGTTGAGTAATCAATTTTCCTAAAAGCTTAAGCTGTTAGGGTTTGGGCCTACAATGTATGTCATGCTCCAACAGTTCTTTTATGTGAGAAAGCTTAAGTTCTTTCCATCTACCACATTGTTGTGTGTCTGTGTATTGTAGTCCTGCCCTAAAATCTTGATTCTGTTATAAATTTCCCCATATTTCAAACACCAGCTTTCTAGCTAGTCATTTTGAATCGAACGTCCGTAATAGCTATATGTTCCACCTGCATCTAGTTTTGGTTGAATGGTTATTTTTGAATTCAGTACAATAAATTGTGGTTGTGTTGCAAATGAGTCAAGCTGTGTCAAGTATGTTGCTTGACATCATCTTGGTTAATGAGTATTATCAACTGACCATTCTCAAGTGCAGGGGTGTATTTTATGTGTGTGCTTAACATCCATCTACTTTGTTTACTAACTTAAGTTTCTAATTACTAAATTTCTTTGGGAAAGTAATCATATACTGATGGTGATGCTGCTGCAAAGTGGTCAAGCTGAGATGGAAGTGAATGTTTTGCGCAACATTTTTTTAGTGACCTTTGAAAGGAAACCTTCTCTTCCTTGTTTGAACTGTGTGTTATGAACATTGAGCATCTCTTGGTTGAGAATGTTATACATATTGCTTCTCTGTGCTTGCTTTTATGAAATGATAGGTGGAACTTTTAAAAATTTGGCCGTTCGAAAAAAAAAAAAAATTTAAAGAATAGGAATCTGATCCAATGCCAGTAAACTTATGTATGTAGCAATTTCATTAATTTTGCAGGCTGTCTCTTATGTTAGGACCCTATACGCATTTACAAATGAAACATTGGCCAAGTATTCCTATGCAACTTCACTACAAGCGACACTGAGATATGGCATATTGATAAGTCTTGTGCAAGGACTTGGGCTTGGATTTACATATGGGCTTGCAATATGTTCTTGTGCCTTACAGCTTTGGGTTGGAAGGTTCTTGGTTACACATGGAAAAGCTCATGGTGGTGAAATTATAACTGCACTATTCTCTGTAATTTTAAGTGGCCTGTAAGCATCTTGTGCTCACTTCCTTGTCTTAACCCCTCATTTTTTTTGGTCTTTATCATTTATTGTTTCTTGTTTGTTTTACAGTGGGCTTAATCAGGCAGCAACAAACTTCTATTCATTTGACCAAGGGCGAATTGCTGCATATAGGCTTTTTGAGATGATAAGCCGTTCAACCTCTGTGGTTAATCATGATGGGAATACTCTACCTTCTGTACAAGGGAACATTGAGTTTCGGAATGTATATTTTAGTTACCTATCTCGTCCAGAAATTCCTATCTTGAGTGGGTTTTACCTAAGTGTACCTGCTAAAAAAGCAGTGGCACTTGTTGGCAGGAATGGCTCTGGAAAAAGCAGCATTATTCCGCTAATGGAGCGGTTCTATGATCCCACATTAGGTATTGTAACTCATCATTTTTCCTTTGCAGTGTGGGGACATGTTACTTTTTCAAGGTTTCACTGTAACCCATAGTTCCTTTTCTGTTTGAAGATTTCAATGGTTTTTCCATTTTATGGTGTAGGAGAAGTCCTTTTGGATGGAGAGAATATTAAAAACCTGAAGCTGGAATGGCTAAGAAGCCAAATAGGACTTGTCACCCAGGAACCTGCTTTACTAAGTTTGAGTATTAGAGATAATATTGCTTATGGGCGACCTAGTGCTACTTCAGATCAGATTGAAGAAGCTGCTAAAATAGCTCATGCACATACATTTATCAGCTCTCTTGAGAAAGGATATGAAACACAGGTGAAACTAGAAAAATATAAAATATCAACTCAAACTAATATTACATTACGGGCTTTGTCTTGATCTAATCTTTCACTATTTGGCCTTTGTGTGATTCTTACCCATTTCAGGTGGGAAGGGCTGGTCTAGCATTGACTGAAGAACAGAAAATAAAACTTTCTGTTGCTAGAGCAGTGCTTTCAAATCCATCTATTCTTCTGCTTGATGAGGTTACTGGAGGACTAGATTTTGAAGCTGAAAGAGCTGTACAGGAGGCTTTAGATCTCCTTATGTTGGGACGATCAACAATAATAATAGCTAGGCGGCTTAGTCTCATAAGGAATGCAGATTACATAGCTGTGATGGAGGAGGGTCAGCTTGTTGAAATGGGTACACATGATGAATTATTAACTTTGGATGGCCTATATGCAGAGCTTCTCAAGTGTGAAGAAGCTGCAAAACTTCCAAGGAGGTAGAATACAAAGCATGCTTATGTTTTTATCAAAATATCAAAATATCTCGCATTTTTATCTGCATCATTAGGGTTCAGCATTATTTGTGTGTAGTGTTAATATGATAATTCCTGATCCACTGTTTTTTGTTTACTAGACTGAAATGTTTACTTGTCACAAAGTTACATATTTATGTGGTATATATCTTTATCTAGGATGCCAGTGAGGAGTTACAAGGAGACAGCAACTTTCCAAATTGAAAAAGATTCATCAGCTAGTCACTGTTTCCAAGAACCATCTTCCCCTAAAATGGTCAAATCACCTTCTCTTCAGAGAGTTCCTGGCATCCATGCATTTAGGCCCTCAGATCTTGCTTTCAACTCACAAGAATCACCAAAAACTCGAAGCCCTCCACCTGAGCAAATGATGGAAAATGGTGTGCCTTTGGACTCTACAGATAAGGAGCCTTCAATAAAGAGGCAGGACAGTTTTGAAATGAGACTACCGGAGTTACCCAAGATTGATGTCCAGGCGGCACTTCAACAAACATCGAATGCTTCAGACCCCGAATCTCCTGTTTCACCACTTTTGACATCGGATCCAAAAAATGAACGTTCCCATTCACAAACTTTTAGTCGGCCCCATAGTCAATTTGACGATGTGCCAATGAGAACGAAGGATGTAAAGGATGTGCGACATGGAGAATCACCTTCATTTTGGAGGCTTGTAGACCTTAGCTTGGCAGAATGGCTTTATGCTGTCTTAGGAAGTATTGGTGCTGCTATCTTTGGTTCTTTTAATCCACTTCTTGCTTATGTTATTGCACTGATAGTAACAGCATATTATAGAGGCGGTGAAGGTGGTGAACATTCTCGTGATGATCGTCATCACTTGAGGCAGGAAGTAGATAAATGGTGCTTGATCATTGCTTGCATGGGTGTTGTGACAGTGGTTGCCAATTTTTTGCAGCATTTCTACTTCGGTATCATGGGAGAGAAAATGACAGAAAGAGTTAGGAGAATGATGTTCTCAGGTAAGTCTCTCCTTTGATATATGGTTTTGTACATATTTTTCTTAAGCTTAAAGAATTAGGAATATTGGTCAATTTGTACTCTTTTATTGTGAATATATAAGCTGTCATTGCCTTATATACTATTACTATTGCAGCAATGCTGCGTAATGAAGTTGGATGGTTTGATGAAGAGGAGAACAGTGCTGATACCTTGTCCATGCGGTTGGCAAATGATGCTACATTTGTGCGAGCTGCATTTAGCAACCGACTTTCTATATTTATACAGGACAGTGCAGCTGTTATTGTGGCTGTCCTTATAGGGATGTTGCTGGGATGGAGATTGGCTCTTGTTGCTTTGGCAACCCTACCTATTCTTACTGTTTCTGCTGTCGCCCAGGTGTGCACAATCTCTACAATCTTTTCAATTTAAAATCATTTATGAACTTAGAATTGGCCTTATTAATTTCATTTTTATCTTGTAATCAACTGATGAATTTGCCGTGAGTTGTCCCTTGCATCAGCCTTGGGGGGGGGGGGGGGGCTTTTCTAGGGAACATTTGAGATTGTTGCTCGGTGATATCTTTTTGGTCACTGTCTTTAATAATGCCCTGTCTCCTACTCCAACTAAAATTACATTTCTTAATATCTGTTGATTATACATATTCATAATTCTAACCCTGTATTTACTTTATTATTTACTCATCAATCAAATTTTGATATCAGTAGGCAACATAAGTGATGAGATATCTTCTTTATATGTTCATATGGATCATAATTAACATAAACTATCAAGTTGATCAATGCCAACTGAGGATGTTAATCTAATATTATAGGAAATCATGTGTCTCACCTAGTTGTTATCATGTTTTAAAAGAGTGGCACCTCAGCTTAAAAAATCCTCCAATTCCATCCCCTCCACATGGAGGGGAAATTGTCTTTCTTTGAGTGTGTGTTAGTTTAGTGTTGGCCTGAGTTGGTGAATCAGGGGTTTTGCTCTTGTTTGTTTTTCAAGTGTTTCCTGTGTATACTTCCTGTTTGGTGCATCAGAGTTTTTGCTCTTGTTTGTTTTTCAAGGGTTTACCCCTTAATGGCTCTTTTCTTTTAACAATATTACTTACCTATAAAAAAAAATTAACTCCCTTGAATAATGGATAAAGTTGTTTTGTATAAACTCCCACTCAAGTAGTTCCTAAAAAATTGGGTGTCACCACAATCAAGAATGACAAAGATGAACTGATCCCAAAATATTCCTTTCTCAGGTTCCTTTGTGCCTCTTTGTTCAGTTCTATTTAGGAGGATCTTTTGTCCTTCATACAATCTTTTCTTTCTTGCTGTCAGTGGTGTTTGCTCCAAAAATTGTCAGTGATGTTCACGTTATCTCCTTCTTACTCCAAGTCTCCAAGTCTGGGAAGGCCGTACCAAGTCTCCTTTTTTGTTCTTTCTTTTAGTTTTTTAAGGAATGAGATGTTTTCTGGTAGATATCTCTTTGTGCTGTCAAACATGCCTTGATACTCATGGTTTTTGCTTAATCACAATAGCCCAAAGGGTCATCATGATTCTGAAGTTTGTTGGTATGATAGAGTAATCATGATTGTGTTATTATTTATTGTATTAATGTCAGTCTGTTAGTGTTGTATCTTGCTTTGTGATAGGAGAAGTGCACATAACAGTTGGACCATGCTTGGCTATTTTCTCATGTCATTGTTAATTAGATTTCTTAAATCTTCCAGTTTAACATTAGCTACATGTTTACGGGGATTGAGCCATTTTCAAATTCAAAATTTTATTATTTGATACTGAAGCACCATAATGCATATAATCCTGTTGCTCCCATATTCTAAGTAGCTGCTGATTTAAATGTTGCAGAAAATGTGGCTTGCTGGATTCTCAAGGGGCATACAGGAGATGCACAGGAAAGCATCTTTGGTTCTCGAGGATGCAGTTAGGAATATTTACACTGTTGTAGCTTTCTGTGCTGGCAACAAGGTAATGGAGCTTTACAGACTGCAACTGAGGAAAATATTCAAGCAGAGCTTCTTTCATGGAATGGCTATCGGTTTTGCCTTTGGCTTTTCACAGTTTCTTCTTTTTGCCTGCAATGCTCTTCTCCTCTGGTACACAGCAGTCTCTGTTAAAAACCAGTATATGGATATGCCTACAGCTCTCAAGGAGTACATGGTATTCTCTTTTGCGACCTTTGCACTTGTGGAGCCTTTTGGCTTGGCTCCTTACATACTTAAACGACGAAAATCTCTTATTTCAGTATTTGAAATCATAGACCGAGTGCCTAATATTGACCCTGATGACAACTTAGCAATGAAACCCCCCAATGTATTTGGTACTATTGAGTTGAAAAATGTTGACTTCTGTTATCCAACACGGCCAGAAGTGCTAGTGTTGAGCAATTTCAGTCTTAAGGTCAGTGGAGGACAAACTGTAGCTGTAGTGGGAGTTTCAGGGTCAGGAAAAAGCACTATAATATCTTTAATAGAGAGATTTTACGATCCGGTTGCTGGTCAGGTTTTTCTAGATGGACGAGATTTGAAATCGTATAACTTGCGGTGGTTGAGGAACCACCTGGGTCTTGTTCAACAGGAACCTATCATTTTCTCAACAACCATTAGGGAAAATATCATATATGCAAGGCACAATGCAAGTGAAGCTGAGATGAAAGAGGCAGCAAGGATAGCAAATGCTCACCACTTCATCAGCAGCTTGCCTCATGGTTATGACACACATGTGGGGATGAGGGGTGTAGATCTAACCCCAGGACAAAAACAGAGAATTGCAATTGCTCGGGTGGTGTTGAAGAATGCACCTATCTTGCTGTTGGATGAAGCAAGCTCTTCCATTGAGTCTGAGTCAAGCCGAGTGGTGCAGGAGGCTCTTGATACATTGATCATGGGGAACAAAACAACTATTCTGATAGCCCACAGAGCTGCAATGATGAGGCATGTTGACAACATTGTAGTTCTTAATGGAGGGCGGATCATGGAGGAAGGGACCCACGATTCTTTGGTGGCAAAGAATGGTTTGTATGTTCGTTTGATGCAACCCCACTTTGGGAAGGGTTTGCGTCAGCATCATCGACTTGTCTAGATGGGTGTTTGCGATGGAGTGTAATTTAGGCTTTGGTTTATCAATATCAGTCTCAATTTTTTCCCTGAACTGCTGGAGAAGTTGGCAACATTCCAGAATTTTTCTAGAGAATCGGTTGGTGAAGTATTCCAGCAATGGCAAGAATGAATGAATATGGTGAGGCTTGTAACAATGTTTATAAAGCTGGCTGGGGAGCTGGCTGGTGGCAGTTACATTGTTCAAAAGTAGGGTTGAGAAGCAGAGTTTTGAAGTTTGGTTAGCATTGGAAAACTTGGTATCAGGCTAGATACATATTCTTTTGGAGGGAAGCATCGCCAGTTCTGATTGTGTTTGCCTCCATGGTATATTGATTTGTTAATTAATCAGAAAGTGGGATTTGAGATAATTGTAGCTTTTTTTTCAGGTGTTTTTTGTTTCCTTCTTTGTGTTTTGTTTTGTTGTGCTGTTGGTGGGTCTCTCTCCTTCACAGGTTTGGGTGGTGAATTTGTTTCTTGCTGTAAATCTCTTTTCTTTTTACCCTCATTTGTGAGAATAGTAGGAAGTTATGAACAAGAAATCTAGTCAAGCCAATTTGTTTTAACCTTACTGTGTAAATAAATAGATGGATAATTTCTGAGCCTTTCATTTTTGCCTGCATAAGAGCACATCAAAGTATTTTTCATGCCTCTCTACTAATTGCAGTTTGGATGATAAATTTATTTCCTCTCTTAGATGTTTCTTCCACTGGTCATACCATTACTAAAGGAGGACAGGTGAAGGTGTTTATATTGGCCTTTTTCTGTCAATATGCTCATGTGATGTTTATCAATTGCTCCTTTTTTTTGGAATATACTTCCGAAAATACGTTTACCGAAGCTCTTGTTACCTGGTTCTTTGGCAAAAGCTTGGCTTTGATAACCTAGTTGCCCTTTCTGTGTACTCCTAGCATGCTATAGCAGTTTCATGTACCGGAAACTTGAAACTGCTTCCCTGGTTAGTTTGTTGCTGACATTGGTTAACAATTTTGAATCTCAGAAATGCTTTTGGAAGATGTTATTTCTATCCAGAGATCTGTTTTCAGTATCTTTCATTCTGGAATTTTCAGGGTCTGGACAAGGTAGGAAAAAAGTGGGATACTAGCAGCTTGAGAGGTCTGAAAGAATGGAATCTGATTCACAGCTCTTCCTGTTTCATGAATGCCCTGTTTGTGCCATATTTCTGCATTTCATAGCTCAATACAAAGCAAATGACCTTGTGTTCTTTGGGTATTTGCACTTTCTGTCTGTTTGGTAAACAAATCAACAGTTTTTCTTTTTAATCCAAAACAGGACAAAAACTAATAATAATTTTTCAAGCTTCACATCATTTTTGATTTGTTGCCTGATGATATATACAACAAATGAACTAACTCTTCATTATCAGGAAAAAGAAATCACCTTTAACAGCAGCCCTCAGCCCCTCAGCCCTTGGGTTGTTTACAACAAATATTTTAGATGTCCAGCACCTTGAAAGAGTCTGCTACCACTTTGAGCTTGTTCCTCACTCTTTTCCATCTTCTTTCATTTGCTCCAACATTCAGTGTGTAAAATCTCCCTGTTCAATAATGCAAGTTGGTCGTTTAAACTAATTAGAGCATGAAATAAAGCTGCAGCTCCCTCATCACTTTCTTTTGCATCTATCTGTGTTTTATTTTCAATGGAAGTCTTTCCAAGTTGCAGATAGAGAATTATGTTGTTTGGTTGCATATTACAAGTTGGCACTGATACGCTAAAACTCATGAAAGTGATACTTTGAGATGGTACAAGATCATTAAGTTACCGTTTCCAATTGCTAGGGTTACGAACGATGCCCGAGAAAAGTTTGCAGATGTAAGTTCATACTCGACAGTGTAATAGTTTTTCCCATCAACCACCTTCTGCATATAGAAGATAAGCCATAAGACAGACTGTTAATCTTTGTTGGACTTGTGGGGTTGGAAAATAGGAGTAATTTTTACAGAGGATGTAATGAAGATACAAAACCTCCTGCATGTCAAGTATTGTAGCTATTTGATTGGGTGCAGCATAGACATTCTTCACCAAATTGGGAACAACCTGCAAAGGAAGAAATTACTGGTCAATGAGCATTGAGAGAATCCAGAAAAACATAAAGAGTAGATGAAAATTTGTGGTTCTTTACCTCTTCCATTGGACCTAAATCATGGATGTCGCTTTTATCAGTTGGTATAAAACTCACTCTAACATTCTGCAGTTGCAGATATCGGTCTTTAAACGCAGAATCATGCCCCCTGAACTCGAATTCCTAATCAAAATGTGAAAGAAATTCTTCCATGTGAATAAATTCTCTTCGCAGTCAACAGTCATGCATTTTCTTGATAAGGTAATTCTATATCTTACCCTCCAATCCAAGGGGTAATAATAGGAATACCCATCTGAAAGGTCAACAAAAGCTTTATAGTTTGCTGGTATTTCTGCATAGTGAAGAAAATGAGAAACCCAAAAAATGTGTAACATAAATTACAAGCTTAGTAAGATATAATTTCTATAGAGTTTTTAATGGTCGTATCATACAAATATTTAAAGATTATACATCATACAGAAAGCAACTACCAACCATGATACCTTCAGCATGAAGGGAACTTGCTGGGAATAAATTTGCAGCTAGCAGCCCAACTCCCAGCAGCAGTGATCTTCTCTCGAGATGACCTGAAATTTACCATGTGAGATCAGGAAAGATATTAATACATTGTTGGATTAGAAGAAACTAGTTTCTTGCTTAAATCCAAAGCTTGACCAACATCTAGACACCATTTGCACAACCCCATTTCAGAATTCACCAAAGCCAAACCTTTGGCTCAATATTTCTTTCAAGAAACCATTACCCTGAGGACTCCATAGGGTGAAAGAATTAGTCGTGGGTTAAAAATCTACATCCAGATAAAAATAGAGACTTGCAAAGCCAGGCTCTGTTTGGTGCAGGTTTTTTCAACTGCTCAAAAAGCTACTGTAAAGAGCTTTATAATGTAGTTGGTTTTGTGTTAATGCATTTTCAAGTGGAAGAAGTATGAAATCTTATAGATCCCTTTTCAAAGACCTTACAAGAAGAGATATTTTCACATCCAAATTTCAATTTTTCATTTTTATTTTTTAATTCAATGAGGTTTTCAAAAATGCACTCCACCGGAAGAACAGTACTTGTACATCAGAGAGAAATCTAAAGCTGAATTTAACAGAAACCCTAACCTAATTCCCGGAATTGAGCTCTTAGAAGACATAATTTGAATTCCCAAAAGTAGATTAGAAAAAACAATCTGGGTGTCCTTCAAACACAAGTTTCTGTACAAAGGCACCATTCAATATGAGGATTACAATAAAAAAACAAAGTGAAACCCACGTCCAATTCCTATAACAGACACTGAAACACTCAATCTACAATCAAAACTGAAGAGAACTCAATCTGGGTATCATTCAAAAACAAAATTCTCCACAAAACATAGCTGCCAAGATTACATAGGAAAGCAAATGCAGATAGAAACTTCAAATGGGTTTCTTACTTTCTTCATTGAAGGCTGTCTCTCTTGAGCATGCACTGATGCTATTACATGAGGTAAATGCAGCAAATCGAGGCACATCAATGGAATGAGGCAAATCTAACTGGAGAAAATCATGAAGAATTGAATACATAAATGCCATAATTGAGAGAAGCATATAATCTAAATGCATTGATTGAATGGAGGAAAGTGATAAGAGTAGTGACCTTGTTGGATATGGTTGTTGAAACCCAACCCAAAGAGAGTGACGAAAGTGCCATTTTTTTCTTGTGGGAAACAACTCCAGCTTCTTCTTCTTCCTGTTCTTCAGTTCTCAGTTTTCGATCTTTGTATTGGGTATGGATAATACAAGGGTGTGATGAGTGGGAGAGGTTTGGCACGTGACATGCTTGTGACTTACCGGATAACGGCAAAACAGTCTCAATGGCAAAGTCCTAAATAAACTGGCC
Source organism: Vitis rotundifolia (assembly GCA_030254885.1). NCBI lineage: Eukaryota > Viridiplantae > Streptophyta > Magnoliopsida > Vitales > Vitaceae > Vitis > Vitis rotundifolia. Next base: position 2,407,424 of record CM058163.1, read on the forward strand.
CCTGATATATTGTAGCCCAGCCCAAAAACACATGGCGAGCCTGGTTGGCTCCCTGTGAAGCCCATTACTAAAAAGCCTAATTTCCATGGACTCCTCAATAGTTGGACCCATTTTCAGGCCTAACTAATAGAAAAATGATAATATAAAAGTGCAATTGGAAAAGGGGCTGAACTGGGCTCAGGCCAAAATACTGATTGGATTAAGATTAGTTCGAGCCAGCCTACCAAGTTCCAATCTTCGAACCCACTCCTTTTTGTCAATGAAGCCCGTATTTAACAACACCCTAGTTTTTTTGGAGTTTTGACGTAAGATACTTAAAAAAAAATTCAGAAACTAAATTAAGTAGCAAAATAATTCTCAATCTAATGTATTTTCGCCACATAAGCATCCACATCTGAAAATCATAATTGATGGTTATGGTTCTAAATTTTCTTTTATTTTATTTAGAATGATCAACACAATAACCACTGTCTACAATTTTAAATTTAAACTTAAAATTGTAAGTGGTGACTATGATTTTGAGGTCAAATTCAAATCTGTAATCACCAATTATGATTTCAAGCTTAAATTTAAACTTGTACTTGATGACTATGATTTTAAATTTGACTTATTATGATTTCATATATCTATATATATATATATATATAAAATTATGTTATTTTATTTAAAATAAGTTTAAAATTGTAATTAATAACAATAATTTTAAATTTAAGTTTGAAATTGTAATTAGTGATTATGACTATCAAATTCAAAACCATAATCACTTATTATTATTTTAAACTTAAATTTAAAGTTATCGTTGGTGACAATGATTTTGATAATTTTAAAAAAAATTAAATCATAATTACTAGCTATAATTTTATGACATGGATACTCATGCAGCGGAAACACACTATATTGAAAATTATTTTGGTCAAAGCAAGGTCTTTAACTCTTAAACATTGAAATACCTAAAATGACCCTTATTTTCAAATGGTCCCAAACCCTAACCAATCCCCTTTCCTCCTTCATCTGTCACCTTCCTTACGCGGCTTTTCACAGATCATGGGGCATTGAGCTAGTATGGGTTCCACATTAGCATTCAAACCTTAAAAGAAAAAGACTTAAAATCAAAAGAATCACCATCTCTTATGTGCCATCTCCATTGTTCTATTCTCTTTCTTCAAATTGACTTAAATTTCTAAGTTGTTTTATTTTATTTTTAACTATCTAATTTAGGCCATTAACCAATGACAAATACCAAAATCAAATTATTTATTTTATTTATTTTTTCGAAAAAAAAAATTAAAAAAGTGTTTTTAATCTTTTTAACAATTAAAATTTTTTATTTTTGAAATATTAAAAAAAAATAAAATATTATTTAAAATCACTATTAGACGTAATTTAATTTTATAAAGAAATTTTTTGCCGTTACATGTTGATAGAAGAAGTACATTTTAAATAGTTAGAATAATGTTTAATTGTTATTGAAAGGGACAAACCTAATCATTTGAGATCAAATAGCGTAGGCTGCCTTTGAAAGCATCCAAAATTTGGTCGGTCGGGGGATGAGAAATGACGGCAACCTATGTCGGCACAACCATACCGTATTTTAATATAAATATGTATTAAGGAAAATGACTTGCTCCCAAGCCTCTTCTCCGTTTTTAAATGATTTTTCTAATTTTAAATTTTTGTCTCTCCCCATTAGTTGGGCTGACGTCACCTGCCACCAAGGCATCTAATCTCCTCCTTTTTATTTTTTTATTTTTTATTTTATAGTAATTATATAAAAATATGATTTATTATTTTATCACAAAATATGAAAATTAGGTATTCCTTAGTAGTGTGGATGAATTCAAAGGTGGTATTGGATTAAAGAAAGGGTTTGATTAAAGTCGAACTCATTCCATTTTTTTTTAATTCATCTTGATTAGTATTATTTTTACAAATATATCTCCATTTTATAAAATTTTTATGAACTTAGAATAACTTATATCCAACATTTTTTTTTAAATATAATATTACAATAATATATAAATTTATAAAATATTTTATACAATATTTTTATAAAAATAAATTTATATTAATTAAGAATTTGAGACACTTAAAAAAAAAAATTATACATATTTAATTTTAATATATATATATATTATTTTTTTAATTCTTTTCTTTTTTGAACAATAATTTTAATTTCATAAACAAATTATTTTAATTTATAAAATAAGTAATATTAAAAAAAAAAAATTGATGAGAAGAATAAATACATAATATCTCATATTAGGAGGAGACAAAAAGAGACGTATGTAGATGTACTCTGACAAAATTGTAGAATAAATAACAAAAATAAAAATTTCTTTCTCGCATGATTATGTTAGAAAATGAAATAAATCTATTCTCATTTGGACAGACATTTTCATTTTTGATTAATTTTTTTTTGGACATCTTTTGACATTATTTTATTTTTGTAATTGAAAAATATTATATAAATTGAATAAGCTTTATTATTATTATTATTTCAAATGTATATAAAAATAAGATAATATCTCCACGTGGAAAATCAATTAATAGATTTTATACCTAAAATCAAGGGTAATGACAAAATCACCATTTTTACACGGACAATTAAATTCTAATGACTAGGAACTTTGACTCTTTTCTAGCCATAAGTCTGTAAGGGGCAAGAAATTAAATCATAATCAACGGTCCCGATCAACCCGAACTCTCACATGGTCCTTGTGATTAGCGGTGACCCACGCAAAACCGCATGCGCTCGTAGAGATCCAACTTACCACGCATTTGAATATTCAAAGGTCGGTCCGTCCCCATCAGTCCAAAAACTCGCCGGCCTTCTAGCGGTCACGAGTTTTAAGTGGAAGAGCAATAATGCGATTTGGGGGACCCGCCACGTCAGAAGGTCGGCGATCCTGTTCCCGAAATCGCCGATTTGGCAGGCCCCTTAGACTCCATCACCGCCACAAACGTGGCAAATTAACCGACCAATCAGCAATCAGTTCATTAGCTGTAAAGTGACTGTAGTGGCACTCGAGAATGTTGTGCCACCGGTAACCGACTGAACCGGTTCCTCAGCCGTTATATTAGGTATATATAAATTGAAGTGTTGCTGAGCCACTAAGCCTCCATACAAAGAGGAGAACCACTGAACCAGTGTACAAACCAAGGCCATCCGCAAAGGCCTAGAGCTTGAGGAGGAAGAAGGGCAAGCCTTTAATAAAAATGCCGATTTACAGAATCGCAATCGGGACACCGGGGGAGGCCAGCCAACCTGACGCCCTCAAAGCTGCCCTTGCAGAGTTTTTCTCCATGCTCATCTTTGTTTTTGCTGGGGAAGGCTCGGGCATGGCTTTTAGTAAGATTTCAAATTTTTATTTCATTTTTTTAAACTGTGGTTTAAAATCAGAAATTAATAGTGGGTAATGTTTTTTGGCAGACAAGCTGACGGATAGTGGGTCGACAACACCGGCGGGCCTAGTGGCAGCCGCTCTAGCCCATGGGTTCGCTCTGTTCGTGGCCGTTTCGGTGGGTGCGAACATATCCGGCGGACATGTGAACCCGGCCGTGACGTTTGGGGCCTTTATTGGCGGACACATAACGTTGTTGAGAGGCATTTTGTATTGGATTGCCCAGCTGCTGGGATCCGTCGTTGCATGCTTGCTGCTTAAGTTCTCCACCGGTGGATTGGTACGAAAACACACCAATGGAATATTTTCAAAGTTTGCAGTTTGATAATTTATTTATTTTTAAATATGGAAATTACCAATTTGCCATACGTTAATGGAGGATGGCATTTAAGTTTTAACTTGACATACATTATTGTGTGATAGGTAATGGGTAATGATTTAAAATTGAAATGGAAGGAGACAGCTCGAGGGAGGAAGGAATAATATTTTTGCTTTGAGAAAGTGTTTTCCAGAGGAGTCTGTTTTGGTTTTTGTATTTTTAAAGTCACTTTTTGGGATACCGATAATTTTTTTCTTTGTCTTGTTGCTCTCCATACAAGGCTTTCCTGTCTCTTCTTGGACTTTCCAGTTCTAAAAGTCAACAAAATGGAATGATTCCATCGATCCAAAAATGATCCTCAAGTGGGCCATCATGGTCAAGGATTACTTTTTAGCCCAGCCCACAGCCCACTATCTTATGGGCTTCACTTTTGATTCTGGATCCTTCCCCCACGCTACTATTGACTATTGATTTCAAATGAATCATCTCTTACAAACTCATACTTGGTGCCTAATTGTACTGAAATTTATGCTTGATTTGATGCAGGAAACATCTGCATTCTCCCTATCCTCTGGTGTGTCGGTGTGGAACGCCCTGGTTTTTGAGATTGTGATGACCTTCGGCCTGGTTTACACAGTGTATGCCACAGCAGTGGATCCAAAGAAGGGGAACTTGGGCATTATTGCACCTATTGCAATTGGTTTCATAGTTGGTGCCAACATCTTAGCGGGTGGTGCATTTGATGGTGCTTCCATGAACCCAGCAGTGTCATTTGGCCCTGCTGTGGTTAGCTGGTCATGGGCCAACCACTGGGTCTACTGGGCCGGGCCTCTGATCGGTGCCGCCATTGCCGCCATCATCTACGATCACATCTTCATTAGCAGTACACATGAGCCACTGCCCACCACAGATTATTAGGAGCTTGCTATGAATTTCAGGGGAAAAATAAGGGAATGCGATTAGGAAAGTTGATGGGCTTTTCTTTGGGCTGGTGGGGTTGAGATTTCTTGTACTCTTATTAGGTGTTTGTTGTTGGTATTTCTTTCTATCTTGTAGGAGTGGTTGAGAGTTTTTCTTGGATGTGTCAATGGAACTGTCTGGTTTGTTTGCAATCACTTAATTGGGAAGCTTTTGTGAATCATTAATGTCCTTGGACCACATCAATTATAAGGGCTAAGAAGATAAAAAAACACAGCAAGAAAAAGAAGGAACTTAAATAAAAAAAAAGGCCATAAAAGATGACATAGTGGAATGAAGCCATCATTTCAGGGGTTGTGAGCCATGTCTGAGAGGCTCAAACCCTTCATTGAATCCCAATTTTCCAGCCAGTTCAATGGCAAAGGCAATGTGAAGGACCACATATAAAGTATTCAGTGGGTGTAAAAAAAACAGTGACTGAAAATGTTTTTATTATCAGCAAAAAAACAGTACTATTGACAAAAACTTAGAAGGTGTACCATGGCCTCTGCTCTTTCATGTTTGGGAATCTTGATCGTATCTGGCTCCCACTAAATATGATAGCTGGAAAATCTTATACTTTTAACATGACCTGATCCACTGAAAATAAGGTCTTCACAAACAGTCTCTAAAAGTAAGGTCATTGTTAAATCTTTTCCCATGTGACTTAGTGACAAATTCTTCCAAATGTTTGAATCGTCACTATCTGGGATTTGCAGTGGCTTCTCTCAAAGTAGAAAATATGCTTGGTGAGTAGTAGATTCATACAGAAGATACTAGCACGATGATACTGTGAAGCTAAGATGCGAGCATCAATGCTTTATTTATCTATGGAGGTATAACTATAGTAATTTATTGGATTGCCCGGCTGTCACCTCCCAAGTGCTTTGAACCGATCCACTCTTCTCCTGCCAGCAACTTTCTTTCTTCTCTTCTTCTTAATCTCACTAAAACCCTCTTCCCACCAAACTTCAATATGAATACAAATGATTATGAAACTGCAAGAGCTTATCACTTTGATCACAATAGTTACATACAAAAAAACCCCATTTGATTCTGTGAAGTTATAGAAGTTTGCATTCACAAATCCATATGGGGAGATGTTTAAAACAAAGCTCATCACTGTACCCTTCTTCCACCTCCACAAACTTATAACAATGCTTCTTTTCCTGGAATGGGGGTGGCACGTTTTTACAGTTTCTGTTACTCAACTGGACCTTCACCAGTCTGCACAAACGATTCTCATGTGATTTTGCTATGATTAGTGGCTCCATGGTCGCTACTTCAAGTAAATGCTCGGTCAATGAAATGATCTTCTCCTCCTCATTCATTACTCCTTCCATTTTAATGACTCTAAGATGATCCAATCTTTTATATTCAGCGACTTCATGACTTGAGTGTTTATGACTTATGCTTGGGATGCAGTAGCTTCTAGGATCAATCTGCATACGGGAACAAGAAACCATGTTTTAGAGTCTACAGAGGGGGGTATCAAAGACGAAACTATGCCTTCATCAGGCTTGTCCGTCATTTAGTTATAACTTCAACCAAAGCTTGAAGTCCAAACGAACTCACATTTATGAAGAGTTTCTCCAAGGAAGGACATAGTTTGAGGAAGGTAAGCAGAGCATCAATGTTGTGTTTATCCATGGAGCTATCAATCCACCATAATTCTCTCAATTCACTGAGTTGAAAGGGCCAATGTGCTCTGGATGGGCAGAGTCTTAACACTTCTGGCAGGAAGTGATTCAAGAACTTGATTTGTATATGCTGAATAAAAAACCAAACCAATCAAAACCAGTATGGGTTTGGGCTTTTTTGAAACAAGGCAGAAGCATAGAAGTTCAAAATCCATGAAACATACCTCAAAAGTCCATCTACATAGTGTAAGAATTCTAGCATTTGTGATGTCTGGTAGAATTTCTGAAGCTTTCAAGTCCGTGTACTTTAAGGGGTCATAGCTGGGGCCTCCTCTAAAATCAAGCATGGCATCTTTCATGCAGGAAGAAGATTCATATTTAAACCTGGGAAGTAGCCCACCAAACCGAAATTTCTGAAGACCAGGAGCCTTAATATGGAGAGACATCAGTTGGAGACGGTTCAAAACTGTCAAGTGGTGGAAGTTATGACCAGCGTGAATAAGCAAAGTTTGTAATCCAGGGCATTCTTTGATTGTCAAGCTTTCAAGAAAGAGACACTTTGAAACCATGGAGGAAACTGCTTCACTGGTAAGACAGGTCACCGATATTAAATGGAGAGTCTTGAAAAAGATGTAAGGAGGAAATGATGTTTGGAAAGAGAAGAAAAGCCTGGCCAGTGAGAATGATTATCGGTCTCCAAATGCCAACCGAACTCCCCTGGAAATTCATCCATTCCCTTAGAGAAATCCAGATGAAGTATCTCATTTGCAACAATGGTCGCTAGGAGGATACTGCCCTGGCCAAAATGAAATTGAAGCCTCCTTGAATTCCTGAACATTATGAGGTTAGAGTGAAATAGAAACCTCTATATTGATAGATGGGGTTCATCAATATGATCAGCAAAGGCAACTGTTGCACTACCAATATCTTCTACACTTCCATATTGCACTACCAGTCTCAGTGCAGTGTTCCAGAGGCCTCTCCATCTGGTTGAAAGGAAAATGGTCTGGACTGCAGAATCAAAAGGGAGTAATGAAATAATGTAGCAGAGTACTTCGTGGGGTAACTTGCTAATTAAATCATTGGTTTTTTCTTCAATCACATCCCTTTTCCATACACAGAAATCCTTAGAGAAATTCAGAATCATCAGAATTTATCACGACAAAATAAAAAGAATGCAGTAGATTTATTACTTAGCATTTTTGGTGTCTGAGTCAAATATCTTCTGATGTTGCTTCTTCCCCATGTTGGATTGAGCTATGAAACTTCATGGCTTCCATGGCTGTGATTTCAACTATTTAGCACATATGCTGTTCATGAATCGGAGGCTAATGAAAAAGGGGAAAAAACAAATTTTGAGACGGCAAAGGAGCTTTCACATAGTTAATTTAATATGGCTAAGAAAAGAGAGCAAGAAATATCATTTGACAGTCGATGAAAACCAAGTCTTTATTTTGTCTTTGATACTTGAGAATGGAAAACATCTACCAAAGATATATTTATTTACCTGTTTCTACTAATTATTTCTCCTAGTGATTGGTTGCTGAGAGAACAGGGGAAAGTGAAGGAATATGTGTATCTCAAAAAGATTACATTCAACCAAGATAAAAATCCACATAATGATTCTGCAAAGTGAAGAAACTGGCATCACAAATCCATGTGAGCATGTCTAGAACATAGCTCACCACTGTATCCTTCTTTCACTTTCACAAACTTGTAACAATATTTCTTTTCCTGCATTGAGCACTGCATTTTTTTTTGGTTGCCCTTACTCAGTAGCCTTGGCATAGGGACTTTCACCAATTTGGATAAATGGTTGTCATGTGATTTTGCTATGACTAATGGCTCCATAGTCGCTACCTCAAGTAAATGCTCTGCCAATGAAATCTTGTCCGCCTCCTTCATCATTCCTTCCAATTTAATGAACTTAAGGTGATTTAATCTTGTATGCGGAGGAACTTCACTTAAGCATTCTCTTTCTCTTGTGCTCAGCCCGCAGTAGCTTGTAGGATCAATCTGCAAATTGTATAGGCAGGACAGATATAAAGCATTGTGATGAGAAGCAGAATTTAGGGTGCACAACAAGAAAGAAGTAGAAAATCTAGTCTAAAAGAACTCACACTAATGAAAAGTTTTTTCAGGGAAGGACACATTTTGAGGAAGAAGAGCAGAACAATAATGTCATATTTATCCATGGAATTAACAATCCACCATAACTCTTCTAAATTATTGAATTGGAAGGAACAAGATCTAGCGAGCAGAAATAGTCTGTTCTCTGCGTGTTTCGCATAATCAACCAACTTGATTTGCATATGCTGCATAAAAGACCAAACCAGTCAATACCAGAAGCATACAAGCTGAAAAACCATAAGAGACGAGGAAGTACAAAAATTATACCTCAAAAGTCCATCTACTTAGAGTAAGAATTTGAACACCTCTTATGGCTGATACAAGTGAGTTCAAACCCATGTACTTAAAGCAATCATAGACTGGGCCTCCTTTAAAGACAAGCATGGCATCTTCCAGGCGTAAAGAAGATTCACAACTAATCCTCGGAAGGAGCCCACGGAATCGAAATTTAACAATTTTAGAAGCCTTAATATGAAGAGACTTCAGTTGGGGACAATCAAAAATCATCAAGTGCGAAAAGCGATAACAAGCATCAATCTGTAAAGAATCTAATCCACGGCACTCTTGGATTATCAAGCTTTCAAGAAACTGGAATTTTGAAACTATGGAGGAAACTGCCCCACTAGTAAGACTAGTCACAGATATTAAATGGAGAGTCCTGATCATGTTAGAAGGAGAGACTGATGTTAATGAAGGATGTGTGAAAACAGAAGTAGACCACCGGTTGTAAGTCCTCAAACGCCAACCAGTCTCACTTGGAGATTCATCCCTTTCTGTGTGGAAATCCAGATGAAGTTCCTCATTAGGCACAATGGTGGCTATGAGGAAACTACACTGGCCAAAGTTAAATCGAAGCCTCCTACAGTTCTTGAGCAGATCCAGTTCAGATTCGAATTCATACCTCCTTGTTGATAGACCAAGTTGATGTGCATCATCAAGGAGGTAACAAATTTCCCCACAAATTTCTTCCACAGATCCATCTTTCTGTGTGGTTTGGAGTGCTTTTTTCCAAAGGCCTCTCCATCTGGTTGAGAGGAAACTGGTTCTCACAGCACATCCGAAAGGGAGTGAGGAAATGATGTGGCCCAGTATATCATCAGGTAAGGCACTAATTAAATCATCCGACGTTTTTTCTTCAATTGCATCCCTGTTCCAGAAGAGGGATTCAGAATTATCAGAATTCATCAATGAGAAACAAAAATAGCAGAGTAGATTTATTACCCTTTCGAATTTGCAACTTTGGGGTACGAAATTGTTTCTTCCGTCATGCTGCTGTTGTTGTTTCTTCACTTTATTCTGGTTCTTCTTCCCTATGTTGGATTCGCCTCTTTCAGGGACTATGGATGAGACTAAACGGCTTCTATGGATGGAAGTTCTGCTAATCTGCTGAGAAACTCACCCTGATAATAAAATCTTTATCAAACTAATGCCAAAGTCCTTGCAATGACGTCATTGGTGTTGAAAATTGATGCTCAACCAAACTAGTGTGAATGGGTTGAAATCTTTGGGTATGGACTGTATACTTTTTGCTAGTTTTATTTTCATCATTGATAAGAACCTACGTACTTATCTGTTCAATAATCTACTGTACATGTACACAGAAAGTTCCACCTACAAAAGAGGTGACATTGGTAGTGGAAGGAGGTGGTAATGCATTTGCTCTTATGAGTAGTTTCAGTATGTAGATTTACAGCTTAGTTTTCTCCATTTAACAGTCCAAGTTAAAAGGGATGTCGAGATTTCCAAGGATACATTTTGACATCCAAAGAAAACCGACATTTGCCTGATCAGATACATTTTGTCTGTTTCATCCCCAAGGGACATTAAAAGATATGGATGGAAGCTTAGAAATGAAGAAAGAAAGTATGATATTGGTTTGATTTTTTCTATTGTAAGATTCCAATTTTTGTTTTGTTATTAATAAAAAGGAAAATTGCTGAAGCTTGCTGTTTGTCAGTTTGGAAGGCAGCTTTCCCTCTTTCACAGCTATTGTTCACTGCTGGATTGGGAATGAAGTTGGGAAAATAAAAAGCCCATTTGAGAACATTTGAAATAAAGATTCTTTGCTAAGGAGTTTGCTTTCATATATCTATATGAGCATGTTTAAAACATAGCTCACTACTACATTCTTCTACTTCCACAAACTTATAACATTGTCGCCTTTTCTGATCCTTAGGGACCTCTGCCAATCTGCATATCCGACTCTTTTGTGATTTTGCTACGATTAATGGTTCCACACTCTAACTCAAGCATATGCTCTATCAATGAAATCTTGTCCTCTTTATTCATTGCTCCCTCCAATTTAACAACTTTAAGATGACGCAATCTTTTAAATCCGGCTACTTCACTTGGCATTCACTTCTGCTTGGTGTGCCATAGCTTCTAGGATCAATATGAAAAATTCATTGGCAGGACACACAGCATTATGATCAGGATCAGTGATTAGGGTGGTCAATGAGGAAGTTAGCCAAGAAAAATGAGTTAGAAAGACACTCACAGTTATGAAGAATTTCTCCAAGGAAGGACATAATTTCAGGAAGGAAAGCTGAGCATCAATGTCGTATTTGTCCTGGGAGTTATCAATCCACCATAACTCTTTTAATTCATGGAATAGAAAGGTTGAAGGTCTTGTGGACAGCGTCAGTCCAATCGCTGCCTGCAGCAAGTAATTCAGAAACAAGATTTTCATGTGGAATAAAAACCCGAAACAATCAAAACTAGGGTGCGCTTAGGTTTTGTGTAACTACTGAAACATACATCAAAAGGACTCCATCCACTCAGTGTAAGAATTCGAACATGTGTTATGGATGATAATACTGAATCCAGATCCATGTACTGAAAGACACCGTAGCTTGGGTCCCCTCTAAGTCAAGTATGGCATCTGCTTTTCAGCTTTTGTAGTGTCAGAATCATACATATTCCTTGTGTTGATTTTTCTTCTTGTTTCCGTTCTTCCGTGTGCTGGTCTTAGCTCTTTTACTAATGAGATGAAACTGCACGTCTTCCATGGTTGTGACTTCCACCATTTAGTACATATGCTGCTCATGTATTTTGGAGGGTAGTGAAAAAGGGAAAATAAAAACAAATTCTGAGACTGCAAAGGAGCTTTTCACATAGTTGATTTAACATGGCTCAAAATTATGGGAGCAAGAAACATCGTTTGACATTTGATAAAAACTAGACCTTCATTTTGTCGTTGGTGATCAAAATTTAGAGGGGCCCAATGGGATGAACTTTGTTTCTTTATATCCCATCCCAATCATAAGTTCACGTATTCATTTCTTTATAAATATAACCAAAATGTTGCACTGAAATTGGTTTCTGACACAAGAATAGTTTGGGACAAAAGACACATTTACAAGTCAGCATGAGCATGTTTGGAACATAGCTTGCCACTCTCCTCTCCATTTACTTCCACAAACATACAGCGTTTCATTCCTTCCAGCAATAAGGGAGACTCTATTTTGCCATCCCTATATAATTCCAACATCTGATCTCCACATGATTGCCACAGCTGAGACAAAGATACCTCCTCCAATTTCCATATCTGGTTCTCATTTGATTTTGCTATGATCTTCGTCCTCTCAGTGGCCACATCAAGTAAACGATATGCCAGCAACATCATGTCACATGCTTTCATCACGCCCCCCAATTGAACAACTTCAAGAAAATGTAATCTTTTGCAATCAAAATCTTGAATTGAGTATTTTGTTCTTGGGCTGCTGTAACTTGTGGGGTCGATCTGCAAATTTAATTGGAAGGATTCAAGATGTTGTAATGGTTAGAGAAATGATCAGTACTAACGCCAAATGCTGTAATGGCTGTATGTTTGAAAGAAACTCACGTTAATGTATAGTTTTTGCAACGAAGGACATTTTTTCAGGAAGGAGATGAGAGCATCAACGCTGTGTTTGTCCACTGCATGGTCGATCCACTGTAACTCTTCTAATCTATCGAACTCAAAGGTTGGATATATTTGCCAGGTTGGTCTTAGCCGTCTGATCACTGCCTGCAGCAAGTAATACCGGGCCAAAAAATAAAATAAAATTGAATATGATGAATAAAAGACTGCACCAGTCAGTAGCAGAAGCATAGGAATTGGGAATCAGAAGATAAGCGGAGTACAAAAAACATACCTCAAAAGTCCACCTGCATAGAGTAAGAATTCGAACACTTTTAAGGGCTGATATAAGTGAGTCCCAATGCATGTCGGTAAAAATAATCATAGCCTGGGCCTCCTCTAAAATCAAGCATGGCATCTTCCAGGTCTGGGAAAAATCGATGCCTAAGAGATCCATAAGTAGAGCTCGGAAGGAGCCCACGAAACCGAAATTTGTTAATTTCACAAGGTTTAAAATGAAGGGACTTCAGTTGGAGACAGTTCCAAATCGTCAAGTGTGAAAAGTAAAAACAGTCATCAAAACGTAAAGAATGTAATCCATGGCACTCTTTGATTATCAAGCTTTCAAGAAAATGAAATTTTGATAGAATGGAAGAAACTGCCTCACTAGTAAGATTAGTCACTGCTATTAAATGGAGAGCCCTGATAGAGTTGGAAGGGGAAGCTGTTGAAATGTCCCGATAATCAAATGTGCCCGGCCAGGTCAAGGTGGGATAATATATAGTCTTCAAAAGCAATTCAAAATCAATGGGAGATTTATACTTCTTAGAGTAGAAATCCAGATGAAGAGTCCCATTAGACAAAATGGTAGCTAGGAGGAAACTAGAATGCCCAAAATTAAAACGAAGCCTCCTAGAATGTTTTATCAGACTAAGGATAGAGCTGAATTCTTGAACCCTAGTTAACAGACCAAGTTCATGAGCTTCATCAAGGAAGAGGCCAATTTCCCGGCTAATTTCATCCACAGTTCCATCTTTCTCTGGGGTTTCAAGTCCTGCTTTCCAAAGGCCTCTCCATCTAGTTGAGAGGAAACCGGTTCTCACCGCATCTCTCAAAGGGAGTAAGGAAATGATGCGTTGAAGCAGGTCATCCGGTAACATGCTCATTAAATCATTTGCAGCTCTTTCTTCAATTGCATCCCTGTTCCATAAAAAGATTATCCATCCTCAAGATAAATTCAGAATTCATGGATGGTAAAACAAAAAATAGCAGAGTAGATTTATTACCTTTTTGCATTTGAAGTTTGGGGATCAAAATTGTTTCGTCTTCTGTCATGCCCTGGATCATGCTTCTCTTGTTTCTTCGTTTTATTTCGGAGTTTCTTCCCCATGTTGGGTTCACCTCTTTCAGGGAGCTATGGATGAAACTACAGCAACTCCTATGGAGAAACTAAGTATTTTAATATATGGATAACAGGTTTATGCAGAAGTTTCAATGAGGTTTCCCCTTAATATTAAAATATTAATGGAAATTAGGAAAGCAAGACTTATATTTGACGTTATTATTGAAGGTCTTGTGGACAGACTCGGTCCAATCGCTGCCTGCAGCAAGTAATTCAGAAATAAGATTTTCATGTGGAATAAAAAACCGAAACAATCAAAACTAGGGTGCACTTAGGTTTTGTGTAACTACTGAAACATACATCAAAAGGACTCCATCCACTCAGTGTAAGAATTCGAACATGTGTTATGGATGATAATACTGAATCCAGATCCATGTACTGAAAGACACAGTAGCTTGGGTCCCCTCTTAAGTCAAGCATGGCATCTGCTTTTCAGCTTTTGTAGTATCAGAATCATACATATTCCTTCTGTGTTGATTTTTCTTCTTGTTTCCGTTCTTCCCGTGCTGGTCTTAGCTCTTTTACTAATGAGATGAAACTGCTCGTCTTCCATGGTTGTGACTTCCGCCATTTAGTACATATGCTGCTCATGTATTGGAGGGTAGTGAAAAAGGGAAAAGAAAAACAAATTCTGAGACTGCAAAGGAGCTTTTCACATAGTTGATTTAACATGGCTCAAAATTATGGGAGCAAGAAACATCGTTTGACATTTGATAAAAACTAGACCTTCATTTTGTCGTTGGTGATCAAAATTTAGAGGGGCCCAATGGGATGAATTTTGTTTCTTTATATCCCATCCCAATCATAAGTTCACGTATTCATTTCTTTATAAATATAACCAAAATGTTGCACTGAAATTGGTTTCTGACACAAGAATAGTTTGGGACAAAAGACACATTTACAAGTCAGCATGAGCATGTTTGGAACATAGCTTGCCGCTCTCCTCTTCATTTACTTCCACAAACATGCAGGGTTTCATTCCTTCCAGCAATAAGGGAGACTCTATTTTTCCATCCCTATATAATTCCAACATCTGATCTCCACATGATTGCCACAGCTGAGACAAAGATACCTCCTCCAATTTCCATATCTGGTTCTCATTTGATTTTGCTATGATCTTCGTCCTCTTAGTGGCCACATCAAGTAAACGATAAGCCAGCAACATCATGTCACATGCTTTCATTACGCCCCCCAGCTGAACAACTTCAAGAAAATGTAATCTTTCGCAATCAAAATCTTGAATTGAGTATTTTGTTCTTGGGCTGCTGTAACTTGTGGGGTCGATCTGCAAATTTAATTGGAAGGATTCAAGATGTTGTAATGGTTAGAGAAATGATCAGTACTAACGTCAAATGCTGTAATGGCTGTAATGTTTGAAAGAAACTCACGTTAATGTATAGTTTTTGCAACGAAGGACATTTTTTCAGGAAGGAGATGAGAGCATCAACGCTGTGTTTGTACACTGCATTGTCGATCCACTGTAACTCTTCTAGTCTATGGAACTCAAAGGTTGGATCTCTTAGCCAGGTTGGTCTTGGCCGCTGTCTGATCACTGCCTGCAGCCAGTAATACCAGGCAAAAAAAAAAAAAAAAAAAATTGAATATGATGAATAAAAGACCACCAGTCAGTAGCAGAAGCATAGGAATTGGGAATCAGAAGATAAGCGGGAGTACAAAAAACATACATCAAAAGTCCACCTGCATAGAGTAAGAATTCGAACACTTTTAATGGCTGATATAAGTGAGTCCCAATGCATGTCGGTAAAATAATCATAGCCTGGGCCTCCTCTAAAATCAAGCATGGCATCTACCATGTCTGGGAAAAATCGATGGCTAAAAGATCCATAAGTAAAGCTCGGAAGGAGCCCACGAAACCGAAATTTTGTAATTTCACGAGGTATAAAATGAAGGGACTTCAGTTGGAGACAGTTCCAAATCGTCAAGTGTGAAAAGTAAGAGCAGTCATCAACACGTAAAGAATGTAATCCATGGCACTCTTTGATTATCAAGCTTTCAAGAAAATGAAAATTTGAGAGTACGGAAGACACTGCCTCACTAGTAAGATTAGTCACTGCTATTAAATGGAGAGCCCTGATAGAGTTGGAAGGGGGAGCTGTTGAAATGTCCGGCAAGGTCAACCTGGGATAATATATAGTCTTCAAAAGCAAATCAAAATCAATGGGAGATTTATACTTCTTAGAGTAGAAATCCAGATGAAGAGTCCCATTAGACAAAATGGTAGCTAGGAGGAAACTAGAATGCCCAAAATTAAACCGAAGCCTCCTAGAATGTTTTATCAGATCAAGGATAGAGCTGAATTCTTGACCCCTAGTTAACAGACCAAGTTCATGAGCTTCATCAAGGAAGAGGCCAATTTCCCGGCTAATTTCATCCACAGTTCCATCTTTCTCTGGGGTTTCAAGTCCTGCTTTCCAAAGGCCTCTCCATCTAGTTGAGAGGAAACCGGTTCTCACCGCATCTCTCAAAGGGAGTAAGGAAATGATGCGTTGAAGCAGGTCATCTGGTAACGTGCTAATTAAATCATTTGCAGCTCTTTCTTCAATTGCATCCCTGTTCCATAAAAAGATTATCCATCCTCAAGATAAATTCAGAATTCATGGATGGTAAAACAAAAATAGCAGAGTAGATTTATTACCTTTTTGCATTTGAAGTTTGGGGATCAAAATTGTTTCGTCTTCTGTCATGCCCTGGATCATGCTTCTCTTGTTGTTTCTTCGTTTTATTTCGAAGCTTCTTCCCCATGTTGGGTTCACCTCTTTCAGGGAGCTATGGATGAAACTACAGCAACTCCTATGGAGAAACTTCAAGTATTTTAATATATGGATAACAGGTTTATGCAGAAGTTGAAATTAGGAAAGCAAGACTTATGATTTGACGTTATTATTGAAGAGCAAGCCCTCGTGGTTCGGTCATGGGTGTCGAATATTGAGATGCATTCTCCCTGATCCATCCCCAAAGGACATAGCAAAAGCTGTTGAAACTTGGAAACGAAGCAAAAGTTCAACATTGCATTGGCTGTTTCTGTTTTGTTGGTAATAAAAAGGAACATCAATGAGGTTTGATGTTTGACATTTTGTGGGCTACTTTCCCTTGTTATATTATAATTACAATTATATGCTGCAACAGCATTTTCACCAATCACATCCCTGTTCCATAAGTAGACCATCCTTGATGAAATTCAGAATGAGGAGCTTCTATCAGTGGGAAACAAAAAGAAGAGAGGAGATTGGTACTTTTCAGCCTCTGTAATATCAGAATCAAAAATGTTTCTTCTGGCATGATCTGGATTCTACTTCTTGAGTTGTTTTTTCCTCTTCTTTCAGAGCCTTCCCATGTGGAGCTCAACTCGTTCAATGGGGTGATAACTATGGATTAGAGGATTCATGAAAAGCACTAATTATCTCTATTAGCCAACATCAAAGGGGGAATTTGTTCCTACAATGCTCAAGCAAACTTAATTAGTGTTTTCTCCTCGTTTTACCTGAGTTGAGCATTGAGCAGATTCACATATAAAGTGGTGGAAACCTATGAACTTGGAAGTTCAATAGTCTTCTCTGAATAGGATTGGTAAAGGGTTTGAACAACCTCAAACATGAAGTGCAAGCATCGTAATTACCTCTGTAAAGAGCAAATCGTAAAGCATTTGTCGTCTATGGATGAACTAATTTCAATACATAGAAGTAGGTTATTGTTGTTTTTTTCCAAAATTCAATGAGATAATGCATGTATATATATGATTAATTAATAATTTTCTGATACAAATTCATAGTGGGACTTGTCTTTCCAATGTTGTGGTGCTGCCTTCTGCTAGTGGCTCCTTTACATTTCAGATACAATCTCTTTCTGTAAAACTTGGCTGAGTCTTTTGTTGATGTTTTGGCCTCTATGTGGGATCTTTACCTGCTGCTGTGTACCGTTCTTGCTCCATCAATTCTCTTTTGGTGCTGTGATAATTATTGGCTCTGTTGAAACTACCTTCTCAAGCAGATACTGTGCCAAAAATCTCGTCTTCTGGATTTGTGAACCCCTCCATTTTAACCATTCTGAGGAAACGACAGTTTTAGTAAACATTCGAATAGATAAGAATAAAACAACAGTCACAACAAATTGCATCGCGCAATTTATTATATAGTATAGAAAAATGAACATGAATGAGGTTTGATGTTTGACATTTTGGAGGGCAGCTTTCTCTTGTTCAAGTTTAAAGGGGTGTTGAGATTTCCAAAGATGCATTTTGACATCCAAGGGAAAACAACATTTGCCCGATCAGGTACATTTTGTCTGTTTCATCCTCAAGTGACATATTAAAAGATATGGAAACTTAGGAATAAAGAAAGAAAGTTTGATATTGGTTTGGTGTTTCTATTGTAAGATTCCAAGTTTTGTTTTGTTGCTAATAAAATGGAAAATTGCCCAAGTTTGCTGTTTGTCAGTTTGGAAGGCAACTTTCCGTTGTTCAAAGCTATTGTTGACTCACTATAATTACATTTATATGCTCTAACAGCATATACTCATTTCACACAGACCATTTGTGGGAATCTGGATTGGGAATGAAGTTGGGAAAAGATAAAGCCCATTTGAGAACATTTGAAATAAAAATTCTTTGCTAAGGACTTTGATTTCACATATCCATATGAACCTGTTTAAAACATAGCTCACTACAACATTCTTCTTCTATACTTCCACAAACTTATAACATTGTTGCCTTTTCTGATCCTTAGGGACCTCTGCCAATCTGCATATCCAACTCTCATGTGATTTTGCCACGATTAATGGTTCCACACTCACTAACTCAAGCATATGCTCTATCAATGAAACCTTGTCCTCTTCACTCATAGCTCCCTCCAATTTAACAACTCTAAGACCATTCAATCTTTTAAGTCCAGCTACTTCACTTGGGCATTCACTCCTGCTTGGTGTGCCATAGCTTCTAGGATCAATCTGATCATTTCATTGGCAGGACACACAGCATTAAGATCAGGATCAGTGATTAGGGTGGTTAATGAGGAAGTTCTGCAATAATCACCAGTGACTACTGAAAATGAGTTTTATAGTCTAAAAGATTAATTAAATTTTTTTTCTTGGAGGACATTATTTCCAAACGCTAATCATAAAAAAGGAGAAGGGAAACTGATGAAATTAGCCAAGAAAAGTGTGTGACTTGTGATTTCAGAATTTTTTTTTTCTATTGAAAGGCACTCACAGATATGAAGAGTTTCTCCAAGGAAGGACATAATTTCATGAGTTCACCTCAGCCCAAATATTGTGAATCAATCCATTGAGAGTTTCTTTGAATTTTTTAGCTTGAGCCCTTGCAACTGGACCAACTGGAACTTGGTTGCTGAGAGAACAGGGGAAGTGAAGGTATATGTGTATCTTAAAAAGATTGCATTCAACCAAGATAAAATTCACATAATGATTCTGTGAAGTGAAGAAATTGGTATTTACAAATCCATATGAGGATGCCTAGAGCATAGCTCACCACTGTATCCTTCTTCAACTTTCACAAACTTGTAAAGAAATTTATTTTCCTGCAGACCAACTTTCACCAATTTGGATAAATGGTTGTCATGTGATTTTGCTATGACTAATGGCTCCATAGTCACTACCTCAAGTAAATTCTCTGCCAATGAAATCTGGTCCTCCTCCTTCACCACGCCTTCCAATTTAATGAACTTAAGGTGATTTAATCTTGTATGTGGAGGAACTTCACTTAAGCATTCTCTCTCTTGCGCTCAGCCTGCAGTAGCTTGTAGGATCAATCTGCAAATTGTATTTGGCAGGATAGATATAAAGCATTGTGATGAGAAGCAGAATTTAGGGTGTACAACAAGAAAGTTAGAAGTAGAAAATCTCGTCTAAAAGAACTCACACTTATGAAAAGTTTTTTCAGGGAAGGACACATTTTGAGGAAGGAGAGCAGAACAATAATGTCATATTTATCCATGGAATTAACAATCCACCATAACTCTTCTAAATTAATGAATTGGAAGGAACAAGATCTAGCAAGCAGAAATAGTCTGTTCTCTGCGCGTTTCAAATAATCAACCAACTTGATTTGCATATGCTGCATAGAAGACCAAACCAGTCAATACCAGAAGCATACAAGCTGAAAAACCATAAGAGATGAGGAAGTACAAAAAATATACCTCAAAAGTCCATCTACTTAGAGTAAGAATTTGAACACCTCTTATGGCTGATACAAGTGAGTTCAAACCCATGTACTTAAAGCAATCATAGACTGGGCCTCCTTTAAAGACAAGCATGGCATCTTCCAGGCGTAAAGAAGATTCACAACTAATCCTCGGAAGGAGCCCACGGAATCGAAATTTAACAATTTTAGAAGCCTTAATATGAAGAGACTTCAGATGGGGAAAAGTGATCACAAGCACCAATCTGTAAAGAATCTAATCCATGGCACTCTTGGATTATCAAGCTTTCAAGAAACTGGAAATTTGAAACTATGGAGGAAACTGCCCCATTAGTAAGACTAGTCACAGATATTAAATGGAGAGTCCTGATCATGTTAGAAGGAGAGACTGATGTTAATGAAGGATGTGTGAAAACAGAAGTAGACCACCGGTTGTAAGTCTTCAAATGCCAACCAATCTCACTTGGAGATTCATCCCTTTCTGTGTGGAAATCCAGATGAAGTCCCCCATTAGGCACAATGGTGGCTATGAGGAACCTACACTGGCCAAAGTTAAATCGAAGCCTCCTACAGTTCTTTAGCAGATCCAGTTCAGATTCGAATTCATACCTCCTTGTTAATAGACCAAGTTGATGCGCATCATCAAGGAGGTAACAAATTTCCCCACAAATTTCTTCCACAGATCCATCTTTCTGTGTGGTTTGGAGTGCTTTTTTCCAAAGGCCTCTCCATCTGGTTGAGAGGAAACTGGTCCTCACTGCACATCCGAAAGGGAGTGAGGAAATGATGTGGCCCAGTATATCATCAGGTAAGGCACTAATTAAATCATCAGAAGTTTTTTCTTCAATTGCATCCCTGTTCCAGAAGAGGGATTCAGAATTATCAGAATTCATCAATGAGAAACAAAAATAGCAGAGTAGATTTATTACCCTTTCGAATTTGCAACTTCGGGGATCGAAATTGTTTCTTCCGTCATGCTGCTGCTGTTGTTTCTTCACTTTATTCTGGTTCTTCTTCCCTATGTTGGATTCACCTCTTTCAGGTACTATGGATGAAACTAAACGGCTTCCATGGATGGAAGTTCTGCTAATCTGCTGAGGAACTCACCTTGATAATAAAATCTTTATCAAAATCAAGAAGCAAGAAATATGATTTGACATGGTCAATGATAAAAAATAAATAAAAACAGCAAAAAAAGAACACCCCTTTGACTTTGGGTTAAGTCCACTGCACAAACCCTTCCGCTAACAAAATATTAGGTACAAAGACAGTCTTCTCCACATTAATTCTAAATATGATGTTAAAGATTAAAGAATGTAATGTTAAAGATTTAGGGTGTTAGAGTTTGAAAATCAAATTTTATTTTTATTGTTTTTGGATAAAAAAGAATGAGCAAGAATGAGGAATCTGCAGAAGAAGCCTACAGTTATGAAATAGCTTCTCCAAGTATGGACAAGGTTTCATGAAGGAAGCCAAGGCCTCAATCTTGTGCTTTTCCATAGAGCTATCAATCCACCATAACTCCTTCAAATTATTCAACAGAAAATCCACCATAGAGCTAAATTTTTGTTACTTTTTTCCTTTTTGGTTGAAAGAAACTCACGCTTATGTACAGTTTTTGCAAAAAATAACATTTTTACAGGAAGGAGACGAGAACATCAATGCTGTGTTTGTCCACTGCATTGTCGATCCACTGTAATTTTTTTAATCTACAGAACCCAAAGGTTGGTGGTCTTAGCCAGTTTGATCTTGGCCAGTGTCTGATCATTGCCTGCAGCAAGTAATATCAAAAGAAGAGAAAAACAGAATTGAATATGCTGAATAAAAGACCAAACCAGTCGATACCAGAAGCATAGAAGTTGGAAATCAGAAGATTAGCGGAACTACAAAAAACATACCTCAAAAGTCCATCTGCATAGACTAAGAATTCGAACACTTTTAATGGCTGATATAAGTGAGTCCCAAAGCATGTCGGTAAAATGATCATAGACTGGGCCTCTTCTAAAATCAAGCATGATATCTTCCGGGCCTAAGGAATTTGGATATCTAAAAGATTCATAAGTAAAGCTCGGAAGGAGCCCACAAAAGCGAAATTTATCAATTTATCAATTTCACAAGGCTTAATATGAAGAGACTTCAGTTGGAGACAGTTAAAAATCATTGATGCGAAAAGTGAGAACGGCCATCAACACTTAAAGAATGTAATCCATGGCACTCTTTGATTATCAAGCTTTCAAGTTTCAAGAAACTGAAATTTTGAGAGAATGGAAGAAACTGCCTCACTGGTAAGATTTGTCACTGCTATTAAATGGACAGTCCTGATAAGACTTGGATGGGGAAAATGTTGAAATGTACGGATCATCAAGTGTGTACCGCAGCGATCTGGAATAATATGTAGTCTTCAAAAGCAAATCAAAATCAATGGGAGATTCATACTTCCTAGAGTAGAAATCCAGATGAAGAGTCCCATTAGGCAAAATGGTAGCTAGAAGGAAACTAGAATGCCCAGAACTAAAACGAAGCCTCCTAGAATGTTTTATGAGACTAAGGATAGAGCTGAATTCTTGACCCCTAGTTAACAGACCAAGTTCATGAGCTTCATCAAGGAAGAGGCCAATTTCCCGGCTAATTTCATCCACAGTTCCATCTTTCTCTGGGGTTTCAAGTCCTGCTTTCCAAAGGCCTCTCCATCAAGTTGAGAGGAAACCGGTTCTCACCGCATCTCTCAAAGGGAGTAAGGAAATGATGTGCTGAAGAACATCATCAGGTAACATGCTAATTAAATCATTTGCAGCTCTTTCTTCAATTGCATCCCTGTTCCATAAACAGATTCTCCATCCTTGAGAAGAATTCCTAGTCATCAGAATTCATGGATGGTAAAACAAAAATAGCAGAGTAGATTTATTACCTTTTTGCATTTGAAGTATGGGGATCAAAATTGTTTCTTCTTCTGTCATGCCCTGGATCATGCTTCTCTTGTTGTTTCTTCGTTTTATTTCAGAGCTTCTTCCCCTGGGTTCACCTCTTTCAGGGAGCTATGGATGAAACTACAGCAACTTCTATGGAGAAACTTCAAGTATTTTGATATATGGATTACAGGTTTGTGCAGAAGTTTCAAGGAGGTTTCCCCTTAATATTAAAATCTTAATGGAAATTAGGAAAGCAAAACTTATGATTTGGGGTTATTATTGCAGACCAAGTCCTCATGGGTAGGCCATGGGTGTCGAAGATTCAGGCACATTCTCCCTGTTTCATCTCCAAAGGACATCAAAAGATATGGGAGCTTGGAAACGAAGGAAAAGTTCACGTTGCATTGGCTGTTTCTGTTTTGTTGGTAATAAAAAGGAACATCACTGAGGTTTGATGTTTGACATTTTGGAGGGCTACTTTCCCTTGTTATATTATAATTACAATTACATGCTGCAACAGCATCTCACTCATTTCATTGTGTGAAGTGCCAATCAAATCATTTGCATTTTCACCAATCACATCCCTGTTCCATAAGTAGATCATCCTTGACGAAATTCAGAATGATTAGCTTCTATCAATGAGAAACAAAAAGAAGAGAGGAGGTTGGTACTTTTCAGCCTCAATCAAACATGTTTCTCCTGTCATGGTCTGGATTCTACTTCTTGGGTTGTTTTTTCCTCCTTTCCCATGTGGAGCTCAACTCTTTCAGTGGGGTGATGAACTTTGAATTAGAGGAATCATGAAAAGCGCAAGAAAATTTGAAAGGAAGTAAGGTGCAAGAAAATTTGTCTGACATTGTCAATAAAAACCAGATTCTGGTTGTGTCTCCAACCTCAATGCTCAAGCAAGCTTATTTAGTTCTGAACTGCTGGTTTTACCTGTATTGAGCATTGAGCAGATTCACATATAAAGTGGTGGAAACCTATGAACTTGTAAGTTTAATTGTCTTCTCTGAATAGGATTGGTAAAGGGTTTGAACAACCTCAAACATGAAGTGCAAGCATGATAATTGCCTCTGCAAAGAGCAAGTTGTAATGCATTTGTCGACTATGGATGAACTAATTTCAATACATAGAAGTAGGTTATCATTGTTTTTTCCAAAATTCAATGAGGGAATGCATGTATATATGTATAATTAATCATTTTCTGCTACCGTTCCATAGTGGGACTTGTTTTTCCAATGTCGTGGCTCCTTTACATTTCAGATACAATTTCTTTCTGTTAAACTTGGTTGAGTCCTTTGTTGATGCTTTGCCTTACTATGTGGGATCTTTACCAGCTTCTGTGTACAGTTCTTGCTACATCCATTCTCTTTTGGTGCTGTGATAATTATTGGCTCTGTGGAAACTACCTTCTCAAGCAGATACTCTGCCAACAATCTTTCATCTTCTGGATTTGTGAACCCCTCCATTTTAACCATTCTGAGATTAACCAATCTAGTATTGCTGGCTACTCGACTTGAATACTCCATCCAGAATCTGCAGTGCCCCTTGCTTGGATTGCAGTAGCTAGTTGGATCAATCTGCAAATGAACAAGAAAAAAAAGGTTCCTTATTAGTAGGGAAAATACCATGATTTTGGAGTGAGTTCATGGTGAAGTGATCTAATGGCCCCTGTTTTCCCATGCTTTGAAGGAAAATTTCTTACGGTTCATCAAGAAGTCAGTATTACAAGAAATTATATCCAAACATACACTCATTAATCACATGAAAGGATAAGCAAGAATGAGGAATCTGCAGAAGAAACCTACAGTTATGAACAGCTTCTCCAAGTAGGGACAAAGTTTCATGAAGGAAGCCAGGGCCTCAATCTTGTGCTTTTCCATAGAGTTATCAATCCACCATAACTCCTTCAAATTATTCAACAGAAAATCTCCACGCCCCAAAATGACTCCTGCAGAAGGTAACCACCTTGGAATAGGTACCTGCAAGTGAGCAAAACCCATCAGCACCCATCAAAACCTGTATTGGGAAATGGAGAAATAGCCGAAAATCATACCTTAAAAAGCCACCCACAAAGAGTAAGAATCTTAACATTAGCAACCGCCAATAGAAGAGACAGAAGATTCTCACAGCTGAAGGGATGGTGTGCAGGGCCTTCTCTGAAATCAAGCATGGCATCTTCCAAGTAAGGAGCACACTTAATCCAAAACCAGGGAAGCCATCCCCGGAACTGAATTGTTTGGAGCTTATACGAAAAAACATAGACATCATTCAGCTGGGGACAGTCCAAAACAGTCAAGCTACGAAGCTTTGAACCGGCATCAATACGCAGAGATTGTAACCCTTTGCATTCTACAATTTCCAAGCTTTCAAGATGGCTGAATTTTGAAATGAGACTGGAAACTGTTTCCTTGGTGAGGCTGCCCACAGATGTTAAACAGAGGACTTTTATGGACGAAAGAGAAAACTTGGATTTTTCAATGCAGTGAAGCTTCAAATGCCAATCAAAATTCTTGGGAGTTTCCTGATTTTCATGGAAATCTAGATGGAGCTCCTTGTTATCTTGAATTCTAGCTAGGAGGATACCACTTTGGCCAAATTGATATTGAAGCCAACGACACTGCCCAAGCAGATCAGGCTCCCCAAAAGCATCAAGAAATGCAGTGATGACTTGTACAATTTCCTCTATTCTTCCATGGAGTACCAAAACTTTGCTCCACATGTTTCTCCATCTGGTTGAAAGCAAACTGGTCTGAGCAGCAGATCTAGTAGGAAGCAGTGAAATTATACGACAAAGTATCTCATCCGGTAATCTGCTGATCAAGTCCTCCTCTTCCACAACTGAATTTCTGTTTCTAAAAACATGAAATATTTACAACAATCCAATACCCAGTACTAAAAAAATATTCCAAGAAACTGAACGACTCAATGGTTTCTCACCTTGTTAGATTTGGGTTTTCTGAATTGAAACAACTTTTGTTTTCATTTTGATTCTGCTTCTTCTTTCTCCTCTTTTTCTTGTTCTTCTTCTTCCTAAGTTTCTTCCCCATGGATTCAAGTCAAAGAAAATGTTGGGACACATTCCATGGCCATAGACAAATATATAACACAGCACACAAGGTGTTGAAATAAAGTAGAGAATGGAAGCTATATTGAAATTTCATGTAGTTGACATAGGAAAAAGAAGCTTATACAACAAGAAAGGAACCATGAGGCACCAATTATGGTCAAGTCTTGGGTGATGAAAATCATGGATGGCGTTGATGGCAAACCCAGAGTTGAAGACGAATATGGCCGCTTCTGGCCAATAAAAAAATATGAAGGCATTCTAGGCATCTTCACAAACTATAACCCCACCTTTTATTTTTATGTTGAAGTCTCAGAGTTTCATCCCCCACCTTGTTTTATCTTATGGCTTTGGTTTATTTTTATGGAGATACTTTTCAATATTTTTTTTTATTTTTAATAATATAAGCAATAATTATTACATATGATAGGTGGAAGTACACTAATTTCTTAATCATGGATGGGTTTGGGCCGGTTCAGTTTGGTTGGATCAGTTGTGTTCTTGTACACCCCAGCCGCCATGTCGGGCCAGGACAGCCCACAATGGTCATGACGGGCCGCGGGCTGCCCTGGTTTGCACCGCTTGTAGTTTGGAACTTTGGAGTGATGCTGTGTGTTCCAAACGGTGTCGTTTGAGGAGTCGACCAAAGGCAAAAAAACGCGGAAGGGTTGGGAAGACACAGAAAAGGTGAAAAACGATGTCGTTTCATCAAGGGTTTTAGGTTGTTTGGCCATTGTTGTTTGTCACTGCAAAGAGAAGAGATGGTTCTGTCGAACAAGAAGCTGAAGCAGAAGCTGAGAGCCGCTTTGGCGGAATCATTAGCAGTATCAGTCGCCGGAACAAATGACCCGACCACAACCGATTCAACATCAACGAACCCGGACCCCAATCCACAATCTCTCAAAAACCTCCTGGGCTCCGCAACCCAGATGCCCAGATTGTCCAAGAGAGAAAAACGCAGAAAAACCCTGTCTTTGCAGGGTCCTGAGCTTGCGGGCACAAGCAAACAGAATGAAGAGAAGGAAGCCAATGCAGAGGCTTTGACTGATGATGGTAATAATACTGACAACAAGAATGAGAAAAAGAAGAAAAGGAAGAGAGATGGAGAGGTGGACGATGGAGAGGTGGGATTGGAAGAGAATAAAAATAAGTTGAACAACAACAACAACAAAAAGAAGAAGAAGAAGAAGAAGAAGAAGAAGAAGAAGCAGAAGAGTGAGCGACAGAACAAGGATGTTGAGAATGAAGGTGGAGAAAAGGGGGTGGTCAAAGAGACAGCTCAGATCAGTGATAGGTAATTTGAAATTTCATTTGGATAATATTAATGGCCATACATGCTGTTTTCAGTTAAGATTTGGTTTCTTGAGCTGTTCTTTAATGACCATGTTAGATTTTCACTGTTTATTGCGTTGATTTCTTTGAATTGGTGTGGAATGCATTAGGCCCTGTTTCGTTACTGGGTAATTGATTAAAGGGTTAAAGGTAGAAACTTTGAACATATGTGTTTTGTTGTCTTGGTGTTTGGAGAATGAAAGAATTGCCTCCACAAAGCCAAATGATTATACCATGGTCAGTTGAGTGGAGGCTTTTTGTCTCTCAAATAATGAAAAAGAACTCATCTTCAAAACAACTCCTTTTGTTATTCTTAGCTCTGTGTATGGATGGACTTTGAATTGCCTTGTAACTGCCATCTTCTATATGGGAATGAACTTGTATTGATTTTTTTGGATGTATTATGTTTTTGCAGTCAAGAAAATGGGGATGCTTCTAATAAGGTTTATGTTGGAGGGATTCCATATTATTCAACTGAGGATGATATTCGGAGTTACTTTGATAGTTGTGGCACCATAACTGAAGTTGACTGTATGACGTTTCCTGAGAGTGGAAAGTTCAGAGGGATAGCCATTATCAGTTTCAAGGTAGGTATTCAGCTAGATTGGTTCACTGTTCAAATCATGTTTGATTGTGTCAATTTTGATCCATTGCATTAGTTTTTAGGCGGAGAATGGCAATTATCTTATGCTATCATTAGTTTGAGCTTGCTTGCTCAGTTGCTTTAATAAGCTTAGGACTTGTAGCTAACAAACATGGAGAAATGACAACAGGCAAGCATGTTTCTGAAATTAAACTAGGTGCTGTTTGGAAGACCTGAAAGGCTGAAATCTTAAGTCATGGTCCAAATCAGGGAAGAGTTCTCAATTTTTCAGTCAAATCATTTTTAAGTCTAAAACCAGAATATATGAGAATTGGGCTGATTTAGTTCATAATTACATATGATAGCAGAATATGTCAGGAAATTTCTCAGCATATAGCAAGAATCCTAAGTAATGTTGTACCTTCCTTCAATGCATTTCTTACTCCTGTAAATTTTTCTCTCTGTGTGTGTATTGAGTGACATTTGATTATTTCTATCATCAAAATGCCTGTACCTCCTTGCTTCCTTATTGGCATTGCTGATATCTACCTTGCATTTTTATTTTTATTTTTTTGATAAATAAGCACAAACTATATTAAAAAATGCAAAAAGCCACAAAGCATACAAGGAGTATACAAGGCAGCTTAAACCAAAAAACGCAAAAACAAACAACCTCACCAGCCCTTAAGTGGCCACTAGCCACTCCAAAAAGCCTAAAAGCGAAGAGGACTCCTCTCCGATATACACCCTAACCCAACTCCATAAAATACATACAAAAGAATTTTTGAGTTTCTATATAACTAATGATTCCCCCCTAAAAGCTAATCTATTCATTTCCTTCCAAACCGTCCAAAAAATACACAATGGAATGTAATTCCAGATCTTTTTCCTTTTTTTCCCCACAAAAGGCCCCCTCCAACTGAATAACACTTCTTTAACTGTCTTTGGGAACACCTATTGAACCCTAAACAAGGCAAGGACAATCTCCCAAAGGACTCTGACCACTGTACAATGTAAAACAATATGATTTATATTTTCCTCTTCACAACCACATAAAAAACATCGATTAGGGAGCTGCCACCCTCGTTTTTGAAGCCTATCCAAGGTTAGAATCTTCCCCCACGTGGCCTCCCAAGCAAAAAAAACAACTTTGGTTGGAACCTTATCCACCCAAATGCACTTTTTCGGGAATAAAACCATTTTCGTTGAGGGGTTCTTCATTTAGAGGTAGATTACACTTAAACTAGAAGTAATGTTCAGGACATAAAGACCAAGGGGGACCCCAAAATTACATGCCGAAGCCCCATGAGGAAAACATAACCACCCTGCCGAATTTGGAATGTAGAAAATGGCTACAAATTTAACCAGAGTGGAATATACGTTCAGGGAGGCCTAATAAGCAGTTGATGATTTATTGGGATCAATCAACTTGAAAGATAACTGATATTGAAGAGTTTGTGATCTTCCACCACATAAATATTTC
Organism: Vitis rotundifolia; assembly: GCA_030254885.1. Lineage (NCBI taxonomy): Eukaryota > Viridiplantae > Streptophyta > Magnoliopsida > Vitales > Vitaceae > Vitis > Vitis rotundifolia. The sequence continues at coordinate 2,436,663 of CM058163.1, forward strand.
TTTTTTAAATGAAGTAAACTTGATTTACAGTTCTTGTGCTCCTTTCAGAAATGCATCCTATCAATGCTTTGGCTAATACTTTCATAACTATACCGGTCATTGGACCCAAAAAGTTACCGGTTCACTAGTCAGACTAGTAGTTGAATCACCCTCAAACTAGTGATTATGTAAAATAAAAATAATTATAAGAAATTAAAATATATATATATAATTAAAATTTTTATAATGTTTGATTTTCATATTTGATATATTAAATTAAATTGTAAAGATAAATATAAATGTATTAATATTTTAAATTTTATTGAATAGAAAATGTGTTATATTTAAGAATGAAGATATGTTTAAGATGAAAGAAAATTATAATATTTAATTTTATCTCCATGTCTTTGTCTTTTATTATTTTAAAATTATGATATTAATTAATTTATATTATTTTCTTAATTATCATTATATAATTATTATAAAAATAAACATGAATGTAAATATTTACATTTGTTCAAAGGTTTTATAGGATAAAAATTTGAAAATTAACATTTTATTGTTATCACATTAATCATAAACACTATGTAACTCAGTGGTCTAGTCCCCTCACGGCCACTGGAGGTTTACCCGGTCGTTAACTTCAGGGCCCCGTGGGATTAGTCGAGGTGCGTGTAAGCTAGCTCGGACATCCACAGTTATCAAATAAATAAATAAATAAAAATGTAACTCAATGGTCCAGGCCTTAGTTTTGCAACTAGAGGTCCTCCCTCTTGCAAAGATTATTTTCCTTACCTGTAACTATCCTACATCAGAAGTGCACTAATCCAATGTGCCCTTTAAATACCTTGCAACAACCCTTCTAGTCCAACCTACTAGTGGGCTGGACTTGGTGGAGATTTGGGCTAAAAGCCATGAGGGATTCATCCTGAAGTGGAAGCCCAAAAATATTTTGGGCTTAGTTGATTTGTAGGGAACTGGACGGTTCATCTGATTTGACAATCCAACCATCGATTTGCACGGTTTGGTGCCAGTTCAACAATAGAACGGCTCATCGAGGCCAACCAGACTATAAAGTTTTCCCGTCAACAGTCCGAACGGTTGGACTGGCCGGTCTAGTCTGGTTTTAAAAACATTGGTTTTGGCTTCATATGTCACCTTTACCCGTATTGTCCTTGTTTCCATCACACCAAGACTCCATCTTGTTACATTCTATTTACACCATGGTGTTGGCAAAATACTCCATCTTAGTTGTACTAAGATGTATTTGCTTATTATGAAAAATAAACATTTTTTGAAAGGTTTTAAAAGTAAATCTTCATGAACAAAAATCTCTATAAGAAATAAACTCAGCAGCTACTGTGGCATGTATATTTCAGTAATGGCATGGCTGAACTTCTATAATTTGATTGTCATCAGCATTGTATGGAAGAAACTATAAAGTATCGAATGAGTATATCTTCCAGAAATTCAAGTTTATCTCCCCAAAGGTCTGTTGAAGTGAGATGACTTTTCAGCTCTGGTGTTTATTTCCTGTGTTATTTCCTTCTACTAAGTCCGCTGACTTGTCCTTCTCTGTAGCTGTAGTGGATCTGTACTTCCCCAGTCTTCTTGACAAACCTCTCCCACCCTTACATTCTTAATTATGTTCTTCCTGCAGATTTAAGGCTTCCCAACTTGATTTGTTCACGATTTGGAGGATAGGGAGACGACTCATATTTTTCCCCGAATGTGATTTGGGAAGCTGATTTTTATTTCATTAAAATGTTTACAAATATCATGATTATTCTCATCTTTAATAAAAGTATTTTTAAAATTCAATTCCTGGCCATAAAATCCAATTGCATTGCTGTAGTACTTCTGCTTCTGCTATCAAATGTAGAAGTTAAACATTATCTCAAATAAGGCTTCAGACAGTGGTTTCGTTCCTTGTGTGTTAACAGTCCCTAATGTCTCCTTTTTTTCCTGACTCATTCAGTTGAGGACACATTCCATGTGATGCTAAACTAGCTCTGACTGGTTAGTGCTACCTGTAACCTACTTGCAAGCTTCGGACAATGAGACTAGCACATAAGGACAAATCTACCATCTGTCCTTGCTGTTTCTGTAGGCTTTCAAGGTAACACAAAAGCCAACAAGAGATGGCTGAAGTTGCAGGATTCTAAGTTTTGGTCTTTCTCAGTCCTGTTTAAAACCAAAACAAAATACAGAAATCTTGCTTTAGGTGCTGGAAATTTTGTTTCAAAGACGATATAAGTTTCAAAATTGCTTGAAATAAATATATAGTTGAAGTTTTTGAATCTTTGTTGGAATCTATTTCCTTGGCTGAAGAGATGATGTTCATTGCATTTCTTTTGCAGACAGAAGCTGCAGCTAAAAGGGCTCTGGCTCTCGATGGTGCTGACATGTGAGTGATAACTGGACAACTGGGTCTTCAATAACCCGTCTCCATTATTGTTTCCCATTTCCCACGACATACTTATGAAACTTGTGATATGTTACAGGGGAGGACTGTTCCTGAAAATCCAGCCATACAAGACAACTAGAGCCAACAAATCATCAGATTTTGCCCCAGAAATGGTGGATGGCTACAATAGAATATATGTTGGGAATTTGCCATGGGATATCACTGAGGCTGAACTAAGGAAATTTTTCTCACGTTGCAATGTATCATCTATTAGATTCGGTATGGACAAGGAAACACAGGAATTCCGAGGCTATGCCCATGTGGATTTCTCTGATAATCTATCTCTAACAATGGCCTTAAAGTTGGATCAAGAAATCGTGTGTGGGAGACCCATGAAGATAAGATGTGCCGTCCCTAAGAAAGGAACTAAGGATTACTCCACACCTGCCCCCCCAAGTGAAAAAGCTGTAAATGATGGTGGGTTAACCACTGGCAGTGGGAAGATGAAGAGAAGGACGTGCTACGAGTGTGGTGAACGGGGCCATATTTCATCAGCTTGTCCAAAGAAGCAAGCTCCTGATTTGAAGAATTCTAGTTCAAGTTAATAGTGAATAACCACCTCTAATCATTTTCCCATTTGTCTAAGTTATTCAGATGTAGTTGTTTTAAAGATTGGTTTACGAACCATACCTTGTTTCTTCGACTACATTCTCAATTTTATTAATCAAACAAATCCCCTGATTTCATGATTTTCCTATCAACCAGTCGTACCTTTTTCTCGCATCTTCCATTTTGCATTATTTTTCTGCCTCTTCATTGCCCTTGTAGCACCTTATTCAATTAACGATGGATATATGCCTTATCAATGAGGTAAACAACAGCACCACCTACAAGGCTACAAAAATCAACCTGTTTATTTTTCCTATAGTCTGCACCAAGTTGACAGATCCACAGAATCGTATACCTACCCTTGTGATCTTCCATTACTTTGTAATTGTCCACTCCCTCTCCCATGTATAAACATCATCCATCCTTTATAAATTCAATGGGTGATCACAGTTTGAAAACACGTTCATATAATAATGATCTTATGTAGACCTTATGTTTTCGTTGTATTATGGGATCGGATAGTCAAAGCTTGGCACCATAGTTGATCATCCCCGATACCTCTCATATCGATCTGTTTCTTTCTATATAAATATTGTCAATTCCAAGTTTAATAATCCTTCATAATTTTAAAATACATTTTATATAACCAAGATTAACCACTATTTACTTCTAATAGTTCCCAGAAACACAATGTTACATTTGGATGCTCCAACTCAAGGCCATGGTAAGCCAAGTGCCTCTAATTCATAAGCTCGCCTAAGCTGAGGCTTTAGTGGGTTAGGTTGTTTCAGGTGTGGTGGGCACACGGGTCTGGTTTTGACTTTGGAAAATGGGAGTGGGATTTTGTCCTCATACTGACTTTGGTCCGTGAGCATATGGTCTCCCTGATCACATCCACCGTTTTTAAGGAAAATGTTAGCATCTGCCCTTACATCTTCTATTCTATGTTCTTGAATAAGGCCAAAAAAACAAACAGTATATATACTTGGTTCACATCCTACAACCCCACTTGTGTGTATAGAAATAGCTAGAGGCATTATCACATGTCTAGTACAAAATATTCATCTCTACTCAAACTCGAGGTGCCCTTGTCATCGGAGTTTTAACATTAAAGTCTAAGTTTCCATCATCATAACTTTTAAGGTTTCATATTAGATGTGTACTAGTTACCTTGTATGGATGTCCTTTAACCTTTTATTTCTCAAATAAATACTTTGATTTTATAAAAAATTATATGGTCCAAAATCTAAAATATTTCCTATTGGCTTATAATATAAAGAAAACATATTTTAAAAAAATATATAAAAATAAATAAAAATAAAAAAGAGAGAAGATGAAGAAAGAAGGAAGCTTGTAACGGGTGGTATTTGCTGATGGCTTGAGATTTGAGAGGAGGGATACGAATCCATTTATAAAGTAAAAATGTGTTGGTTAGCGGTTGTAGACGCGCCAACCTACCAACTCCCAAGTATATAAAGAGGAAAACTCATACTCTCTGCCCAAGACAAGCTCGCTAACTCTTAAGTCATTCCTTGCCTTGAATCTTGTTCCTGTTTGGTTGCCGAGAAAAGCTGGTAAAAGAAAAGAATCTAGTATTCTCCTGAGAAGAACTCCGCATTCATTTTTTATTTTTTTTCTTTTTCTATTTGCTCCTTTTTATCAGGTACCAAACAGTGCGACAGAGAGCTGAAGCTGAATAGTGTTTTGTTCATATCTATGTTAGTGTTGGTCTATGCCTTTAATGGCGGTGAATTCAAAAAAGTGGGAAATTAGTCCTGAAAGAAGCAAGGTCTGGAAGGAGCCGAAGCCGATGGAGAGAAAAGCTGCCGTCGTTTACTATCTTTGTCGGAACGGCCAGCTGGAGCACCCTCATTTCATGGAGATTCCGATCTCATCTCCACAGGGACTGTTTCTCAGAGGTAAAATAGTGTAGAGAATGGTTTGTTAAATTATCGCCGATTTTGATTATGAATTTTCTGTCTGTTTCTCAGATGTTGTAGAGAGATTGAATTGTCTCAGGGGCCAAGGCATGGCGAGCATGTACTCGTGGTCTTCGAAACGGTGAATTAATTAATCAAAAACTGGTGGTTTAATTTAAGCTCTGTTTGGAAACTGAGAAACTGAAGGAGAAAGTATAGATTTTGAAAATGTGGAGCTCGGAATTTTGTTTTCTCAGTTTCCTCAGCATCCAAACAGAGGATGGTAAAAATATTTGCTAACGTGATCTTTGTGCGATCTGTTTTGATTTTATCATCGTTCAGGAGCTATAGGAATGGATTTGTCTGGCACGATTTGACCGAAAACGACTTTATATACCCGACTCAGGGCCATGAATACGTACTCAAAGGAACGGAACTTCTTCAAACTTCCTTGAGCTTCAGATACTACGAAAAAATATCATCGGAAAAGAAACCGGAAACAAACAACTCCGGCGACGATTCCAATTTTCCGTTCATCATTAGGAGGCGAAACCAGTCATGGGGCTCGTTCAATCCTCGCGAATACAAAGTCTACAAGGACGATCCGGCGGCAGAACATGCCGGGAAAGCGATGGACGCGGCGACGCAAACCGCAGATAAACGAAGACGAAGAAGAACAGCCATAGGAGAAGGGGAAGAAGCAGAGTATGGACATTCCACGTCCACGACGGAACTCAGCAGGGACGAGATTTCGCCACCACTTTCGAATACGAGTTCGGAGGAAGCTCCGGTGGGCCAATCAAGAGGCGCTGCGCCGTCAGCGGATATTCGGAATCAGGCGGCTGAGAATGATCGTCCGAGCGGGAGGATGAAGGCTAGTGCGGTTCTGAAGCACCTGATCAGGTGCGGATCGGTGTCTGTCAAAGATCAAGCATCAACGGCGAGGAAGGGCGGAGGGTGTGGGATGAATTTGGAGCTGCAGCGCGATGCAGGGGATTCGGTGGGCTCCAATGGAAAGGGCGAGCTGAGGGCGCTCTTGGGTATCACGCGCCTCCGCTAGTACGTCCTCATGTGTTTCTTTCTGAAGTTTGTCCAATCTACTTAACGCGTGTTATATAATTTCGCAAAATTAAAATAAAAAATAAAAAAATAAAAAATAAAAGAAAAGAAAAGAAAAGAAAAATATTACTTAATGTTGAATATCTTTCATTAATCATAGTGTTTGTACTTGTGATAAATATTACGTATTTATTGATACGTAAGAATGAAGCATATTCATACTTGATAAATATATTCATGCTCTCTTCTTATTTAAATTACAATTCTGATAAATATTGTCATTCTCTATTCTTATTTAAATTTAGTTTATACAAAATATATGATAAATCAAAACATGGCTTATGATTATGATTATGATTATTCGAAAATAACAACGATATTGATTTCTAAAATATATTGATTATGAATTTATGGGAATATTTTTATAAATGATTTTAATAAAAATAATAATAAGAAAAAAAAAACTCTTTTACCCTATAATTCATTTTTATTCATTTTTTATTATATATTACTTTAAAATGAAAAATAAAAAGAAATAAAATGGTGAATAAAACATTTTTAATTGGTCGGCCATGAAAATTTTGAGATTGACAAAATCAAATTGTTCTAAAATGTATTTTCTCAACACAAACTTTCCTTCTTGTTATTTTGAGGAAGATATCAAGCACAATATCTTTAAATTTTTAGAAATCCTTTCTTTTTTATTTTTAAAATATTTTTTTCCCTTTCCCTACCATTTTTGTAGAACTCAACGTGCACTAAATATTTTTTATGGAAAGAAACAAGGTATTATGAAGCAAATTAAATAATTCACCATTTTTTTATTAGTATTTATTATTCATGAAATATTTTTAAGGTTTAAGTTGAATTATTTTTATTTTTATTTTTTAATTATAATTTATTAATTATTTATAATTAAATTACATTAATTAAGAAAAAAAAAAAGATATCTCATATCAAATAGGAAAGAAAATTATTAAAATTATAAATGTATTGATTTCTTTTAACTTTGTAGACGTGTTTTAAAGTTGTGAAAGTCTCTTTAAATCTAGAGTGTATAATATCTATACAATTAAATGCAGATCATTATAAAATTGAATCAAAATCGATCTTGATCCTGTAAAGAGGTTTGTTTGGGTCCATGAAGAGTGTTTGTTTATTTCTCTATTTTGATCTGTAATCTATGTGACACGATGAGGACATTATATTTATATTAGAAGTATTTTGTGATATCGGAATAAAGCTATTAGGACTATATATGTATGAGTTTTTTAAAATTAAAATTCGTTGAGTTTTTAAATATGGCATTTATCATATAAGATAAAATTAGAATTATAAATAAAAAAAATTATTTTATTAATTTTATTTTTATAATTAATATTTTGAAGTTAAGACCGGATATGGGATAATATTAATTCTTTTCTTGATAAAATGTAATTATTATCATTTTTCTAAATATTTATACCCATTTTTTAATTATAAATAAAAATGCTAGAGATAATTTTGAAGATTAATTTTGAGGAGAACGTTAGCAATGAAGCTTTGAAAAGAGGCAGAAATTCCACATAAGCACTATATTTCTTAATTGATTATTAAAATGGAATAAAATAATAAAATTTCACAGTAAAGTAAAATTTTCAAGTATATATATATATATCCTTGTCTTTTTCTCTTTCCTATTTTTTTTTTTTTTCTTATTTTAATAAATTTTTATTAATCAAATTCTTTTAAAGAAAATCCTTCTTAAGACTTAATAGTTATTAGTTTACAAATTTGCAACATTTCTAGAATTTTTTTTTCTTACAGAACAAGTTAATTTTACCTTCTAGGTATTAATATGAAATTTGTTTATTTATGAGACTATAAATTATTTACAATTTTTACATTAGAATAATTTATTTTATTAATATATATAAAAATATTTTAATAAATCATTTTAAAATATAGCATAAATTGATGTTTGTAACCAATTGGAAGTAAAGAAGTTTTTCAAATAAATAGTTTAATTTTAAAATTTTATTAATTACAAAGTATTTTTAAATGGAGAATGATAAAATTATGATAAAATGTTAGCCTATATTTGATTTCAACAAAATTTGAGGAAAAATGGAATAAAAAAAAATGGAAGTTAGAAAAAAAGAGTAAAAAAAATAAAAAATAATTTTAAAATCGATAAATTAATTTTATACTATTCTTTAAACTTATTTTACTTAACTTTTTTTATTAATTTAAAAAAAATTTCAACGTAATGAAATCAAATATAAGACCAAAGAATTTGTATGGTTACTTCAAAAAAAAAAAAAAGAAAAAAAAATGTCAGCAATATCATAAAATCAAATTATCTGAAAACATTTTCAATTTCCAAGTGTTTCCCAATCATCTTTCATTTTCACATTCAAAAATTCTAGAAAAGAAAACAAAATTTCTTTCCTTTTCAGATAAAAATGAGAACAAGGGAAAATGGAGGAAAGAAAAGTAAAAAAAGGAGGCGAGTCACGACTTGTTCCACTCAGCTTGCTCCGTCGTGTATATAAACAACAAACCCATTGTCACTACTCCTGAAGGTGGAAAATTCATTCCAAAGCCTTTAATAAAATCTTCTCTCTCCATCTCTCATTCTTTCTAAACCTCATTGCATGCTCTGAAGAGCCAAATAGAAGTACAAAAACCCGCCCTCCTCTTCTGCAACAACCGCCACCTTCAACCCTTCCATCCATTTGCTCAATTCTTGTTGAAGTTGACGTTTTTGGCTCTTCCCAAGCTTTGATTCATCTGGGTCTTTGAGTTCGAATGGGACCCAGTAGAGGGCTCAAGAGGAAGAGGAAGAGGAAGGCAGAGGCAAAGGTTGAAGAAAATGGCTTGGCTACTTCGCCACTGTCCCAACCTCTGCCCTTGGATTGGTGGGACGACTTCTCCAAGAGAATCACTGGTATGTGCATATGTATATGCTTCATAATCTCATAGTACGCAGTTGTTTCTTCGCTTTTGTTGATCTGGGTCATTGAGTTTTTCTTGATTCTGTGCATTGATATTGCCCATTGTGGGCGTGCTTGGTTTGGTTTTGTACTTTTGTTGAGGGCATTCGTTAGGTTTTCTCCCTGTTCAGTGGAATTTTGGGACGTGGGTTGACGTCCGTTTTCAATAATTTGATTGACTTGTTCGTGCTTGTTTATTCAAATGTTGTGAATTGTGCCTAAACAGTGCACTCAGGTGTAGTTTGCCTGATGAGAAAATCTAGGAAAAGAAAGGAAACCAAATTTTTAATCTTAAAAAGTTTAATTCTTTAGGACCTGAGGTAAGAAAACTTCATTCTACTAAGCCTAGTACATCTATTTGGATTGGTTCTGGCCGGTTTTTTAATTTTTGGGAATGAATGCTTCTATATCGTCTAAGATTCAAGATTTTATTTTCCTTCATTTTCTTTTCTGTCAGTTTTTGAGCAACCAAACGGAGGCTAATTTTCTTTTCCATTCTATAAATTCAGAAAGGCATAAAACCCTAGTCTTCTTGCTTCTCTCATCTATTATTCTTTGCAGACCCTTCCATCAAACAAGGCCGGGGTCTTTGGATCAAGAAAGAATTCAGGTTTTTGTTTTTTGAAATTGTTGATTAACATGTGATATGATATGCATAAAAGGAAAATTTGCAATGCAAGATTACTACAAGGATTGAAGACGGGGAATGTTTTAAATTTCCAATTGGCCATTGATGATGTTTTCCTGTATTTGGCCACATGGTCTGCAGTAGCTTCTGTTTATAGTATATCTCCATTTACTTGCCTTTATGAAGTGATCTTCGACCTTGAATTTGAAAGTTCCATGGCAAAAGGCAATTTTTGCAATGCTGCTGCAGCTTGTTGTTTGATCAAATTTGGGAAAAGTTTTGAGGATATTGTTCTTTGGATGCTTTGAAGTTGTGGAATTGGGACAAACAGTGGGTACTCTTAGCCGAAGAATGCCATGGGCTCAATCTTCATCTCAGGGCTAGAGGTGTAAGTTTCTCCTAAGGTTGTAGGTGGGCATAGAAAGTCATGAAAATGCCTCATTTCGCAGAAAACTTGGTGGTCCCGAACTTCTTAATTAATTTTGGTAAGACTAAAGATCAAATTTTCAGGTTATGAAAGATATGGGAAACCCTTTAGGGGAGATTTTGTAAGTTTAGGGCAATATAATCAAGCTGATTCATAAAAACTATGAAATTAGAAAGTTTCATATTTTTTGGTGACATTTTGTATATGTATAATTGAGGTGGTTTTAAAGTTCTTCACTGGTGTATGCTGCCTGATAATGGACTCTATGGTTTTAAATGATATCTTGGTGAGGTGAGGTTTGTATTTTTTTTTTCATTTTACAATATAAGGCATTTTGAGTTGGTGCAAGCTTGCAAGGAAATTTGGTTGCAAACTCATATAGGGCCTAGGCACAAGTAATTGTGGGGAAAAAAATCAGCAAGTAAATGTATCAGCAGGGTTGATTTATCTTGAATCATTTCTTGGTAGGTCAATGCCTACAGAGTCATTTCATGATTGGTTATCTATCTGCTTTTATCCCCTTGTTATAATCTTTTTGGATTTCAACAAGACACACAAATTAGTTGCCAGTGATACTGGTGAAAATTGGCAGTGTCAGTGTGCTAGGGTGTCATAGATGAGCAACAATGTTATTGAAGAAGTGATGACAGTGGAGGCACGGTAGCTGTGTTATAGCATCTAAGTTGTGCTTGTAACAGTAATGCCTAGGGTTGCAAATGGTAGGTCTCTCAATCTTGGCTAATAAAATTAAAAGCTTCACAATGGAGTTGCATTTGGCTTGTTTTTCACTAATGGTCTAGGAATCGACCTCTATTTGAGCCAACCTGGAGTCTCGTGCAGGTGATTTGGTATTACAGTCTTGAAGTGCTAATGAGCTGAGTCGAGCAGCTTGCTGCTTGGGCTCAACTCAGAAAATTAGCAATCTCCAACATAGAGTTGAGTTTGACTTATTTATCTTCAGAACATTCTCTAACAAACCTCCAATTAAGCTGAGCCTGAGCTAACTAGAATAGTTAGGTTTGGCTTAGAGCCTTAGAATGCCAGCAATAGTGAAGGTGGCTGCTGTGGTGATGATGATGCTACTGATAAGAGGATCAGTCAAGTCTTTTAGCTTTAGAAAGCAATAATTTTTTGCTTTGAATAAAACTTTTTTTTTTTCATCTTTTTTGCTTCTGAAAAGTACTGTTAACCACCATTACTAAACTTGGGTTCTACTCTGTTATTTTCTGATCATCAGTGGTTCAGCATTATAGAAAAAGTTCCGTTGATTGCTAGGTTCAAAAATTATTTTTTTAGGTCAAAGGCTTGTGTTGAGGAAATGAACTTTGGCAGTAGAAAGCCATGAACAGCATATAAGTCATTAAAAAATAAAATAAAATCCTTCAAGCTAAAAATGGTGGAGTCAAGGAAACACAACTAGAGGAAGAATAAGCAAGTTCCCTTTTGCATTTCTTGTCATTTGTCCTTGTATAAAATAGCATGGTCGATTGTTGGAATTTTTTATGTCAAGCTTGTGCTCCATAATTCCACTTTACTTTGAGATCCTATAGTTTATTAATCACAAATGGAATTAGAGAACATGCACATATATATGTCTTAAAAATTCCAGAGAAGAAAGGTTTTGGAATTCAGTTTAGACAACAAAAGGTGAAACCTGGGAAAAGGGTACTATTGGTGCTTAAAGATATATATTGCTTTGCTTTTGGTGTCATATGTTATGTTGACTATGTGTATTTGATTTAAACCATCATCTTTGCCTAATGTCGTGTCTTGAATTAAAAATAAAAAATCAGAACTGCTTTTATTATTTTGGATTACTGTGGAGCTGGTCATCAATAAAGTATCGATCTTTTTGGTCCCATAAAGATATGATAATAGCAGGTGTTTCTATAACCATGTCTTGTAAGGATATGATGGTAGCAGGTGTTATAACCATGTTCTTAGATTTAATTTCCCTTAATCCCAAACAAAACCTTACAATCACATAGACGATTTGGATTCAAATTTTAGTGAGTTTGTTCACATGAGTAAAATTCAAAACGACTCTGCACTCATTTTCTTGTTCTTTAGTACTGTATGAATGGTAAAGGAATGAAGCAGAAAAAAAGATGCGATGACCTACTTTAACTTCCTGCTGTAAAATGCAATTCAAAGTATGAATGCAATTCTCTCTCACTCTCCCTCTCCTCCCTCTCTCTTGGTGTCTAGTTATGAATGTTTCTTAGTCCTGCTTTATTGGCGTCTTGGTCTGTAATGTGAATATAATTTGTACTGCAAACGCTCTCATTTCTGAAGGCATGCTTTTTTTTGCTATGTTGATAACATTTATTTTTTATGGTTAAGAAATTCCATCCTGAGATAGTAGAGATGAGGATCACAACCAATACCAGAATAACCGATATTTCATTTCACACTAGGCAAATTGACATGAATGGTTCCTCCAATTCATGTTCATGAATGACTGTTCTAGTTTTGCAACTTTTCAGGACCTTTGTCTCAATCAAGGTTGTCTCTTACATTTGAATCTGTTTTCAAGATTTCAAGAAAGACATTCAACTACATCTGTTCACTTGTGAAGGAAGATATGATGGCCAAACCTGCAAATTTTAGTGCTTCTAATGGTAAACCTTTGTCTTTAAATGACCGAGTAGCCATTGCCCTCAGAAGGCTAAGCTCTGGTGAATCATTGTCCATTGTTGGTGATTCATTTGGAGTAAACCAATCAACCGTCGCCCAAATAACCTGGAAGTTTGTGGAATCCATGGAGGTAAGAGGCCTCCACCATCTACAATGGCCTTCGACAGAAGCAGATATGGAAGAGACAAAATCCAGTTTTGAGAAGATCCGGGGCCTGCCTAACTGTTGTGGTGCAATAGACACCACACACATCATTATGTGTCTATCTACAATGGGCACATCAAACAATGTCTGGATTGATCACCAGAAGAAGCACAGCATGATCTTGCAGGCAATTGTTGACCCAGAAATGAGATTTCGTGACGTGATCACTGGATGGCCAGGAAGCTTGAGTGAGTCCTGTGTTCTTCAGAATTCAGGCTTCTTTAAACTTTCAGAAGAAGGGAAGAGATTAAATGGGAAGATGATAGAACTTTCAGAAGGAACATATTTGAGGGAATACATAGTGGGGGATGCAGGGTTTCCTCTTTTGCCATGGCTTCTCACCCCATACAAAGGAAAAGGGCTATCAGACTTCCAGTCTGAGTTCAACAAACGGCATTTTGCAACACGAATGGTGGCACGTAGGGCACTGGCAAGGTTGAAGGAGATGTGGAGGATTATACAAGGAGTGATGTGGCGACCCGATACCAATAAGTTGCCAAGGATTATTCTTGTTTGTTGCTTGCTGCATAACATAGTGATTGATTTAGAGGATGGCGTGCAAGATGAGATGCCTTTTTCTTACAAGCATGATCCAGGTTATCCGCAACGAAGTTGTGAATCTGTCGACAAGACTGCCTTCATTCAGAGAGAGAAGCTCTCTCTCTATTTGTCTGGAAGGCTGCCTCCTTAGAAACACCTTTCTTCTCTCTTTTCTTTCTTCCATTGAACTAATTTTTTTCTGTTTATTTGGGTCTTTTGTTTTCACTGAAGCAAACGTATATCCGATGAGACGTCTTGTTGGTTGACATAAAGAAAACTCAGAATGGATCCCACATTTTTTGTCTTACAGCTTCATGTGGAAGCAGGTGCGAAGGTTTCATTCTTTCTAGTTCTATTTCAGGCTGTACAGATCTTTCATGGCTTAATAAAGAGGCCATTGTCAATCTGGGAGGTGAAGGTGAAGGTGAAGGTGAAGGTGAGAAGTCTCTTAAAAGTTAAAGCCCAAATTGATTTGTGTTAAGCCGTTGGAAGCTTTCTTGTAAACATTGTTAATTCAAGAACATAGAGGTAGAATAATCAATATGAAGGTACATAAGGTTTTAACGTGGTTTGATCAAACATATTTTTATCCACACATTAGACTAGAGAGAGAATCAAACATGATTATATTCACAAATGACAAAGAATCATTCCGTTTTAGCACAAGGAATATTATAAAGGGCATAATTAGATACAAATAGCATAAAGAATATTATAGTTGATATAATCAGATATAATTATTGAGTTCTTGAAACATCTTATATTTTCTTACTCTCTGTATCCATATCCTTCTTACTCTCTGTATTCATATCCTTAATCATAAAGCTCTCACTTCATCGATGTCTCTCATTCTTTCTCATATCTTTATCCATATCATATAATTTTTACCATCACATATCAACTTAGGTAATACTCTATACAATTTTCTTTACAAAAAGGAATTTATATTAATTAGGAATTTAAGACACTTTCCAACAATTTTGCAATGCACTTACAAGTCTAATCTTGTATTACTCGGATGAGAAGATCGGTTAAACACAAATGCCAAAGAAAATGGCTTTCTTTCTCAAACTTGTTTTAGTAGAAGCAAAAATGCTCTTGACTATGGCTTGATGTAAAACATGACCAGCATTACTAACCAACCAACTTAGATTATAGTGTTTTTGGAGTGTCTTTATTTGAAATGTATTTTTAAAAGGAGAATAACCAACAAAGTGTTTTTTAAAAAAACATTACAAATGATTTTTTTAAAGTACTTTTTAAATTTTATCAATTACCATTTTTTTTTTTAAAAAAAAAAGGTTTTTATGCTAATTTTTTTGTTTAAATGCACCATCAATCGAACTCTTAAAATGAGTTTCTACTTGTCACCTTTACAATTCTTAATACACGTTTGTAAAGGAGTTTAGAAGATTTTGGTTTCAATTATTGAAAAGTATTTGAGAAAGGAAAGAAAAATATAAATAAATAAATAAATATATATATATCATATTTGATTAATCATTAAAATTTTAAAAGAAGATAAAATATGATTAAAATTAATTAAATTTTTAGTTATGTTTAAATTATTTAATTTTTATATAGCAAAAAAAAAGTAAATGAAATGAATTCGATAAAAATAATTTATTAATTTTAAATTTTTTTTATCTTTTCTTTTCCTCGTATTTTTCCTTAAATCTTTAAAAACTAAACATAGGATTATTTTTAATTTTTTAAAAAAATAAATAAATTTGAAAACTTAGATAAATGAAAGTTGTATTTTTAAGTGTAAATGAAAAGACTATCATGGTGGGTTCAATATGGGACAAAGCAAGGGAGATAGGCCGGGCTGGACCAGGCTGGCCGAGGTTTCCTCTTGGTCCAAACCCATATTTCAGATTGGGCCAGCCCAAGTTTCGGCCCGAGATAATAATGTAGACTGTCTAACCTTGCCCTACTCCAGTTTCTGCAAGCCCAATTCAAGCTTCGAAGAGGTTCAGTACAGTGATCGGAACGATTCTGAGGCCTCTGGGGTTAGGGTTTTGGAAGATGGAAGTGAAGAAGATCATCAAAGACAAGAAGTTCTGGTTCGCTTCTTTCCTCGTTTCTTGGGCTGCTGCTCTTCAGGTAACTCCATTTACCCCCTGTTTGGCTTAGTTGAGTTAAGACTCACCCACACAGAATGTAAAATCCAAAAAAAAAAAAAAAATTCTCAGAAACCAAACAGAAGAGCGTATATGATGATCAATGAATTTCCATCTGTTAATGTGGAATCGTGTGGTTGCAGGGTCACATGATGTGGTTACAGAGGCAAGACGCCTTCAAGCAAAAGTTTGGAGACTTAGGCCAAGACCATGATCCAGAAAACTGAGTGAGTCTTGTTTCTTGGTTTTTGTAAGATGAACAATCGTTTCATTACAATGATTTTATTTGTTCAATAATTAATTGCTTGTATTCCTACTTGACAATTGAAGCCTGTGAAGAATACTAGTGAAACTGAAACTGACTGAAATATGCACATATTAAGATATACATTTCTTGATTCTCCAATTTTGCTTCATTGGCGTGCTTTGGTTTATACTAGACCACTGTGATCTCTTAGTCTTTCAGTTTAATTTTTCAAATGAAAATGAATCAAGATATTGAAGTGAAACAAATTGAGAGAAATAACCTACAACCTAAGATATCTCTGTAAACACTCCCGCTCAATGCCTTCCTTCTTTTCCATGTTTCTTGACTTCTTGATAACTTGGATACACACTTGCCATCAGATTTCATTAGGACATTGTAGAATCATCTGAACATTTAGTCATATCTCAGTGTTTTCACCGTCCACCTCTGCCCAAACAGATAAGCACTAACCCATCTGAACTTCAATTTTATTTTAAAATATTATGTGGTTTTTTAGCATGTACAAGCAATTGTGTGTGCTGCACCTTTCATTTGTGTTGCGCCTCTAGTGTTATCAATATAGCATTGACCAGTTTGGATATACGTGTGAATATGGAATGCATATGAAGATATATAGACATAGGCACATGTAAAAGTAAACAGATGGAAATAAATGCATAGACAATAGAGTGTATATAGAACAAAAGTCATATGGAGTTACTTATCAATGGATAAATGTCAAGATCAATGTCAACCATGTTGTCAAGGGTTTGAAAATTGGGATGGGACACTAGGTTCAGCTTGGAAATCAAGTCATTTGGGAGTTGCAAACATCTTATCTCATAGTGCTTGTGATCATGTCTCTGTTGATGAGCAAATAAAAAATTTATTAACAAAGTGCCTAACAGAAAATGGGCACAAGCAATACCCATGGAGTATACAAGGCACACCAACAAAGGAAACAAGAAAAAGCCGGACTAAACTGCAGCTAGGCTGTCTACAAGCTCTGACATAGTTGCTTTAGCCTCCTCCTAGTTGCTAGTTCATAAAAAACAATGCTTGAAGGAAGAAAATTTTTGCCACTAACTATGATTGCCCTCTGCCCCCTCCAAAATCCTTCCACTTCATTCTTTCCATATTGTCCACATAAACAAGGGGGAACCAATGTCCAAGCTTCCTTTTGACCCTTGTTCATGAAACCACCATGCTATCTAAGCATCAAATCCTTGATCATGCAGGGAAGAAATTGAGATGCTGAAACAGAGAAACAATTAGGCCCCACAAGCTAGGAACCCATCCACAATGAATCAAAATGTGGATTGGTGGATTTGGCTCACTTTTGCATAGGTTAATGATGATCCAACCATGTTTCATTAGATGATCCACTATTAGGATCTTCTCCTACATTGCATCCCAAACATAGAAATCCACCTCACAAGGAGCTTTAGAACTTCACACCTCTTTAGCATGGAAAGATGTCACAAAGTCAGCCACTAAAGCCCTAAATCAATCTCAAACCATCTTCTCATGTGTGTGAAAATAGGAAGACATCAACAGAGGTACTTCAGGATAATGGTAAACATTAGTAGCAAACCATGGAAAAAAATTTTGTAACAATTTTGTGTAGTGGAATGTTGATATTTGTGGTATTCTAGACTTTGACACATCAATAGATATTTAAAATAAAACTCATAATTTTATGTTACCAAGTTGTTCCTTAGAAGAAACTTTTTTAAAGGAACTGATGGAAGGAGACTAGAGTCTCAGATAATTTATTGGTTTGATATAGTCCCCAAGCTAATTTGTCCACTCTTTATGAAGCTTCACCAGTAAAATAAATACGATCTATGTATTCTGCTTCTGGCCACACAAAAAGAGAACCAACATTGTGATGTTTTCTGTGTGTGTGTGCATGTAAAAATAGAATAATTCTCATATCATAATGTTATACAAATATTTTTCCTTTATTTAATATTAACTGATTACTTGGACATCCTGGGTCTGAGTACTTCAGCCCCTTACCAAAAATGTATCTTGTACACAAGGTTTGTGCAAGAAAATTGTGAGTCATTTATAAGAAGGTGATATAATTGGATTCACTATGTTCACCAGGCAGGATGTGCTCAACTATGATATGAATTCTCAATTCTATCATGATGTGATTTTTGTTTGTGGTTGTAAACCGAGAAAATCCTAATATTTGGGTATGGTAACATGTTCTTTTATTTGGTTTAAATGATAACTTAAAATTTTATACACTAAATTATAAGGTCAGGTTGGAGGCAGCGTAATAAAGAGGGCATGTTAGCTTGAAGGTTTTAGGAGATACGTCCAAGCTATGTTTCAAAGTTAACCGGTGCTCTTTCACAGTTCACTAGACATCAGTTGGAGGATTTTTCATTTTCCTTTTTTTTTTTTGAAGGCATTCCAGACATCAACTAAGAGGTTGTTGTCCGAAGAAAAAAAAATCGCACTATGGCTCACTTCTCTAATTGGTATTAGGTCCACCTTTTAACCTAAACTTCCTCTCATTTCTTGTTAAAATTTTGAAAAAAAAATGAGGCTTTTGAATTTGGATTTGCCCATGCAGACCGTCAAGCCATTGTGGTGTAAATTTCAAAGGGTCATCACTTCGAATGACTAGGAAGGGTTTCTTTTGTCCAACTTGGAGCACATATCTCTTGACCACCTACTTCATTTCCTATTCTTCTAATTACTGATTGCAGCATATCCCATCATTCACTTTTGGTCCTTTTCAATGAAATATAAAAGGTGCATTGTTCTATTTCTGATTTGAGGGATAGCAAAAAATCAGTGTGTTAGGGCACCCAAACTTTATTTTGAAATTTCGGAGTCAAAATGAAAATTTGCCTTTTGGTGTCCCTTACTTTTTCCCTTTTTCTTTTCCTAGCAAGAATTGCCTCTTTTTCACCCTGTTAGATGGACCTTTTGTGCTTCTAGGGAAGGCAGTTGGCACTTGCTTTTCAGAAAATTACTTTCCAGAAACTTGTATGATACACTAGGTTTCTTTTTCCTTGCCTCAAGGCCGCTTCAAAAGTGGTGGGTGTTAAATATTTAGGTTATTAATAAGGATACTCTATTCTGCATTTTGAGCCAAGAGTGGGATAGTTATCAGTGAAGATTGTGTGGGGATATAATGCCTCTTAGAAGAATAGTGACACACAGAATTAATTTAGTGATTAACAAAAAGGTATTGAATATTCATCATAAAACTCAATAGGAAATCCTAAAAAAACAGTTGTACATTATGTAATGAGCTTTTCACTCTGAACAAAATGTTTTTCTTCCCAATATTTTTTTGGATCTTCCCCATGAGTTTTAAAAGCAGGAGTGATAAGCAATGTTTAGATTGCATTTGGCAGTGTTTCCATTGAAAGTGCTTTTAATAGAAGTGTATTTAAGTGAATTATTTTTTATAGAATCACATATCAAGTGCTTCTCGAAGAAGCACTATAAGTAAATTTTCAACTTTTTAAAGATGGTTTTTAAATTTTCTTTAATGTTTGATTTTTCTTTAAAAACGTTTTTTATGGAAGAAGTATTTTCTAGTATTTTTTAAAAGTACCGTCAAATGAATTCTTACTCCAAAAGTTATTTAGAACTTACAATAGTCAAGAATATGAGTTTGATGAGGCTTGACATTTTTCTGTCTTTCCTCATAAAAGGTGGCATCTGTCCATTGACTTTTAGTTAATGAGTTAAGTCATGCAGATAAAGGCTTGGTTTCAGCCTGCCCCAAAATTAGGTAATAATGTAACATACACCGCCTAATATACCGGCACAGATGTAGGCCTATTGACATGTAGCCTAACAAAGCTCATTACTGAGGAACTTGATTCCATTGACCAAACTTTTACATATGCATGGTAGATGGGTTCACCGATTCTCCATCATACACATGGCTGCCTCTTATCTCACTCTCAGTGTTTAACTGTTTTTTCTTCCCTCTTTTTTCTAAGGCTTTTAGAGGAATCCCTTTTGGTATTTTCAGTCTCATTTTTCAACTTAGTTGAGAATCACATCTCTTCCCATATCAAATCTAAGTCAATATATTCCTCAAGAAGCCTGTGCACCCAACTCCCACCAACATATTCAGACACAGCATGTTCACTCACATATACATGCTTTCACAGTATAATATTTAGAATAGGTTTGAGAGTAATTTTAAAAAACATTTCTAATATATTTAACACTTCAATGATAAAAAAAATTCAAGTGTTACAAATGTTAAAAACGTTTTCTAGAATTACAATCAAATGGATCCTTATAAGCTTGAAGCATGGTTAACATTTAGGTGTTGACCCAAATAGAAATTGTGGAACCTATGATACCCATATCCTTTGATTTCATCCAACATACTTATGTCCACTCGATATAACATGGATATGGATATGAAATCCTTGTGAGGCACCCCTATTTTATTTTGGATGATTTTTTCATTAATATCCTTTTATTCTTTCAATTTTTTTGATAATAATTATATTAGAGAAAAAGAATAATTAGCATATATTGACTTTTAATTAATTTTTAATTGATTAAGTTATATCCGAGTGCCTATACTTATTTTTTGGATCTTTTTTAACCGAGCCTCGTGTCCTAAAATTTGAGTTGTAAAGGATCAGACACCTAAACAAATACCGCAAATACCGCAATATTTACAGCTAACCAAGCAACTTAGATGGCAACGATTAAATTGAAAAGAGGCCTTCAAGAGGAACGAGAAACATGTTATATAGCCTTGGGTACTAGTTAAGGGACAAAAAAAACGAAACAAAAATGTTGACAAAACTTATAGACATTATTACGAGAGTTGTTGCCTGTTGTGATCACCCACATCACTAGGAGAAAATAGCTACTGGAGGTAGGAGAGAGATGTGCAGGCGGTAGTCCACCTTCCCTGTAATGATGATGTTCATGCTATTGACTATTAATGCTTTAGTTTGACTTCTCAGCAGGTATCTTACTCTACTCAAAGTCTCTTCACCCAAAAACACCAACACGCCCCGATTTACACGTTCACACCCCTTTTCCTTCCACTTTCCCAGCATGTCATGGTTGGAAACAAGGAAAACATTTCACATACAAATACAAAGCACACCACCTACCCCCAGCTTGGATCCCACACATGGTTTGTGAAAATTGTTGCATTCAAAGAATACACACCCAGTGGCCGGCGTTGCGGCTACCACTCGGGCTTTACCTTAACCCTCTCCCCCACAACAATATTTTTCCTCTTACCAATTCTACGTATTCTTCCAACTTCTGCGTTATACATTTTAGGCACCACAAGACTGACTCATTCTACATCATAGAATAGAATAAACCCAGGCGGCACACGGATTTTTTTGTTTGAAAATTCTCGATGAGTTCAGAATAATCCGAATTCATTTCCATTGATCTCGTGTTGTGACTGTTGTCCCTCTCCTTTTTTATATATGAAACTTGCAGTGTTTTATATTGAATATGTGAGTATAGAGGGTAGGATTGTTGTACTAGTATGCGTCATTCTTGTGTTCCTCCGCGTATGTGTGAAATCTAAAAAGGGTATTGAATTAGCAAGTCAACATTGTGCTTTCTGCTTGACCAGAAAGCAAAACTTAGTTCAAACTGCCCCCACCCCCACCCCCCCACCCTCCAACACACACACAAAAATTAAAAAATTAAAAAAAAAAAAAAAAAAAAGGTGGGGAAGGAGGAAGGGAGGGTATGATATTTGTGAAGACCAAGTATTTGGAACTTTATGATTTGGTCCATGTGGGATCCAGTCCATGATTGTAACGCAGTGTAAACAGTGCACTTGAGTCCAAAACAGGGCATGATAAGATAATAACTGATGTTGATATTTACTAAACTCCAGCCCTTTCACTTTGTCTCCACATCTGTATAGCGAATTCAGTACCCTTACACAGCCATCAATTATTCCCTCCCTGAAATAATAATATCTCACCTGGAACATTTGTCTTTCGTTTCATTTCGGATAACCTAGTATGATTAAAGTTTAAAGTTATAATCTTAAAAGAATATTTTCGAGATCATTGAACATAAAATAACTATTTTTATGAATGTAAAAAATAAAATAGTGTTTTATTTATTTTTAAAAAATGAGAAAAATTTTAAAAAAATAAAATAAAAATAACTTTCTGCTTGGATACATTTCCATTTTTTTTAAATAAAAAATAATAATAATAATAGTCATTTTCATATAAGATACAAAAATTCCTTTTTAGAGATTTACATTAGAAAAATAATTTTAAAAACTATAAAAAGTTAAAATATTTTAAAAATTATCATTTCAAATTTTAAAATTTTTAAAGTAGTTTTTAAATATATAAAATAAAGGAAAAATTGATAGTTGATTCACTAATATGAAAATATATGAAAAAATAACTTTAAATTTTTTAAATTAGTATTATCTTCATCCATTTAAAAATAATTTAAAATATATGCATTTTTTAATGAGTTATTCAATTATTCTTAAAATGTCATTTTACTTGACAGATCATTCAAATCAATTGCTAACTAGATTCTTTCATATAAATGTTTTTATTTCTTATTATTACTATTATTATTATTATTATTTTATTTTGGATTTTTTTTTTCTTTAGAAATAAGCATTTCATAGGATTCTTATTTTAGTTTACTAAAAGTTTAGAAAATATTAGGCAAAAAAAATCCTATTTTAATAGGATTAATATTTTTTTTTTCCTATAATTTTAAAAAGAAATATTGTCAAACAAATTCTATTTGATCATAATTATCAATTCAAAAAGTAATAAGGTTGTTTACTAAATAATAAATAATAAATAATAAATTTAATAATATATAATTATTTTAATTATGATTAATTTATTTAAATAAAAATATTTATTTATTTTTATACTATATATCAAAATATAACCACATTGTAAAATATTTTATACCTGCTGATAAATTTTATTCTCTATTATATTAAATAATTATTAATATTATATAATAAATATAAATTTATTATTGTTTTATTTATTATCAATAATATGAATTTATTTTTAACTTATTAATATTATAATAAACTTTTTTTTTTTTTCAAATTCTTACTTTATAATGTTACTAAAGAAAAAAAATTCTCAAATAATAAAATAATAAAATATTTAAAAATTTTAAGGTTCTTTTTTTTCGTATATTTTTATATTAGTAAATCAAATCTCACTTTTCCCTAAAATAAATTTATACTCTGTTACAATATATCGTATTACTTTTATATAAAAGTTTGTAATTTTAAAAATAAAAAATGTTTCAAAGGGTAAGAAAAATATTTTTCTTATATTTAAATAAAATTCAATTAAATATATATACTATAAAGATTTTTTCTTTTTTTATTATACAAAAATCATAAAACAGTTTCTAAAAAATATTTTTGAAAACGATGGTCACATATAGCCGTCCTTTTATCTTATTCTTTTCATTAAAATTTTCTTTCCATTTATTTTTCCCTCCTAACAAAACTTTCGAAAACAATTTCCTTATTAAAAGTCACGACCTATGCTTCTTGACAAGCATCATTATGTGATCATAAAGCATTTTAAACAAGATTTACAGAACAATTTCCTTATTAAAAGTCACGACCTATGCTTCTTTACAAGCATCATTATGTGATCAAAAAGCATTTTAAAATAGAAAATAGAATAAATTCTAAAATTGACCGGATAAGTCGCCACTCTAGAACATAGAATGTCTTATAGAAACATCTGTTCATGCATCTGGCCGGCTTACTGCCCAAGCAAAATGGGTCAGGGACGGGACTGCTCGCACAATCCTTACGTAAGCGAAATGCTGGCAGTGATGATGACTATGACGACAACCAGGATTAGACCAATTATCATAACTCTTAATCAAAGTCAATAAAGATTAAACGTACCTTAATGACAATAATAATTGTCATATGCCCCACCTCAACCCCGTAAAGTCCAAACTTCACAAGAAAATTTTGTCTCATTCCATAGTGGGATTCACCTTTGATCGTACACCTACCCAAAAAAATTATTTAATAACGTTTCTTACACTTGTTAGTGTCAAGTAATGTACCAAAAATCTCAATTTCGAATCCGTTTGTGTATGTATGGTGTCTTTTTTTTCTCGGTAGACTTTTTCTTAGTCCCAACCAATAGGCGGAAAGATGAGTTCATGATGAAACGGTCAACACTGAAAAAGTCTGGAAAAGGCCTAATTCTAACCAATTACCGTTGTCTGAGTGTGTGTGTGTGGGTCAAGAGACTCCCCCAGATACCTACTCTCTTTTTTATATTGCAGTGCACGGCATTGCAAGTTTTTAAGAATTAAAACCCTAGTTTTCTTCTAGATCCCTGCTGACTTGGATATTTCTGTGATGGATCATCTTCTTCTTTTTCTTTTTCTTTTTCTTTTCTTCCTTTTTTTTTTTTTCTCTTCATCTTCTAGGAGATGAGGATAAGGTAGAGCTGCCACGAGTCATCTTTTATTTGGATCTTCATACGCTACTAAATATATTTTCTTCTCTTTTTTCTTTTTTTTTTTAATTTTTTCTTTATACTTTTAAGAGGGCGTTAGAAATTCTGTCAAGATCAAATTATTCAAGATTGTACATTTGTAAGAAAATTTGAGGAAAAGTAGGAGGGAAAATAATAATTACGTCATGATTCTTTTTTTTTTTTTAAAAAAACAATTTTACAAAATGTTGTATTTGACTTTTGAGATACTAAATAATAATGGTTTTTGTAATTTATTCTAAATATTTTTAGATTTAAAAAAAAAACAAATTTATTTTTTACTTTTCACTAGGAGTGCAACTTCAACAAGTTGGGTTGAGTTTTATACAAATATTTTTATTATATGAATCAAGCTTAGGTTAAGTTTTATTTATTCAAGCTTAATTTGGATTGTACTCGAATTAATATTTGAACAACTCATCATTCGAACCCAATTTAATATTTTTATAATAATTATAATGTTAGTTATCTTATATGATATTATGTATTTATTTTTTTTAAATATTAAATTATAATTATATCATATATTTTTTCATTTTTTAAAAAATATATAAATTTATTTTCACTTTTTTATTATTATTTTAAACTTTTGTGTTATTTATTATTTAAATTATGATATAAATATATAGAAAAAAAGATTTTTAAAAAATTATGGATTTTAAATCATACAATTAAATCAACTCATCTAACCCAGGCCTAATCAAATTAACTCAATTTTAACCTAATTAACCCGAGTTTAACTTGAATTTAGAAAAATGATATTAGATTGAGTTTAAATTAAACACATTAAATTAGAGGTCAAAATTAAATTAAATTAAATTTAAATTAATTATTTCTTAATTCAAATCGAAGCCAACTTAACCATCAAAACACTCAAATTACCACCCTAACTTTCAATACCGCGTAAGAAAGTTTAATTAGGGTAACATCGCCACAAAAGACCACACATGATAAGTCATTCTCATTATTATCATTTTTCACAAATATATTTTTCTTTTTTTGTAAATAAAATATAAATGACCGTCCATAACAACAACCACATTCAATGTGCACTATTATTATTATTATTCAATACAATAATTTTCGGTACTTATTGACAAATGCATTATGCGTGTCACATTGAAATCTGGAATAATTTTTTAAAAGGGAATGACAACATTGTCAGGCTGAGAATGGGAGGTTTTTTCAATTCCTTTTTTTGAAATAAATTTTTTTTTTTAATGCATTCAAACCATTTAATTTTAGTTTTAGCCCATAAAACCGTCGTTGACGGCCGCCAAAAGTCTTTCAGGGTCTTGTTAAACTCCCTTACAAGTTACAATTTAATAAACTTTCAGTCCAATACTTTGTACAACAACGCAACCCCGTATCAATTGCATCTGCTCTTTTTCAATTAGGGGGCAAGACTCACCTTTCTCACAACTTCTCAGAAATTATCTACCAACCCACACCATTTTCTCCTTTTTATTTTTTTATAAGTCAAGTCTTCCAAGCTTTTTAGTTTTTTTCTATTTTTTCTTTCAAAAAATCATTAAAAAAATTAAAAAAATATCGACAGCATGTATGATTATGGAAAATCACAAATATCCCATAATAAAATATTCTCTTTGGATCGTAAATAGACATTACGGGATCAAACAAGCCACCATTCAAAGTCGAATATTGACTATAATATCATTCATGCATCCAACCACTCAATCATATAAATATTGAAATTTTTGAAGTTATATAAATATAAATTCTTCTTAATTTTATAAATAAATTTTAAAATTGTGAAACCCTTTTGAACTTAAAATGGGTAATATTTATACCATTAGGTATGGTAGATCATATTCAATACGTTTTTTTTAATTTAAGTATTTTTAAAATAAAATTTTGGTTTGATTAATAATTTGGTTTTTTCTTGGGGGTGAAATCGGAAGAGATTGCACTAAAAGTCTAAAACAAAGGAGTGAAGGAGGAAAGGCGATGAGTTTGAAGGGGATGGGCTTCATCAGTGATGATCATGGAACACGTCATAGAAGGTCTCGTACACGCCACATCGCCTTTTTTTCTCCATACAAATCCCCACACTCCCCTCAGTGTGAATTCGTAACTCCATTATCTTCTCTTCTTTACCCCCAATTCGCAATTACCCCCAAACAAACTCCTTTGGACTTTCATCTCCAACGCCTACTTTCCTGATTCACGTGCATCCCTTATGTATTTATCTCCTTCTTTTTTTTTCCCTTAAATTATTATTTTATTATTACTAATTGAGTTTTTGTTTAATAAAACCATGATTTTAACGGATAAATCAAGATATTTTCTCCATGTCATTTATTCTTTTATTCCTTTGTTCATATTATGTAGAATCTTCTAGAAGGTTGATGATTCTGGGAACCAACACTCCGGCTCGCCACTCATGACTCGTCGGATTGTCTTTTGGGCTCGCCCACGCGGTCACGCTGACGCGATCTCACACGGGCCTTTTTCACACTCCCCCTCTCTCCGTTTTACCAAATTACCCTCCTGACATACAACTGGTGCAGTCTACTTCCGTCATTTCAGTTGGTCAACTATTGGAGTCTCACTTCCCTTCTTTCTAAACCTATATATATTCAATCCTCACCCCCGGCTTTTATCTCATTACTTGTTGATTTCCGCCCAAGTACCAAACACCCCCATTCTCTGATTTTTTTCCTGCCTTCCAAACAGACATATCCCATGACCATGAAGAGGCTGAGAGAGGGAGAGCACGAGAGCGTCAGCATAGCCAACTGCTTGATGCTGCTCTCACGGGGAACCGACTTCGACTCCATCGCTAGAGTCCCCAGTCGAGTCTTCGAGTGCAAGACCTGTAACCGGCAGTTCCCGTCGTTCCAGGCGCTGGGCGGCCACCGGGCCAGCCACAAGAAGCCAAGACTGATGGCCCTGAACGGCGACGACCCGGCGCAGTTGCAGATTTCGCCGTCGAAGCCCAAGACCCACGAATGCTCCATCTGCGGCCTGGAGTTCGCGATAGGGCAAGCCCTGGGAGGCCACATGAGAAGGCACAGAGCCGCAGCTTCTGGTGCTACCCAGGCCCTGAGCGAAACGACGTCCTCGTCTTCCCCGCCTCCTCAAGCGCCCGTTCTGAAGAAACCCAACAGCAGGAGAGTTTTGTTTTTAGATCTGAACTTGACTCCTCTGGAGAATATCGATTTGCAGTTTCAGCTTGGGAAGGTGGCTTCCATGGTTGATTGTTTCCCATAATCCACCCACCACCCCCTTCCCCAAGCTTGCCGTGTAAACTGATCCCTTTTTTCTGTTTCTTTTTTCAAAAAAAGAGGATCGAAAATCTTGTATTTAGAAAGAATATTTGTTCATTTCATTTGCAACACTTAATAACATCAAATCCCATGATCATAACCTCCTGCTCCTGAGTTGATGGGTTGTGGCGAGGAAATACCATAGAATCATATTGCATCATGCTGACACAAAGATGATGTCATAATTCTGATTGTCAAATCCAAGTCTAATTTTTCCTGTCAGGAGAAGAAGAAGAACCCCAGTTCACACCAGGCCCAGGGTGTTTTCTGATATAGAAAAAGAGTATAAAAATGGAGGTAGGTATGATTATTAACTGAGATCACGGAATACGTCACTGTAGGAAGAACCTTTTCATATGATGAATACGTGGTACCTGCTACGTGTAAGCGATATACATGAATATGGACACAACAACGCTTGAGACTTTGCCACCCCATGCACTGCTGTGTATCAATTTCAAGCTAGGAACCCCACGTTGCCTCCTTCACTGGCCTGGTTAGGTCGATTGGGTAAATCTCTTTTGCCCATGAGTTAAGAAAAATCATCTGCTTCTGTTTGCTGGTATTTGCTAAATTAATTTAATGATTTATTATGACTTAATAATTTAAATAGAATTTCATACGGTAATTCGTTTTGAACACCCTCTTCTTAATCATTCAACTTAAAACGTAATTTAAGTCTTCAAAACCATTTAACTTGAAATTATTTAAAGTCAAAATAAGTTTTATTAAATACCCTATTAAGCACATGTAATAAAACGTAATACTTAATGTTTAATGACTTATAAACCAATTTAAATTAAAGTATCATTAAGGTATTTACGTGTAATTAATTTTAATTTTAAATTACTTTATAAAACATACTTAATAACTTAAATTAAGTTATTAAATCGATAAATCGATTTATTAAACAATACTCTTAGGTGGTGTTTGTTTTTTTACTTAATTCTAAATAGAATCTTAATACTTAATAGTATTAAATATTAGGTTGTTTGTTTTTTTACTATTTTATTTCTATTAAGTATTAAAGAGTAAAAAAATCAATATGTTATTTTTTCTATTTAGAAAAAGTTACATATTTTGGCTTTTTTTATTTAATAATAAGTTATGAAAAAAGTAGAAAAACAAACAACCTAAATTCTGAAACTAAATTATTTTAAGTAAAAAGCTAAAAAAACAAACACCACCTTAGTCTCTAAATCGATAAATTGGTATATGTTTATACAAAAGCTTAAATCAATGCATATATACTTCTTACATGACTTGGATATATAGTTTTTTAAATTAAAAACTTAAAAGATGTTTGATAAATCAATTTAATGATTTAATATCATTTAATAATTTAATTTAAGTCATTAAATGGATTAAGTATATTTGATAAAATAATTTAATTTTACAAATAAAAGTTAAAATAAAATTTAAATATTATGTCAAGATTAATTTATTATCAATCTCTAACAAAAAAAAAAATCACTCTATTTATCCGTATTTAGTGAAAGCATGTTTTTACATCTACAACTTCACATCCACCACTTATTTTTTTTTTATAATAAATAATTTTTTAAGGTGATGTTTGGGTATACTTCATATTGGGGACTTTTTAAAATTTTGAAAATGTTTTCAACTAAGGCATATACTTACTTTTGGTATAAGAATTTCAACTTTTTATATAATTAAAAAAAAAAAAAAAAAAGACACAATAGATTTAAATATGCACTAATTAATAAGTTTTAAGTCAACAACTTATAAATCATTTTACTTAAAATTAATTTAAGTGATTAAATAAAAAAATATTAAGTTTCATGAAACATCCTTAATTGGTAAGATACAGATTTTTTTTAAATTAAAAATGTTAAGCTGTCATAAGCTCAACCCAAAGAAAATGAGAAAGAAAAATAAATAATAAATTTAAAGTTAATGATTATTTTTTCGTGTGATTCATTTCACTTATTTTGTTATTCTTATATAAAAATTAAATTATTTTAAATTAATTAGGATTTTAAATAATTATATTTTTTTATATTTTTCATGATATATCAAGAAAATCATTTTTTCTATCAAAAAAAAAAAAAAAAGATTAAAAATTGTTTGTTCAAAATTTAAACTAATGGACAAGCTTCTTGTTTGCAACTAAATTTGGATGAGCAACCCACAAACTCATGGGAACTAATTGAAATATTGTCCCAAGTAGTTGAGCAAAATTGGTATGTTTAAATAGCTAAAAAGTCAACTAGGAATTCAATAATTCAAGTACTAAACCCTAGCATATAAGAGGACATGATCTTGGTCTTCTATACAATATATTAATTCAAATATTACCCAACCAACCTTTTGGTCATTCAATTCCATGTATAGAATCTAAATTGTATAAGTCAAATAATGAGTGGGTTGCTCAAACTTGACTTCAAATTTTATTTATTTATTTATTTATTTATCTTTTCTAAATATAACAAGACTTGCTTTTCTTTTTCCCTCGTTTTTTTTTATTTTTTATTTTTTATTTCAAGGACATTTTTGTAATTTAGAGTTTGAAAATAGTTTTGGAAAAAAAAAATACAAAATTGCTTACAATATTTCATGAAGAAGAATTTACGAGTGATTTTTAAAAAAACGCTACAAAAAAAAAAAAATGTTACAATAAAAAGTATTTAAATAAAAATATTGTCAAACGTATTCTTAATTTATTTTAAAGTTTTTTCACACTCATTAGGCTAAAATAATCAGATGGAGAATCTTGAATGACCCAGCTAAGCAATGGGCTTGGGGTTAGCCCAGGATGTGGAAAAGGCTGAGCCCAACGGTGGGATCTTGGAGGCGTGGGCCTAAGAGATTGGTCGACTGCCCAAGGTCACCTCATCCAAGCCAATTGTCAAAGTTAATGGCCCAAGCCCGCCATACGTTCCCCAGCTCCAATTCAGCAATAACTAGATGATGTATTTATAATTTTAATAGTTTTTTAAAATAAAAGGGACAGATTTGGTATTAAAAAAATTTCATTAAAGTTTGTAAAGCTTTTTATACAAACAATAACATAAAAAAATGTTCTCCAAAAGAAGCTACCTTATTTTTGTTTCTATGTTTAGCTATTTTAAAAGTTATAAACACCATAATAAAAGGTTTTACAATACCACTAAGAGTTGATTTGGTTGTGATTTCAAAAATAGTTTTTAGGCTAAAAAGTGTTTTTTAAAACAAAAATTAGGTGTTTGGTAGAATTTAATAAACACTTCTAAAAATTTACAAAATCACTTATAATGTTGAAAAATTACTTACAATATTTTTTTGTAGAAAAACTTTGATAAATGATTCTTTTAAAAACACTTTCAAAAAATACATTTTTATTAAAAATACTATAAGACGCACTCTAAGAGTGTGTTTAACAAAGTTTTTACTTGAAGTGTTTCAAAATAAAATATTTTCTTCAAAAATGTTTTCAATAAAATCATTTATCAAGCGTTTCTCTAAAAAAACATTACAAGTGATTTTCCAATATTATAAGTGATTTTTGAAATTTTTTAAAGTATTCCTTAAATTTTGTCAAACACTTTTTTTTTTTTTTCAAAAATATTTTTTAGGCTAAAAGTATTTAACAGAATCATCGGCAAACGGACTCTAAGAATGCGTTTAACAATATTTTTACTCGAAGTATTTTTAATGAAAATCTTTTATCTAAAAAGTGTTTTTAAGATAATCATCTATTAAGCGTTTCTTCATAAAACATTATAAATAATTTTTTAATACTATAAGTGATTTTTCATATTTTTAAAATCATTTTCTAAATTTTTCCAAATACCTAATTAAAAAAAAAAAAAGAGAATAAAAACGCTTCTTAAAACCACCATCAAACCAACTATAAAGTGCATTGAATAATATTTCTATTCAAATTATTTTATAGTATAAGTATTTTTAAAAGAATTATTTATTAAATGTTTATCTCAATACATTACAGGTGATTTTCCAACAATAAAAATAATTCTTTAAATTTTTAAATATATTTTTAAAATTTTACCAAATACCTGGAAAATACTTTACGTGAAAAATATTTTTTCAAAGCACTATCATATGAACTCTCAAAAATCAATCAAATTGACTTAAGAGTGTGTTTAATAGTGATTTTAAAAAATATTTTTAATTTTTTTAATACTTAAAATATTTCATTTTTTAGGCATTAGATAACTCAAAATACCTTTTAAAATCATAATGAAACGTAGTCAACAAGTTACTTGACGTGATTCCTAGGTGATTACTTGATGAGTAATTTTTCCAAAAGGTAATTTTTGTTTGGAAGTATATTACAAAAAATACTATTGCACGCATGCATTCCCTCAAACGGCCCTAGTTGGAAATTTGCTATTGGCACATTGATTGGGTATTGATTTGGCAAAAGGACAAGCCCAATATCGTTGAATTAGACAAAAGCGGCAGCCCAAGCCCATTGCAATATTAAGTGATTTCTACTTATAGTATTGATAATTTGATATTTAAGATTTTTTTATTTTGTGGAAAATTATTTAAATTTTAAGTGGATGTTGTGATGGGCTTTTCACACATTCTTTTACCATCCAAATTTTATTAGTAATAATCTATGTTTTCATAATGGAATTGATCATTGAATCAAATAAATTATCAATTTACGGTTCACTAATTGAACCATTGGTTGAACCATGGTTGAACCGATAACATTATAAATGTATTATTATATATTTTTAAAATTAAAAATAATTTATAAAATTTATAAAATATAAATAAATAATCAATAATATTTCATTTTTATCTTATACACAAGTATAAATGTATTAAAATTTTAAAATTTATTAAATGAAATATGTATAATATTTAAATATGAATATATTGAAAATGAAAGAAATTTTAATTATTTAATTTTAATTAAATTTATAATTTTAAAAATATTATATTATTTTTAAAAACAATATGCTCAATTTATCAATTCTTATAATATTTGCCTCTCACCACTTGGATCCCCTCACCTAAGGGTGGCAGTAATTAAGAAAAATATGGCAAGGTACATAAAGCAATTATATTTCGAATATTAATGATTCATTCTCATAATTGGTAAGTAAATAAAGGTAATTAGGGTACTATTCTAGATGCCTTCTACCTTTTAATTTACTAAAGGCCATGAGGGATTATTATGTAATTATTAAGTCTAGTTTATTACTTTAAGTCACTCCATTAAACCCAAAGAAAAAAAAAATCTAAAAAATAATATATTTTTATTTAGGCTATGTTTAGTTTAAAGAAAAAAAAAAGTGACAATAAAATAAAATAAACAGATTTACGATAAATAAAATATTTTTATATGTCACTTTAAATTTATTTTACTTATTTAAATTTGTTTATGTATAAAAATTAAATAATGTTAAAATATACTAATTTAAGTAATTTTAATTACATTTGATTTCTTTTCTCTCGTATTTTTAATAATAAAAATAAATATGAAAAAATCATTTTTTTCTTAATATTTTTTATGACTAAATTTTATTATCACTTTAATAACTATTTATTTTCAACTTTCAAATGCAGTGGTACGATTATAAAATTTAGCTAAAAAGGGTATATATAATTTAGAGTTTTTTTTTTTTTTTTTTGTTTTTTTAAAGACGTTATAAAATTTGGCTTTAAAGATTATTATAGTTTTTCTTTCGATATGAAAGAAAAAGAAAAAAAAAAAAAAAGTGGGTTGGTACGATGAGACGTTTTATAAGTTCTAATAGCTCATAAGAATTAAGTGGGTAAGATAGCTAAGTCTTCCCCATATCATTAACTCCTTGATTTTATAATTGGTATGGGAAAAGGACAATTCCAAATTTACCCAACATTTAATAAACCCATGCACCAAAAATTGCAAAATTGTGTCATATAAGATATAAGATGACTAAGCTCATCAATTAATTTCCATATAATTGTGTCAATTATTTTAATAATTTGGAAAAATAATTGAATTTGATTTGTGGGCACCCATATTGGTTCCTACCCTTTTTATAACATTGAACCAACTTTTTGGTAATGGATAGTCTTAAGGGATACCCCCAATTAATTGGTGCTATTAAGCCAGTAACGTATGGATCATAACGATTGCTGCACACTAACTCCCCTCACGTGACTTGAGTGTGAGAGTCACGTGGGCAGTGTGATGAAACCACATGACAGCCGTTGATATTGTTGACTTAGAAAGGGATTCTCGAGATGTAGGGTCTAATGGGTTTCAGCCACGTCAGGAGGTTACCCTCCTTCTCATGGAGCGCAGTAGGAGAACACTTGCAGCAATTCTGATGTCTTTGGCCAATCAAGAGTTGCCAGCTAGGACATCGAGCATATGTGGAGGAGATGATTCAGTGTATTTCCAGCACATAGAAAGTGGACCATTTTGTGGCTGTGATGGGCTTTTTCAATTTGCATCATACCACTGAGGAAACCAAGGGTGCGGATCAATATTGGGATCCACGTGTATGGATAAGAGAAAAAGGTTTTAAATGGAAATAGTACCGATAAATATGGTATCATTCTGTCCAAATACAAGTACTCTGTCCGTCTGTCCCAATCTAGTATTCACAGTGGTCATTTTCTGGAAAATTTTCAAGTTCTTTTCTGAGTTTTCTCTTCATTCTCCGCCGGTGCTGCCTGAGAACTCCACCGGCGGTGACTCAGGATGAACTCCGTCGGAGGTTCGTTCTCTGAAGTCTCTCAATTTCTGTGGTTTGGACTTCATTGAAATAAAATTCAATTTGATCAGTCACTTTCTAGCTCTCTGTCTCTTCTAGAGCACGTTTTCTTCTATCTAGATCCTTCAATGCATGCTGTAGATTATCGAAGCTCGGCCTGAATCGGTCTGTTTATAGATTTCACATGTTAGGTTTTGTTGTTGTTGTTGTTTTCAGTTTGGTTGATAAGGTTTAAAAATTTTTGTTTTGCTTGGTTTAATGTTGATTTTCGTCAGAGGCTTGAGCAGGAGCAACGGTGTCGTTTAGGTTGCACTGGCGTCGTGAGTGTCGGAGTTGGTGGCTGGATTGGACGGAGACGAGTTTGGCTGTGAGTGAGCTGACTCACTGAGTTAAAGGCGCGAAAATGGTAGGATTTGAACTTGGTTGAGACTATTCTTTACATGGCGTTTTGAGAGTTTGGATTTTAATGATTTTTTGGCGTTTGAAATTGGAGGTTTTGGCTTGAGCAATTACGGTGTTGTGTATTAGGAAGTTTGTGTTTACATGATTTCGTGCTCATTATAGCGATGATGTTTATTTGGTGTTATTATATTTTGAAGAACTAGAGGTTTGTCATCTGAATTATTGGATATTCTGTCTCCATCTGTATCTGCTGAAAGAATATCTTTATCCAGATATCCAAAAGGTGGTGATCCTTGTCCATATTTTTGGTATTACAATAAGTTCAATTCCTTGTGTTGCGTAATGCACCTATGCATTAGAAGCTACAGAGACCACATGTTGGTTGCATCTAGTTTTTTTTTTTTTTTTTTTTTGAGTCATTGCTGATACGCCTATATGTTTATTGATGTATATCCTGATTACATAGAATTTCATAGGTCGATGTGAGGGTTATGTAATCATGAGGCTGTGCTTGATTGGGTCTAGGAATAAAATGTTAATGCTGTTAGAGGCTGGTAGGTAATTTGGATGAAGAAATAGTAGGGAAACCTGAAGAGAGGGTGCCCTATTTTCTGGGAATCATATTCCTTCAATAAAGAAAAGAAGGCACACTTATATGAGCATTTTATGCCCATTTAAATCTTCTTTTGTTATTAAATAAGGAAATGGATTAGGACAGTTTCTCAGTAGTTATTAACGATTTAAATCTATTGCAATGTGCTATAAAGGAAATGTATGATTTTCCTATCCAAAAAAAAGAGAGAAGGAAACATATGATTTATTGAATTAAGGGAAGAGAATCAACCAAACAGTTGTACTCTTCCTGAAGGTTGAACATGCTTTTTGGAGGAGCACAATAGAAGGATTTTTGACATGGAATATTCCATGATCCAGAAGTTAAAGCCTAAAGGAGTTTCTGGTCAAGCCCTTGTTCCTCTGGCTGCAACCTTTGTGACTGCTCAGAGCCTCATTTCTGCGGAGTTAATTGATGGATTCTGCTGTGCTGGTTAGTTTCATGCTCACAGTGTTCTATTTGCCCTTTTTTGTTGTGTTTCCTTTGCTTTTTCCATTTCTTGTGTCTTTTCCTTTTCCCTTTGTTGAGTTTTCTTTTACCATTTTTAGGGTTTCCTCTGTATACTCCATGTGTTCTTTTCTCAGATATATCTACGTTAAATTAAATTCTATAAATTCAATCTTCCATATTCATGAGACTTGTGTTTCCTGTGTCAAATCTTGTTACACTACAACCAAAGCTGCTAATTGTCAACATTCCACCTTGACACTTGTTGGAATAATGTTTGCTCTAATTGCAAAGTGTAAATACAACTTTTTTTCTCCACCTCATTCAACTTGCTTGATTCAGTAATACATGCACATTTATTTTGTATTCAATGAGGCACTCTCCATGTGATAGGTCCTTGCAAAAAAACAATTGCTTTCACTCATAACTAAAATCCTTGTGACATTCTATTATTTCTCTCAAGTGTTTGGGATTTCAAGTGCCTCAGTTGAACTTGACTTGTTGGGGGCGGGTGAGGGGAATTAAGGCTCCATTACCACTTCTTGCATTGGTGCAGCTGAATCAACATGGCAAATAAATGTGCAGGTAAACACATACAAGAGGGAAGATAATGATGAACGTCAAGATCTAAGTGGTTCAACAGGACCTTAGTTATCTTGCATGTATGGGATGGGTCAATCTATTATAATCATTGAGAAATTAGAAAGGATAGAGAATATGGATGCGGAAACCTAACATGAGAAACAAATTGGGGTAATCTTATCCTGAAATGAGGTCACATCCCTACCAATTCCAGGCGTTTCCTCATCTCTTTACTAAGTATGAACTTTTCTTGGAAGTCAAAGCCTCTGCATTGCTAGTGGTTCATCAGAAAATGAATACCAAAAATTGAGCTTCAACTCAGAAAGCTATACAAAGCCATTAGTCTTGACATATTGGAAGTTTAAGAATCACTTGTTCATCCATTGTTTTGTATTATTCCTTTTTGGCAGGTTTTTAGCAGGTGATCCTGAAAGAGATTCCAAAACATGTTGGTTATTTCATTTTAGGGATTCAACAAGGGTGATAAGAGCAAAGTCCTTTGGCATTGCACATTGCTAGCCACATTTAACTTATTTGGATAGAGAGGAATGCCAGAATTTTCAACAATTCCCAGAGACCTTTGATTGGGTAGCAAGATAAGATTTTTTTAAACATAGGTTGAACATCCAAATGATTTGTTGAGGAAAAATATTTAGAGTGGCATTCACCTCGATGGGTTTAATAAAGTTGAATTTTGAAGGGTTTATTTGAGTAACCCATGATAGTTAGGAATTGGAGATGTGACTAAAGATCATTATACTATATTTTTGGAAGCTTTTTTGAAACATGTAGGAGAAGGAAGCTGATATCTTGGCTTTGTTGGAGGTTCTGGAAGATGCAACTAGCTAGGACTTTGAGTCTCTCCAACCTCCCTGAGAAGGGGATTTAAGAATTGTCATTTCGTGGTTATCTAAAGAGAGAGAGGTTCATTGAAATATGGTACGTGGATTTTCCGAATTATTAATACCAAGAGTGATGTGGATTGGTCTTTATCTTAGGCTCAACAAATTCTATTGCAAATCACTTAGCCAAGCAAAGACTCAATCAATTGGTGTCTTTTTGTGGAGAAATTTTTTTGTCCAAGTCGTGAAGAGCTTTTGCATATTTTGCCTTATTTGTAATCTATACAAATTGTTTTGATTTCTCATTATAGTTTATCTTATTCTTTTTCTATTTTCATAAGATTTTGTGAGGTTTGGAAGGATTTCTTGTCTTTAAATGTACTTTTCAATTTACTTCAACTAAGTTTGTTCTTTCTAATAAAAAAATGATTTTTTTTTTCCTTCTTTGGGTCTCTATGACCAAGGAATTTGCAAAGACTCTTTTAGCTTGATCTCTTTAGAGTGGGCCCTTTTTGCTTGAGGTTAGGGTTAAATTTGATTGATCTTTTTTTTTTTTTTTTTTAATTTTTTTTTTCATTTTGAAGAATGTGTCACCATTTTTTTTAAAATCTTTTCTGTATTCTTTAATATTTTTTTAATCTTATATTAAAAGGAGAAGATGTGCTCAAAGCACATGTGAGAACATCAAAAGCTAATGCAATGAATTAGAAAGAACAAAGAAAACTAGTTAAGTGTAAAGTGTGTTGAAGATTTAGAGAAGTTAAAAGTAGATGAACCTTGTGACTTATAATAAATGAACAGTAAGAGGGTACCAAACTACAATTTGATTATATTGAACATCTCAATTTCTTTTTAAAATAGATGACATAAATTTCTTGCGAATGGACTATCACTTCAAAAGGAGAGAAGTTACATAGAATTCATCTAGGGGATAATGTGCTAAGCAAAAGTGTTGGAGATTTGTTAAAGTTAGCTGAATGCATGATGAAATGTCTATATTGTAAATTGACTAGGTTGCTTACAGGATTGAAATTATTTGGGATGCTCTAAACCTACATATGACCTTGGCCAATCTTTCGAGAAAGAAATAAAATGCAGTAACAAATTTCATGGCTTTGAAGGATTCAATAGGAATGTCTAGTTTCTCGAAACCAAGTGATATGCTATTAACTTCTTAGTAAGTATTATTACTCACACAAAAATATCTTCTTTAATGGAGTGTTTGAAGTCTACGTAAATTTTTTTTAAAGAAGAGCCATTATTCTTCCTAATAAGAGACAATAAGATGGGGATTGCCCTTTGGAGACAATGTGGGAGAAAATCTTAACTATGCATCAACTTATGAGATGGTTAGAATTTGGTTAATTGGTGTTTCCTATACAAGCAAAAGAAGAAGTTTTAATTTATTGCTCTTGAATCTCTAGCTTATGATTCTGGTGCTCTCTCTTTTGGGGTGTCTTGGGTATTTCCTCAATTAGTAGAGATATTTTGCTAATTTGGAACAATAATTTCAAGAGAAATAATTGCAAGATGGTTTGAAAACTGACTCAATTATTTTTATCTTAGATAGTTTGGAAAAAGAGAAATAAAAGAACTTTTGAAGGCTTAGAAGAGTAGTTTTAGTACAAAGGATGGATTCTTAATTCTTTTTTTATGCGGCTTGAAGGTTCTTTATGGGATACCAACATCTTGTTTTAGATTTCTATTGTTTTCATGTTCTTTCTTCTTATTGTTAACCTTTGTGTGCATTGTATACCCTTTATGTACAAGGATTGTGCTCCATTTTTGCTCGAGGCATATCTATTTTACCTATTTAACCATGAATCCTTCAATATATATATTAAAATTCCATTGAATTGAGTATGATTGTATGTGTGATATAACATTTACTACACCAAGAATATCAATGAACCTTATTATTGCAATTGCTTAGGATACCCTTTTTTGGCTTGTAGGATCTACTTCTTAGTTCAAGATGCCTTTTACTATCTAGAATAAAAGAATTACTAGATTTGTTTTGCCTAAAATAGGAATAGGCTAGAGTTATGAACTTATAATCTATAACCTAATAATCGAGTCGATTTTGTGATTTTAAGTTCATTCTATAATGAATCAAACAAGAATAGTTGTATACATCCACATTATGAAAAGGAGTCCCTTGAGGTATCTAAATAGATACTATGTTTACATATAAATCCCTACATTGTTACATTCCATTTAGGATTAGGAATAGGCATGACCGGACTTTCTTTAAATATATATTGTCTCTATGTTCTTTCTCCTCATTGTTGGCCTTTGCGTGCCTTGTATACCCTCCGTGTATATGAAATGTGCGCCATTTTTGCTACCCATTCATCCATAAATCCATCAATATATATATATGTGTGTGTGTGTGTGTGTAGGTATGCATGCAAAAAATGCTAGACCAAATGATGCACTTAACTAAGCATTTTGTCTAAGGTTTTGGTAAACGATCATAAACTTATTTATATGATGTTCAGTTAATGTTGTTTTTAGGTAAGTGTATCCAACACATGGCTTATTGGAAAGCATTTATTTAGTTTAAAAGATTTCAACCCTGTTTTTCTAATATGGTGAGGTACTTATAAAATTTAACTTTGTTATATTGTGGATCAAGTATTGACATGGAATTGGGATTTACATTTGACGATTGCATCTTCTTTCATTGAATTGAATTGAATGCTCCCTTTGGCCAACTTGGGTCTCTCCACCAAGTTGCTTCATTGGACAAATGTTTAGGTATTAGACACTGAAGGCAATATAATCACTAGACATTGCCCTTATAGGTTCTCATTTATCAAGGTCATGTGGCACCCATCGAAAGAATTTAATGAGGTGATTTGGTGCCAGCATTCTTTTGTTATGAAGTTTGGACTTAATATGGTTAACCAACAACCCATTCATTGTAAAGAAACACCCAAATAATGAAAAATTATTGCATACTTTAGGCGATAATTGATAGATATATAACAGGTGTTGTTATTTTAAACTAACAGTGTTTTAAGCCCAACAAAAATTCTGATATCCACTTGTTGCATTTGGGTGTTCTCAGATTGACGTGTTAACTGAAATCCAACAATGCAATAAGAGAATAAACACCCTGACAAGAGAAGACCATGTATATCATCCAGCCCAACCTTTATTCATTTTTATAGGCTATAAATAATAATGATGTAAATAAAAGCTCTGATAAAAAAGAGACAAACTCAGTACACAGGAAGTACATGTGTGAAACAAAAAGAAACAGCCTACAGCCATACCCCAATCCAGTACATAGAGCACAACCATTGTGGACCTTGCAAATGTCATCCCAGGGTCTCTACCAAAAATTTTTTCAGTGATTCTTTTTCTGACATTTATGTGGAGTTGGGCTATGATGCTCAAAGAACATAGATGTATTTGTTAGTCAGAAGCAACTCAGATTGGAATTCAAGGGGTTTTATTAAATCTAAGTTCCAATAGGCATTCAGGTGCACATCTTCATCTTTTTGGAAATTAATATATTTATTGGGTTGGAATGGCACAAATTGTATTGTTTATCTTCCTTTTCTATATATCTCTGGGTGAATCTGTGAAATGCTTATTAGCTTTTCACAGATATGCATGGTGTTTTTTGTCTTTTTACTGTCTATAGCACGCTTTCTTCTTGTGCTGAGATACATTACACCTATCTATATTTATTTATTTATTTATATAGTAGGTTTCCTATATCTTTTTATGGAGATGTTAATCATTTCGGGGACAGATTTTGGCATGAAAAGATTGTCTTTTGCTGTTCTAAAGATACTCTTCTGAGTAACTGTTTTTATGGACAGGCTTTCCACAAGAATAGCATCTGGGCAAGTAATGCTGGGTGTCTAACTGATGGAGAGAAAGTTTATGATGATTCCTCCGGAAATGAACAGAAGCGTGGTCAACAATGGCTTATGGATGCAACAGAGCCAGAACTGTTCTGCAACAAGAAGCAAGCAGTAGAAGTTGTTAACAGCTGGAATATTTCAGGAATTTCAAATATGAATGATTCTCCATGTGGAAACATTTCAAGTTTTGCATCTGTTTCGGGGCCATTCTTGGACCGCCTATTTGGAACTGACCTTAAAATAATTCATCCTCTTAGCAGGAACATTCCATCTGCTAGTACTGGGAATATGGATATGGGAAGAAAGGGATTTGAGTTTCCATTCAGAAGTGATTCCTCGTTTGGTTTATCTATGTCTCATGATATTGCAGATCCATCTTTCAACTACGGTGGAATCAGAAAAGTTAAAGTGAATGAAGTGAGGGACTCTGACAATGGCATGCCTGTAGGAATGGGGCACTTCTATAATAGGGGAGGTTACAATATGATTTCAGCTGGCTCAGCCTATAATAAGAGTGATTACAGCAATATTTCACTGGGCCCAGTTTATAATAATGGTAATCAGAATACTATTTCAATGGGTGCTTACTTTAATAAGGCACCTTCCAATTTTGGCTCAATAAGTCATACCTTCAACCAGGAAACTGGCAATTCCATATCAATGGGTCATACCTATCACAAAGTGGATAGGAGTGTGTTGTCCATGGGTCATTTCTATGACAAGGGGAATGGAAATTTTTTATCAGAGGTTCAGCAGTATGGAAAGGAAGATGGCAGTATGATGTCAATGAGTCCTGCTTATAACAAGGGGCATGAGAAATTTATTTCAATGGGCCCTTCCTACAGTGAAGCAAATGGTAATTTCGGTACAATGGGTATGGTCTATAGTAAGCACAATGATGATATCATGTCCATGGGTCCAACCAATGATAGGGTGGAGACCGGTAATGTGTCATTGTGTCTCACCTATGACAAGGAAGACTCTAGCATTTTATCTATGGGCCACAACTACAATAAGGGCCAGAACAATACTGTCTCATTTGGAGGCTTTCATGAAGAACCTGAGACAAATTCTTCTGGCAGGATCATTGGCAGCTATGATTTGTTGATGAGTCAGTCATCAGCACAAGCTCCAGAAGCAGTTTTCCAGAAAGATGCTCAAGCTTCAGAAATACTTTGTCAGCAAGATGCACGAGCCTCAGGAGTACTCGGCCAGAAAGATACTCAAGCTTCAGAAATACTTGGCCAGAAAGATGCTCAAACTTCACAAGTACTTGCCCAGAAAGATGCTCAATCGTCAGAAATACCTGGCCAGGAAGAAGTACAAACTTCAGAACAAGTACCCAGCCAAAAATATTTGGCTCAATCGAATGCTGATCCAGCTGCTAGTTGCACACCAAAAGCTACTTCTAAAACCGATACTGTCTCAAAAAATAAACCGACAAATACTAAAAAGGATCCCTCAAGCCACTTTCCTTTGAATGTTAAAAGCTTGTTATCAACTGGTATGTTTGATGGGGTTCCTGTGAAGTATGTTTCATGGACACGGGAGGTAAGTCCTCCAATTTTTAATTTTCCATGGTAAATTTGAATGGCCATAGAGGTTGTTCCACTGATGAATTTTCCATATACTGATGTGTGGTTATATCCATTACAGAAGAGTGTTCGAGGAGTTATAAAAGGGAGTGGGTATTTGTGCAGCTGTAAGGACTGCAATGGCTCTAATGTAAGTAACTGATATTTTTTAGCCTCTTATTGGGCTAGGAACTTTCAGTCTTGAGTTCAATGGCCTAATTGATCCATTATTATCTAAGTCGTAACTGGCCAATTGAATTTTCTATGCAGTGTCTTAATGCTTATGAGTTTGAGCGCCATGCTAATTGCAAGACCAAACACCCAAACAATCATATTTACTTCGAGAATGGGAAAACCATTTATGCAGTGGTCCAAGAGCTGAAAAACACTCCTCAAGACAAGCTTTTTGAAGTGATTCAAAATGTAACTGGATCTCCTATTAATCAGAAGAATTTTCAAACTTGGAAAGGTGATGCAGAATTTTTATTTGATTTATAGCGCATTGAATAAAAGCCAACATGAAAATTGATATTCTCATCTTTCTAGCTAAGTGGGTCAATATGTTCTAGAGGTGGTGGTACATGTAATGCATGTGCACTTATAAATTGTCTCTAAATAACTTGAGAGTGTGGAAGATGTTATGTGTTTCTATTGCTTATAAGTTAACTATTTTGACCTTGTAAAACTTGGCATGGAAATGTGTGAGAATGAAGAGTTATTTTGAATTTTCTCACACATTTTTCTTTACCCTCTTCTCAGCATCATATCAGGCGGCAACAGTTGAACTTCAGCGTATCTATGGAAAGGATGGAGTCGCAGGACCAATCTTGAAATAAGGACTCTGCCTCTTCCAAAGTCATAAGGTAGGTTAACACCAGATCTATGCATAGCATACATTTTTATAATAAATCGTAGTGGATTTGGATTTTTAGATTGGGACCTGTACATAAATTATAGACCCAGTTTGGAACTTTAAATTGGGCTTGGGTCTAGCTCCACAATAAATTTGGAACTTAACAATGGACTTACTTCTATGATCCTTATCGTTGTTTTGGCTTTTGAACATTTGCATTAGGATCTTAATTTCTTCTGGTTTTTTGGACTCAAAAAGTAGTGTTTCACTACATTTTCTCCAGGAATTTAGAATTTGAATCAATGGATATGCAATATGCAATATCTTTTGTGTGAATGGATTATGTACCATTTGGCTAATGCTGTGGTGCTTAAGTGAGCTTATCCTGGGATAGACTGAGCTTAAGCTTCAAGCCTGGTCTGTCTCGTGAAAGGCCTTGTTCTGGGTTTGAGCCCAAAGCTTTGAGCGTCTTATTTATTTGGCTTAGATTAATTCTAGTTATAGCTGGCTTTGAAGATCATATTTCAGTTCATTTCAGGGATGGTATTGCTTATGTGTATGGCAGTGATGGAACATGCAGGTTTGAACTGAATTGGAATACAAGCTGGGCCCAAGCTTCCCCAGTTCATTGTTTGCAAGGACTTCTTATTAGTCGTGACCTCGATGTGCTTGTGTTCTAAGTTCAATTTCCAGTGCTGCTCGGTCATTCCAAGCCCTGGCAACCAAAGTCTAGGAATTCATCTGCCTCTTGTACTACAGAGATATTTGAACTTGTCCTTCAATTTCAGTCATGAATGAAGTAGTTTGAACCATCATTTTAAATGCTGTGGATTGCCTCTCAGGTCCTCAAAATATCAATTGAACTGGAACAGGTCTGTATATGGTCATTTTATGAGCTCTACCATTTCAATGCTATGCTGACTAAGTGTAGGTTGGGGCCCACATGAGAGTTCCATGACCAAAAACTCAGGAGCCACAGATGTCCTGCCTTCTTCCTTTGATTTGCTCTTATTTGGTCCTTTTTTTTGTATACATACAACACAACTCATCAGAGGATGCCTTCTTGATATTCTTACTATTTGAGTTTTGGGCAGGGCCTGTAACAAAGACTGCGTTCATCTGTAGATTGTAGAGGAGGATATCCTTGCCTTGGATTAGTAGAGCACCAAGTTTGTTTCCATTACCATAGGTTTGAATTTTGCTGCCTTTTTCAAATAGTTTACTGGCTGTCCAGGTTTGGACAGGAAGAGGGAAAAACTGCTGATGAAATGAAGCCCTAGTGGAAATCATTTTAAGGCTAGCTACTACCATATTTCAT
Organism: Vitis rotundifolia; assembly: GCA_030254885.1. Classification (NCBI taxonomy): domain Eukaryota; kingdom Viridiplantae; phylum Streptophyta; class Magnoliopsida; order Vitales; family Vitaceae; genus Vitis; species Vitis rotundifolia. Next base: position 2,481,424 of record CM058163.1, read on the forward strand.
AGTTCATAGGGCCTTAGCCTTAGTCCTCCATCAGAATCCCTTCTAGAGCTATTTTTAGGACCAAATTATGTATTCTTTCTTTAATCCATTTTGCAGTTCTGTTCATGTGGAATCCACAGATGGTGCTCACCATTTATTCAGAACATGCTCTGTTTACCTACTGATCTGGACCATATTGATGGATGTTAGTACACTTCTAGAATGGTCCATATTCCCAGCATACCAAAGGTCTTCATTTGAAGGGTCCCGACTTTGACCTATCTTTGCCCTACAAATCAACGCTCTTAACTCAGCCTTATTATGATAAATACTTTTTGCTTATATTGCAACTTAGGGTTCTTCAATAGATTTTATGATAAACATTATGAACTTGGGTTTCAGGTTAATTTCATGGAACATGTTACATAAAGAAAACTCAAAATCTCAGCCACTTCAACTCTGTTCTTTCAATTCCTTCAAACACATTCCTCAACTGGTATCACTTTGGTAACAGAATCACCATTTAAGGTCTCTGCATTCCCATTCATTCTAGCCATTTGTTGATCAATTGGCACCAGCTGGACTCCGTCTGGTTGATCCTTGCTCTTACCCCATAAAATTAGATATAGGCCGATGATAATGACTACTGCTCCAAGAACCCTTCAAAAAACAACCGAATGGAACCCACAGTGTTCCCATCAATATTATGAATAATCATCATTAGAGATTGAAATCGACATCAACACTTACCTTCCCAAGTAGAGTGCCTCAGCAAAAATGAAGGAGCTCAGAATGGCAACAATAATCATGCTCAGAGGATTAAAAGACGACACAAAAACCGGTCCCTTTTCTCCCATTATCACTCCTTGAATGTAAATAGCAATGGCTGAACACACTATCCCCTGCATCCAGACATCATATCTGATCATAAATGCAGTAGTTTAAGCCATTGAGTCACAGCATTTGAATTATTGGAAGAAATCTTCCCAGAAGTAAATGTTACAGTCAGTTCTAATTACCAAAAGAATCTCACAACCCACTTCATATTAGCAAAATATTCAAAATTTTGAATCCCTTTACCTAAATGCTCTTTCAGCAAATGATGATTTTTTTGCGCTAGTTTTTCTTTTCTAGGAAAGTCTATCTGAAAGAACTGATGGAAAAACCTAATGTTATGAAAGTGACTTACACCATAGAGAACAGCACATAGTGTAGGACCCTTGGGTATAACCCAGATTGAGGCATTGCTGTGTTCAATAATAAGGGTGACTATGGCACCTTCGAGAGCCCCCATCAGACATATCAAAGTGGTGAGGGAGAGCTGAGCTGGATATGACTTCACCGCATGCGCCTATAAGAGTAGTCAACTTAACTTGTTCAGATGATCTGCACAACATTCAAAACTTTCCTCTAGTGTTTCAGTAACATGTTACAGAAACTTACTTGTAGATTCATGAAACATGCCCAGCATACACAACCTGCTGTGATCATGAGGGCACCTTTAATGGGATGTTGTTGCCGATTAGTAGAAGATTGATGATAGTGTCTTCCTTTAGTCCATGGCAGGTCTGGTGCAGGCCCTTTAACCAGTGTCATAAGCATAGCTCCCCCCACTGTTACCAATGTCCCCACCACCTTTGCCTGGCTATGCAGTCTTCTCAGATTCACCTTCTCTAGCCTGCAAAATCCCTCACAAATGTAAATGACCTCCAAATGCATGCCCTATGAATCACAGAACTATTCAGTTGGCGAACTGTTCTCTGATAATAATACTAGTGATTGCAGAGTTACCTGAGGACCAAAGCTACTAGAAATGTGAATGCAGGAATAATATTGGTCATAGCAGTGGCAAAAGTTGCAGTTGTGATCTTCATCCCCACATAGTACAAGTTCTGATCAATCACAGGCCTGTAGGGAGATCAAATAGACATAATTAAGATCAACCCTTTAGCGAGAAATAAGAGTAAAGTCTAGATTTAGAAGGAAGAGATAATTACTCTAGTAACCCCATCAGCATTATCTTCGTAAAGATGGAGAAAGTCATCCTTGGCCACCTTTTCCTGCCAGATATCCATTACTGGGGTCAATTTCTTCTCCATATATATAAGAGAGGGAGAGGGAGAGGGAGAGGGTGAGAAAACCTTTCTAAGACAATAGCAAAAGGAGCAATGACAGCAGCTGCAATGACATGGCGGTAGACTACGAAAGTGTAGTGGTTCATCCCTGCATCTAGTGCATACTTTGCAATTATACTTAACCCGGCATAGCCAAACTGCAACAAAACCACTGCCAAAATTGGCTTTGCCTGCATAATCTGCACCCTCAACGAGTAATCCTCCTCTCCCATACTGCTGTTTATTGCTTTATGAGCTAGCTAGCTGATATATGAAATAGAAGCCATTCATTACCAGCTTATATACTATCATTTCCTCTATAAAACCAAACTCAGCACGACTGTGCTTATTCCAAATCAATGGACTCCACTAAGTGAATCCTGCGCTCACCTCTACATGCATGGGTGTATACTGTGTGACACTACCAGACACCACCATTGCTGACTAAGGAGGAGAGTCATTGTGCCAAGACTAAACATTTCCCAGAAGTGGAGGCTTGGTGGGGTTTGGTTAAATGGAGTAATATCAATTGGTTGGAAAAGGGTTTTGCAGAAAATGAGCAGAAAATGAGGTTTAATTCTGGGATAGGACCCATTCATTTGTTTATTAGGTTGCCTTTCGTGAAGGTATTCCCATGAAGTGTATTCCACGAGTGTCTGTTTTCACTTTCCCAGAATAATCAGTTATGACGGCTAGAATTCTTCCGTAGATTGACATCTATCTTCCACAGTTATGTTAACACCATACGCACACACCCTAAGTAGTATGCCATTACTTAAAATGTTGTTATGTTCTTTCACATTGCTAATCACTTTACGGTTGAATGTTCCTACTTTTGACATAAAATTAGTCATTCATTTGAAGATTACGGGAAGGCGGCATGAAATTATGGAAAGTTTGATGCACAAAATAATTCATGGCTAAGGATCATGTTTGTCTTGATTTAAAGCCATTACATGTGTGAAAAACATACTATGATGCTTGAAAAAGTATTGTTTGGAGGTTTTAATTTCTGTCATTGGATTTGAATATACAATAGGAAATGTTGATAATAAAAAGGAAATACCATCTGCGTTATGTTTCATGCTTGCTTACATCATTCATATTTTGGTCATAGTATTATTATTAGTTTTAATATTCTAGTGAATTATCATAAACTTATGATAATTTATTGAACATGGATTCTACCTAGTGTCCATGTTCAAAAGATGTGACCAACGATCAGGCTTTAGTGAAGAAGTAAATGATAAGTTATAATAGAAGTATGTTGGAATGTATTTTGTTGATAGCAGTGAAATGAGTATGCATGATGTGGATGAAATTAGTGGCTCAAAATTAAAGCAGGGAGGAATTGGTCCATGGTAATGGACTTAATGAACTAGTTTTTAAGATTTCTTCTCCGACATAAATGCTGTCCATCTCATACTTCACAACCTTATGCATATAGTGCCTGTCATGATACTATGGCTCTTCAATGCCCATTGTTATAAGCGGAAAAGGAGAAATCCATAGTGTTGTGGCTCTGTTGAGTCCTCTTAACAAAAATGCCTTTTTTTTTAAATTCCAAATGGATGCCACAAATTTAGGCATTTCCTAACCACCCATGCTGACATTTGGATAAATTCATATCTGCATGATGTTGCTAAGCCAACTTGTGCAGGTGGCTAAGGTTATGTTTGACGCCTAAAAACAATCAAAGAAAAGGGAAAAAAAAAAAAAAAACTGCTAAAGAAAATGACTGTCATATTTGGTTGTATTAAAAAAATATATATATAGAGGAGTTAAAATAAATTAAATGATTCTAAAATAATGTATAAAAATAATTTATTAATTTTAAATTTATTTTTTATTTTTTTCCGCGAAAGATGACCTGCCTCACATAACATTGCTCTGTTGTTACTGTTACTTAGTTCAAAAGCAGTGGCTCCTACTTTAATCATGGTATTATATTCAAGGCTAATGGTGTACAAATTAAACTTTAGCTTCTGTTACATGCACTATCTTCGATTGCATTTCCATATAAACCACAGGCGCCAACTGGTGGTTCATGTATCGAACCCCATCTTCACTAAAGTTTCAGAACTAATTGCATTATCACCTAATCTTTTCATTTAAAAATAAAAGAAGCTGTTTTTGGCCCCTATTTATAGCTTTAGACAAGTATAACAGCTCTTTTGTCTTCATTAAAGCTGAGAGTTATGAATAGCGACAAGAAATATCTTCTTTTGGATGGTTCATTGTTGTACTAAACACTGAAAAGGTGAAAAGGAAATTTGCAATCTTTCTATAGAAGGAAGCGCATGATCTTCATCATGACATGGGAATTATGATTTGAAAGCTCATAAAAACAAAAATCAGAAAAAGGTTGATGAATTAACTGGTAGATAGGGTTGTTAGAGGAGCTCTAGAATTAGAAGTTCTATGACATAAAAGTTGGTTTCATTAAATTGTACAAATCGAAGTAAATTTCTCCATATATCAAATCATCGCCTAGAACGTAATCGAGATGCCAAACAGAACGTACTGTCATTTGAGGTCCAATATTTCCACACTACTATTCTGAGTCTGCTTCATACTCCATTTCATGAAATAGAATTGCAATTATTCTCTGAACTTAAGTAGCCATACCTTTGTATCGCTCCCTAATTTGAATCTCATCAAGGGGCAAGGGTTTTGCAGAATAAAGGCCAAGGGCTACAAATAAACAAAAAGGATGATGGGATTACAGCGAAAATGTTTCACAGACAAATAATTGTAACAAGGATTAATTCACAGTTGTCGTGACAAATCCTTTTATGTGTAGTGCTTGAAAGATGGAATATATCTAAAGTCGCGCTCTTCAACTCGTGTGTGAGCATGAATGTCATCATGCATAAGCAGACAGGGAAAAAAATTAGAGAACAACACAAGCGATATCAAAATGAAGAGAATTTTATAGCCAAGGTTCAGACTGTGCACCACATGGCGATACTCCATGTGTGATTATTCCCTTTTGAGATTGGTTTTTCTTGGTTTCTGGTGGGCATCAGAAAGGATAATTGATTGGTTCGGGCTGCAAGGCTTTCTGCACAAGTTCAGTCTGTTCTTTGGTATGCAACGAGCTGAAGCCAGTGGCTGTGGCAGCAGATGGAGCCCGGCCAACGTACTTGACATCCTCCATAGTACCTCTGTCCACCTCTTTCATTGCTGTACAAAGGCGGGGTAAAATGTAGTTGTATGCACCCATATTCATGGGTTCCTCTTGGCACCATACAATCTCCGCATCTGAAAGAATTGCAACAAAGGTGAAATGTGAGATGTAGTCGAGAGGAATGAAATTCCAAATAAATGCATATAGAATTGAATCTCACAGGGATTACTCCGAAGTCCAAATTATACAGAAACTAGAGTAAAGCACTGCTTATGTTTGTAAGATTTTGCAATTTAATGGTTTTTTTGTAGGCACTGGAAGGGATGAGTGAAACATCTCCATCAGCAATAGTTGTTTCATATGTTTTTGGAAATTGGTGAAGGTCAGGGATCTAGCCTAGCATCATTATGAACATACCCTTTTCTTAAACATCACTGGACAGTTGTGGTCTCTAAAACAGATGACCTTTAAATGACCCAAATAAGATGCAACTAGGTCAGTAGACAGAGACACAGGTCTCAATGTCTGAAACTGATGCAGGAGAATGCCATAGGGTGAAAAGGTGAAATGTGTTAATATACAAGGGAACTCGCATTCTCCCAGCTAAAAGTCCCCTCTTCAATTCATGGAAAAAAGTAAAGATTGAGCTAATTAGAGAGAGATTAACAATAACTCCTGCTTCAGTTGCAAGTTTAGAATACATACTTGGATATCGCTTCAGCTCTCGCTGAGCGAGGTCATATGGGAATGGACAAAGCTGTTCAACCCTACATATGGCAACGTCATTAGCCTTGACTTTCTTTCTCTGTTCATCCAGCTCATAATAAACCTGTCGAGAAAAACAGAATGTCAAGCACATTTATGGCCAATGGAACCTATCATAACCTGATATATACAATTAATATACTTTAAGTTCACAACACACAACATACAAAATCAAGTCAATGCCTTGTTTTTTTTGGTGGATGTTTCTAGTGGATAAATAGGGAAAATGTATAGGCTTCAAGGTTTACTGCGTAGAGCCCATCTGAAAGTGTGGAAAACCTCTGATTGAGGTAGTAAAAGAAGACAAAAGATAGCAATGACAAAGGTGCTTATACCTTTCCAGAGCAAAGAATCAAGCGTCTGATACCCTCCTCCAGACTTGAGTGGTCATTCTGGTCCTTTATGAGGCGCTTGAATCTTGTCCCTTGTTTGTCAAAACCTGGGTGGCCTTGGACATCATCAAATTCAGATAGATTTGATTTGCAGTCTTTATGACGTAGCAAGTTCTTTGGAGACATCACAATGAGGGGCTTGCGGAATTCCCTGTGTATCTGAGAAATGAAACAAAAAACATAAGAGACCAAATTAACTTGTCCAGAAACTCGAAAGAAATGAATAACCAAATTAGTTGCACTTACCTGTCGCCGAAGAACGTGGAAATAATTAGCAGGAGTTGTGACGTTCACAATCTGCCAATTGCATTCCTGGATCTGCTTCCTGAGAGTTGGATCCATCTCAGGTATAACATATGGATTGTCATCACTCATCTGCAGTCAGATTTTACAGACACATCAGTTTGGAGTCAAGGTTAAACCTACTGCCAGGCCAGGAGGCATGCAGACAAATCCCAGCATTCTGAGGTAATTCAGGAAAGCAGAATGATTTTGAAGGAAGAACTAGACAGCTTAGAGAAGAATGAAAGTTAAAACACGATTTATTCCATGCTTGGACTGCATTCTACAATTGTCCAATTACCTGCATAGGATTGACATTCCAAAAGGATTTTCCTCTTTTGGCTAATTATATGTGAAGTTGTCCTTTCAATCATTGTGCTCAACCCTTGACAGAGCAAAGGATATGTGGAAATCAAAACACACGCACACACAAGAGAATAAGAAAGTTGAAAGGCCATGCATGTCCTGTACCTGAAGGAAACGCTCTAAGCGTGCACTTGAATGTTCAGGGCCTTGGCCATCATAACCATGAGGAAGCAGCACAACAAGCCCAGTCTGACGCAGCCACTTTGATTCCCCACTGCTCAAGAACTGATCAAATATCACCTGAGCCCCATTAGCAAAATCACCAAATTGAGCTTCCCACATTACCAAAGCATTTGGATTTTCCATTGAGTAACCCAATTCAAATCCAAGGACACCAAACTCTGAGAGCGAGCTGTACACAAGAGAAAACATATTGCATCTCATTAGAACCAAGTTAAAGAAAAAAGCACCAGTTTAACAAGAAAAATGTTCTTGATGGGCAGTTCGACAGAAAATATGTATTTTAGCAGGATGTCATACCAATAGTTGCGGTCTAGCAATCAACAAGTAATGGGAAATAAAATACCTCACCACAACATGCTTTAGATTCTAAATATAAGACCCCTAAGTCCTACTCTTGACTTAAGCAAATGTAAAAGCATCAAAGGTTACATTCTAAATATAATGGCTTCAAAATAGTGCAGGGAAGAAGTGTAACAAACTTGGAGAAAATGTTCTTTATGGAAGGAAAAAATGTGTACAAACACCACCTATGCATGATAGGGAGTTGGGTTGACGACAATCTTGTGAGGGGATTTAGGTCAACACTACCCTTGCGATAGAGGTCAAGTTGAAGCCATCCTATGATGGGGTTCAGGTTGATGTGTTCTTGTGAACAAGATGTGGTTGACATCATCACTGCAATAGATCAATGTACCCTTGTGAGGGGTTCTGGTCAATGCAATACATGTGATGAGGGTCAAGTTTACAAGAGTACGAGTATAGAGTGTAGGAGTGTGTTTAGGTGTTTGATTCTTTGTATCTCAAACTTTAGGATACAAAGACTCATTGAAAAAGGATTTAGAATGTACTTAAACATGGGGTATAAAAGGTAATTAAAAAAAAAATTCAAATGAGAAGTCAATTAGAAGAGAAAGAGGAAAAATACATATCCTTGAAAAAAAAAAACGAAAACTTCCTTTCTCTCTTTTACCCTTGCTTGCTTTGTTTGAAAAGTGGGGAAAACAAAAACAAAAAAACAAAATAGTCCCAAGCAAAATTCGAGTATCCCACAAGGATCTCATACCACACCCTTGTTATGTAGTGTTAGATGAAATTGAAGAGTCCAGGTATCATTATAAGGGATCACCTTCATGAACTAAAGAGGGTGACTTTCCCCTCCTTCATGTGTGTTGAGAGGAGTGGTATCTTGCTTTTTGAGTGTGCTCCCATTTGGAGATGATACGAAAACACCCCCTAACATTCATCATAGGAGGATATTGACCAGGGGGGAGGCATCCATACCAAGCATGACTTCCGAACTAACAGTGAGCACATAAGTACAAAACGTGCATGGGGCAATGCAAGAAACACCAAGTTTTGTGAAAGGAGAACTATAAGCTATAATTAATGATATATTATTGCTAGACCAATGTCTCACATTAGAATTTAGAACGCATGGGATGAACACATAGATCCATGCAAAGTGCAGAAAATTAGACAACAAATAATAATAACAATCTCCTCTAAATTCTAATGGGAATATGATATATTTGTAAACCCAAATTCTAAGAGTCTTAGGAATAATAGTAAATGAATTATAAAATACCTTGTGGCACTGTTTTTTGGCACCTGTTTATATATTTTATAACATTATCTTTGTCTATCAAAATACTAGTAAATGAATTATAATCATAGGATTTGTTTGGGATAGTTTTTAACTTTTGTCTTTTAGCCAATAGAAGCAAAAGTATAATTGTTGTGCATATTTTCAAAAATTTTATTAAATATTAAATGTGGTTTTTACACCATGTTCAAGCAAAAGTCTTCTTCCTTTTCCAAAATATAAGTGAGAAACCCCTGTTTGGGAGTTTTATATAAGCATTCTTAAAAGCTAAAAGTTGCGCTTAAGCTTTAAACACTGCTTTTAAGAAGCTTTTCCGAAAAAGCATATAATTTCAATTTGTTTAATTAGCCACAAATAACATGAAAATAAATTAGGAAACCTAAACAGATAAGACACCTAATAGGAAACTCAAAAAAAATCTTAAAAAAAATTTGTTCAAAGAAAAAATAATTTTCATGCACCAAAGCTACATCATTGTGTCATAGAATTCATCCTTCAATCTAATATCAAGTGCAATACTTCTCGAAATGTGCAAGATATTGTGCATCCAGCAATTTTCACAACTAACATAACAAGCACACTTGCTAGAAGTAAAAGCAAGTTCTCTAAAAAGAAAATGCACATAACAAAATCATGTATAGTGTGCAAGATTAATGAGGTGACAAGCTAGATATTGGACAAAAAAGCTCAGAATTGCAATGCAATTTACCTGTTGCTGACAGTAAACATCTCTTCATTCTGATTCATGATAACATGGTCCAAAGGACAGTACATCTCCCCAGTCTCCTGATCATGAATTACAGAATGCCGATGACTAAATGTGCCTCTTTCGACATCCTGACCACTTAAACGAACATGGTTCCCTTCTACCAGCAAAGTTGCAAAAGCAAGTGCTTCCCCAACTGCCCAATCAATACCTTCCCCTGTTTCAATCATTTGTGCACGCAGATCAAAAATCTTTTTTACTGCTCTATGAGCCTTGAAATTCTCTGGAAGAGTTGTGATTGCTTTGCCAACATTCTTCAAGATTTCTGGTTTGACCCTTTAGAACAGCATGGAAATGAATTTTCAGCAAAAAAGCCAAAAAGGTTGGGACATCAAAGAACATGCAAGCAAAAATTGGCAATGAATCCAGCATACCCAGTATTTCGGACACGTGATATCTGCTCTGGTGACTTGAATCCAGCCCAGTAAGCTGAAAGCCAATCTCTCCTATTTGGAACATAGTCTTTGCTGGCTAAGAATTCTTCATTGAGGATTGTGTTGACCTTATTCTGTATCCTATCAATATCTTCTTGTGTTGCCTGCCCAAGTTCTAGAAGCTTTTTTTGGTATATCTCAACAGCTGAGGGGTGATTCCGGATGACCTGTTAGCCGCCATTCCAAATAAATGAGAAATATCTTAAAAGCATCTGCCCAATGCATGCTACAAATAAAGCACTAGGACAGACTGTAAGCAGAATAATAACAGAAACATAACCAAAAATATATTAGAAGAAATGTTAAAAAACATGAGATCTTGTGATTCAAGCTTCACAAGAATGATGAACTCTAGAGAACTGGAGAACATAAAGGGCTAACCTTGTACATTTTGGGTTGTGTGAAAGATGGCTCATCAATTTCATTGTGCCCAAATCTACGATAACACACTATATCAACCACAACATCTGAATGGAACGTTTGGCGCCACTCTGCAGCAAGCTCACACACATGAACAACTGCCTCCATATCATCACCATTTACATGGAAAATGGGAGCATTCAAGGCTTTGGCAACATCAGTACAATACTGTGAAGATCTCCCTGACCTTGGATCAGTAGTGAAGGCCACTTGATTGTTCACAACAATGTGTATGGTTCCACCAGTAGTGTAGTTAGGAAGAGCACTAAGATGTAAAGTCTCATAGACAACACCTTGTCCTGCAAAACTACCATCCCCATGGATCAAAACACCGATATTCTTTGTCCTATCCAAATCGTTAGAGTAATACTGTTTAGCCCTAGTTTTTCCAACCACAACTGGATCTACAGCTTCCAAGTGACTTGGATTTGCAACCAAAGACAAATGAATTCTCCTCCCACCTCTAGTTGGTCGATCATAAGATGTTCCCAAGTGATACTTGACATCACCAGTTCCTGTGTAGAGCCCAACTTCATCCACTGGCTTTGTGCCACCACTAAACTCACTAAAAATTTGACGTAGTGGCTTTCGAACAACATTACCCAAAACATTCAATCTTCCTCTATGAGACATTCCAATAACTATACTCTCAACACCAAGATCTGCAGCTCTGTCAAACATTTCCTTCATGCCGGGAATCAGAGTCTCCCCACCTTCAAGCCCAAACCTCTTTGCTGCAGTCCACTTAGTGGCCAAGAAATTCTCAAACTGTGTACTCCATATAAGCCTATCAAGAATAACCTCACGCCGCTGCTGATTGTATTGCCTTGGAGTTGGAGTTTCAATCTTGTCTCTCAACCAGTTACACTTATCACGATCTGCAATATGCATATACTCATAACCAATGCTACCACAGTAAGCCTGCTCAAGGCGGGTTAGTATGGCTCTAAGGGTCTGTACTGGGCGGTTCTCAGACAAGAACCCAGCCATCCTCCAGACACCAAGAAAGAATTCCCTATCAAGATCAGCTTCTGTGAAACCATAAAGAGCAGGGTCTAAATCATCAGGGATTTCACGTTCTTCCAGTCCCAATGGGTCCAACTTGGCTTTCATATGGCCATTCACCTGGTAAGCTCTCACAAGTAACAACAAACGCATACTCTCTTGAATTGTTTGCCCAGATATGCCTGGCGATGTGGCTGCTTGGCCCACAAAATTTCTGAAGAAGTTGTCCCATGATTCATCAACACTATTTGGGTCAGCTTCCCAAGCTCTTTGTAGCTCCTCTAGGTAGACACTGCTTGTTCCATCTAAGAAGCTATCAGTTAGCCTAGAGAGGGGCACAGGGTGTGGGACAGGAGCAGCTTGAGCCTTTGACTTAAGGACAGTACTGTGAAAGTATCGGTTCTGTGATGGAAGGACCCGTGTTCTTGTTGCATAAGATCCACCTTGACACAATGTTCTCCTAATGGCATGCTTTGCCATGGAGCCTACACCAGAACCAACCCTAAACCACACCATAGCTTCCAACCCAAAATTTTAATGATTAATGATTTTGCAGAAGATTTTATCCAAGTATAGATTTGCCAACAATTTGTACCTCCTCAGCCAATATCAAACCTTAATCACAAACATTTGCATATTCTTGCACCTCTATTCAACCCTGTCCAACCAAATCAAGCAGCAAAAGAAAACAAAAATTAAAAAAAATCATAATGTCTCTATGTAAATGTGTGTGTGATAGGTAAATCTGTGTACATGTGATATATGCCTTGGTTAAGAGCAGTTTGGCAATGCTTTTTAAAACAGTTCTCAATCGTTTTCAAGAAGAAAAAAAAAAAAAAAAATCTATTTGGGAATTTAAATATGAAAAACAATTTTTGCAACTTATTCTCCATGAAGCTATCATGCATGTATCTATAATGCAAAAATTCCTAAAGCATTTTTAATTGTTTCTCAGAACATTCAACAAAAAACATCTTTAAACACTTCAAATTTAGTCTAAAAAACAAACATTTTTAGAAAAAATTCTTAAAAGACTATAACAAATTTACTACTAAACATGTTTCTTAAGTTAGAAACTGGTTTCAAGAACAGAACCCAAACAGGTCATAAGATCAATAGACTGGAAATTAATGCATTTAAAATCTGCCATTCAAATCAAATAGATGCACTAAAGGATATGAAAGGATTTAAAAAATAATCTGACCCTAGTTATTAACCATAAAGTTAGTTATACAATTCAAATGGATTTGTGTCGCCCACCTCAAAAATCAAATGGATTTAAATTAAAATTAACAAAACAGGAGATTTCAGATTTTCACACCCATTTTCTCAAACAGCTTGTATGCATCTAAAAACTGCAATAATCAAACAACCACCTAAGCTCAAAATTGAAAAACCCCGAAGGTTCAAAAGTTTAATCTGTAAAAGGAAAGAATATATTAAACAAAAATCAACAAAATGTTCAACATACATTCCAAAAACCAAAAACACTGAGAAATTTTTATGTACTAGCCATGAAATCATCTAGGTTTAGAGCTTGAATCCGAAAATTTTCGTTCTCCGACACCTGAAAAACAGAAATTCCACACCAACACGACACCCTTGCTTGGTTGAGGTCCCGGTCTTCCCACTCCCCGGAGTCCATATTATCATAAGTCATAGCATACGAAAACATTCACTTTCTTTTCTTGTCCAAACCAAACAGCAGATCACCAAACAGAAATCAAATAAAAAACGAAGAAAATCAAATCGAGAAATGAAACAAAAACGAATCTGAAATCATGGAAAAAAACACTAATAACCAGAAACCAAAGCTGCAAATTCCACTACTTCCAGACTAGAGAACAAGAAAACACAACACAACGCGTTCGCTTCCCGAAAAAAAAAAATATGTATCTTAAAGAACGCCGATCACAAACACTCAATCACATCCAAAGCTCTCATTTCCTTTCCTGTGTTTTCTCGGAAGCCAAATAGAGAAGAGTCGCGAGAAAATTTACCTCAAAGCGTGAATGATTCACGCAAACCCTAAAGCCGACATCCCAAATTCGCTGCAAAATGCGACGATGGAGCTCTCTTCTGCAGTTGATGCTTTTTATTTTAAATTTTTTTTCTCGCTTTTGCCCTTTTTCTTCATATATTTTGGAAACTAAAATTATTTTATTATTATTATTATTATTATTTTCAACGGTTAAAGATTGGACCTTGGCCCAGAGTACGCAGGCCCAAGAACCGGCCCATTCTATTTTTTCCAATAACTTTTGACTCATTTTCTTTATAAAGTAAAAATCTCAAAAAAAAAAAAAATCTTGAATTAATTAGTTAAAAGGGATGAGATGATACTCGTATTTGTAAATTTAACATCTTCTATATTTTTACTTGAGGAATAATTCATTTTTGACATAAATACCCTTAACTATTTCAAATATTTATATATAGATTAAAAAAAATGATTATTTTTAGAAGAAAAAAATAAAGACATTTTTATTAAAATATTATAAAAAAAATGATAAATGGTTAGATTTTCAAAATTGGGTTTTCACCAATCATTTTAATCAAATGACTCAAAAATCTTATAAGGATACTAATTTTCAAGAATTACAATTTGAAAACATTTCCTATTTTTTGTTTTTTAAAAAAAATAATAATAATAATAATAATTTCTATATAAAATATAATAATGTTTGTATATTATGCACTCACCTTATATCTTTAAAAAATACTTTTAAAATATTTAAAATTTAAAATAATAAAAAATTTACTATAATAATTTTTCTATATAAAATGTGCACTTACCTTGTATCTTTAAAAATTATTTTTAAAATTTAAGATAGCAATTTTTTTTTAATATTTTAACTTTTTAAAATAAAATAATAGTAATTTCTTTATAAAATATAATAATTTTTTTATAAGTTATACACTTACCTTATATCTTTTAAATTATTTTTAAATTTAAAATATTAAAAAATTAATATTTAAATTTTTTAAAAGTCATTGAAAATAGTTTTACATGTAACGGTTACTATTTATACGGGATTTAGAACGATTTTAATTTAATATTTTAAAATGAATCTAAAATATTAAAATGACTAAAGTTTAATAATTTAAAATTAGAATATCAAAATACATAAATATTTTGACATGTGGATTTATTGAGGAGTCTTTTAAAATAATTTTTAATATATTAGAATGATTTTTAATAGTTAATATATTTAAAATTCTCTGTTTTTCTTTTTTATTAGCTTTCATTTTTCTTTTAATAAATTATTAGTTATTTGCCTTTGATAATATTTCTACTTAAAGCGTTCTTAATAAAATTATTTTAATATTATAAATAATTTTTCAAATTTTAAAATGACACATCTTGAAAAAAATAATAAAAAATTATGGAACCCCAAAACCCAAAAACATTTTTCTAAAACACTCAACCCATCTTTCTGAAACACTTACATGAAGATAAATGATAGATATCTAGGTTTACTCAAATACAAATTACCAACACGAGAAAAATGGAAGATTTGAGATTTAATTAAAATTAATAGAGCAAAAAAGTAGATTAAAAAAAAAATTAAAATTAATAAATTATTTTTATATCCATAATTTTTTTTTTTTATAAAAATTAAAGACAATACAAATGTATATGTTTCTAGTTAATTTTAATTTATTTTTTATTTTTATTATAAAATTAAATATAAATAATCATTTTCCTTATTTCTAGTTAATTTTAATTATTATTTTTTTCTATATTTTTTATTATAAAATTAAATATACAAAAAATCATTTTTCACAATATTTTCTAGTATCTTTTGATAGATTTCAAGAGCCGAGGATTGATTGGGTATTAACCTTAGAGCACCCATTCCCAATTGCATATAAAGTGCTAGAATAGACATTCACTGGGAATAAATGGGAAAGAAAGGTTAAATAAAAGAGATTAACTAAGGGGAATAAGTTAAAAAGAAGTGTTAAATAATAGAGCTTTACTAGGAATAGATACTATTAGTATCAATCACAACTACGTGTTACTTTGTCTCTACTTTGTTTATTATGAGATCGGGCGATGTAGATAGATAAATAAAATAGCATATTAGGGTTGAAGACTAACTGATTGGACAAAGTCTCACATCAAAATCATGGGTTAACAGGTTAAACATTTGCCAAATATTTCTACCTCCTCAACCATGTTCCACCCTATAAACCTTTAATCAACCCTATCCAACCAAATCAAACAGCAAAAGAAATATAAATCAAAACTAGAAATTTTCATAATGTATTGCTAAACCATATAAAAATTATTTTTAAAAACATAAAAAAAAAAAAAAAAAGACATGTTAATAACATTTCAGATTTTAAATATATTTTTGTTTTATAAAACATATGATTTTTCATAAGTTTTTCAAAATAATTTTTTAAACAGTGAGAGCCAAACTTTCTATCTATGAATTGTGAAAATTTTTCATTCTTCCGACAAATGACAAAGCAGAAACTTCGCTCCAACATGCGATAACCTTGTCTGATTGTGACGTCATGGATCATAGCTTTCTTTCCAACCAAACAACGGATCAGCCGACAGAGATAAAAAAAAAAAAAAAAAGAGAAACGACGAAAATTTAAGGACTGAGGAAAGATTTATTTGTTTGATTAATATTTGTATACGAGTGACATTGAAATTAGAACAAAATTTAAGCATATTGTCAAAGTTGGATTGGAGAAGGTGGTTGGTTCTGACCTAGCCATGAGCTTAAAGAAAGAAGATAAATGCATTTGCTGACATCGGCTTATCTAGATGGGGGGAAGTTTGACTTTTCAATCTCACCTTCCTTTGAAGAAAAAATTTAACCATTGACTTTCAATAAATTGTTCCTGATCAAGACAGTTGCTGAGAATCATCAAAGACAAACTTTACTATGGATTAAGAGCTTCCCAGTTAATCAAACATTTTCTGGATGCACATACAGGAGCAGTTTATAGTCTGAGTTACAGATTGAGATACTCAACCCATTTTTCTGAAACACAAAGAAGGCCACTTCAGTTTATCTTTTCTACATCAAGAAGAGCAACAGATATATCAGGGTTCACTGTGATACCAATCCCCCAAAAAAGGTAAAAGAAGAAAAGGAAAGATTTAAGAACTGGTGGGAGAGAAAAGGAGGAGGTGACAAAAGAGAGTACTCTTAGAATAAATTCCACAAAATAATTATAAAAATAACTTTAACATGCCAAAGCCAGTAGTTGAAAAAAATGATAGGAACGGAAACAAGTGCCCACCATGTTGTTACGACAACTAGTTTTTCACCTGCAGGAGTGTCACTTGAAGAACCTTCCCCCCTGGTCCGCATATTTTCATTTCCTTTATGAACCACAGCAAGCTGATTTTTGGGGAGCTTGAGCACCATTGGCTGCCTGGTCTGGTTGGTTAATCTTTATTGTCTGAGGCTGAAACCATCCAATCCAGTCCAAGGAAGGAGTCCATCAATATTGGAGAAGAAGAATAAGATAGGAATACTTTGTGCTGAAACACATCTTATTTTTGTGTTTCGGTAAAGAGAAAAAGAATGGTCACAATAAAAAGTGAAAGGAACTCATGTACCTCAGCCTTGGAATCAGTTTCTGCAAGCCTTTGTTTTATATCCTTAGCTATTGAAAAGAAAACCTCCTCCACATTCAAATTTGTTTTTGCACTCTGTAGAGCATAAACTTCCGATATGAAAACATGATTTCAAAAAGAAGTGGAATTTTAGTAGCATTTTTGTACTTTTATCTTATCTCTCCTTGTTTTTTCTTTTCTTTTGTTTCCTTTTTTTTTTTTTATATCAGAAAAACACTAAGGCTTTTCTATTACCATGTTTGTACTTACAGTTTCAAAGAACTTGATACCGTACTCATCAGCAAGAGCTTGACCCTTGGAGGTTGGCACGGCCTAGGAAAAGATTAAAAAGAATAAGATTCTTAGTGAATGATAAAAGAGATGACAAATGCAAGCTGATCCACAGAGAGTGACTCAAGGAGAAATGAACCGAGTCTAGCATTTTAGTTTTTGAGCCAAAAGGTAGAGGCATACTATTAAGA
This sequence comes from Vitis rotundifolia, assembly GCA_030254885.1. NCBI lineage: Eukaryota > Viridiplantae > Streptophyta > Magnoliopsida > Vitales > Vitaceae > Vitis > Vitis rotundifolia. The sequence goes on from CM058163.1 coordinate 2,498,932, forward strand.
TCAGTACTGCGATCTCAACTCAGTTCTCTCAATTTTATTTTATTTTTCACTTTTTAACAAAGATTTCCATGGCCTTGACCTGGAAAGTTTAGTGATGTGAGCACTGCAACATAAAAGTGGCTGTATGCTCGAATCATGAATTCACCATCTAGCAAACTAGGTTAAAAATCAAGGAATACGAGTAAATAATTGCAAAAACACCCCATCCTGTTGCCCCAAAATTAAAAAGTAAAATAATATTCACAAACACTTACCCTTTTGCTTTCGTCCATGTCAGCTTTGTTCCCCACCAATACCTTGTTGACATTATCAGAAGCATGCTGTTCAATGTTGCGAATCCAGTTCCTAATATCTGAATACAAAGAATCGCAGCTCAATAAGAATTAGAGATGAAATAATAGTAAAAAGAAATCCATCATAGATGGATTAAAGCACCATTCCAACAGAAGCAGATCCTTGACCATCAACCTCAATGGAAGTAGAGAAAAAAGCCTGAATCAGAAAACACTGATTCCACTGACACAATGCATCACAGGATATAGAAAAAGATGAATAGATGGTAGTCTTCAACTGAGAATCTTAAAATTAGTCAAAAGCAGGCATATCCAAACTTCAAATGCCGAGGGTGAGATAAAAAGAGCATTTACTGTTGAAAGATGACTCATCAGTAACATCATACACCAGCAAAATACCCATGGCTCCTCGATAGTAAGCTGCAGAAGAGAAGAAGACCACTTGAGCAAAATGCTGAGAGAAAAAATGACTAAAGCAAAATAGATGATGGTGTCAGGATCACAATGACAATTATATTATGAAACGACATTCTCTCTGCAAAGCTATAAAATTAGACCTCCCTGTTTGTATGGTAGCTTGTACAGATGCCAAAAAACCAACTAATTGTTGCAATGTCTAGAATCAGACCTCCAAGGACAAATACTAACTTGATGTTTTGGTCCTAACCACCAGGGTTTATGAACCTTTGCTTCAATATTGCCAAAAGTCTTTAATTTCATTATTTTTAATTCATAAGAAGGGATGATTATCCTCAAACAGTTAGATTGGATTAGGATCTCAAGCCTCTAAGGTATAATGATGATACAGCTAAAGATCACCCTCACGTATGAAAAATTACAACTGAATATGACGAACCGTGCAATCCACATATTCAAAAAATGAAAGCCAAATAGTACAAGGACTTAAACAAACCTGTTGTGATGGTTCGAAACCTCTCCTGACCAGCTGTATCCCAGATTTGCAGTTTGATCCGTTTGCCATCAAGCTCAATGGTTCTTATCTTGAAATCAATACTGCAGTATTATATATGGAATCAGATTAGAAGCATTTTTTAAAAAGAATTAAAAATTTAACCAAACACCTGTATGAAAGCATCTTTAGAGCCAATCACTAGCCCTCAACTGGATGAGCCATACCTAGGGTAGATATTCTACATCAACAGTGAGCATGACTGAATTTTGTATCATCTCATTCTAGATTTCCATGCCATCAGTTTTTCTTTTCCTTTTTCAACAGCACCATTACAGTGAATGTCTTGGAAATAAGGAGCCAACCTTACAGTTAAAAAGGGTAATTAAATGATTGTTTAGATGGACAAAACAAAACAATAATTTAATTACACTTTTTAACTGCAAGTAAGGTTGACCCCATACCAAACATGCTCAAGCAGCTCCTAGTTCTAAAACTCCAGCTTACCCAAGAACACATACCCAATGGTGGTAATAAAACTGGTAGTAAAGGACCCATCAGAGAAGCGCAAGAGAAGGCAACTCTTTCCCACACCTGTAAAGACATATAATGAGAAAAACAGAAGAAAAATCAAGCATGCTAAAACCAAACATCTTAATCATCTCATTGGATAAAAGTTTGAAAACATTTCCCAAGGGTTTACTAATTTCGCAATTACTTGGTCTCCAATAGTTTTAAATTATGAGTGGTGGAAAGACAAAGATAACAGAAAATAGAATAAAGAGTTTGAGAAAAGTAACAAATATAGGAATGGAACTTCAATAGCACAGACTTATATTGCCTAAACACACACACCAACTTGAGGTTCATGAAGGAGGTAAAGTCAGGGACATCTCTTTGATTGAAGAATGTAATGTGCACAAAGTATGCATGAAAATTGACAATTAGCATGCAATGCTACATGGATTCAGGTAAAAGTATTAGGCATTCATTTCTAAGTGCCAGATTCTTTAATGCCATAGGTCTTAGAACACAAAGACACAGCCAATAAGTCTAAGTTTCCCCTTCCTCTCATTCCATCTCATAGGCTGATAGACATGTTGGACATATATGTTATACCCAAAACATTGTTATGTCATGGCCAACTGCAGGTGCTTCACATACTTTGAAGTCTTCATCAGGCATATTAACATGTTAATTGACTTTCACTTGATGGAAGAAAGACAATAGGAACAAAAAAAAAACAGAATTCCACATAGAAATGTAGCAAGAATTTAATAGAGCTTCAAGTTACACAGCAGCATGATCCAATTGATGGTGCAAAACCAATACTTGCACAGTTATGAACAAGTCAATATTGCCATTCCCAAGTCTTGGACGTTTAATGAACACGAACTCATCCATAACAACATGCTCACCATGTACCAACTCCAATTGTAACCAAACAATGAAATTTTCATCCAATCCATCTCAAACTTCTTTTTGCTTCATTTCTCCCTTTATTACATGAAATGCCTTCTACATTTCAAGAAAACCCATCAAAGATTTAGCCCCATGAAGTCTCCATTCTAATTCAACATAATAGAGCATACGAACCTCCAAAGAAACCCTCATTGTACATGAAATTCATGAAAAACGAAACCAAATGTTAATCTATACCCATTTCTGAAAAATAAAACATTACAAGAAAAAGAAATCCCTAAAATCACTGAATCCAACCCGAATCCATACCCAAACAAAACGTATACTCAATTATTACCACAGGAACAATCCACACAGTACCCTTCCACAAACGAATCAACCAAAATAAACATCAATCAAGTCAAACCAAATACGCCAAATTCAAAATCCAAGAAAACAGGATCTATAGATCCTGTGAAGAGCAAGAAAAACCAAAGAAAGAGAGATCCTAACCGCTATCGCCGATAAGAAGAAGCTTGATGAGGTAATCATAATCAGCACGAGCCCTTGCAGGTGGAGCAGCCATGGAGATAAGCCCTAGAAACTGATCTGAATCTGCGCAAGTGAGCAAGCGATCTCCGTTTCTCTATCTGTAGTATTTGAGATCGAGAGAGACAAAGAAAAGAGAAAGAGCTTAAGCTGCGCAGGTTAGCGACGACATGGGAGGCCTCAGATGTCCAATATTCCTCTCTCTACACGTACGCTTCGCTGGCATCCTACGGCGGAGAGTGGACGTGGTCCACGTAACCGTGCACTCGACCGCACCCGATACATCCTCTACGAGAAATTGAATTTTGGGGTCCACGTGGAGTCCCGCTATTGATATATCTTCATAGAATCCAATTGGGTATGATTGGTTTTGAGCCGTTGGATGCGTGCTACGTGGGAGAATCATAGCGGTTGTTGAAGTGCCTACTCCCGAGGCAAAGGGACAAAGGGCAAAACACAAGAAATGGAGAGAAAGAGATAGGACAGGAGCACTTAAAGAGGGGGAAATCTTAGTTAGATTCCACAATTGGAATACAAATTTCTCACTTAAATTATTGACATACTTGAAAAAGTGAGAGTAATAGTGTGCTAAAATAAGGTTATGCTTTAAAGCATATGCTTGGAAGATACTCTCCTCCACCACTCACCCGCCTACTAAAGGCCTAAAAGCACATCACCACCTCCCTCAAGTTCTCACCGTCCTTGGGATATGTCATAACTCATAAGAAAGATCGAGGGATCATTCCCCATCGTCAATCATCTTCACTTGGGTTGTGATGGGTTTTGAGGGTGATGGTGGTGGTGGTGGCGATGGGGGCGGGAATGGCGAAGATGACGAAGCAGAGGGTTTACCCAAGAAGGTGAAGTCGTAAAGGTGGTTCTACCATTAGGGCGACTCAAGATCTTTGGCAATGTATCACTCCGGAGAGATGATAAATGGCTCAAGTTCAACCCTATTTCTGTGACGCTATCAGATAAGTACAAGAGTGGAAAATGTGTTAAAAAGTACTTGGTTGTGTTGTTTTCTATGCTTTTATCATCTCTTGTTATTAGTAGTCTCAACTCTTTTTAATTTTAAATGTTTAATAAAAGCACTTGTTGAGCATGGGGGATCTAATTTGAGATTAGATCAACCTTACAAGAACCTTAAGCCGTTCAGTTTATTAGTTATTTAACTTATTTTCCAACAATGTCATGACATGACGTGATGGAGTCACATCACATGTGGGTTATAAACACAGGCCCATCTTGGCGAAATTGGATGGGCCTCCGCCTCCACCAATACAATGTGCAGTGTAAGTTGCTAAAAGCCTGTTCACACCATTCCAGGGATTAAAAACGAAAATGGAATGGCCCATATTGACTGGCATTTCTGATGGTGAACCTTAACTAACCAGATATGACATTTGATGTTTACATTTTAAAGGAGAATCTGGAACCAATAGACAAGGGGTTGCTGCAAGGCCATCGAACAGACTTGAAACCAACCCAGTCTGATACAATAAATCTGGAAATGTAGGGCCGCTGCAGAGTAAGATTTGATGCCCGGGCCTGGAAATTGTCTTCCCCACATTGGGAGAAAACAGTAAAAGAGGCCCAATATGGGAGGGTGATGTAGGGGCTGGACATTGTGATGTAACATACACAACCACTCTAGCATGAGCAGAACCACAATTCCTGGCATGTTCCCATGTTATTAAATAATAATTCGCTGAGTTATACACATATTCACAAGAGTGGAGATTGGCAGTCAGAAATTCTCCATGCTGTCAATGCTTTACATTGAATTGTTAAAGGCACCTTAAGATGATAAAAACAAACATAGTAATTTAAATTGAAATGATTGCCAAATGTGCCGTCTTGCAAAAACAAATTGTAACCATCATTAGGTAAAGGGTAAACACGGTCAACTAACATTACTGTCTTTAAAAATGTTGGTAACTACCTCCACTCACGTTCAAAACAAAACAGGAATTAAAGCAAACATAGAACTAACTCTATGGAAAAAAAAAGTTCCAAAGTACACCAAAATTCTTCAAGAGTAGAAAAATTCAGATCCATTCTTGGGATAAAATCACCCTAGTAGAAGAAACCAAGCACTTTGCCACCAACATTCTTTCTCCTAGCCTCCTCATGATCCATGATGCCAGCCGAAGTAGTCAGCACAATGTATCCAAACTGCAATTTTTGGACCATCAAAGGTCATCAAATGAAACCACACATATTGTTGGCAAAGGAAATCTAGCCTGTAATACACTAGTATGCAGCTAAAATAATAAAAGCATATGAAAAGACATGCATATTATATATTGTTAGGTAGAAAGCAACCTAGGAGGCTTAAGTTATCTGATTCCAGCACATTCTCAATCACTTCAAAATTCTATGAATAGCAAACTCGAATGATCCAGTGACGTTTAAGTTCCAATTATATCTAATGGGTAAAACCCATCAGAAAACACCTGTTAGTGAGCTTGTAATTACTCAGTGGTGACTGGACCAGCAGTTTTATGGAAGTAGAATTAACAAGGAAGTTTCATGCTAACCTGTCTTGAGGGGAGCAGCCTAGCAGTCCATGGCTCAATATCTTTGACACCCACATCAAAACGGGGACTGATAACCCCACATTTGTTTAGTCTTCCATTCAGTTCAACAACAATCTTTCCAGACCTGTGATCATCAACGTACTCAAACTCTCCAATGTAACCTGTAGAGCAAAATAAAATCAGTAAAATCCGTGAATAAAAATGTACACGGATAACAAAAAAAAAAATGCAAAAGTAAAGAAGAAAAGAAAATTGAAACAATCTGAAATTCAAATGAATTGATCAGTACCATGCTTCTGCATAACCAGGAGAAATTTGATGATCACTTTTGAGGAAGGTCTGATCATCACCTGTCGCTTCCCACGCTTCTCTGCATTGTACATGCTCTTGAGAGCATCATTCAGGACACTAACTCTCACCATCTTCACTAAACAAGGCCGCTACAAAATATAAAAGGGTTGTCAAACTACTTGCACAAAACTTTGACATGAAATCCCATATTATAAATAAGAAAAAAGAGAAATCAAGCAGAACAGAAACCCACAAAAAATAAAAGGACATGAACCCATATCTGGAAAAGAGATTTGCACTCTTAGACTCTCGTTGTTCAATATAACAAAAAATGTATGGTTTGTTGAATTTTCTATTGCTATAAAGCAAAGGGGTGGGAAACACATCATACAGAATTCAAACCTTCTGTCATTTGACAAACGATAACTACTGACATTTTGTATTAGTTTATCAATCTTTGAATGGTAAAGAAATAAACCAATTGATAGTGTGGGTTATCTCAACTCTTTCAGGGCACCTAGCTAGAGGCCACTCTCTCGGCCCAGCCAATTATAATCCATAATATGCTAAGCCAACTCCATCACCTAGACACTTCCAAATCCATAATATGTTAAGCCAACTCCATCACCTAGACACTTCCAACCATAAGGCCAAGCAAACAATATTTATTTTCCCAATAATCACCACTTCGGAACATCCATTTGGTACATGATAAATCCACAAATACACCCAATGACAACCAAGTCTATAGTCTTTCATCACCATTTAATCATTAACCACAAATGATATGCATTTGGCAGCATTTCTACTCAAAGTACTTTTAGTAGAAATGCTTTCTCTGAAAGTGTTTCCTAAATTTTGTCAAATACTTAATTTTTTTTTTCAAAAACACTTTTTAAACTAAAAGAGCTTCCTAGAATCACTACCAAACAGACTCTTGATTAAACAACTGCAAAATCAATTATCCTGTATTCATCAGAAACTCTATCAGAGAAAGAACAATTAAAATCAATCACCTAATTTTCTCTTTTGGAAACAAATCTCTTTATTAACAAGGATCCAGCTTCTATGTAATATTTCCTACTATGACACGAGGACAGGAACAACTACAAAGACTATTAGCATGCAGTAATGACCTATTCCAACTGTTCATCATCTGTTACATAAACCAACCATTTCAGACAAACATACTAAATCATAAATCAGTGGCATCGATAACCACGAGTCCTAGCAATATTCCTGGAGGCATTTAATTTCAGAACCTTGATCGGATCATCGACATAGATTTGTTCTCGAAAAGAACGAGGGTAATGCTTAAGAAAGACAGGTTTTCCCTTCCCTTTCCCTCGTTCTCCCGAGAACCAAACGGAGGCAATCCCCAAAAAATGCAAAAATACAATAATCAAAATGATTAAATCAGGATCGCCTATCGAAACAACAGATAAAGAGATTTGAAACAAAGAACCGTATAAGCAGGAGAGGAATCAAGCGAGAGAGATGAAATGCTCAAGTTTGGGCGGTCCGTACCAGAGATCTGCAGAAGCGCCTCCAAAGCAGAGAGCAGGAGCTAGGGTTTTGGGAGGCTTTGAGAACTAAACAAATGAAACCCTAGCGCGTCTATATCAGAGTGGGAAAATGGCATGAAATTACTTTTATACCCTTTCTGGGCTTGGGCCTGTTAGTAGGCCCGTAAGGAGAGCCCAATACATGATAGAAAATTTATATGAAAAGTTCCAAAAAAAATATATATATATCAGAAAAAATATATTTTGATAATCATAGTATTGTCCATATTGAAATTAATTCCAAATTCAACCTAAAGCTCACATTATTAATAACCAGAAATTTCAAATATATACTCAAGAATTATATACAAGACAAATTCAGCATTATTTTTATTTATTTTTTCTTTTTTTGAAATAAATCTTTTTCACATAAATTTTATACCCTTATTTTTTAAATACATTTTATTAATTTTTTAATAGAAAATTTAGAACATATTTTAATTTTTTTTGAGTTATTTTAAAAAATAATTATACAAATATAAAAAATAAGTCAGATAAAAATCATTCTTAAAAAATATTTAAAAATATAGAAAATATAACGGGAACATCGAAATTTTAAAACAAGGGTAAAAATGTTAAATTAACTTTAAATTTAGAATTTTTAATAAGCGAATATTGATTAGGATTGGTATGTGTTAAGGCCCAAACAATCCCGCACATTATTATTCATTTACTTATTTTTAATTACATTATATATTATTTTATTAAAATATAAAAAACATAAGAAGAATAAGAAATAACTCCAAAATAATATAACTTAATTTTTTAAAATATTTAGTTTTTAATATGTTATTTCATAATAGAACTTATATTTTATAATCTCCAAAATAATTATTTTATTTGATAATCTGTACAAACTCATGATAACTTAAATTGCCCATGAACTTGACATGGATTAGGAATTCTTAACACCACCTCGAGTTAGGTTTGACATGGATTAACCTTCTAACTTGTTCAACTTGTTCAAATTGTAGTCTGGTCACTTTATATAACAATCCGATTTAATTAAAATTTTAATTTTTGTTATAAAAAAGGTAATATCCTTTATTTATAAAACTTTGAATATTTTAAATATTAATACTATTAATATGAATTGAAAAGTAAATTATGAAGGGATCTTAATATGAAAGAAAATTCATATTTTTTAAAACTCAAACCTCAAAAGTAATTTATTTTCTATTTGAAAAATAAGTTAATATTGGAATGAAATATGTTTTTCATTCTAATTTTTATTCATTTCATTAATCAAACACTAATGTGATATGATATAATCTAACTAAGATATCATTATCATTACATGTAATACGCTAAGTTTTTATATATCCTATCTTATTTTAATCATTCAATCGATTGTTGACTCGAGTATTTAGGGCATGAACAATCCTATATTCAAATTATTTTTGTAGGGTCTTGCTATAATATCAAATTAGAATTTACCAAAAAAACCTAATCACATATGGTACATATGTAATTTAGTCTCATTGTTTTGTACCTTATGTTCCAATTTATTTGTACTTTGGTATTATTTATTTGTATCTTATTTTATATATTTGTATCATCATTTAACAGATTAAATTTCACCTTACACCTTCAATGGTTGAACTCGGCATAGAAGTCTTACCACCTAACTAGTTTAGGACTTAGCTTCTTCTGCATCTAGAAGTAGCTAATGATAACATTGTTGGTTTTGACCACAAAGTGAGACCTTAGTAGGTAGTGCTTCCAAGTGCGCAAGCAATGGACTATAGCCATCATCTCCTTCTCTTGCACCATGTAGCGTCACTCTATGTCGTTAAGCTTGTGACTTTTGAAAGTGATAAGATGCTTGTCTTGCATAAGAACCCCTCCTATTGCAAAGTTTGAGATATCTATGTGTACATCGAACACCTTAGTATGGTTAGATGGTGCCATTACAAGATCCTTAGTCACAACCTTCGTTAAGTCTTTAAAGGCTTGTTGACACATCGAATCGATACCCTAGTATTTTCGTTCTCATAGTTGCCTTTTTTGTAGGATACTTTTAGCAGAAGATATACAAAAATACAATGTAACCATAACCACTTCTCTCATGGAAATCGTTAACAACTAAAGTTTGGTGAACATGAAACTGAATGAGTCTCTGAGGCCCAGGCCCCAAATTGACCAAATGAAAACCACTAAAGGCGCAATCCATTAAACAGAAAAAAATACCATAAGAATAACCAGTACCACTATAGTGTTATCAAACCAGAGCAAGATTCAAGATCACTTTGAAGTCTCTGGGAAGTTCTGATGGACAAAAGAGAATAAAAACCATTCTACCTACATGTAATATTTTACCTAAATTCCTTGGATAACAAAAACAGCAACCCCTCTTGCTTTAATACCGCTAAATAATCATGATTAATGCTAGGGTCAAGCTAAATCTGGCCTCTCATTGGCCACTAAAACTCCCTCTGCTCCATGGCTTGATGATGATCAACCTGGTCTTCCCTTGTCAGTTTCTGAGTGAATGCTATGGGCACCAAGCAAAGCCCTCTGCTCTGTAAGTCCTGCTCTTTCTCTCCAATTTTCTGTTCACAAAACCAATGGGTTTCAGTTCAATTCAAAAATTAATCAATTAAAAGAGATGAAATGATCCTAAATTTGTAAATATAAATCTAACCTCCAATGTTTGAACTTGAAAAGTAACCCATTTTTGACATTAATGCCCTTCAACATTTCAATTATTTATATGTAAGTTTTAAAATAGAATGTTATTTTAAAAAAAAAACTGTGAAGATATTTTTGTGATATTACAAATTGGGGATTATTTCATTCATTTGAATCAAATAAGCCTAAGTTCAATTGAAATGTAGTGCCATTGTAGTTGGATTCAGAATATAAGTGCCTGCCTGCCTGCCTGCCTACCTGCTGATGAAGGGGTGTAACTCTGCAGTATGAGGTACTTAGTATCTGAAACAGGTTCTGTATCAGGAAAGGAAACTCTTAAGAAGATCACCAATGGGATTACAAATGGTTCAGAGTTTCAATGCTTCAAAGTATTATTTTCTCTTACCCTAATCTGTCCTTGGAGCAGTTTGATGTAAAGAGAAGCCTCCTGAAGAACCGAAGCAGTGTCTGTCTGCAATAAACCCAAAACCCCACTTTCAGTTTCTGCAAAGACACTGAATAATGATATTCCTTTTGGAGATGGATGACAAAAGGAGTAGCCATTACTGACCTTTCCATAAGGGGAAACCAGCTTTTGAAGAGCTGTGATCCTGTCACTCAGTTTTTGGCTTCTCTTCACTGGCACATGCAACTACAACCAAAAAGAGAACAACCCTTCAAATTTGAGTTCAAATTAATGCTTGGGGGACCTCAAGTAAAGTACTACATGGTTTCACATTCACATACTCTTTGTCTTTGGATCTCCGTGGCTTCTTTGTTAGCTTGAGGATGCCATTGCCCTTCAGAGCTCACAGTCTTCTTCTTCTTCTTACTGCTCTTCCACTCCTCAAAAACTGTACTACTCTTCCTCCCCACCAGATCATCAACTGCCTCAATGGGACGTTTCCTTGCATTTTGCATCGCCTGAAAGTCAGGACAAAAGGAGAACATTTGTAAGTTCAGGTCTGGTTTTGTGATCCAAACAGTAAGATGAATTCACCCCCATGATAAAAATTAGAAAAAATCTTAGGTGAAGTTGGATTTCAAAGATAAAAAACAAGGATTTTTGACTTGTCCACTGCTATTTTTCCCTTTTCAAAGCAGGTTGCCATCAATTCGTTCGGCCAAATTTTCAAGTAAAGGGACAGAGTTGAATGCAAGAAAACCGATATTCAACATACATCTTCAAGCTGTGGAATCTGAGAAATGCCGTCATATCTTGGCATGCTAGTCTGATAATCCGCAGCCGGGCAAGGGTGACTTAGTCTCTCGATTGTGGATGATAAAGATGTTCCTGAGAATTGAAAATGTGGGCAAATTCATATATGGGCCAGGTACAGAATTCAGCTTAGAGTGGTTGGCATTTTGAAGAAAAAAGGGAAGAAAAATTAGACCAAAAAGTTTATAACAGAAATTCACTGAACCTGGTTGATCATCATTAATGAAGGTCTGAGCAGGCATGGCAAAGCCCCCATCTCCTAGCTGATTGCTGTATGCTTTAGAACTGATAATAAAGTTGCTGCTGTAGGCATTCCTGTTGAGAGACCAGGAAAATGGATGATCATTAGGAAGTGATGAGCATCATGTGTTATTTTACAGTAATGAATGAACAAGTTTGATGATTTTAGGCTACCATGAAAGGGAATTTCTTGACTTTTGGGCCTTCAATCCTACGAAAATTTTGTCTTTGGCAATTTTGAACCTAACTTTGGCATATTTTTCTTCCTTAATTTTGAATGCCATATATCAAAGGAAAAGTCTTCCCTTCCTTTGCACCAACTCCACAAAAAGTTTCTCGAAAACATTTATAAAATCAAGGATATTTATATTTGTCCAAATAAAATAATATTGATTTTAGTTATTATATCATATCAATGGTCCTAGTTGATTATTTAAGAATAAGTACAATTTGAAACAACCAACTACAAGATATAATATATTTAGCTCCATTACTTCAAAGTATATTTTTTCGTAAAAAATAATTAATTAGAGTTATGTTTCATTTTTCCCGAAATCTAATCCAAAAATTGATGTAATTAACAGGAATCAAATAGGTATTTGATTTCCTTCAAAGTTTTGTCTCTTCACAATCAATACTATTTTTATATATCGAATTTTTTTAAAAATCATAAACACTAGAAGTAAGGTGAAAGCATATTATAAAATAATTAAAATGGGATTAATTAATATAATATTTTTCATCATCCACCAACTTGATAGATTCAATGCACTCTTTCTTTTGTCTTTATGGGTCCTTCAATTCTTATCACCAAACAGAAAAAAATTTCCACTTTCAAATCGTATGTTTATCCTAAGATGTAAAAAAGTCCAAGAAGACATACACTTTGGGGTCCATTTGCATTGAAACTTCTGAGCTTGGAATCTGAATTATTTCATTGTTTCCTGAAATAAGAATTCATGCATGTAAAACAAGGATTCATCCAATTATCAACAAGGCTTATTCATTGCCAAATTAATGCTCAGTTTGGTTTCCGGGAAAGTAAAGGAAAAGGAAAACAAAACAAGCAGCTGTATATATGGGGCTAGCAGCTAGCTCATCAGTTCCTTTTCCTACGTTTTCTCATCAACCAAACAGTCATAAAGTAAAATTGTTCGACCTGAGAAACTTTTAGGTGTATTACCCAAGCTGCAATATTGTGAAGAAAAAGACTGTAGGATCGCATTCCTCATTTCTGGAAACTGCATGAAGTTTTCTTCAAGGAAACAATATTGAAGCAATGAAGCTTATACTGCGCAGATGTACGACTGATGAGATCAGAAGCCTGTGCTCAAAGCCTTTCAAAGCTTTGAGAACAGTGGCCTGCAACAAAATTCAGAACAAACAGAATGAGATTAGGTTGGAAAAAAGGGGAAAATGGTTGATGTGGGAGGAAAATGTATGGTTTTTTCCATCAGAAGCCATGCGGGTTTTACAGAAAACATTGTCTAGGAAGAAAATTTGGAAAAAAAATTAAGAAGTTCCAACTGAGAAAGGAATATGATCAAATCATCAAACCTGCAAAGCAAATTTTAATGGAGTTAATGCATTCATGCTGCGATTGCTTGCTGAGAAAACTGAGGAAAAGAAAAGAAAGCTCTGGAATCTTATAACTGGTTCGTGATAGAGGATCACTGGCCAGATGTTGTAAGATATATACCAGAAGTGGTTTTTTTCTCTTTTTTTTTTTTTTCCTGTATTTTCTCAGTGACCAAACATAGTTTCAAAGTATACCAAAAAATTGTCCCTCCCCGTGTTTCAAAACGTCCAAAATCAGATTTTTCAAAACAATATCAAAGGGCTCAAAAGATCAAACAAGAAAAACAATCTCAAAACTGAAAAAAAAAAAAAAAAGAAAAAAAAGTAGCAAACCAATTAGCTCCAAACTCCATGCTCCTCAAAATCCTGAAAATAATGCTCATCATGAAGATATCATCCCCAACAAACCTCCATAACCCAGAAGATTTCAGAACAACTATTAACAAAAAGGAAAAAAAACACACACTGAATCAAAAATCTATTCAAACCTCACCTCTGACCGGAAACACAGCAGGAAAAACAGCTAGTTCCTTCAGTATCCTGAGCCCAATATCTCCAATGAGTGGGCATTGAAGCAAAGAGACTGTATATAAAGAGCAATATTCATAGAATTTTTTCCAGAAGAGGGACTTGTGAGACTGTGACTTCTAGGGTTTCTTTTGAGTGCAACAACGGCTCTTTTCCTTTGGAAGCAAAAATGTTTTGTGGTCACAGCCCTTATTAATTGCATGAAAAGAAACTGAAACTTCCAGGGTTAGTAGACATGAGAAGATAGAAAAAAATGCTACTCTTTTATAGCAATAGGGGCTTAAATTAGCTTGTATTTGTTTGATTTCGCTTTCGCCTTAATTTGACTTTGTTTATAATAGGGTTTTAATGCTCTTGATTAGACTAATATTGGTATAAAGTATAGTCTAAAACTTTATAATTAACTTGTTCTATACATCAATCTGACTAAATTTTATGACTCGACGCCAACTCAGTTGCTTGTGACTAGCTCATCTAATATACAAATCAACTTTAAAACTAAATCAACGATACAAACCTTAGAGTTTACCTTGTTAGGGTTTTAATTTTAGAATTAGTTGATTAAAAGGTATGAAAAAACCGAAAATTTGTAAAAACTAATAACCTCTCCCATTTTTAAACTTGAAGTGTAACTTATTTTTAACATAAATACCCTTCAACACTTTCGTTATTTACACACAATGTTTTATAAGAAAGGGTAATTTTTATAAAAAAAAATAAAAATAAAGGGTGTTTTTGTACTAAATAAATATTTTTTAGGGCGAAAAATGGGGGAGGGACAAATACTTTTATAAAGTGGGGATGATTTCTTCTTTTCTAATAAAATAACCCTTTTATCTCGATGAAACAATACATCAATGGTAGTTAGTTCAATAAATTTAATGATTTTTATTTTTTTTTACATATATATATATATATATAATATACGAAGGGTATCTTCTAATTATGAGCCATCTAAAGAAATGCCAATTTATTGACCCACTACCCTATTTTATTAAGAGTTGATTTCTGGGCTTAGACTGCAGTTTATTTAATTTTTTTGCCTCTTGTTCATCAAAATTAAAAAATTTTGGCATACTTTTCACTGAGTTAATTGGACTCTGATGAGTCTGTGATGTTACTGAATAAAAAGTATAATTTATATTAAAGTCTTTGCCTTTGTCTTCATTGCCTGGTTCTTGGTGTTTGTCTCTGTATGATGCTGTTGAGTGTTGACCCCTTTGTATTTGGGTTGACGAATTTACCCATGCAAAGGTGAGTCTAGACTTATAATCATATGTGTTGGTTGTACCCAAAGTTTGGTGATGAGTGACTGATCACATTATTACATTTTGATTTATTAGGTCAATTGTGGGTCAAATTTTTCTTCTTTATGATTTCAACATTTCCAATAGTTTTTTTTAGCTTGAATTTAAATGTTTTATATTTTGTTTTACATTTTGAACCGCTATGTTTGGATCTCGAAAAGTATTAGGGAAAGAAAAAAAAACTACTAAGGACAATAATTTTGATTTTACTATAAAAAATATGAAAATTTGTCAAATATTATAAAAATCATTAATAAATTTGTATATTTTTAAATTATTTAATTTTTATACAGGATATTTAAATATGTGAAAAAAAGTATGAACATATAAAAATAATTTATTAATTTTAAATCTATTTTTTATTTTCTTTTACTTTTTCTTTCTACTTTCTTTTTATTATATTTTTCCTTAAATTTTTTTAGAATCAATTAAACATATCCTTAATGTTATATTTGGTTCCTAAAAAAGAAAAAGTGAAGAAAAAAAAAATTAAATCAATAAATATTTTATATGATATTTTAAACTCATTTAATTTATTTTTTCTTTTTTTTATAAAGATTAAATAATTTAAAAATATATAAATTTTTAATTAATTTTAATTTTTATCGTATTTTTCATGTTAAAATCAAATATAAGAAAATCATTTTTCTTAATAGTTTTTACTTTTTTTATTTTTTTAATACTTTCTAAGAACTAAACATAACTTAAAATATCCAAGAACGAGATTTTATAAGAATAGTATATGACAACATTAATTAATTAATTCTTTTTTTTTTTTTAAAGGCTTTGTTATATCGTGATCTTGAAGGATCATGTTACCCTAATATTTTCAAATTACTCAAACATTAATTTTTATTTTTATTTGTATTTTTTAACTTTGAATTAATAACTTATTTGGATTCACTTCATTGGACGCTTTAGCATAGTTTCAAGATCATGCCTACTTTGATCAATGAAAAAGCCCAAGAAGCCACCAACTTGGTGCACATAACCTACAACTTGGCCTTGGCTTTTTTAAGCTAATCGTCATGAATTAGCACAACCAATATATGATAAATTAAAAGTTTTTCTTAAAAAAAATTTAATAAAAAATATTAAATTTATTTAAAAAATCAATATAAAAGTAAAAACTATATATACAATAAATATAACATAAAATTATATTATATCATTTTTTTATTTTTTTATTATCTTTAAATTTTTTCTTATTTACTATTTAAATTTTTATATAACTATATAAAAAAATATTTTTAAAAATATTATAAATAAATTTTGAATCATCAAATCTAATTAATTGTCGAATTTAAACTTAATTTAAAAAAATAAGCTTATACTAAATTTAGCATGTTGATGGTTGAATTAAATTGGACTGGATTAATAATCAATCCTATCAACTTGGCTAAATTATAACCCACTTGTATATCATGTGTTTATATGATAAGCAACAAATGGAAAAAATAAATAAATAAATGGAGACCCTTTTTTTCTTAAAAAAGGAAAAAAAAGAAAATAGAGAAAATTAAAGAAGATTCTTCCTTTCATAGCCATCTAAATAAACAAAACTTTGGAAACATCCAACGGTGCATATAACATCTTACACGCAACATTTCTTGATCCATAGATTCCACGCACCTACACTGAATCTACTCTTTCCCCAATCTTGTGGGCTAGACCTCGACCGCCCACAGGGCTACAATTGTAATTTCAAACACATCTAAAAATTTACCAATTAAGCAAATAACAAAAAAAAAAACTAAAATGTGAAGCATCAATCATCTTACAAGTCAAACAAAGGTTTAAAGTGTTTGACTAATTTCTGACTAAAAAAGTCAACAAAACCCCAGCTTCCTATTTGTCATGTTGCTGCAATTTGTATCGTATTGAGAGAGGCCTTGGGTGATTGACACGTGTAATAATTCCTAAGTTTCAAATAATTATTATATTTATAAATCCCACGTAATCCCAAATCACAAGTGTTGTTTTCCTAAAATCTGCATTACGTCCTTATGTTTTATTATTTATTTAATATAAATTTTCAAAGTCAGCCTGTCGGGTTAACATTGATCCTCATCACAATATGTTGCCACGTGGAAGGATTAGAGTAAATCCAACTAAAATTAAAAATAAAATCAACTGCATGTATCCATGAACCTTCTAGAATGTATTGATAAAAAAATTATGGTTAAATTTTTTATATTTATTGGGTCGGAATTTTTATTAAAAAGATTTGTGGTAGTTAAAGAGGGTTTCAAATTTAGGCAAAATGTGGGGTTTAGATTGGGAGGTCAACCCGCTCTGTCATCTTATTGTTGGAGTTCAATTTTTGTATTATTTTTATTTTATTTAATAAATATTAAAATTAATATATTTTTTTGAATTGGTGTCTTGTATCCTCGAATCTAGACATCAAACAAATGAAGGGCGGAGTCAAGAAAGAGATTGAAAGGGGTAATATATAGAACTTATTTAAGGGTTTGATGGTAAGACAACCAATTTCTTAAAATTTAGTTCATTGAATTTTAATATATATATCATTATTTATTTTATATCATTTAATACAATTAAATTAAATAAATTCTAATATTAAATGTATTTTTAAATTAGATATATTATAATAAAATATTATAATATTATTATTGAAAAACATTTGATATAATTTGATAATAAATTTATACTTATGAAATTTATAATTTTTTATCGAATCATACAATATTATTATGAAATATGATAAATTATATTATACATATATTATTTTTTTGAATAAAACTTTAAAATATTTATTATATTTCTAATTTCATTTTCAAGAGTTTTTTTTTTTTACATTTTATAAGTTCTGATTAATTTTATGTCCATTAATATTTTGTATTAAAATATTTATAAATATATTTTCGATATATCCGTAAAATCAAAATATTTAAATATTCGTAATTATCAATATTTACATCATTTTGTATAGAGTGGATCGGGTTTGTTTAGCCCTTAGGTGCGGATCGTTATAATAAAAGTATAAAAAATACATATAATTATTGATTTCTATTCAAATTATAAATAATTTACACATATTTAAATTTTAAATAACAAATAATCCCTCAAACATCAACACCTTTATAGGCTTTCAATCAGGTGTGGTTATCCTATTCAATTATTTCTAAAGAAGATGCTATCAATGCCTCTTTGGTTAGACCTATTTAGACCGTGTTTGGAGTGATTTTTAAAA
Organism: Vitis rotundifolia; assembly: GCA_030254885.1. Classification (NCBI taxonomy): domain Eukaryota; kingdom Viridiplantae; phylum Streptophyta; class Magnoliopsida; order Vitales; family Vitaceae; genus Vitis; species Vitis rotundifolia. Next base: position 2,517,204 of record CM058163.1, read on the forward strand.
AGTCATAAGAATACGGATATTTATGTACATTTGACTAATTTTTTTTAAAAAAATTATTACTTGAAAATGAGTTTATTTGAAAATTAGAAAAATATTTCTTTCTATAAAAATTCTATCTTAATTTATTCAAGAAATTCTTTCATATTTGTTTGAACTTTTATAATATCATCATTATTATTTAGAAATTTTAATTTTAGCATTAAATTTAACTTTCAGTTGAAAACAAAAAAATGCTCTTAACATTATTTTCCTAAAAAAAAAAAGAGAGAGAGAAAAGAAAAAGAAAAAGGGAGGAATGCTAAGAAATTGGGTTTAGAGAAAGAGCTTTTACTCGATCCAAGGCGGCTCCAACAGCCGAACTGGGCGCAGCCGCGCAGTCAGCTGAACTTGGGTTTAAGATGTCGGCCCATGGCCCATTTCCTTCCAATAAACTGCCCCGAGCCGTGCCTAAGAGGTTTATGACCAGAATCAACTCAAGCCCATTCCAATGTTCTGTATGGTCCTTCGGAAAGCGCTATTCTACTCACCTTCTTGCTTTTTGAAAGCAATAACTTGCTTCAGAAAGCAAGTAAAGTATTTCCAAGTTCCGTTTGGTGGAAGGAAGTATAAAACTCAACCACCACATATATGTCCATATGTTTCAAATGCCCCAAAAAATACTATGAAAATGTTAGCTTCCTACTGGAGCATGCCTGTGTGTATGTATGTATATGTATACATAGATATCATTCGCTTCACGTTTAAAAGGACTTCCACAATTTTAAAATACTTTTACAAGGTTAATAAAAATTAATACATATATAGTGTTAAAAACTTTTTCTCGTACCCGATACGAAATATTACATGAAGGATTAAATTTTAAAATTTGGGTTTTGACTCTTTTAATTAAATAACCCAATTTTAAAAATGAAAAGAAAATACATATTACAAAATATGATTTTTAAAATTATTTTAAAAAATTTAATTATAAAAAAAGAAAAAAATAAAAAATTGAAATAAAATATATAAGCAATGTTATAAATATTTGGTAATTAAATATTAGATTTGCGTAATTTTATGCTTTATTAAAAAAAATTATACAATTATTGTGAGTGGGCAAAGCCCAAAGGCGTCATGTAAAGGGTTAAGATTTGGGCCCGGTCCCGCCCAGCCCAAACTGATCATCAAACGACGTCGTAGAAGAGTGAGGGAGGGAAGCAACAGAAGAACATCCACATTGCGTGAGGTATCTGCAATCCTCGAAGTGCATGACGTGGCACCAAGTTTCGCCTTAAACATACGTGGCACCACGTTATTGGATAAATCAACTTTATCTCTGCGGTCACCCACGACCTTCACCGCCATTACCTGAAAAAGCCTCATTTTCAAGGTCGGAAGCCTAATCTCCATTCACTTTCTTTGCCGAGCCCTAGATTTTCTCGGCCTTTGTCGCTGTTTCCTTCTCTTTCGCTTCGGCAAAATGGTGAGCATTTCCACTGCTACTTTAACTCCTTTGCTCCGTTTGGTTGCCGAGAAATCGCAAGAAGTAAAAGAAAGTTTTGCTTCTTAAACTTTGCATTTCTAACCCCAATCGGTTATGAGATTCGGATTTCTATGTTCGTTTTGTTGCGAAGTCTCTATTATACAACCATACGAATTTATATGTCTCTCTAGGGTTTCATTTTTTGCTGCAACGGCTCTAATTTGAGTTCTAATTTATGCTGTTTTCGTGTTTGATCTGGGAAATGTTTTGGTGATTTGGTCGAAACCTTTGAAAATTTTGGGTCGATTAAGAGAAATTTTTAGATCGAGAGTTTTCGGTTTTGATGATCGGATTTAATTTTGGTTCGAGATGGGTCTTTGAATCTGGATTTGACATATCCGATTTTTTTCATTGTTGATTTGTTCGATTGAGTTGAGTTTCATGTGCTTTTGGGTGGGTGATGATACCGGAGATTTGTTTCAATGAAATCCATGTTTTTACTTTGTGCATGATGTATATATTACGAGTTGCAATGGTATGAAGTTTATATGCTTTGGATTTTTCTCATTCTCTTTTTCCTCTCTCCAGTAGGGGTGTTGATTCTTTACCGCACTTCCTCTTTTTAGCACCCTTCTTTCACTTTCTCAGTCTTCTTTTGGCAAGAATGGTAAGAGTATTTTCCTCTTCTGATTTTAGAAAATGGACTCATTTTTTTAACTTAGAACCTAAGAAAATTACTTTCAAAGGTACTACTAAGTGCTTCAAAAGCTAGATGTTATGTCCTTGATTTCATAATCTTGTATCTGAGACTTGTTCTAAAATAAGAGTGAGAATGATGAATATATGCAAATCAGATAAACTTCATGCACCTCTGAATACACATATCAGTCACAATTTTTTTTTCCTGAAATTAAGCCATTGTGGCATGTTTTAATCAGTATGAAGCATTGATTTCACCGGACAGATCAATTTCATTTTGAAACTCTACACCATCATCAATACACTGTCTTGTTGTTACCATCTCAAATTCATTCTTGAATTGTGGCTCAGCTACTCCAAATTTTCCTGAACTTCAAAATGCAAAATATAATAGATCTAAAGTGTACAAATTCTGAATACCAAATTATGAAATGAAGCATCACTGACACTGTGACATCTAAATTATGAAGCACTTGGTAATACTTCTTAAGCACTTTTCTTACCTTTTATTTGTGGTAAAAATTGATGCAACTCCTGTAATCAGAAGTGAAAACACTTAAAAATTCTAAGCAAAATAAGACTTTGAAAGTCAAGTAAGGGGTGCTAACAAGAGGAAATTCTGTAAAGAGAAGTGCTTCGAAATATTACCCAGTCCTTCCCCACTTAGATATTGTAGAGTGTTAGTGATGCTTAATTTCATGATTTGGCATCCAGGACTTGTTTGGCACTCTGAATTTTTTTATATTGTTATTTGAAATTCAAGAGTTTACAAGAAAAATTGGAATAAATGAGGGATAATTCAAGAATAAATATTATACAGGAAGAGATTATTATTTATTTATAATAATCGGGGAACCTTCCATGGCTAAGCCCTTAGGACTCTTCATGGGAGCTCAAACCTTAGAGGGGAAAAGATGTATATTGTAGGAGGGGAAAAAATCAGTGTTATATGCTGCCACTCTGAATTAATTTGAGACTGGTTTATTTGGAAAAATAAGTACTATGTGAGTTGTTGCATTACTTGGGGCAAATTGTTGATAGGCATTGGAGAAGTGGGGAGGTATAATTTGGGAGTTTGGTTAGAATTTCCTGGAGGAGTAATTAGTTTTTGCTTGTTTCGATACCTGATATTTGTGAATATTCCATTCAAATTGTAGGCGAACGCTGCATCGGGGATGGCTGTGCATGATGATTGCAAGCTAAAATTTTTGGAGCTGAAGGCAAAAAGAACCTACCGCTCTATAGTTTTCAAGATTGAGGAGAAGCAAAAGCAGGTTATTGTGGAAAAGGTTGGTGAGCCCACTCAAAGTTACGAGGATTTTGCTGCCAGCCTTCCTGCGGATGAATGCAGATATGCTGTCTATGACTTTGACTTTGTGACTGCAGAGAATTGCCAAAAAAGCAGGATTTTCTTCATTGCATGGTAATATTTGGTGTTTTACACAGTATAAATCACTCGTCATGATTTGCGCTTCATTAAAACATTTTGCCTTCTGCCTTATTTATCGACTATTTTTTTTTATATATGTAGGTCTCCCGACACATCAAGGGTGAGAAGCAAGATGATTTATGCAAGCTCAAAGGACAGGTTCAAGAGAGAGCTAGATGGTATTCAGGTAGAGTTGCAAGCAACTGATCCTACTGAGATTGGTCTTGATGTTATTAGAAGCCGTGCTAGCTGAATTGAATGCCCGGTGGTGCGATGGGAAGTCCTCCATACTGTCTGCTTTACTTATGTGAAATGTTAATAGTTTGTGGGACACAAAACTTGCTTAGATATGATATTGGCTTGTTGTTCAGTTTCATATTCGAAGCCTTGTCTTCATTCCAACCAACTCCAGTGATTTCGGGTATACTTTGTATTTTGTTATTTGTGGAACTCTGTGCAAGTATCTCCATTTGGCTTGATATCTACAAACTAATATGTGATGGTCTTGGGGGGTTAGACATCACCTTTCAGTATGTTTGCATGTTTAAAATGGATGTTGCCCCTTTTTGCCTTTATTTGTATTGGAAAAGGGGAAGCCTTTGGCTCCTTAAGGCTGAGTTGGCTTATTGGTCCTTCTTTTGGATGAATTAAAATATTTGTTACAAGTTAATGTTTTTGTCTTGTTTTGTTTTGTTGCCATTGCTGTTTTTTTCTTGTGGGCCGGGGGAGGGAAATTATGACTGTTATGTAATGCTTTAGTTAGATAGAATTTTTCTTGTGGTTTTGGTACTTGGTTGTGATGATAGTTCTCTTTGGTTGTTGCTTGCCTCATGGATCACTGTTAGTGTATTGGTTACATGTTATGGCTGTCAACTTTTACTTCTAATTTTAGATGGTGGTGCATAAAGCATATTTTGTGTATGTACTTGTGTTTTGTTGTACCACTACTAATTTTGGAGCATCATTGAGGTAAGTTTTGTTAAACTTTTACGCTATGTTTGGTTCTTGGAAAATTTGAGGTAAAGGAAATAGAGAGTAAAAGTAAAAGGAAAGAAAAAGTGAAGGAAAATAAAAAATAGGTTTAAACTCAATAAATTATTTTTATGTACTTCTTCAAACGCATTTTATTTATTTCTCTTTATTATATAAAGATTAAATAATTTAAAAATATATAAATTTTTGACAAATTTTAATTATATTTGATTTTCTTTTGTATTTTTCATGGTGCTACTAAATATTAGAAAACCATTTTTCTTAGTACTTTTTTTTTCTTAGTATTTTTCCGAACAAAACATAACCTTAAGTTTTTTTTTTTTTTTTTTTAATTTCTAAATGGCATATGCCATCTTTCATTAATTAAGGACCTCTGCCTTGGCTTGATTTTGTTGCCTTGACCATCTGGTGACTACATTGGCCATCAATAGGCTCAACTCTGTCATCTCATTGTATCTAAATGACCAGGTTTTTATTTGTTTGCTCCATGTCCCTAGTCCAAACAGTTTGCTCCATCTCATTGTACCACTGATGATCATCGAGACATATTTTGGACCAAGGATTCTTGATTTTGATCCTCAAATATGCAAAACTTCATTGAAGAAGGATCAAGTATGTTAATAGTATGTGCCTATGTGGTGACCTGGTTTACATTGTAAAGAGCACCTCCGAAAGGACCATGTTAGTGGTATGGTGGAGCTGTCTGAAAAATGACTAGTTCATCTATAAATGAACGTTTTTGCAGAATTCTCTTGATTGTCTCTGGATTTAGATAAATCGATGGGAAGTCCGATTGGTTTTGATAACAATGAATTGAGTGTTTGTTGGTGAGACAAGGAATCAGGTCCAGGTAACTTTGGGTGATTGAAGAAGATGGAGCTACTTGGAATGTTATGGTTGGAGCCTGGAGGTGTCATTTTTCATGTGTAAATCTGACCTCGTCCTAGAGTTTGAGTGCTGCTTCCATGTTCAACTTATTATTTAGCTTGGATTTTATTTCAAATGTTCAGATAAATATTCGTCAGCCCAAGTTTTCCACTTGCCTTCCATGAAGATGGATTTGTGTTCCAATTAGGCGTTTTTATGAAAACTTTTTCTTTTAGTCATGATTGGAGGGTGGGTTGCTTTGCTCTAGATGTCAGTTGAAAACTGGTTTCTGATGTTCTGTGATGAAATACAGGGCTGAGAATAATCTCAATTATTATTATTATTATTTTTTTATGACGAATAAAATTTCTACCTCCAACTTTCTTTGAAAAATGCTTCCTTCACTAAATTGGTTGCGGAAGGGATGGATGTGATAATATTCTTATAATAGTAAAAATGCTTGGGAGTTGGGAGTATTCAATTCCTTTGAACAATCCAACATGAATTCTATCTCTCACATCCTTAAATATAACTTCATCATATCCCAAGGCATCTTAGTTTGCAATTCAAGAATTCTCAACCATCCATATATTACAGAAATAAAACCTTCAAATATTTAATTTTTTCCTTGATAATAATCTTTTTCCATAGGAATGAAAAGAAGTAAAGCTTTCTGTTTCTAAAAACAAAAAAATGTTTTTGCCTCAAATTCTAAAAATTTTATAAATATTTTTTAAAGATATAGGAAAAATATTTTATAAATGTTTTTTTTAAAGATATAAGAAAAGTGTTTTTTTTTTTAATATAAGAGTTATTATGTTTTATATAAAAAAATATTACTATTTTTTATTTTTAAAAATATAAAATAAAAAGCCTAGCCAATGAATAATAAAGTTTGTCTTACAACATCAAGACAATGCATAGTGAAATAATTTGGGAGAAATATTTGTACCAAAGAAAAACAGACCATTATCATTTTTTTTAAATTATAAATATAATTTTACTTGAAATATGAATATTTCTAATATTTTTTATTTTTGATAAGAGCCCCCCCCCCCCCCCCCCCCCCCTTTTTTTTTTCCAAAAAAAGGGTTGTATTTTATACCCTCCGAAAAGTAAAATTATTTTTTTCATGTGGGTTATGTTTGGTTCTCAAGAAGCATTAATGATGCAACACATAGTAATCATTATTTTCTATTTTTAGCTTCATACATCATTAATTTATATTTTAAATTAGTTTCTATTTCCATTAGTTTTTATTTTTAGTTTCTTACATAATTAATTTCTATTTTAGATTAGTTTCTATTTCCTACATCATTAGTTTCTATTTTGGGTTAGTTTTTATTTTCTACATTATTAGTTTCTATTGTAGGTTCATCATTAGTTCCTTTTTTTTTTTTCCTGTTTTCCTAGTTTCCAATTACCTTGGTTTCCTATTTCAATTATTTCCTTTATTTTTGTATTACAAACATTATTTAAAGGCTTATTGTAATTGTTAGAGAGGAGTTCTATATATATGTTTAGAATTATTCCCTAATTTTCAAATCCTATTGTGATATTTGTGTTTGTTATTGAGTGTTTCTTTTGTTTCTTTTGGTGCAACGGAAGGTTTGTTTTGAAATGAAACAAAAGAAACACTCAACACAAATAGTGCATCGAGTTTGGAATATTTTATGTCGTTCAGAGTCATCCAATTTTTTTGGGGTAAGCAAAAACCGTGGGATAATGCACACCACTTCTTCTCCCATATCTCCTTCTGCAAACTGAGCACCCTTGTAGATATCTTCTTCAAGAACCTGTTCCTTTTCGTTGTCACCTTCTTTTACAAAGTTAACAGATCGTCTATTTAGACAATTATTTGAAAGATGGCCTAGTTGGTTGCATTGGAAACACTTCCCTAGATTTGGATGTGCATAAGGGTCATTATTGATATGTTGTTGCTGCTGGTTTTGGCCTTGAGTATTAGATTAATAGGGGTTAAAATTTCACTTTGATTCTGCATTGAATTTTGAGTTGAAGGGGCATCTTTATCGTTGTTATCATTGTTGCCTAAAGTTGTTAACTCCTTTGGAGCAGAAGAAGCTTCTTGGGTTGGTTGGCGAAAGTTACCTTGAGTGAACACCATGAATCTATTAATTTGACTTTCCATTTTATCGCCAAATTAACTGCACTATCATGGTCCAAACCCCTTGAAAAGCCAATCGATCTTGAATGACCAGCTTTAGGCCCCTAATATAACGAGTTATTAATTGATCCTCCTTTTCAGAAAAATTAACTTGGGCATTTAATCAATAAAATTCCTTTGTGTATTTGTTAATTTGGTTGGCTTGCCGACAATTTTGATATTGTTAGTATAAAAATTGTTCATAATCCGAAGGGGGTAATCGTTCTTGTAATAACCGTTTCATCTTAGGCCAAGTATGAACATGTTGTTTTCCTTGTCGTTGACGATTATATTGAAGTTGTTCCCACCATGCAGAAGCTTCACCTTTCAACTTATATGTCACGAGCTTTACTTGACTTTCTTTTGAGATATTCAAATAGTCGAAAAAGTTTTCGATAGTATGGACCCAATCGAGAAAATCTTCGATGTGTAGTCAACCGTTGAAACTTGGTAAATCCATCTTCATCTTAAATTTTTGGTTATTTTGACCTTGATTGTTCGCCTGATAATTGAAATGAAAATCATCTTCTTTTTCACATGAATAATCCAACCTCCGTTGTTGCCTTTGTTGAATATTCATTTGTTGTGGAAGTCGAAAATCATCACCATCTCAAAAAGGTGGACAAAACTCATCTTGTTCATAAAAAACCCCTCACTAGAGGTTGTTGTCATCACGGTGCCTAGGAGCTCCCTGATTCTAACCCTCATACACTCGTAATGGATAAGGTTTGCAAAAATTGTGATTTGCGGTTAGACTTGTGTGAATCGTGCCTTTGCCATCGATTTCCAACCCGATCTATGGTTGGCATTGGTCGTCGTAAGCGTCCTCTTGCCAGTCGCCACGTTGGTTTGGTTGTTGCTCTATGGGTTCACGTTTCCCTTCGATAGTCAACGCAACAACCATCTGCATGAGGTTGCGAAGAGTCTTGTTGATCCCGTCGAGTCGTTGCTCGATTTTTTTAAACTGTTGTTTGTTGTCGATGGTTCATTTTCCACTAGAATCGTCATCAACCGTTAGATTAAGGGCAAAATCCTTGCTCTGATACCAATTTTGGTGCAGCAAAAGGTTTGTTTCGAAACGAAACAAAAGAAACACTCAATAACAAATACAAATATCATAATATGATATAAAATTTGGGGAATAATTCTGAAAAATATATTGAACTCCTCTCTAACAATTACAATGTGCTTTTAAATAATGTTTGTAATGCAAAAATAAAGAAAATAATTGAAATAAGAAACTAGAAATAAGAAACCAAGGTAACTGGTAACTAGGAAAATTAAGAAAGAAATAGGAACTAATGATGAACCTATAATAGAAACTAATAATGTAGAAAATAAAAATTAACCTAAAATAAAAACTAGGAAATAGAAACTAATTTAAAATAGATATTAATGATGTAAGAAATTTAAAATAGAAACTAATGGAAATAAAAACTAATCTAAAATAGAAACTAACGATGATTGTGTGTTGCATCAATTAAGGAAAAAAAAAATATTAAAAAAATAATTTTCTCATATTTGATTGTATTATAAAAAATACAATAAAAAATAAAATAAAATAAAATTAAAATCAATTAAAAATTTATATATTTTAAAAAGATTTAATCCTTATATAATATATATATATATAAATTTTATTTTCCTCAACTTCTTTCCTCCCGCTTTTCCCTTTCCCTGTGTTTTCTTTCCATCGTATTTCCTCTCCCATTCATAAGGTTGTGATATCTTTTAATTCAAATACGCCGCATGCTATATCTAGTAACATCCGAAGACACAAAATGATTCACCCGGGAAACATAACGAACTTGTCACGCATATAACCGTCAAGGAAATGAAGCTCCCACTCTCCCTACTCTGAAGTCTGAACCCATTAACCATGTGTATCAAACACCAGCTTCGCAGGTCCTTCACTTCCATTGCAACTGCAGCTTCTGAATTTCCATCTTTATCTTCCTCCACCTACACTAATTACCTGCACTACCCTCGTCTCCTCTCCTCTTGCAAACACCTCAACCCTCTCCTTCAAATCCATGCCCAAATCATAGTCTCTGGCTTCAAACACCACCATTCCATTACCCATCTCATAAACTTGTACTCTCTCTTCCATAAATGCGACCTGGCTCGCTCTGTATTCGATTCTACTCCAAACCCTTCTCGGATTTTATGGAACTCCATGATCAGAGCTTATACAAGGTCAAAACAGTACAATGAAGCGCTGGAAATGTACTATTGTATGGTAGAGAAGGGGTTGGAGCCAGACAAGTATACTTTTACGTTTGTGTTGAAGGCTTGTACTGGAGCTTTGAACTTGCAAGAAGGTGTTTGGGTTCATGGAGAAATAGACCGGAGAGGGCTAGAATGTGATGTGTTTATCGGGGCCGGTCTCGTTGATATGTATTCTAAAATGGGTGATTTGAAGAGAGCAAGAGAGGTGTTTGATAAGATGCCTAAGAGGGATGTTGTGGCTTGGAATGCCATGATTGCGGGGTTATCGCAAAGTGAGGATCCTTGTGAGGCTGTGGATTTCTTTAGGAGTATGCAGTTGTTTGGCGTGGAGCCGAGCTCGGTGAGTTTGTTGAACTTGTTCCCTGGGATTTGTAAACTATCCAATATTGAATTGTGTAGGTCTATCCATGGTTATGTATTTAGAAGAGATTTTAGTTCTGCAGTTTCAAATGGTTTGATTGATTTATATTCAAAATGTGGAGATGTAGATGTGGCTCGCAAGGTTTTCGATCAGATGGTGGACCAGGATGATGTTTCATGGGGAACAATGATGGCAGGTTATGCCCATAATGGATATTTTGTTGAGGTCTTGGAGCTATTTGATAAAATGAAACTAGGGCATGTGAGGATAAATAAGGTATCAGCAGTGAGTGCTTTTTTGGCAGCTGCAGAGATGAGAGATTTAGAAAAAGGTAAGGAGATACACGATTGTGCCATACAACAAAGGGTTGATTCGGATATTTTGGTTGCTACTCCTCTTATGGTGATGTATGCAAAGTGTGGAGAAACAGAGAAGGCTAAACAATTGTTTTTGGGACTTCAAGGAAGAGATTTAGTTGCTTGGTCTGCAATTATCGCTGCTTTAGTCCAAACCGGGTATCCTGAAGAAGCACTTTCTCTATTTCAAGAAATGCAGAACCAAAAAATGAAACCTAATAGGGTTACTCTTATGAGCATCCTTCCAGCTTGTGCAGATTTATCGTTGTTGAAATTAGGGAAGAGCATACACTGCTTCACTGTTAAAGCTGACATGGATTCTGATCTTTCAACTGGAACAGCCCTAGTGTCCATGTATGCTAAATGTGGATTCTTTACTGCCGCACTGACTACATTCAATAGGATGTCATCTAGAGATATTGTGACATGGAACTCTTTGATAAACGGATATGCTCAGATTGGTGATCCATATAATGCAATTGACATGTTCTATAAATTACGATTATCTGCAATAAACCCAGATGCAGGAACCATGGTAGGTGTGGTCCCAGCCTGTGCACTCTTGAATGACCTAGACCAAGGCACCTGCGTTCATGGGCTAATTGTAAAGCTTGGGTTTGAATCAGACTGTCATGTTAAGAATGCTCTAATTGATATGTATGCTAAATGTGGAAGCCTCCCCTCAGCTGAATTCTTGTTCAATAAAACTGACTTCACAAACGATGAGGTATCTTGGAATGTAATAATTGCGGCATATATGCAGAATGGGCATGCAAAGGAAGCTATTTCATCTTTTCACCAGATGAGATTGGAGAATTTTCATCCCAATTCAGTCACATTTGTGAGTGTCCTTCCTGCAGCTGCATATTTGGCAGCATTCAGAGAAGGAATGGCCTTTCATGCCTGCATAATCCAAATGGGATTTTTGTCTAACACACTTGTTGGTAACAGTCTCATTGATATGTATGCTAAATGTGGGCAGCTTGATTATTCAGAGAAACTTTTTAATGAGATGGATCATAAAGACACTGTTTCATGGAATGCAATGCTATCAGGATATGCAGTCCATGGGCATGGGGACCGAGCTATTGCACTTTTCTCACTTATGCAGGAGAGTCAAGTCCAGATTGATTCTGTATCCTTTGTTAGTGTTTTGTCTGCTTGCAGACATGCAGGTTTAGTAGAAGAAGGAAGGAAAATATTTCATTCCATGAGTGACGAATATCATATTAAACCAGATTTGGAACACTATGCTTGCATGGTGGATCTCTTAGGTCGTGCTGGTCTATTTGATGAAACTTTGGGTTTTATCAAGGTAATGCCAGTGGAACCTGATGCTGGAGTTTGGGGAGCCTTGTTGGGGTCATGTCGAATGCATTCCAATGTAAAATTAGGAGAGGTTGCATTGGATCATCTGGTTAAACTAGAGCCTCGAAATCCGGCTCACTTTGTGGTGTTGTCAAGTATATATGCCCAATCTGGTAGGTGGGCAGATGCAGGAAAAGCCAGATCAAAGATGAATGACCTGGGCTTGAAAAAAACTCCAGGATGCAGTTGGGTTGAGCTCAAAAACAAAGTCCATGCATTCCGAGTAGGTGATAAGAGTCATCCACAATTGGAGAGTATGCATTTTCTGTGGAATACTTTACTGGAAAAGATGGAGAAAATTGGTTATGTTCCTGACAGGAGCTGTGTATTACAGAATGTGGAAGAAGAGGATAAAGAACTGTTTCTCTACAGTCACAGTGAAAGATTAGCCATAACTTTTGCTCTTCTTAATACACAGCCTGGGTCAACCATCCAGATAGTGAAGAACCTTCGTGTTTGTGCTGATTGCCACACTACTACAAAGTTTATTTCAAAAATCACAAGCCGTAGGATCATTGTCAGAGATGCGACTCGTTTCCATCATTTTGAGGATGGTGTTTGCTCATGCAACGATTACTGGTGACCTTGGTGAAAAGCATATTAGCCATTCTCATTGTATAGCTTAAAGTAATCAGTCTGGACAAGAATCATTTTGCTGTTGTGGGATTACTTGTTTCTACCAGTTACAAGTCTGAGGATCAGGTAAGATGAATATTAGCATGCCAATGAGCCCCCAAAAACCAAGCTTTAGAAAGTTTGAACGAATAGTTGGACTAGCCGGAATCTGGCAGATTGTGCAATTCTGGTTGTAGCTTCCCTTATCCTCTTAATAATCTCTATCTTCTTGGTGCTTTTATTCCTTTGAATTCTTTCTTCTTCCTCTTACTTGTCTAACATTCAAGGGAAAGCATTGAAATTTCCAGCTCTAGAATGGTCTGTTCTCCTTTTCTTTTCGTCTTCAACATTGAAGGGAAAGAATTGAAATTTCCAACTCTAGAACGGTGTCTGTTGTTATGCAGCAATCTAGAGAAACCAAAATTTGCTATTTCATGTTGGGCAAAGCCATCTATGCTCTCTTATCGATATGTTGCAGAGAGTGTCATTGGTTTTTTTTGGAGAATTATTAGATAATGTTATATACATATATTGATAATGTTATTTTTTCTGTTTGCAGATTAAGGAAGGCATTATTAATTTAAAAAAATAGTTGGAATGGGTTGACACAAGGATGATAAGGCTCAAAAGCTAGTCACAAGTTACCGGATGGGGTTGAAGCTGTAAGCCTGTACACCCTTACAAATTTCTATAGTAACCCAGAATAATTTGTTCTGTCCAATTGGGCCATACAGTCTATAAGTTGTTGAGAAGAAAATCAGATTTGTTGACTCAACTTAATGCAATGACTCAGAATTTTGGAGCTTGCCCCAGTTACTATTAGCTTCTTCATGTCCCTTCTACCAAAACATATGTAAAATTTCAGGTTGGTCTCTCAGGTTGTAAAGACCAGTAGGCACTGAAGTCAGAAGAATTCTAGTTTTGTCCATAGGAAACTTAGATGATGTTCCTCTAATTGCATTTAGCATGGTGGGTGTCTTTGGTGCCGATTGATTTGTTCTTAGAAATCACAATTTAAGTTGAGCTATGGGCATTTGAATTCAAATTTTAACTACTTACTAAAAGATCCATCATCTAGATTCCAGATTGAGGTTGAGTCATCATTATTATTGATTGTATAGAATAAAATGAAATGATGCTGGTTCAAGCTTGACTACACATGGCAATAGCTGTCATTTACCGTAATAAGCTCATTCTTCATTATTGATTTGTACTAAAAGATTACATATAAAGGACTATATGGCACTGTAAAAATGAACTTATTCATCTAGTGAAACCTGCACTATCACACAATTCTTGAACTTCTCTCTTGTGATGTCTTTGCAGAGGCACCATTGGTGTTCCCTTGAAATTGGATGAGATGTGGTCACCCATTTAGAGATTTTGCCAGAACATTAATTGAATATGCTGCATTTTTCATGTGCAGGTAGGACTAAGTTTTGTCAGTTCCCTCAGCAAGCACATTGTTATTACCACCAAATTGTGTGAATGCTCTGTTGATTGCCAAGGACTGGAGATTGTGACACCATTTCCTTTCTCTTTAGCAATCAAAAGAACTGCAGATGATGGGCAAAATCGAGGAGGTATTATTATGAAACAAGATGAAGAGTAATATCAATCAAGTCAGGAGTTCTCATTTGGTTTTGTATTGTTACCCCACCTGTTCCAAATGAATATCTCAAAGGCTCATCATGTTTTCTGTTTGTGACACTGTAAATAGTTTGCTAGATGTATATCTTCCCTCATTATCTGTGCTTATAGTCCCCTGTTACTCAAACTATTGTCATACATTTGGATGATGCAATTCAATAAATCCTTACTTTCATGTTACCACTCTTCTTCTTCTTCTTCGTTTTGGCGTAATTTTGAAGATTTGTTGGCTGGTTACCAAATAGGCAGTGGGTGAGTCTCTTTAAGGGCCTCCGCCTACTGCAAAATATGTTGGATCATATTGATGGTCTTTTGATTCACATTAATTCCTGTAGAAAAAATTGACACCAGCATAGCATCAAGGGTCCATAGCTCAGTGGTAGAGCATTTGACTGCAGATCAAGAGGTCACCGGTTCGAACCCGGTTGGGCCCTTTTTTTAAAAGTTCTAGCTCTTATTTTTCATAAAAGCACTTGTAAAACACAGTAGACTTCTATTTTGCTTATAAATAGTAATAGATGGGGACAATTATGGGTATAGTCAACTAATTTCATTTGGCACAACAAATGATTCAAATTCAATTCAACTCGAATTAAGAAACAATAAATACAAGTTCAACTTAACTCAACTTCTAACTCAAAATACTCAACCCAAGTTTAATTCTACTTCATTTCTTTAAACTCAAGTTGAGTTCAAATTGATTGAGTTAAATTTGGATTGATTAGGTCACATAATTCAAAATTCATTTCTAATATTTTTTTTTAAAGCTTTTTTTATTTAAATACTAAATAGGACAATATTTCAAAATATTAATAAATAAAAAAAATTATATACCTTTCTTAAAAAAAAATAAAAAACATATATAATATAATATAATTTGAAATTAAAAAAAAATCTAAAAAACAAATTATTATTATTATATAGGGCAATATACATTATAAATATTATAAAAGCATTAAATCGGGTTAAGGTTAGAGTTGGATTGTCCAAACCTTAACCCAAACCCAACCCAATATTGAAAATGATTCCTCAAATTTACTCAAATGTCAGGTTGATTTAGGGTTGGATCAGACCAACCCACCCAAGTTTCACTCCTACTTCATTTCATGTTCCTGATCCCAAGCATGACTACGAATATCTCTGGGTCAAACAAGATAGCAAATTATATGAGCAAACTAGTTCCAAATTTAGAACATCTTTGGGGCCAAGCATGACTACCATTAACAAATGAATTACTATTTTCAATATTTTACATCATGGAAGTGCTTTCAAGTTGAATGATCAAAAGCAGCAGCACTAGAGGCTCTTGAAGTACATATCCAACTATTTGAAAAATCATTACTCAGGAATACCCACTACAAAAAGGATTAAACTACTGAATTTCTTATGTTAAAAATGGGGGAAAAAAAAAGGAAAAACAAAATGAAATACAACTCCCAGAGAGCGTTTTTGGGAGTGCATCTAAGCAAATAAATGATCCAAGCAACTGGCTCGAAATTCAAGAATAGAGATGGTTCCAGGAGGGAAAAGTTTCCATGGAAGGAATTCATCCTCTCTGCTTCCTCGGTTCTCTCGTCAGCACAATGCTTCATCAGGAAAATCTAAAACCGGGTACAGACCACAGCATGACCAACTACAAACAAGCAAATGAAATCTTTGTAAATCTTATGAATGTAACATATTTGGGTACAGGACACAATTTTTTGTCTGCCGAACCCTCAGAATATGAATGTAAAGCAAAGCAATTTTTCTTAATGTAAAGTAAAGCAATTTTTCTTTCTGTTTTTGGCATTCTATGTGCACATCAAGGTAGAATAATGTGCATGCAGATAGGAACACGCAGAACAATATGCATATAGTAACAGATAGGAACGAGCAAATACTCGAGGCATTTGATGTTAACAACAGTTGCAACACATAGCCCACTATCATGGATATTTCCAACAAGCATCATGAGTCATTTCAATCTAGAGGTTGGTTAGTGAACAATGGTAGTTATATACAGTATACACTAACTAAAATGTCCTAAAGTTTACTGTTTCATATCAGAAAAGATGACCCCAAAAAAGGTGGGCTAAAACCAGAACAAACATAGTAGGACTTATTTTAGGTTTTTCTGAAATTACACTTTCAATTTTCTCTCTCTCCCTTGACTCAAAGCAAATCTGCTTTACAGTTAATGAACTCAATGGGCAAGCAATCTGGTCCAACCTACCAGTAGAGGTGCAAAGAATCATGCCAGAAGACATTTGAGTTGTCAAAATTCCTACAGCTATTCTCTATTCAATTTTATTTCCATTTTTCTTTCCTACAATGACAGATAAAAAGAACTCCACTTTAGTCCTTGATTTAAGCTCATTAGGCTTGTAATGTAACTAAAATATGAACAATATAATTATTCCAATGATAGATCAAATGAGGGTTGTCGTTGTAGATCTTGTGTAAAAGCATTGGCAATTTTATGATGCATGGTGTAAACCAAAAGGGGATCTTTAGCGGCGGTGGTAAATGTTCTTTTGGTTGTAGAATATTTAGGATATCTTAATTTTAGCACTTTCTTCACAGGCATTTTAACTTGAGCAATTAGGTGGTGTTTGTTTTTTTTTAATTAAATTTAAATAGAATTTAATTTAACTTAACTTTAAAAACAACTTAATAGTATCAAGTATTATGTTGTTTGTTTTTTTATCATTTTATTTTTGTAAGTATTAATAGGGTGGGGTTGTGCTGAGATTTGTGATTTGGCCATTTTAAAAAGTTATTTTTAGAATTCAGCAAAAAGCCAAATATTTTAGTTTTTTTTATTCAATTAAAAGATTTAAAAAATAAGTAGTAAGTAGAAAAAGAGAAAAAGTTAAAAATAAACAATCTAAAGTTTGAAAGTAAATTGCCTTCAACATTAAGTTTTGTAAAAACAAACACCACCTCAGTGAGGTAGTGTTTTATGTTGATTAATTTTTTGTTTAAGAAAAAGTTCTCTTTCTGTTTCCCATTTCTATTAATTGAGATGATTCTGCATTATATCAGCTCAAGCAAGGCTGATTACTACAATGGGTTAAGGCAGTAAAAGATAAGAACTGACCTGAAGCAGAGCATTAAATAGACATATGTACATACATATGTACAGCCAAAAAAGGAGATGGTGACTTGAAATAAGGAGGAATCATGTAGATGCCTATGTCTGCACTCAACGCTTATATGCACTCCTCATCCGTATGCAATGAACCAATGGAGTGAAATATGTACTTTAGGCAATGTCAAACATGAACCTAAAACAAATAATCAAGTTGAATTTACTAGACTTACCAGTCGGGCTGTTATGAAGAAAGCAGCACTTTAGACCGCCAAACAAAAGCATCTGACTGCTGTTCATTTCTTAATTTCTGTATGTAGTTCTCCAAAGTATGTGCATACTCATCTATGTTGTCATTAGGCATTGTATCTTCAGCTAGTTTGACTGCTGCCATTTGAGACAGTTGAAAGGCCTCTCCTGTTCGTTGTAGCTTCTTCGCCATTTCTTCCTTGCCAAGTATCACAAGGGAAACCAACAGAGATTTAAGTTCACGCTCTGCTCCAGGGGTAAGAGACATGCCCTTCAAATGCTCTACCAGAGCCATCTCCTCACCAGGGCTACAAAGGACAGTGACCACATCACCCATGAGAATTTTTGATAGAAGAGAATCTTTAGGAATGAAAGAGGAAAAAACCTCAGAAACTTGAAACCAAAATACCTTCCAGCACGGATTTTTCCTCTATTCCTTTGACGCCTCATTCCTCTTCCCTTGCTTGCTGTACTTGAACTAATGGAAGCAGCAGAGCCTTTCCTTGTCCTGTTCATGAAGTTAGACCATCACATAAGGCAACTCAGTTAAATCAAAGAGAAAAGTTGAAATTGCCCACGAATAATGGGACAAACTGGCACTACATGGTACAGGATTATTATTTTCATTTCTTATCTTTTCAAGAGGGAGGCGTTATTTGCAAATATGCTTGCCAGATCCAGTGTCCTTTTACAACCTTACAATGACAAACACAAAAGATGACTAAGATGTGTTTATATGTCCATGCAGAACTCTAGACCTACTGGCTTCATTGTGAAGTAAAAGAAGGACAATGATGACAGTCCAGGCTTCACCTACAACAAGACACTCTAGAACAAGGTAGCCATGTTGCAGATGCGGGCATCAAATAATACAGACACACCAACTTAAGAAACTTCCTTGTGGGGGATTGTTAACCACCTTGACTTGTACTCTTTAGCATTTATTTTCATTTGGTTTAATGTATTGCAGCTTGAACCTTCTTTTTATACTGTTCCACTCATTCTGTCAAATGAAGCATTTGTTTCTGATCCAAGGAGGAAAAAATACAAGCAACGATAATTACCATACAAATATACATATGCACTGTGTATTCACAGTTACATATTTCATACAGGTAATTATATTCTCCTCTTCCTCCTGCATTACATATTCTCCAATATTCCTTTCTGTTGGTTCAAAAAGAAAAAAGAAAAGGAACAGTTGTGTAACTGGTTACAACATGCTTTTGTGCCTTGTATAAACTAACACTGCATATTGATGATGGTCCAAACAAATGTGAGTTCTCCAGTTGAATTAATTAACAGAACATGAAGAATAATGGAAGGAAAAACAGAGCCATCTGAATAATTCAAGTAGGATCAATGACTACAAAAACCAACTGGGAGGAAATGGTACATATTAATAGAGATAAAACAAAATCAACATTCAGCATCCATAATTTATGATCTCATCCTCTTCTTCGTCGATCATTCATGCAAGTATAAGTACAAGTAACCAACATGTAAATTATACTGTTAGGAGAGGAAGTTACAATGACTGGAATTCCAAGTGAAGTATGGCAAATACTTGTAAACGAAGAGAGAGACTATACATTCTTCAGTTAGTTTCTTTCTTTCAATAAATTGTTGGTAATTAAAAAGGGGAAAAAACTATTAACCATAAACAGCATTGAGTTAATAAAAAAATGTTAATTAGAAAACCGATGATGGCTCCACAGGCTTAAGTAGAAAATGACCAGCAATCCAAGCAATGGGTAAACAACAAAGTCAATACGGAGCAATAAATAATGAACAACAATTCAACTGATTAGCCCCAACCTATCTGGTTGCATTGATATATCTTCACTTCCAATAAATTAGTACATAAGAACCATTAGTTTGGTAATTATGGATGTACTTAAGGGAAAGTGCTATTTAGGCTACTGCTTACAAGAAGAAACTGCATTCTGAATAAATGCATGTCAACAATAAATTGCAATTGGACAAAGAGCGGTTTACCAATAATAACAACAAATTTGAAGGTCATAGACCATGGTTAGCACAATCAATCAGTGACTAAAACCAACAAATGAGAGCAAAAACATACATGCAGATATCCATGCCACAAACAAAGTAGAAAAGAAAACGAAGGAAAGATGTGACCTGCACAAGCACAATGTTAAGAACTTAGAGATCAGAAATGGATTCAAGATCAAGCGCTCCAGTAAAACAGGGTGAATCATAAGAGCAAGAGCTATATGACTATTGAAGACAAAAGATATACCCTGTGGTGTAAGCACTCATTCCACTGAAACTACTGCTAGCTTCTGAAGCAGTATCATCATCAAGATCATTCATCGACCGGTCTTCTGATTGAAGCTTTGCTGCAAGTAGTAATCTTCTCTGCCGAACAGCTAAGTAGCGGGCTAAGTACTTTCCTACTTTCTCCAGACCTTCCTCATATTCACCAATGAGCAGAGTGACACATTCCAGAGATGCATTCTGCACTTCTGAGATTAAATCATCACTCCTGTGCATAAACGCAACCCTTAGTGCCTCCTCCCAATCTCGCGCACTGACCAATAAATTGACAGCACTTTTAACATCCCCACAGTAATCCAGAGCAATTTTGGCAGCTTCCCCTGGTTTACCAAGTGCCTGGAGTTCTTCACAAAGCTCATGTGCCAGTTGCATAATCTCTTCTTTTCCCAATTTGAGGAGACCAGCAACTGTCATTACACCACTCCAATTACCACATGCACGATATGCCTTCAAAGCTTTCTCCAAACCAGAGCAGCACAAATAAGTAGTAGCAGCATCTTCAAAGCATTTTTCATCACTAAAATGATCTCCCCAGGCCTCAAGCACTTCTTTTTTCTTGGCAGGATCAGTGATCAATTGAAGTCCCAATGGAAAAAGTTGGGGATTTTCCTTCATGAGGTTCAAACAATCTGCATAATAAGCATCCCCTGCAGAAGCGATGTGTTTGAGAGCACTCTCATTCCTGCGCAATCTAATGTCGATATTATACCGCATCAAGTGAACAGGCATGCGTTCCAGTTCTTGAAGAAAGGGAAGAAATTCTTTTGGGTCCCGTTGAGAGTTCAATGCCACAATAGCTGCAAGGTGCAAATCATAAAGGCCTAAAGAAGCTTCATAGACAGCCTCAGAATCAGACAACCACAAAAGATGCTTCAGAGCTTCTTCTGCAGAAGGGTAAGACTTTCTACGTGGATCATCAGAACCTAATAGTTCCATTTCCCGGATAAGTTTTATTCTCTCCAATGCTTCTTCAAGAGCTGGGGGATCACTTCGAGCTAGAGTCGTCAGAATGCAAAGCTCCCTTGCAGGACTTTCCGGTACTTGTTCCTCAAGAGCCTTCCTTATAGACATCAGAACTGAAGAAACTTTGTTATTATTATTTGAACCCTTGAAATCTCCAGCTTGGACATCTTTAGCCTCCCTCGAGCACAGTAGGGATATATAATTTTTGTATAAGGTCTCTGTAATAGTCTCATTCTTGATGGAACAAACAAACTCAGTGATGTAGCTCAGATTATTTACCTGCCTGACAAACTCTGCAGCTGACTGGAGAAAGGCTTGCCAACCACAATGGTCGACAATGACATTAAAATCTATCCTATGCCGCCTCACCATGAGTAGCCCATCTCTGAAACGACTTTGAACCAAAGCATTAATTATTGAGGCCAGGACCAATTTTCTTGGATAGATGCATTCTAGGTTTCCTCGAGCTGTTTGTAATATAACAGCAGCTTCATCTCCATGCAGGACACCAATAATTTTAGCACCTCTTTCCCATATAGTTATAAAACTTCTATTATCTTCTTCGCGCCTTTTATTACCAGCATGGATGAAGTTTTCATATTTTACTTCCAATTTTCCATCCAAAATGTCATCAATGTCAATAACAAAGAGTAAATCCTGTTTAGTTGCAAGAATCAAATGTGTTATCGCTAGATCAGCCAAATTTGAGTAAAATGAGAAACTTCTGCAGTTGTTACATATTATCTTCCCACCAACATGCAGCCTACCATTGTCATCAAGCCCAAAAAGCAAAGGCCTTGATGACCCACTGTCACCCACAGGAACTACACTCATCCAAGGGCAAGATGATGACAAACTCATATCCTCGGTTTTTGGAGCTCCTCCCATGATCCCAAAATTTGGTATATATTCAAAGACTTTGCCACCATCAAACTGAACAAATGCTGAACACTTTTTTGTGGGATTAGGAGCAAGGCCAATTACGAGCCCATCTAGAGGTATTTGATTGGTGATCTTTGCATGCCAACCTGAGCAGGTTCCCAAACCTGGGACATGATCCTCAGAACACAAAAGCTCAATTTCCTGCAAATAATACCCATGAAGCATATCCTTGCTAGATGGAGTTTGTGAAAAGTAATTGCTATGACTGAACCCAAAATGAGAAACACCAAGAAGTATATGTGCATCCAACCAAATGAGATGTACAAATGACCCAAATATTGTTTCAGAAGAGGAGGCATCAACACTTAATTCTTTCCCTTCCAGTTCTTCCCAAGTATCAAGAGGAGGAAGCTCTGCAACACACAAACATCCATCTGACAAAAATGCAGCCAAAAGATTCTTAGAATTCTTGGTATAAAAAGCAATGTCCCTAATAGTACTTGAAAACTTTAGGTTAAATAAATACATCGGTGGTGGCATTAGAGAAAGGGAAAGAGGGGTTGCTAGTATCTTGGACTCATCAATTACTAATGCTGTTGAGTTCTCCATAACGGCTGTAACCCAGACAAAGCTGTTGACTGTGATTTCGCCACCAAGAGTCCAACAAATCAGCTGCAGTGGCTTTGTCGGATGCCACATGAATTTAACTCCATCCTCCCTCAAGTATCTAATTTCTTGTTTCAGGTACCAATGATTATTGCTGAAGAACCATATTTTAACAGAGTCAAATGTTTCAGATCTAACAACAGCTGCAAGAAGATCTGAACTGCAATTCCACTTTAAAATTTCTACTTTTGCATCAGTTAGCTCATTAATGCTAAAAGAGCTTCTTTCCAATCCATTCCTCTCAAAGAAAACTATTAAGGGACACTTATTTTCAACTTTCTTGTCATAAACAGAAG
This sequence comes from Vitis rotundifolia, assembly GCA_030254885.1. Lineage (NCBI taxonomy): Eukaryota > Viridiplantae > Streptophyta > Magnoliopsida > Vitales > Vitaceae > Vitis > Vitis rotundifolia. Next base: position 2,539,827 of record CM058163.1, read on the forward strand.
CAATTTTAGCTCCACTAGGCATCCAATCCAAAACTGTTCCCATGAAAGCCTTTGATTCTGAAGCAGCATGCAGCGCCCCAGTATCTCTTTCCCAAACCTTAAGCTTCTTGTGTGAGAAAGAAGTGTGCAATTCCCCCAGTGTCACAAAGTATTTTCCATCACCACGCCAAGAAATATAACAGGAAGAAAAGGTTGGTTCACCTGAAATCATAGTCCAGTAACAAAATTCAGAAGATTAATCAAACCATACCATAGATAAAGACATTTTCCTCAATTGAAACCACCATATTCCACTTGTGATAGGGGACACTGGATTGCAATATAAAAGACATGGCCCAGATAAAACCCCCTAACTTTCCAGCTATATATCATGTTCGGACAGGTTGTCTTCAGGGCAAGTACTGGCTCGGCTGTAAAGTCAACCAAGACAGACAGCCAAGCTGAGGAGGCAGTTAGATTAGTAAGCCTGAATACGGAAGCTGACTTGGTCTCAATCATCTTTTTATGTTTGATCAAAAAAAGGCCTAGGGGGTGGGTTCGACTCCCACAGGAGTGCACATTGCCTATCTAATTAGTACTTTTTGTTGATTCTTTGTTCTTGCAGTCAATTACTGATTCTTTAGTGATGTAAAACAAATCTAATTGACAGTAAATTTTTCCTTGGCTGAATTTCAGAATTCTTTTGGCTTTTCAAATAAACATAACTATATGGGCTTCTTGTAGCACCTTTTTCTTCATTGTCCAGTTACCATTGGACTCTGGAACAAGTTGTTCAATCTAGCAGGGTTGGTTTGGGTCCCTCCAAGGAGTTTTGAGGACATGTTGGTTATTGCTTTTAAAGGCTTGGGGAACTCATTAAGAGGCAAGACACTTTGGCAAATCGCGTGTCTTACCTTGGTTTGGATGGTGTGGCAAGAGAGAAACAATAGGATCTTTGAGGAAAAGGGGAGAACGGAAGAGATGTTATGGGATTTGATTTTGTTCTATTCCTCTCTATGGGCTTCTTGTACTACAGCTTTTAGAGGAATTCCTCTAAGTGTTTTACAGCTCAATTGGACTATGGTGTGCGCGTCAAAAGTTTGAGTTTGTTGGGGTTTCTCTTTGTTTTTAGATTTCTATTGTTGGGTGTTTCCTCTTTTGTTCAGTTTGTGTAGGAAGGACCTCTCATCCTTCCCTTGCTTTCTTCTCTTTCTTTTGTATCTCTTCTTTCTCCTGTATCTTTTCTTCTATTAATATAATTTTCTTCGTTTCTGATAAAAAATAAATAAATAAATAAACATAACTATATTTTGTGACTAGGACTTACATAAAGTAATTTTTAACCAAACTACTGCCTTGATAGAATTCATCACAGGTTCCAAATATCTAAAAGTGTGTAATATACAGAACATAAAGAAAGTTTCTTTCTGTTTCTTTCTCCATGAACATGCCACTGACACTGGCTGAGATAATTTTTCACAAGGTAAACTGTATTTTATGTGTGGGAAAAAAAAAATGCAAAAATCTAAAATAATGCAGAAAAGTCCTTACTTGAGTCAACATCTTCAGGCAGATCATCAAGCGTATTCTCATACAACACATCCCAATCATGAGTCATCACTACTATCTGCCCAAAACCAGTTATTATGCCAAGTAGATCTCCATCTGGGCTTGGCGAAATGCACTTGACACCACCCTCCACCCTACCAACAACTTCTATCGCATTATCATCCACATTATGCAGCAAAAGAAGCCCACTAGAAGTTCCCACTATAAGTGCTTCTTTCTCCATGAGATAATCAAAGGCAGTAATGAAGTCCCCAGGTTCCAAATCAATAGGCTCAACCTTGGAATATGAAGAGGTTTTGCCCCATACCCTTTCATTCTATCACATGCATCAATTTTTTGTTAGAAACAAAAGTGAAAGAAAAAAAATGCATAAAACAAATTATACAAGCCCTATGAACATGCATGAAAATATCATAACTCTCAAGTATCATGGTGAGAGAACTCCTAGACTGCTCCTGAAATTCCCAAATCATATTCAACTTTTTCATCAAACATACAAAAATTTGAACTTATCTCATGTTCTAGATTATCAATAGATTATATGTCAGTATACTTATCAAAAAGTAGATTATATGTCAGTAGGCTGAATGTCCATTCTTCTATATGCAATGCTAAAAAATGGCATCAGCAGACCATTCTACAGTATTGTTCCCAAAGCCTCATACATCTTACAAAAGGGCTATAAATAGAGCACACATATTTAGTGGCCAAGATATGCATTAGCCCATGAATAACAATGCGGTTCAAACTTCTTAGCCCATTCTACTTTATGGACCAAGCTTCCACTCAGAATAGCAACCTGGATTAACAGCTAAGTGCTAAAGTTCCAAAGTAAAATTAAATTAAATTATTGCCCGTTTCTCCATGCATGGCTATACCACACCCACTAATTACAAATTGTGAGTTCAGAATGATAGTTTGTGCTTCATTTTTTTCCCCTCTTCTAACATCCACTACTTTTCTCGTCCCCAGGTTCCTCTTATTCTTAGTTACGCCCGAACACCAAACAAAAAGGCTCCAAAGATAGCCTTTTAGATCACCCGAGCATGCTAATTGCTCAAGTTTGTCTAGATTTCACCATAACACCTTCACGTTTGGTAGCCAAGAAAACAGAGGAAAGAGAAAATAAGAAAACTTCACTTTTGGCTAACTTATCAGCAACATTGACTAATGTTTTTGGGGGGTCCAAATTAAAAATACAAGCAAAAATAAAATTCAAGTAATTCACTAGACAGAGGCTACAGAAAATTATATTCAATTTCACCCAAATAGACACAGAAAAACCCTTACTTGTGATGAAGGAAGCTGCGTGGTGTATATGAAATTATCGGAAGAAGCAAAAAACAAGCGGTTGCGTTCAATATCGAACGCAGAGAAAGAGACAACTTCTTCGGCTGATCTCAACTCCAGATTCAGAGAGAGATCTGAATAAAGCTTCAGATTATTCATCCTCAACCCACAAAACAAACCAGAGAGAAAACTGAAGAACCTTAGGCCGCTTGCCCAGTTGTGTTTATGGGTTTAAAGGGTTTAAGTCACCCCGTATTATCGTGGTCTGCGCTAGAAGTGAAGTTGCGTTCGAGGGTTTAATGGGCTGTTTTCATGGGTTTAAGCCACTCCTGTGTTCTACTGGGTGAATATTGAAAGGACCATTTTGCCCATCTGGTTTTGATTAGAAGTAACTGTTCATGGGAAGTGGTGTTACCTTTTGGAGTGTGAAGATAGATTTGCGTACTTAGAAAATTAAAATATTAGACCCTGTTTAGAATTTTTATTTTTATAAATAAAAAACTGTTTTTAAAAAATTGCTAATACCAGCTAGCAATTATTCTATATTTATAATTAAAAATAAAATGAAACAAAAAACCATTTTGAGAGAACAAAATAAAATATATATATAAAAAATAAATAAAATTAAACATAATATCATTTTTTTTCCTCTGTTCCATAAAACTATCGAAAAATCTTTAAATATTATATTTATTTAAATTATATATATATTTTTAATTTCCTTTAATTGTTTCAAAGTTTTTTCTTTAAATAAATAAATTTTAAAATAAACTATACTTGATATATAATATTTATTCAATTTTAATTACAACTATAAAGTTATAAAATTTAATAATATTAGAAAGTTATAAACCATAATTCATTTTAAATGGCTTGATTGCTTTCATCTTTATATATATCATATTTTTGTAAATTGGTACAAAATTTTTCACTAGGAAATAAACTTAAAATTAAACAAGATTTAATGTATTAGTACGTTAATTTTATGGATAAAAATTGGTGTATAACAACTCTATTATTTCTCTTTTATATATAACCAGATATATATATATTTTTTTTTACCAGACAAATAAACTTTAAATTAAATAAAACTTGATTGTTTGATTCATTAATAAATTTATATAATTTTTAAAAATAAGTTGAAACTAAAATAGTAACTTAATTAATATAAAAAAAATATATGGATAAAAATTAGTTCATAATAACTCTACTATTTTTTTTTTGCACATAATTATATTTTCATAAATTTTCTTATTAAAAAAATGCATATCAAGCAACATTTTATATTAAATTTATTAGTAAGTTTAATATTTTTTAAAAATAATTTAGAACTCAAAAAATAGATTTAATCAATACAAAAAATGATAGACCAAAACCAATATATCCTGAGTCATAGTTTTATTATTTGTCCTATACACACAATTATAATTTTTAAAAATTTTTTTATTAGGCAAATACACTACATAAGTAGATTCTAAATTAAGTGAAAATAATTAATAATTTAAATTTTTTTAAATATATTTTTATTTTTAAGATTACTATTATTTATTTTAACAAAAAAAAAATTAATTATGGTTTTGCGGAAATGTTAATTTCCATGTTTTTCTAACATATACTAAAATAGTATATTTTTCTGCGAAAGGATGGGCAATTTTTGAGAAGAGACCAGTAAACACAAATCAAGAAATACAGATGCACAACGGAAGATTCAAGAACTAGAAAAATTGAACTCATCAAACTCTTTCCATCCGTATGCACTAGTATAAAATCCTTGCTAGTTTACATTCTACCAACCGATTTGACAACAATGCTAAACCACTACATTTATTCAACACAAACAAGACGGAAAATGAATGACATATACATGATGCCAAGTATCACGCCTGTGTACACTTTAAATTCCTCCAAGAAAGCTATTAACCTGTTAGATATACTCTGTATCCAGTGTATTTTTTGGGGTTCCTAGATTCATAACCCTCTGAATAGTGATTGCAACACCCATCACTTCACCAGTGAAGGATTCCCGATTTCATTTTAATTTGGCATATCAACTATTAATCAAAGGCCTATCCCTTCTACTAATAAGCAGCACCAAACCCAAAATTGCCTTTAGTAGAAGGCTCTCTGATTCAACCAAACCTCTCACTCTTCCTACACTCAGAAAGATGTTAGTCAAGTTCAATACCCTTCTCTTTTGCTGCTGCTACAACTGAATCCATGTTTCCAGTAATCTTGGATAGGATGAGATATGATTTCCAAAGCCTAATGGAAAATGGATATAGTGAGAGAGCTCTCTTGTGAAAGTTTAAGGATAGCACCTGATTATCCACTAGATTGTCCAAAATACCTGCAGCTTCTACCCAAATAAACTCCGGTGCTACTGGGATTGCCTGAGAGATTGCGTTAATCAAGAGTGAGCTCCCCCAGAATAATACACTAGCAGAAGCATCCCCAGAGCTGTGGCCTCTGCTTAACAGCTTACACACAGACATTGCCAACTGATAGTTGCAAGGTGAAATCTCCATAATGGCCTCAACAAAATCTACAAGATCCTTTAGCTTACTAGATTCCTGTGGTAAGAGAGATTGTCCATGCCATACTTCAAGAACCAAGTTCAGCAGAGACAAATCAGATGACATAGGACTCAACATATTACCAATAAGCTGCTGGACTCTTGGCTTCTTGATGGTCTGAATGAATTTTCTTGATAATGGTTCAGAGACGGGGAAATTCTGGGAAACACTCAAATAGCCTTTCAGGATTTTCAACATACCATTGATAGACGCATCCTCCTTTAACTCTGACCCATCAGTAAGCATAAACATGGCATGCTCTCTTACACAATGCTTAAAGTACTCAGGAGCAGCAGTCTTCAATGACTTGTCAATTATCATGCGGGCTTCAGTAAGATCATTTTGGAATAATCTATAGAGGGAGAGATTTAGCAACCCAAACATTGCATCCATCTTGTTAGAACCTGAAACTGAAATGTCCAGATTTGATGCCAAAGCAGATTCAAAGGAGCAGGGTGAATTATCGCCATCGGTGCCACTCAAACTATCATTTTGAGGACATTGAACTTTCCAAACAGAGTTATACCAACGAGACATGATTTCTTTTGCAACATCAAAGCTTCCATTCCGAAGGGCATATTCAGCATATTGATTCCAGATACATTGAATTCCAGGGGCTTCTTTTGGCCAATTGCTTAAGGCGTCTTCAAAGCCCCCAAAATTTAGACCCCCAAAATCATGCTTCTGTGTTTGTGCTGATATCAGAACTAGTTCTAAGCAGGATGGGTACAATTTTGTATATTTATCCAACAAGTTCCTACCGCATTCTAAGCCCTCGACTGCCACTACACACCGAACATGGTTGAGAGCAAACAGATGTGCTGATCTGAGAGTAGTTTCACTTTGAAGTGATTCATTATCGAAGTATGATTCAACAGAATTTACTGCTGTTCCCATCAGCTTTAGAGCCTGCTGCTTCTCATCAGCTCTCAAGCAAACAGAAGGCCATGATATTGCAAAGAGTTCCTTCTCACATTCAAATCGCTGTACTACGTCATCAGGCAGTTTCCTGTAAATTACTAAGTACACACAGCAAACCCAGAAAATACATTTGTCAGTAATTGTTAAACATGTGAGGATATCAGAGAGCGACAAAGAATGAGGCTCATCAGAATTTGTTGCAGATGGAAGGAGTCCATAGATTCTCTGGATAGCCTTCCTAATGTTCCCAGACATGCACAAACAACCCATCATCTGCAAAAACAGGTCCAGGATGCATGCACTAGCATGCTTTGCATCCCCATCAGAAGCAGATGCATGGCGGCAAAGTGCTGAGAGTGCAGTATCATATGCAACCAACCGTTCATCAAGCTGTGCCCGACTATTGATGAACATAAGCCAGAGTTCATAAGATCCTTCAGTGTGTTTGATCTGGAGAACAAGAAGAGAAAGTGTATCCGTACAGAAGCAATTCAGCTCTCCAGTGAAAACATGAAACAACATAAAAGAGATAAATGAACACTATGATTTCTAAAACATTAACAACACAAGAAAAAACGTTAAATGAAAGACAACAGAAATTTCAATACAAAGAAAACAAAGTTATAGTTATTTCTTAAACACTACCAGATGGACAAACTTTAATGAACATGTACCCTACACCAACCCAGCTGGGAAGAAAAAGCTCATGAATACAATAAATTGCAGAAATAACTATTTGAGAAACAATCTTTCTTATAAACCCTTCACACCAGCCTATCATTTCTCTCACCACAAATAACAGCAGTATGAATAAGCAACAAAACCAACTCAACAATATTTTTTTCAATCCTGAAAGCTCCTCACAAATATTAGGCAACAGAGGCTCCTATTACTCTCCTCGTGCCACAAATCAGCCACATAAGCCTTTTGTTTGCAATAATATTGAATTATAGTAGAAAACAATCTCCCGAAACAGACTTCACACACCAAAAGACATGCCAAAACTTGATCCTAAAATCATTACCCTCTGAAAGACTAATTCGGGATTGGAAGTCATCCCAACCTGTTCTAATAACTTTCTAAAAAGGTCCATTCCAAAAGCCTCCCTCCCTTCCCCAGAGCAAAAACGTCCTTCCTCCCTAAATTTACCTGATATAACCTTCCTCTACAAATTAGCACACTCCACAACAAACCTACACAACTACTTATCAAGCAGGGTTTATTTGAGTATTATTGGGTTTCTGATACCCAACCCACCCAAGGCCCTATCGGAACAAAAGTTGATAAGTTAACCAGGGGATCTTTTTTTTTTTTTTTTTTAATAGGTATTAACCAAGGGGTCTATGATCTTTGCTTGTTTGAAGGGTCATGGGTTTTGCCTTGCACAAGAAAAAAAAGTTAGTTAGCATGGCAGTTTCACCGGGAAGGCCAAGTAGATAGATGTCTCTATTGAGCTTATTCCGGTGTATGTTGAGAGAGCAGTCAAAGCTGTTATTGAAAGATTATTTCCTCATATCTCTATTGGCTTGGTCGAGGGGGTCTCTTAATTGGAAAATTTTCCCTTTTTAGATTTTATCGACAGCTTGAGTAGGGGATGAACCCTGTGTTGTGCCTATTTGTTTTCATTCCTTAGTTTATTTTGTTTCTAGGTGCTACTTGTATACTCATTATGTACATGTGTTGCACCTCCCTTTATTTGCTAGGTGCCTCTTAATAATCTTATTTGCCTGCCAGAAAATATGTAGTTCTTTTTCTTGTGAACCTAAAGCCTTGAATTTGCTACAAAGGAGCTAAAGGACCACATTGAAATTAGATTCAAGTCTAGGCCTGTAAAAAAAACCAAGCTACTTATGAGCAGCTAAAACTTAGAATTTTTCCATTTTAGCATTGCTCAAAAATGCTGATATCAAATCACAAATAAAAGCTCTGACATGTAGAGCAGCCTAAAGGCTCTTTCAAATAAAATTCTTCTGTCACAATTCAAATTGGTTCTGATACTATTTGAAAAATTACTCAAAGGAATGGTATTCAGTAATCTACTTTTCATCTCTTATCAAGCCAAGCGAAAGAGAGCAGTTATCCGCTTCTGATTAAAGTGCAAGCTGAACAGGATCAAGCATCGGTTTAACCAATCAAACTTGAAGAAACCAGTAGTTAGGTAATTTGCAAATGCATGGTTCAACCTTGGTCTTTTAAATACTGAAATCTATGTGGCAGGGGCTGACAGTATACTTCGCTAAGAAGCTTTGAAATAGATAGCAAGCACATTAAACTCATCTCTCAAAATTATCGATTACTGTAAACATTTATGTTTTAAAGGGTTAAAAAGCACAAAAAGAAAAATGTCCTACTGAAGACACAGAAACAACAGTGCACAGTGATACCAGCAAATAACCTTTTCCTTCACCAATTTTTTAATATGCTTATATGTACAAACAAATCCCAAGTCCATTGCAAATTGAATTTTGAAAGAGCAACTTCATATTACTGATCAATAAAATCAACTAAATGAATACCCACAGAGCTAACAACCATGCATAGGTAATTAGTGATAAATGAATTTAATCTTTAATTGGAATATAAAACAGCATAATATACGAATCTGAAATGAAATTCAAAATAAATAATACATGATCTATATGAACACAAACAAGGCTTTGCTGTAACATTGCTAATGGTTATGAAGTCTAATAGTCAATCCACCAGAAGGTCTCTGCACAAATATTAGATAATGACAGAGTAGGATAAGAAGCCTATGCCTGAAGTAAAGACTGGTTTGCTTATGCATCCACATTGAGTTGGAGTGACATGCCACTGTGGCCTTCTTTTTGCAGAATAAGTTGCCAACCCCCCTTGATAATCTCTCACACCATATCTCAGCCCACTCCAAGCATTACAAACAGTTCCCCATGCATTTTTGTACCCAAGTTACTTTAGCAGAAATACGCAAGCTTAAAAAGCCTGCAACTCCTACATTATCAATGTCTTTAATGCATAAAATTGGAGTAACTTTTGGTCTGGGGGCAATCAAAGGCAGAGAACAACACAAATTAAGAGAAAATAATAAAACTTCCATTTGGGGAACTTTCCATGTTCCATTTATTAAAAGTCAACCATGATCAATCTCAGAGCAGAGCCATGGGCAACCAGGAAGTTCCAAAAGGTGAGGAGAACAGCAACTACCAATGATGCCTTTGCATATAAGGGCAACTGACAGAACCAAATTGCAGCTAGGTTTCTCTAGAATTCTATTACATGCCATATAATACTGAAAGCAACACTTGTATGAGGGTGGTCTCTGCATGTGTGGAAACTCCCATAGTTTTCACAACACAACTCCATATAAGTTCAAGGCAAAAAATAACAACATACCGCATAAATGAACATGTCATCCTTTCCAATTGTCTTTTGACTGCCATAGTAAATAAGAAGATAAACAATCCAGAGGGCTACAGATGTTGGATCAGCCTCAAGAGCTCGTGACAGCACAGAGAGGGCCTGCAAATCTCAGAAACTTGAGACAAACAGAACAACTGGAGTTTCTGAACATAATTTTACTGCTGAGAGTTAACATTTTAAGTAAAAGTCACAGAATTACCTTTTTCATGCCCTCTACTTTATTAACCTCCTGATTGAGAACAAGAAGAGCTATTTCCAGAGACTGGACACTATCAGCCAAACCTTGTTTAACTTGATTCTAGGTGATACACAATGAGGGAAGTTAGAATAGATAGAAGTGCAGTACAAACAACACAACATGAAAATTATCCATCTGTAATATGATAATAGATCTTTAAGGACTAGAAGATATACAAACATAACCACATGGGCCTAGAGAAATATAACTACAAATCATTTTAGCCCTTGAGGCCTGGCTCAAGTGGTAAAGGGATGGGGAGGGTTTATGGGAGGTTCCAGGTTCAAGTCCCAATGGAGACAAAAATTTACCTATTAAAATAAATTTGCAATAGCAAAAAACATTCCCTCTTTATCAGAAGGGGGAAAAATCTATATTCTTGATTAAGAAAATAAGGAATAGCAAAACAAAAGCACTTAAAGGGAAAGACAATGTAAATTTCCAAGAGCTGTCATTTCCTAAAGACAATCATGATCATCAAGCAATCTTTTCACAAATTTTAAAGAAGAATTAAACAATAACAGGCAGAGAATAAACAATACTTCAGAGACACTTGTATACTGTTGCATACTCAAAAGAGAAGAAAAAAGATGTAAGAAAATTTGAAAACTCCCTAGCATCAGAAACAGATCATACATTTAGAGCCACAATTGCAAATAATAAATAAATAAATAACAATAAAAGGTAAAATGCTCAAAACAACCACAACTGGATATCCATATTTTATAGGAGATTTCAACTTCCAAAGCAACTATTTTACTAACCCTAATTAGAAAACTATGACATGAATATACATATAACATATCAACAACAAGAAAGGATATTTCATCCAAGGCATGAGGATTATGACTAAATTTTATTGATAGGTAAATAAGAGAATAGATTAAAGAGTGATAGCAAAAGGCGCAGCCAAAGTACACATGGAGTATACAAAAAAGGCCTAAAGGCTAGCAAGAGAAGGAAGAGGAAAAGAAAATACAAACCACCCACACAACAAACAAACCCTAACTCCTAACAAAATAGCACAAAACCAAGACAATAAGCCCCCCGAAAGCCCATCTAAAGCCATATATCAATAACAAAAACAAGACCGCACCCTCAGAGTGAGAAAACTGGACCCCCATTGCTCCCCCCTTTTCCCTTGGCTGTGATAGCGGTGCCATTGTAATTCACCGAGCATTCAAACTTCCAGATTTCCCTCTCCAAATGAGAATATGAAGACTTCCTACTACCCTTTGAAACCTTAACCCCATGACCTTTTCTTGCCTCAATTTTCTTCAACAAAGCAATGATTTCCTTCTCAAAACCCAACGTTGACAATCCCAAAAAACTACTAAGCACAACAAATTTGCTAAGAATAATAGCAGAGCAAAACTCCTCCCCCTCCATCTCATCAGCCTTACTCACCACTTGCTTCCCCAAAGAACCCATCTCACCATTCCCCATGAGATCCAACAGCCTTCCATCCTGGAACAACAATCATAGCGGCCAAAAACCCGAAGGAGACCCCAAGGGACGCTCCACCCTTGTCAATCCAACTCCCCTACCGCCTAGAACTAACAGCCCAACTGGAAAAGAAGAGAGCCCAAAGGAGTAATTACCTTGAAAGTCAGTCGCTTCATTCACCCTCAAAATCCACTCCATTGGATCCTGAACCTCCATCTTTAAGAGAGGGTCATCGAAAAGCTCCAAAGAGAAAGCAGTAGCCCTAGGTTTCCTTTGCCTCCTTTCCCATGCACCTAAAACACAAGGAATCCAAAGACGAGGGTCGGGGCACTAACGGCCAAAACTTCAAAGGCCCAAACTAGTTTCCTTCAGATAAAAGGAGCTTTGGTCTGGCCCAAAGAGAGCCCATGGGCCACACCAGCAAAAGCTGGACTTCTGGTCCCCCTTTCCTCCAAAGGACTTAAACTGAGATGCGACCCATTTGAAAGGCCCACAACCTCATTGAGGTTGTCCCACTAGGCCCAGTACCTACTGTGGTTTCCATCCTATCAGCCTTGGGAAGAGACACTACAAAGATGTCAGCTTTCATCCTTTCAACTGCAGAAACTTTCCCTCCCTCTGCAGGGTTCCTCAAGTCTTCCAATGACACCTGGAAAGTTGCCTTTTCAGAGGACCCTCTTTCTACTCTCTCTATGGCACGTGACCCAACTTCACCTTCTTCTCCAGTCCCCCATCCACTGTAACTCAGAGAAGGCTCCACCTCGCTCCACCTCGTAGGAATCTCCCACCACAACGGAATCGCAAAAATGGAGGTACCCACCACCACCTGCAACAAACTTGGAATCTTCCGCCCTTTAATCCTAACCAGAACTTTGGCACACTGCAGATTCCTTCGCTTTGTCGTGTCTTCATCAATGGCCACAAAACTCCCACAAGCTTCTCCTAGTCTTTTAGGAAAAGCTTTCCCCCAAAGATGCAAGGGGAGACCCATGATTCTCACCCAAACTTCACTTTCATCCCTATCCTCCTTGAGACACCCAATCGAGGGGTTCCACCACTCCAAGAACAAACTTTTACCATTGAACCATTTCACACCCAAGTGAATAACCCTCTCAGCTTCACCAACACCTTCAAACTCAAAAAGGATGAGAGGCCCTCCTAACCAAGCCAAATGGAGCGTCCTTGTACTTCCAGAGCGCGCCCCCCCCAACAACAAAAAAAAAAAAAAAATCTTCCTACAAGACTTCTTTTAAGAAATTCCTTATTTTTGTCCAGCACCTCCTTTTCCACTTCACTCCATACAGTATAACAATGCTCAGCAAAACTACATGACCACGCATCTGCTAGCAAACCCTTTTTCCTTTTATCACCCTCACTAGGGACCAATACCTTCCTAGAAGAAGCAAAAGGCTCCTCATCCCTCCACAGGGCCGAGGAAACACTGAGACGAGACTTCTTAGCTTGCTGGACAAAATCTTCCATCCCCTTAGAAAACCTCTTCCTTCAGGAAACACCAAAGAAAACCTTTTTTCTTTCACAGACCACACAGAGCAAAACAAAAACTGGCCTGCTCTATTGCTGCGTAAATCTAACAAATAATGTCTACCCTCTTCCACCCAAACCTTTCTAAAGGGTTCCCCATCCTTAATAATGCAACAAGTCTCAACCCCTTCCACCAGCAAAGCTAAGCCCTTTCCGCCAAACCTAATCCACGAAGAAAAGTTTGGACCCCTCTCACAAATTTTCCCAAGCACCTTCCCTTTGATCTCCTCAATAAGAATCTCAAAGGATTTTGAGTCAACACTGAACCAGCACTTACCACCAGGAGATCTCAAGAGCAAAGCATTCTAACTAATTTTGTAAACATCTGCTGGAAGTTGCAAACAGGGCAAAAAATATCAGAACTGATCCTTGTATCAAGGTTGTAACAATATGGAGATAAAGTCAACATCAGTTTAGAAAAATGGCAAAGAAAAAATAGCAATAGACCATGGGTTTGGATAACAATTACAGGATATGTATGTCAACACTTAGTAGATATTGGAGATATTGATGGAGATATTGGCATATCCAGGGGACCATGGTTGTAATGCACACAAAACATGATAGTCACAATAGAGATCAGACCAATCAATGAAGGAACATAAAACAGAATCAGTAGACAAACCACTACGCCATTTCTAGTTTGGAAATACGATGACTGCCTATTCCAACTTCCATGAACCTCCAGGCGGCCATCACTTCCATGATAGAGTGGCTGATCTACAGGAAAATCTTTTTGAAGCAAACTTGAAACAGCTAAGATAGTACTGAAACACTTCTGTCCACATTGGGAAATACTCCAAGCTGGAACAAATTCATATGAGTGCAAATCAGCAGTAAGAATATCTAAGCAAACAAGATAAGTTGGTGCATCCAACACAATCCAACAAGCAAGAAACTAGGAAGGTTCTGTTGCACCTTCAAATTTTCCTTGATGTGATGACAATCCAAGATGCCAATCTGCACAAGAAGATTTAAAGAATGATATAAGCATGAAAAATGGATCTCTAAAATTTGTAGTGAATGTTCATACCAGCATTATCCGACTCATCATGCTGATTCATATTGTTGTTAGTATAGTCTTTCACATGTTGCCAAACACATTCTTCGTTGTTGCACTTTCCTCGAAGCTCATACATGCAAAGAGGCCAAAATGGGTCAACTGCAAGATTGCAGGTATAAGAGCCAGCTTCTCCAAAGCCATCGCTAACAGTATCCAATGTTGAATTTGCTGTCCAAATCCTAGGCAGGATTTTGTTGGATCTGACACTGACATCCTCTTCATTGTATGCATTATCAATGCAATTCTGCTGCTCCCTAGTATGTAATCCTAGAGAACTGATTAGGGATGTAACTTTCATGTGACCAAATGCACTTCTTAGAACAAAAGGGGGTGAAAAGGTAACAGAGGTTGTTGACTGGTGAACTTCTCTTTTAGAGAATTCATCATTAGGATCATCAATGGGCTGAAATTCATTGTTACCAGAAAACTTTTCATAGCACTGGTGGTCAATCTCAACAGGAATCTCAGAGATACTTGTTTCTGGCCTACCAGCACCTAAATAAATAAATGAAGATGAAAAAAATATTATACATAAATTAAAAAAAAATGTAAATAATAAAACCACTTATTGAGTGATAGAAGATAGACTGAAACTGAATGGAAATATCAAAAATGGATTATCACAGTTCAGGATATCAATACATAATTCTCACCTATGACCACATGTTAAGCAGACAAGGAAATATAGTCATAACTTTTGAAGTCTATTAAACTTGGGGTAATATTATTGAGAAACAGAATCATTTTTACTTCAGAATATCAGATTATGCACACAGCAAGGTAGCATGAGATTAGGTTGTCAATTATCGCAGCACCAGATCTCAAACCTTGCATTCAATCATGAGCGCATGAATGCAGGAACCAAATTCACTGTTAACAAAAGATCAAACCCATGTCCTATTGTTCTTCAACTTGATCACATTAGATAATTAGCGAATGTCCTTAAGAAAAACTACAAAAGAGGGTTAAAAAAAGGTATTCCCCATAGAAGAGTGCAACGAACTGGTGATTGGCATAATGGACATAAATGACAATGAATGAAAAGGAAAAGGATAAAAGTAAAAATACACCCTAGGACTCTGACAAACATGAATCGTCAAATTTGTGTTCAAGATAACATAAAATTTCAACTTTAATTTAATTTAACACATTGCATGCAGATCTCAAACAAAGAACCAAGAACAGAAACTTATAATCCAAAAGGACCAACAGTTGAGGACCAAAATTAATATAATCATCTTGAACGATCAATCAAGCTCTTACCAAAAGGCTGAACAAGGTTTTCTTAAAAGTTAGTTACCTCCAAGATCCAACTGTTGGGTTTTCTCTGCATCAGAAAATGGTATGTTCTGCATCCTCATCTGAGTTTTGTCCCTTCCGACATTATCCTCAACCTCCCTATCAACTGCAGGTTCAATATTGTAATCATGTCCACTGTTCTTTGACAAACTTCTCGCTCCCAGCCGTGCAAATAGTTCAGACCTTAAAGTTGCTTCCAGGAGTAAAGGATCCTCAGGGCTATCAGTAGCAAATTTTGTGTTCAGCTCGTTTATTTCCTTTTCCCTTTCTTCTGAAACAGCCTCTTTTCTCCAAGACTCTGCATTGGGCTGAACAGACTCATGTTCAAATGGAAATGTGTCTTCATCTTCATCTGCAGAAATATTTGGATCATTGGATGGAGAGCACAATCTATTTGCAGCACTCCTACCCTTACGAGGCAATAACTCTGATGTACTAGCATCAGGTTCACTACATGGTTCAGACCCCAAATTTTGTCCATCAACATGCTGATAAGGCTTGCTGAATGGTACACCATCTACACTCTGGATGTTTGAATCATAACCTGGATTGTTAAAACCATCAAACTTAGTCTGAATCTGATTGCTCGACACGGGTATTTGAGCCAGGTCAAACTCAGACATGTTATTTGAGGAATTCAACCCGATTGCAGCATGTTCATGCTGCCTAGAGGTCCAAAATAAACTAGAATCCTCCATAGTTAAAGATCGAAACTGTGCTGAAAACATTTCCCTTTTGCGATAGAGATAAGTGCATCTAGCATTAGCCTCAATCAAAGCCCTTTGGGCTTTACGATAAGCTTTAAGGGCGTTTCTTTCTTCAATTTCACACTTGCGCCTTTGCTCTTGAGCTTCCTCCAGCTCCTTGTCTTGCAATTCCTCAATTTCAACTAATGATTGTATGTCCATGTTGTTATGTCCAGAGATGCTTATATCATTCAAACAATTCCAGAGATTTGCATTGTTAAGAGATGTCTAGCATAAAGGAAATAAAAAGAAATCAGTCATTATTGAAACAAAAAGACAGAACAATTCATTAAATGGTAAAAAAAAAAAAACGCAAATAAAACTTATAGACATACATTAGATGTCTCCAACTTGCTATCTGGAAACTGGAGCAAGCATACCTGACATATACTGTTAGACCTGGACTCCAGTTTCTTATTATTGGATATGGCTTCCCCATAACCACTGCTTCTCATTAAATTGTGTTGGCATGTCATTTTGTTTGGTGGATGATGCGCATCAACTCTACTAGGACAATTGAACCCAGCAACATTCTGCAAAGTTAGAAAATAGTACAATAAAATAACCCATACATTTTTTTTGAAACAATGAAGTTATTTGAATGCTGACATTTATGAGTTACACAAATTCATATTTGATTTCAGCATGGTAAGTTGCCATTTCTAAGGAACATGAAGCTTGATGCTCCAAACCAAAGAATCAGAACTCCCTCAAGTTTGTAGACAATCTTCACTGAAATTCAATCATAGAGTGCTAATCAACATGCAAATGATTCTCACAAGTAGGCTGTGACAGAAAAAATGAGTTTATTATTGAAGCAGATAGGATAGGAAATCAAATAGGCCAAGCATACAGCTGTGGGAGATCAATGTCAGAAGCATCAAGAAAGACTCATCAAGTTCTGCGAACAATAACTTACAGATCTCTTTGGGGAAGCATTGGAAGCCATATTTGCCAATGGTACAGTTTGGTTTAACACTACTAAAGAATCCACCTGTCTAGTATTCCTGTCTGACTGGCTATCACCAATATTGTCAGCACCTGCAGAGCCATAATGAACCCTTTTTATTAGGTACCTCAGAAGTGTGGTACAGGATAATATTTGGGAAAAAAAATAAACAAAATACCAACCATTTTTACGAAGATTTTCCAAAGAAACAGCTGACTGCTTCTCATCTTGCTTTTTCCATTTAACAATGCTTGATTGTGTCCTGTTGGCAGGAACTTCTTTCTCACAATAGCTACGATCAATCTTGTCCCTGTCCAGAAGGCCACTATTCTGTGATGCTGGCTCTTTTAATCCTAACAGGGATTTTGCAGCAGGTACATCTTGTCGGTCATCTAAATTTGAATTTATCTGTCTAGAATATGTTCCACTGACTTTTAAACGTTTACCATCAGGTTCTTTTGGTTCTAACTGTTGAATGTCAATAGAAGTAGATCTGCTTTTCCTAGTTGTACCATTGTTTAGGTTCATCGAGCTATTATCCTTACATGAACCTGAAACTGTTTCCTTATTTTGCTGTGAAACTATTTCCTTGTTCTGCTGGGCAGACTTAAGCTTCAGTTCACTCTCCCGAATTGCTATCTGCTGTCGCAAGTCCTGAAGTTTACTATTATTCAGAAACACACCTTGTGTAACTTCACGGTCCCGCTTAGCTAAATTTTTGTTAAGGGCACTAAAATTTCCAACCCGAGATCCTTGCTCAATTAACAATGCTCCAGCATTCCTGGAATTGAATCCTTTGGCTTTAGTCGATTGGATGAATCTGCGACTTAAAGGAATTTTCTTAGGTACCATTTTAGTTTCAGTTCCAGTGGTCCGTTCTAACATTTCTGATTTTCTCACTGAGGAAGCAGGTGTTCTTTTATTGCCATCCACTCTGACTGTATCACCTTTAGTTTCCAGAGTTGAAGCCTTCTCTTGCCCATACTCTTCAGAATCACTGCCACTGTCATTGTCTGAGAAGCTTATCACAAGGTTATTGTTGGACCCTGTAGGACCATACCATCCAGATGAACCAGATTTAAAAGGCACCCGATTTTTTTCAAAACCCTTATGATAGTTTGGTTGAATGGATGTTCTAGCTTGAATGTCAATAGATGTTGCAGGATTATTCGCAGAAACAGACTTCCCTGTGAAGTAAATATCAATCCATGAAAAAAATGCTTCTACTGAGTACTGACAGGATAATTGTCATAAAATTAAATAGATGATGGATCACCAAAACCAACACAAAAGAAATAACATAACACTTGGCAAAGCAATACGAAAATAACCTGGAAACAAGATTCGACATTAGGGTAAAATTAACTTGCATTATGATGGTCACAAGTGCAGCACTTCCAACTAAATGCCCATATCATGGAGCTAGAGAAGTGGGTGCATGGTGACAGGAGTGTCAGAGAAATCTAATTTAAAAACAATAAACCTCAAGAATCTGCAGAATGAGTACACAGGCTTCTGTATATTTTTATATACAAATGTATGAAGTATCCATAAGCAGATAGATATAGTGATTCCACTCTTTCCATGTCAATATGTTGCATGTATCTATGTAATAATTACAACATAAAAAATTTAAAATACATCTAATTTCATCATCTGAAGATTGAGACAAAGACCAACTCCAGAAGCTTTAGAGGAGAGTCCAAAGAAGGTTTTTATCACAAGCTTCTCTTTTTCTTTTTCACCATCTCTTCTTTCTTCGCCCCAATTTTTCCCTCTTTCAACTCAATTCACTGCAAATCACTAAATTATTCATGACAACAGCTGAGATACCAACCGGCCAATATATTTTATCTCCACCCATTACTAATAATGCCCTATCCATCCAAAACCATCATCTCACAAAACATTATGAGAGAGTGCAAAGAAGGAACTGTGAAATGAACTTTGCGAAGTAACACTCCCCCCAGAAAGGATCCGTACACCAAGGGACAAAAATAATAAAATTAAACAAATTAAAGAGTTCAAGTCTTCCCTGTGAAATGGCTAACAAGACCTACCCGCCTTAGTGCCTTGGGTGTTTTTGTTCGAAGGAGCAACTAAGATCTCCACTGGAGGGACTGTGGCACCAACAGATGGCGCCTGTGAGGAAGAGGGAAGTCCCTGCAGTATTGAGTAAAGTCATATAAGAACAAAATACATGTTTAGTAATAATATTTCTAAAATGCAGAAAGAAAAGATAGCCCAACAAAAATTCCAGGATTCTACTAAACTGGCTTAAGTAACATTGCATAAAACGCAAATTCATCATACTGAATCAGAAATAAATGGCCATTACAAAGGAAACAAATGCAAAAACACACAAAATAAAGAAAATAACAGAGACTCTAATGCCACAGTAGAAAACACACTAACAATCGAATGGACAGATTTGCCAATAAACCTTTTATTATCACATTAAATCACAATATCACTGAAATAATCGTTGCTAAGAGAATTCAAGAAAAAAGAATCAAATCAAATCAAAATTCTGAACCTTGGGGACTTGAAAACCCAAAACACTCCACTCAAATATTCTCCTCAACTGATACGATTTTCTCTCATCAATTCCCTGCCCCTTTCCTCGCTTTCTCAGCAACCAAAAGAAGGGCAGAGGAGAGAAATCAACCGCATGTAAAATTCATCAAGAAAACACAACAAAAGTCAAAGAACAAAAAAAGAAAGAAGAAAAAAAAGGAGGGAACTAGGGTTTTGGGAGACGATACGTCGTCTTCTGACGAAGATAGCTCGCCTTCTTCTCTGTGTTTGGCGGATTTGTTGGAGACAGAGCTAGGGTTTGATGGTGCAGTAGTGGAGGCAGTGGGTTTGGGCCTCACCTCCAGGTTCGCCTCCATTTCTCTCTCTTCTTTCTTGCTTCCTTCCTTCCTTTTCTCTCCCCTCTAGAATTGGAATTTTGCGGGTAAGGCACAGTAGCTAAACGCAGAGGAAATTTTGGTCTCCGAAATCGAGAATCAAGAAAACGAATTTTGGGGCGGCCGTAATGGGAGAAATTACTGAAATGCCCTTGTCTTGATCCTGGTATTACGCACAGTGTCCTTTTTCTTGCGCCAGTCCACCCTTTCAACGTTTGACAATAGCCACCCACCGTTGAATGCGTACCATATAGATATTGACGAAAATATTTTTTTATTTTTTAATTAAAAAATTGGTTGGTTTTTATAATAAATTCAACAATACTTGATTTTTCATACAAATAAATCCTATAATTCTGCGAGGACAGTGAAGCCAGGCTGGGGTGGTGGGTCAGACCGGCCACGCCACGCGTCCAATCCCTAGCCAGGTTTCACGAAACTCTGTGCCTCCAAAAGAAAATCCCCCACCAACGCCTGAATTCGAATGCGATTCAGCAAAACCCCTAACATCCCAACCTTTGGGTTTGATTGCCAGATTGCCAAAATGCCTGATCCGCTGGACATGTCTCTCGATGAAATCATCAGAAATAAGAAGAAATCCGCAGGAGTTAGCAGCAATGTCAGAGGCATAGGTTCCGGTCCCGGCCCAGCTCGCCGTTTCGGGAACCGCGAACTGCTCAGAACGACGCCGTATTCGGTTGCCCTGGTGAGTTAGGGGGGGGGGGGGGGGGGGGGGGTTTGGTGTTTTATTCTTTTGCATTTGATGAGACTAATTCCTGTTTGGTTTTGCTTCTGAAAAGCAGAAGCCTTGAATTAACTGACTTACTGAGTCGAGAGTCTTTACTTGGGGGTCTTTGAATTTTTCGATTTATCTCATTTTCCTGCATTTCCTTTTTCTCAGAGGAAACGAAGGTGTCCTACGGCTTCTGTTTTCTGTTTTACTTGTTCTTTGCATTTTCTTTGTGTCCCAAAAATACACAACAAAAATGACGATGTGTTATGTTACTGAGTGCAATGCAGGCCCTTCGAGTGCTGGAAGCAGGAAATGATTACAGGTGGAGTGTCTACAATGGCGACTGGTACCAAGCTGTATATTTCGAACTTAGAGTACGGTGTTTCTAATGATGACATTAAGGTATTTTTGTTGTTGTTATGATTGATGTTCCTTAAATTTTGACTCGGTGCCAGTAGAAGTGTTCTTTATTGAGCGTGATTGTTTACTTATGAGTGAATTTCTTTGGTAGATGAATGAACTATATGTGGGTCAGTTGGTTTATTTATAATTTGATTGTTGGCTTCTTTGATATAGATTTCATGATTGACCATATGTGGTTTTTAATGCTTATCATGTGTATTTCTTGGGTAGATTTGTAAGAATGATGAATTCATTTACCTTTGTCTTATGAGAAAATGGAGGTAAAGAAAAAGAAACGGAAAAGGAAAACAAATGTAGTCTCAATTCCATTTTGGGTTTTGTTGTTGTTCCTAAAAGTAAATTGAAAAACTGAACTCAACTATGCTAAATATTTGTATTTGGCTCGGTTTAATGGGGTCCTTCATTTTAACATTATAAATAATGAAAACTTAAGGAGTCAAAATTTTGATATCTTGTCTTTTCCTACACTTAGCGATCAGATGAAGTGATATGGGAAAACTTAAAGCAAGACAGGTTTGTTAGACTAGTGGATGGAGCTAAACATGCCTAGCAGCATCTGAGCGAGAGAATTGATGGGGGAGAATGGTGGTTTGACAATGGTCATGGTGGTTGGTGGATTGGATGCAATGGTACTCATGATGCAATGTAGGAAAAGTGGATACGAGCTGCGATGGTGGAAGAGAAGTAGTGTATCACGGAATGGTGGAGTGGTGCATCGTAGAGTGGTAATGTTGGTAAGATGGAAAAAGTGCATCCCATGGCAGTATTATTGCTGTTCGTTAATGATATCGTTGAAAGGCTTAATAAAATGGAATAGGTCAAGTTTCAGGAGTAATGCTAGTTTTGCTGAAATACTTCTCTGAACAGATCATCCAACAAGACTCAAAACACAAATGCCCTTGAATTTTCAGATAGGCACATTACACGCCTCTAAATAACGCATTTCAAAAAATAATTTATCATTTTCAAGTTGTTGATGCATTGCAGGAACCAAAACTTTGAGCTGGCTTCAGAGCTCTAGCTCTGTACATAGTACAGATGCATGTTCACTTTCTTGTGGATTTAAATTCTTGTGATGATAATGACTTCAACATTGCTTGCCATCTCTGTATCAGTTTTCTAATGCAAACTTTATAATTTTGTTATGCTGTATGGCTATGCTTTTGCAAGTCATATAACTTTTGCACTCAATATAAAGAATTAAGATTGTATAATTACATCATTATCACCTATAAAAGATAATGACATTAACAATGATTACACAACATTCACTTAGTTCTTTGCAGGTGCTTTTTTCCGAGGTTGGTGAACTGAAACAATAATCCATTATGATAAGAGTGGAAGATCAAAGGTATCTTGGGGGCTTTGGGTTAGCTTAGTCCTTTATTGTAGTAGCCTCTTTTTTTTCTCTGTAATTGGCTTAGAAAGATTGTTTCTCATAAGGGCCTTGGGTTTGCTCCCCAGTGGTCACCAGTTCGAGTCCCCTCAGGGCCACTGGAGGTTTACCCGGTTGTTAACTTCAGGGCCCCGTGGGATTAGTCGAGGTGTGCGTAAGCTGGCCCGGACATCCACGGTTATCAAAAAAAAAAAAAAAAAAAAAAATGCTCTAGCAGCCATTAAAAGATACAACAATGTTTGGCTTGATGGTAAGCCACTAAAAATAGATCTTATAGGAGCAAATTTCTTGACTCCTGCAGTTGTGCAGCCAACTACAAATGGCATAATGGGAAAACCAAAAGGCTTTTAGTTAGGTATGCACTTTTCTGATCTTTACAACATTCATCTCTTGTTTCTTTGCATTATCCTTTTTTTTTTTTTTTCTTTTTTTTTTCTGATAATTAAGGAACCTTCCATGGCCAAACCCTTAGGACTCTCCGTGGGAACCCAAACCTCGGGGTGTTGACCGCCTTACAACAACCAACATCAAGTAAATTTAGGGTATCATCAATGGTAGGATTCAAACTCAGGACCATGTGTCATTTACTGAAACCACACTTCCCAGTGTTCATCCTGATCAACTAGGCTACCCTGGCAGGTTGTTTCTTTGCATTATCGTAAAATAACTCTTTGTATATTCTATTTAATCTGCAGTTAGATACTGCCCATAAATTTCTTAATATTTTGAGTCCTTATCCAGATGCCATGCTTTTTGATGCTTGAGGTCCTGCATTTGCAGATTAAGCTCCCTTCCACCTGGGAATAAAAAGCAAATTGAAAGTATGAATGTGAATCTTCTATGTGTGCTAATTTGAAGCCAGTGTCAAATGGTTCTTTTGGAAAACAACTATCTAAATTATTTTTATAACTACCAGGTTCATTATGACAAGAATAGATTTTGAAATCATTATTCCCTGTTGGTCCTGTTGGTCCTGCCCTTCCCTGTCTGTTGGTATTCTTACAAATGTTGTCTTTTTCATGATGATATTATGGATCTGTCTCATCTCATTTTGTCTTAGAATGCTCTTTTCCGTGCTGCTATTATAATATAAAGGCTCAGTTTCAATACACTCCTGAAGGTATTAATGTTGTGTCAGTGCCAACTATTCCATTAACAACCAACACTAGTAAGGTGGTTAGTCTAATAAATTGTTGTCTCCATTTGTAATCGACGTAAAAAGGAAAGAATGTAGATGTTGAGGATAAATTTGTCAGCGCCTGTTTCACTGAGGATACCTGAACTTTCCAGTCTCTTGATTTTTTTTTGCTCTCTGATATTGCCTAGTGAAGGAAAGCTTGCCTTGCTCATATCTGTCACTCGCTGCTTGAAATCTAGTCGAATTTTCTTCATCTTGACTAACATGTGATAGTTGTCATTGGACAGTGTAGGAGACATGGGTGCTGCAAAGGGACGTGTTCTCGTTAGCAACAGTAAAGTAGGGTTGGAAGGTAGACGTGGGGGAGACCGGAGTGAGAAGATATCTGCTAAGGATCTTGATGCTGATTTGGAGAAATACCGCATAGAAGCCATGCAAATAAATTGAAGGCTTTCACAGTTTTTTGCACAATAGACGTTTAGGCATCTGAACATTTTGTGCTGTGACCTCTAGTATCATATTTTTGGGACAGCAGCCTCTAGGTTTTCCCTACCCTTTGCCTGCTTGGCCTTTTGTTTGCCAACTATACGTGCCTCTTTTTCTGAGCTGATCCTGTATTGATTGGTGCTAAGTCTTGGCTCTTCAGCCTATGACAAATGGCCTTTCCTCTGTAAATACGTCATCCATTTGAAAAATAAGTCCTAAAAATGCTGTCAAGATTTGGTTATAACATATGTGAAGTATCAATTTGGTCATAACGCTGGCATTGCATTTAGATCTATTGATTTTAAATCTCATCATAGAGCCTGGTGATATTTAAATTTACTAAGTTTGATCTGATATTCAGTGTCATTCTACATTAACAGTTTGGTGAGTAGTGATAGCGTCTCAGGGTGACAACTTGCGAGTCTCATGAGACTGAAAGTGAAATCAATAAATATACTTCTTTTTCTCTTTCCTTTTTTTAAAATAATAATAATAATAATAATTGGGAATACAATAATTAACTTTTGTAAACTACTGTGGCCTATTTCCCAATACTAAATTGTTTCAATGACAATATAATACCACAAAGGACCAGGGTTATCATGACTAACTCTTGACCATCTTTGATAGTATTTCTCGGATAGACAAAGAAAATGATTTTGAAAATATTCAATACCACCTTCTCAAAGAAATTTTTAAAAACATTTTTCTAAAAGGGAATTGCTGGGTATCAATAACTTCTTTAAAATAAGTCTAAAAAATTTCTAATATTTTATATAGGAACTACAATCATTTTTTTTTTAATTAAAAATAAAAAATAAAACACGTATCCAAACTACACTTTAAATATAAAAAATATCAGGGTTAATTTCATTCACCCGACTAAACACATCTAAACCCTATATGTCATAAATTTCATCATACATCTCCCTTACTTTTTTTGTGAGAAGGAAGATGAATGAAAATAAGAAATTAAAATGATAGAAAAGTTATATGATGAAATTTCAAACCCATGAAGACTAGATGTATTTAGTCGAAACCTCATGGGAGGTAAACAAAATTAACCCAAAATATTATTGTTGGTTTCAGAGGATGCAAACACGCCCAACAATTGAGTGGGAAAACTAACCATAACAAACATATTCATTCTTTTCCTCTTGAAAACCAAGAAGGAAGGGTTCACCAAACTGGGTAAAGCAGCTAAAAAATCTCAGTTACTTCCTCTTCTTATTCATGGTAAGCAGATTAAAGAAAAAACATGAGTACATTCATGCTCTGAATGGAAGTTAGCTCCCTCTTGGCCTTGGACTGTCGACTGTGTGACCATCCAAATCATAGGTGCAGTATCAATTAAACATAATTTCAATTAAAATAAAACTTAAATGGAAATAGAATAGTGGTCCATGAATTCAGAAGCATAATTCCAGAAATGGATTGTCTGATTGCTTCTAACAGCCAACACAAAGGCTACTAATATGCAGTTCAAAAGGGGAAAAAGGAAAAATAGAATTAATAGTGCCCAAACCCAAAATTAGAACCAAAATTTTTCTATCATGAATTAAGCACTTAAAAAGTCATACAGGAAGCAAATTTCTCAACAGCCATTTTACAACAACCGCAGGTGGGGCAGACAAAAATCACACATTTACAAGGTTAAAATAAATAATGAACAATGGATCAAAAAAACATACCAGGCACACTTTGGTGATGTCCCTAATAACAGACACCCTTTGCTGAAGCCCCTCAAAATGTAGTCAGAAGAGCCCTTGTGATCCAACCTAACCTTTAGCACCCTTTATGGCCTATCAACTAAATATACAGGATCTTGAGTCTTGTCTCATCATTATCAAGAAGACCAACCTCTACAAATTAACAAGCTTGAAATTTTATTATCCATTAATGCCTCTTTTAAAAAACGAGTATAATGTCATCCTCAGGAACTACTTAAAAACATGGCCAGGAGGTATTTGATCCTGTACAAAGAAAGGATTCTCCCAGAGTTGCCCGAGTAGTCTTCTGATGAAATAGTGCACACCAATAACTGCTTCCACATGAAAAAAGAAAAACATTTTATTACAAACATATGTCAGCCAAATACCTCTTTCAAACATCTGAGAACAAAAATAATCCTATCCTTCAACTTCAATTCTATTAAAAATTTTCTCCATAGATGAGTAAAGCTACAAAAATAGATCACTATACTTCAATTTGATAGCAGTTCAACTTATTCAAAAACAAGAATTGGAGTACCTTAGAAATCATATCAATAATTAGAGTTGATATCTTCCATTATAATTTGGAGAAAAAGAATGGAAGCACAAGCCAAAGATAGAGAAAATCAAAAAGACTGAATATGCATAAAAAGTCCTAATTTGTTAAGATAGATGATAGATAATGGTACCTGAAGAATCTTCAATTCCCTGATCTGAAACATCCAGCAACTGCTTAGAAGTTGAATAAATTAAAGAATCAAGTTACTTGGAGAAGTTACTAGACATCTCATCCCCTGGCTAAACTTCAATGAGAAGCCTCCAGTCCCAAACTTCCTGCTGAATATAGAACTTCATAAATTTCATTGTATGAAAGAATCTCTCATCAATCCATCATATTGATGTAGATATGGGAATTGGACAATAAATTGGTTCACCATTTTCTAAGAATCTCAGGGAAAAAATCCACAGGATTTATGGCTGCTGTTGAAGGATATATGGTACTCAATTAGCCATCAGTCACCCAGTATCTTAGTTCATCTCATATGCTTAGCTTTGCAATATTCCAGCCAGATTGAAGTACTTCAGTAAATCAAATCCCAAATATTTTATGCATGCTTAAAAGGTAATGCATCCTTTAATTATGGGTGTTGCAAACTTCAACCAGCTAATGCCAGGTGCTGAAACATCATACGCACCAGGAGTGATGAAACACCAACTCACTTAGCATGCAGCTTCTCCAAGTCAAGCAAAGTATATTTCCAAAAAAACATCAGATTATAACCCAGTCCCAAGATCATTTGACAGCTGAATTATGCCACGCATCTGAAGGTATGGATTCTCCAACAGCTTTTCATTGTTGCTCTGCACAATAGCAACACAACATAGAAAATTTTAGTTACATACGATTATGCCACGTTCTAAAGGGCTAATGAATTATGACAAAAGTTGGGATCTTTAAAAAAAGAACTTAAAAAAATTAGAAGATTATTAACAAATGCGAATCACCATATAAAGGTTTTTCTGCTTGAAGATTTAATAACTCAAAAAATTACTGTGATCCAAACTTTGTTAAGATGTAACAAGAATATGAGATATATAGTCCACAAAATATCTGATGGTTATGAAGTGTACGGATTAGCAATGCAATCCATTGACATTTGATAAAAGGTCTCAACTCAGGCATGAGGTTGGTGTAGCATAAACATGGAAAAGATCAGCAGTTGAGGAAATTAAGTCTGTTTAAAGCAGCACTGACCCTGTAGCCCGGTGGAATGCGAGTACATTCCAGTTCTCATTCAACAAGACTACTGTTCCAGATAGAAGACGATGGTTTGTTGTGATGTTCCTTATGTTTGCAGCATAAATCATCTTACTCTTGATTTGCTCACTTGTCTATTATGATTGAATTTCTAAAAAAAAAATCATAATATACCACCATGTCCTAAAACTCTACTGTTCTTTGTAGAATACCAATCCAGCAACTGGTATCGTGGTCAGGTTTTGACACCATAACCATACCTATGCAAAGTTGATACATGCATGCTTGTGAAAATTTATAGACAAAAAATTACTCTAGGACAGTTCTATTCCATGGCAGCAGACACATTCAAGTAAAACACAAAATGTGGCTGAACCTGCTGAGCTCTAAAAATAAGATTCTGAAGCATTCGTTGATATTTCTCAGGTTCTTCTGTCATCATTCTCTGCAAAATGCCAAACTCCAGGTCAGTTTGCAAAAACTACCATCAAACTGGATAAACAGTTGCAACCTTGGTGCAGTGAGAAGAAAGAATAGTGTTCTTGCCTTCAAAAGAAAAGCTGAAGAGTAATATGCTACCCTTGAATCAGTATCATCTAAAAGTTCCCTGCAAAGGAACCGAATTATGTAATTCTTTCCAATAGTGAGAGATACTTAAAGAAAGACAAATAAAACAAAAGGGAAGAGAACAGATTAACATAGAACAAAAAAGTGAGGAATTACCTAAAAAACTCTTCTCCACCAACTTCTTGGAAAGCAGCAGGATCTGCAGTACATTTACCTATTAAGAGTAAAAGAAGGCTGGCCCGGATGTCTGATGTGGCACCAGGTAGGTTTCCTCTTCCTTTGCTTCCAACAGCAACACCCAGAGCAATATCATCAGTAGCTGCACTAGCAAGTTGAATTAATGGCCAGTAAAATAAAGGAGCAGGTACACGTGCTACTAATTTCATTGGAACTACAGCCTGTCCTCGCAAAAGCAATGCTGCTATAGATGCTGTCTCACAATTCCGAGAAGTACTACTATTGTAGCCAAATCTGCTATCAAATCCATCCATGAACTCATCCCAGCGGCAATTCACTTCTTGAGAGATATATTCACTAGTATCAACCCTTTTATTCTCCCCTGAGCTTCCAAAAATTAGACCATGGTGTTTATTATCTGAGATGGGAGTTGCTGTTGCAGGAAGAACTTTCAGGCACAATTGTGAAAAGAGAATGTCACACATCTGTTTACAAGCAGCAGAAGGACAAAAAAGAGTAAGAGTGGCATAAATTCTGAAAATGATTAACAGAAAATGCTACAAAAGAACCTCATTTCATCATGAACAATACATAAAAAGAAACAGAGAAGAAAAATTAAGTAAAATATTAGAGTCATCAACCAAAAGAAAATCCTCCCATGCTGTACTGAGAATCAAGTTCTGCACAAAATTTTATCTTCTCAATCTTAACAGCATACCATAAAAGAAAAGGACCAGATGGACTTCATCTAATCAATGCACTTTTCCTAAGAGAAAAATGTGAAAATGTTGAGTGCATTGATATTCCTTTTGTAACATGGAGTATATAATAGACACCTAAAGTGCCTCCCAAAAATAAAGAGGGACAACAAAAAATAGCACCCTTCAATAAGACCTCAACCAATCCACAAAATATACACTATAAAAGGGCCATGAGCTATAAACAATTTGGACCACACCCAAAGATTACAAAGAATAGTAAGGTGGTGTTTGTTTTTTTGGCTGAATAGAAAAAGCCAAAATATTTGACTTTTTCTATTTAGCTAAAAGTGACCTATTGATATCAACCAACATAACTAAAATGAACTTATTATCAACAGATTCAGTTTAGTTATGTTGGTTGATATCAATAGGTTACTTTTGGTTGGCTTTTTTTATTCATCCAAAAAACAAACACCACATAAGTTTAATCCCTTGCACAAAATGCTCTTTGTTATCGAACATCTTATTGTTTCTTTCCTTCTAAATTGTCTTAAAGAGGCACAGAAGAGCAACCCGCCACACCTTTTTCCTTTTTTACCGACGATAGTCGCACCAATTTAAGAGTGTCTCTCTTACTAAAGAGGGGAGCACCCAAGACACACGAAGATCTCTTGTCTTGTCACAATGAATAAGAATGTGATCGACCTATTCTTCCTATGTGCGACAGAGGAAACATCTATTAGCCATAGACCATTCTCTTATCCGAATGTGATCCAAAGTTAAAACTTTGTTCCAAGTAGCCTCCCATACAAAGAAGCCCACCTTGGGCGGCACCCAAGAATTCCAAATAACACTTGCTAGGAAAGTAACTTAACTTCCCAGCTCCAAGGCCTTGTAAAGGGCATGAACAAAAAATTTTCCATTCTTCACCCCTATCCACAACAACTTATCCTCTTCATCCCTACACAACCTCCACCCTTGCAACCTGAAGAGGAACCACTCCACCATATTCACCTCCCAATCATTGAGCCTCCTATAGAAGCGAGGTGTCCAACAACCCCCATCAACTAAAACGTTCCAAACATCCTCCACTCAAGCCTCCCTAAGAGTACCTAATGCAAATAAAGAGGGGAAAGAGGTGTTTAACGGTTCATCTCTCCTCCCATCACCCAAAAAAAACAACTTTGCTACTCAAAATATCTCAATCCTACTTAATAACTTTCCATAATCCTACCTCATACTCATCTCTCACTTAGCAGGATTGCCACTCATTTTTCCCCACATTTTCCACTTATAACATTTTGCCAAAAGGCCCCCATTTCCTTTGCAAAACACCAACTCCATTTGCATAGCAAGGCTCTATTGAGGGACAAAAGATTTCTCACCCCCAAACCTCCATTTCTTTTGCCTAAGCAAAAGATAGCCCACCTAACCAAATGAGGTTTCCACTCCCAGGCTCTTCCTCCTCAAAGAAAGTTCATTTGAATTTGTTCCAGCCTCAACCTAACCATCGTCGAGATGCCTAAAAGGGACATAAAATAAATAGGCGTGCTAGTAAGGGTGCTACGAATAAGAGTAAGTTCCCCTTTGGAAATGTATTGTTTTTTCCATAATGCTAGTCTTTTGCGAAACCTCTCCTCCACATTGTCCCAAACTAAGACAAACTTAAAAAGAGCACCTAACAAAAGGCCTAAGTGGGAAGTAGGGAGTGCACCTAGCTTGAACTTGAACTTTTGAGCCAGCTCTTCTACATTCCCCACACTCCTCACTAGAATTAGTTCACTCTCTTCTAAATTTACTTTCAACCCAGAAAATTAAAGTGTCATGAGAAGGCTCATAAAAAATTTAAGTGCCATAAGCAAACAACAAATGAGAGACTTCCACGCCCTCCCCACCTTGACCTCTCTCCCGCCAACCTGACAAGAAACCACCATCCCTAGCCCTCTTAAGCATGCAACTAAGGGCCTCCATGACTATTACAAATAAACAGGGAAAGAGTCCCCCTGCCTCAAACTCCAAGAGTTTTGAAAAAATCTTGATGGAAAACTATTAACAAAGGCCGAAAAGCTCATAGTAGAAATACACCAATCAATCCACTTTTCTCCAAAACCCATTTTGTTGAGAACCAGAAGTAAGGAATTTCAATTGACATGATTATATGCCTTCTCAATATCGAGCTTGTAGATTAACCCACAATCATTGCTTTTCAACAAAAAATCATTAGCCTCATTAGCAATCAAAGCAGCATCTAAATTTGTCTTCCCTCCACAAAAGCATTTTGGGAACAAGTCACCACCTTTCCCACAACCTTCTTTTATATGTTTGCTAGCACTTTAGCTAACAACTTATAAAGGCTACCCACTAAACTTATTGGCCTAAAGCATTAGCACCAAGAAAAAAGCATTCAAACTCTTCACAAATCTATCATGCTCATAAAAGTCCCTAAGGAAACCCATCACCTCACCCTTCACAAAATCCGAGCTGAATTACCAAAACACCAAGGAGAAACCATCTGGGCCTAGAGCTGTAATGCCCTTGAAATTGAAAAGGGCTTTAAACACCTCCACCTCAAAGAAAGGGACCTCCGACAAATCTGCATGATATTCTCCTAAAGCATCAAATGTCAGCCCCAAGCAACTAGGTCTCTAGTCCCCATTTTCAGCCAACAAAGATTGAAAAACGTGGACCATCCCAACTTTAATCTTACTCTCCTCTGAGACCCAATTACCATTTATTTTAATCCTGACCATGGAGTTCCTTCTCCAATGAGCATTGGTCATTTTGTGGAAAAAAGTCAGTGTTTTTATTGCCTCCTTCAACCAAATCTCCCTTGATTTTTATCTTCATGAAACTTCTTCCAACAAAACCCACTTCTTAAACTCTTCCCTAAGCTACTTCCTAGCATTCTGCTCCTCCAAAGTCAAAGGCCTGATCCCTTCCTTAGAATCCCAAAACAACACCTCATTCAAAGCCATCTCCTTTTTGGAAGTAACATTGTCAAACGCCTCTTTATTCTAGCTCTTCAAAAAAGACTTTAGAGGTCTCAACAAATCTTTAAAACCTTCCACCCTCACCCACATATTCTCAAGTCCCCATTCTTTTGTAACTTCTTATGAAAATCTAACACATCAACACCTCAATTTTCATCAAGCACAAGCGCAAAAACCATAATTGAACAAATACAAGATCGCCAAAGATGACATATGACAGTTCTTAAAGACACAAGAACCAATAAAAAGTGAAGGGGACTCCTTGACCTGGTTACCTGGATGCCTTGTAACAATTTTAGAATAAGGAAGCAAGTGAGAATCAAAATTCATGTAGGTTAAGTGAGAGTCCATTGACCATCTTCTTCTCCATTGCTAAAAAATAAGGGAAGTGTGGAAATTGTTCTTTACCTTGTTTGGGGTGTATTGGGTGTTTCCTTCCTCGATTAGGGAAACCCTCTTGGGGTGGAAAGGAAGGGTCTTTTGTAGGTAAGAAGTGCAGGACAGTTTGGAATGCAGGCCCTATATGCTTGTTTTGGTCAGTTTGGAAGGCAAGGAACAGCATTGCCGTTGAAGGCGGTGTGTTGTCCATGCAAAAGCTGAAAGCGTTTTTTGTATATTTACTTTGGTCGGAGTCTAAATGAGTGGGTTCCCGTTGAGAGAAGGTTGGCTTTTGTACATATTGTTGGACAGTTTTTTTGTTTCAGCTGGATGGGGGTGAGTGTCTCTTTCTTGCATATCTTAAGTCACTATTTTAGCGCCTTTTTGTAAAACAATACTCTTACTTATCAGAAAAAGAAATAAAAAAAAACCTTATGTAGGTTAACTTGCTGAAATGAAAATTTTCTGTTCTATTAGCTATTTTGGGTTCACAAAGCAAATGGATGATATATTAGTGTGTTTTTAAGATATCATAGGTTCACAGTTTGTGATGATCTGTAACATGAATGAGGTAACTGGATTCATTTAACTGACATGCTAAAAAATCATGTGCTTCATTAGTTTGATTAAGGAGATATTAAGTTTTCTCATTTCCAGGAAATAGAGGTTAAACAGCCTGATTTTTCCTGGTCCAAAATGTTTCATTTGTGAGCACTTCATCACTGGGTAAATGGATCACTATGTCTGTCCCACCTATAATAGACACATAAAAGGCTAACAGTAAGCCAGAGAAATATCTTAGATGGTTCATCTTCCGGATTTTGTATCAAATGTATCCCTATGATTTGGAAACCATCCTTAAGGTCTGCTCAAATGGTATGCAGTTCCCCCCACCCAACAATATATATATATATATATATATATATTTATATATGTTTATATATACCTTTAAAATATTGATGCGATCTGTTTCTTTCTGAGCCACCAAGGACAATGCACTGCTCATAATATCTATCACCACATTTGCTTTCTCAAGACGGCTGTCTTCATGTATTTGTCCAACTTCACTGCTGCTTGAGTGTTGTTGTTCATTCTCATCTAACAAAAACTTGCATCGCATGAGAAGTCTCTCCAGAACAAATAGGAAGCCCCACCTGATGATGTTGTGTCTTGACTTCAGAAGCCCACACATAAGTGAGATGGATAAAGGGAGTTTTGAAGAAATCGAAGAATCATGAACACCAGCAAGAGCAATTTGCCGCTGCAGGTTTCTTATAGTTGACCATATACTGGCATTCCTTTCCTCACTAGTTTCTGCAATTAGCAAATCACCCAACCATGTGTACCCATTGTGCCGGTAAGCAATTCTATCCGAATGAAGAAGAGAATGTAAAGTGGCCCATGAGAGCTTTGCTTTCATGCCAACACTGTGACCAAGAACTCCACTCTCAATGCCATCCAAAAACTGGTAAGATTTGGTTATCTGTATCGTATGGGTGAACTCTTTGTCTAAATGAGTGAATGAACTTATAATTGAATCAAATTTCTCTGTAATCTTCTCCAAAAGCTGCCAAAGCAAATGAAGGTCAGAGAGCAGCAGCAGTGATATAAAATAATAATTGAGTTTCAAAAAATCATGTGCAGGTGTAGTTTATCCAACTTTTAGAATAAAAATCAGCAACCACACTATCAGCAGATAAAGAAAACAACAGATGCAATTTAACATAACAAAGCCAGAGAAATTAGAGAGAAAACGCAGTTCTAAACTTCAATCTCTCATACACTAATAAGTGAATTATGTCTGTAAGACAGATATATGAGCCAAAAACATAAGGAAAGGCAATAGTGAAATAGAAAGGCAAGACTGATGTAAGCTTTGAATTCTTTCTCACATATACTGACCAAGAACCAAATCCAATCTGATTTGACACTAACCAGATTTCAATCCTATTATCAAATTTATTAGTTGAATTCAAATTTGAACAATGAAACCCAATAGTAAACAATTCAAATTTCCAACCAGGTAGATCAAATCCAGTGGACATCTCTATCAGATTGAATCTATCACAAATAAAAGATTTAGCCATACAAGTCAATCACATTTTAAAAAGGAAAATGCTAGTTCTATCACCACTTTTTTACAATTTTCTAAATGGTAGGTAATTATTGGATACATGCTAACTGCTTTTTATCACACATACAATTAACCACCTACCATATAAGCAAGTGGTAAAAAAGATGGTAAAAGTGGTGGTGCATGTAGCACCATCCTTCTAGAAATAATTATAATAGGAGAGCAATTTGATGTCCCTTGAAATGATAATGCTTTCATATGCATACATCTGTACATCTATGTCAGGCGTGGTTGTTGCTTAGTAGCATTATGTTAGTTGGGCTAGAGCTAGGGTCAAAATTGTGAACACAGCATTGAGCCCAAGCCCAGTCCTATAAACATAATATTATTAGAGATTAATAAACTTGATGATGATTAAACATAAATGCGAAAATATTACCAAACCTTAATTACAGAAAACGATAACATAGGTAATACTGGTTAAGCATAACCACAGCACAAGGATTGAATTCTAAGACCCAAGCAAGGGCTGGAAACCAAATGCAGCTATAAGTTCACACCAGGACACGAGCCCTAAAGGCCTATAAGTTTAGGAGCAAACTTGCCCATGCCTGTGTTGAGCCCATTGCCATCCTAGTAAATATCCATGATTATAACATACATATCCACCTTGAGTAAGAAAGAAAACCTTAAATCATAAAAAGTTTCACTCCTGTACATGGAAAAAAATTCAAATTTCAACCCTGTAACCAACTCAAAGTTGGACCAATTCCGTAGGATCAGTCAAAATAACAACCAAATTCAGACCATAATAGATGTAATGGATTTGATGAACTGCTGAAACTGACAGCGTTCATCTTCAACTACAGCCTGACAATAATAGGGTACTCTCTACACATCCTTATCAGGTCTATCACTCTTCTGGAATGGCAAGGGAGACCATAGTAGTCTAAAAGCATGTTATCAATAAGTAGAACAAAAAATAACAATTGACTGTTAAGTGATCATGCTAGGACCTGGGAATGCGCGGTTGACCAACTAAATCATGAAGAGGGTATTAAAGGCCATAATATGTTCATCAAAGATCTAGTGTGATAACCATAAACATACATACATGCAGAACTAGGATAAGAATCAAACTATCTAAGAAACAAAAAAAGTGTCTTAGTAAAAGATAACATCATATTGTGGATATGGTTTCAACATTTATTTTGTGCCATTGCAGGCTCAAAACTGAGCTTAATATTGCCAAGAAATGAGAATAAGAAAAAGGATGGTGTTGAACTTCATATAGGGAATCTAATTCCTATAGATTTATAAGCAATGTAGACCTTGGATCTCTCCAGCACAAATCTTCAGTGCATGGCCTTCCTAGTCAATATAAACAAACCAAGATGCATACATGCATGTGCATGGAAGGATGTTCAGGGAATTTCTAGTCCTAGGAACTCTCAAAGAGCAACTTTAATGAACATTATCTTCCTAGTAAATCACAAAACACATGCATGCACACACATGTGCACATATTCAGGCACATTTGTAGCATTACCACATTTAGCCGTTCACTGTTTGGATATCTAGTCAAGGCAGCAGAAATTGATCTTTTCAGTATCTCCCCAATGCCTTCCACCCCAAGCTTAACAGAGATATAAAAGGCTTCAGGTGCATCCGCAAGAGTGAGTAGGGTGGCAAGGGGTTGAATCTCATCATCAGTATATTCAGAGACACTGGTAGCCATGCATGTTTCATTAATTTGATGCAAAACATAGTCAAAAAGCACCAGATATAGATTTCTTCTCTCTTCCCTTGAGTTGGCAAGCGAATACTGCATTGAAAGAACTAAGAAGTTATCATGTAAAGGTCAAAATAGATTTAAATAAGTTTTGGTATAGAAATAAACCCGCTTCTGCTTATGACATAACAACTGGAAATGGGGAAATCACAGGAGCTTCTTCCAACAGGGCATAGAAGGAATAGTAAACTGCATTGGTCTTAAAATTTTATTTTTTTTGATAAGTAGAGATAATTTCATTTATAAAGAGACAACTGCACTGTTCTTAAAATGAAGTACAAGAATGTTACAAATTTTTAGAGAATGTATTTTAACTCATTATAATAGTCAAATAAATTATGAATCACATGGAGCAAATACAAGTTATGCCATTGCTCTTAAAAGGAAGTGCAAGAATTTTAGAGAACATATTTTAATCATTAATCATGAATCATTGAGCAAATATGGGTTAGGCCATTGTTTTGTTTAATTGTTGTCAACACAAAATGATAGATCACAGTTTTACATAAATCAATCATCTTTAACAATGTGTAATTTACATATTGATTTATAAGACAAATTGTTAGGACTTAAGGACAATCCAGTTGCCTTCTCTCATCACAACAATATGCAATACAAAGATTAATATCATAATCATCTACATAATATTAACTCTAGAGTATTGTCATAATATCTTCCATGTCCACAAAAATTTGAAATAGGTGTTGAATATCCCATATAAGTTGTCATATACATAATTAAATGATCTTTCTCATCATGGATAACAACAGTACTGTCAACCACTGCAGGATGCCAAGGACCATTTACCCTTATTTCTTTATCAACCTTTCATAGAGCCTATCAATTGTTTCTAAAATAAATAATTTTCATACCTCAAGGAAAATAAATTCAATTCCTCCAATAAGATCAACCTGGTCCACAAGAAACGTTGGGGTACTTGAAACAGTTTTGTTAGGCTCATCAGGAACTTGATAAAACATGTTTGTTAACATGCAAATAAGCTTAGAATGAACTACTTCTGCCCATGAATTCCTCCTGCTAACCTTCAAAAGCGCCTGAATAACCTGAAAATGGTTGTACATCCAAAATGAGACTCACAGAGGGAAGGACATAAAGCATGTACCAAGTATATGAGACCAAAAAACCAGTTTGACTAAGCTGAGACTTTATTAACTCAACACAAGGGGTGTAATCGTTTGTGGAATAAAAAAATATCACAAACACAATTGAGTTACAGTTTATGATTTGAGTCCATAAAATGGAGAGTAAAAATAAATACTGAGATCCAACCTCTTCTATTATAGGACTTGCCCGTTCGAGCAGTGAGTATGAAGAACTGTAACCATGACAAAATGATACATAGAATGTCCGGAAGGAAGGAAGGAAGCACTCACCCTTATGTCAAGACATTTTAATCGGTTCCTGCAGATTTTGCCTCTATCACAAACAAAATAAAGCAGACAGCTCAGAGCAGATGCCCAAACAGACTCCTCCTTCTCTTCTATCTGTAAAAAGGTATCAAAGGGATAGAATGATAAAAGGAGTATGAAATATAAACAAGAACTGAAACAACATAACAGAAGTTACCTTTCTTTTATCAGCAAAGAAATTTTAAGGCCATAAGGATAATATTATCAATGAACAAAAGCCATTGTGGACAACCTAAAGCAATTTAATGTTTGGTGAGACAAAGAAGGACAAACCTAGAAATAAGATAGTTTTTCTTTATACCAGCAAAAAATCACCACCTCCCCTGCACAACTAACCTCCATACATCATGCTACCACTTCCATAAATCCATTGCTGCAAGTCCCACCAATGAATTGCCTTTACTAATATAGAAAACATCCGCTCCACTTTTATTTATACAATCCATAATGTGGGATAACATATCCTGAATAAAAGCGCAGGATATGAAGTGGAAGTGATGTAGATAATCCTAAAAGGGCTGCCTACAATTGTATAATGTGGGCTTAAGGTTTCACCAATTGAGGAAATAAGGAGAAGGATGAAATAAAATTCTAGTAGCAAGAAAAGGGATAAGAAATCTTAGAGTCTCACTAAGCTATATATAGGATGATTGAAAGAAAGGGATAAGAAATCTTAAGAGTCTCACTAAGGCCTTCTAGGAGTCTCATTTAAGAGAAGGGAAAAAAATTAAATGGAGTCTCACCATTGAAGAATGCAATACATGCAAATGAAACTAATATTATTTAATAACTTTATCTTGGTTTACATCAATTAGCCTCATTTATAGGCTTCTCTAAGAAATCCAAATTCTACTAGTATTTTAATAACCTATTATAACTTTAATTCTATTTCTCATATTATGATTCTAATGATTGGCTAACTACTAATTTAACTCTAACAATACTAATCCTATTTAATTCCGACTAATATTAAGCCACTTAAAAGTTTATTTATGCCTTTTCTTCCCTTTCTTGAATATACTTAAAGAGGCTTTCCCCTATTAGGAGGATAGAAAGGAAATAGGAAATAGTTCTGCCAAAGAAAAAAAAAATTAAAAACCAATATTAAAATTCATGCACATATTTATACAAATTTTAAAAAATAATAAAATAAAATAAAATAAAATAACTAGATCTTGCCAAAATGCAAAAAAGTCATCCAAACAATTTGTTGTTTTAAATTGAGTTTTACCTTCAAGCAAATTTTTGAAACTTAACTTCAATACTATGATTTGACGTGCCTAAAACTAGCTAATGATTCATAAATCTAGTCTTTTCATTTTTAGAGAATTTGACAGAACATTGGGAGAAGTATTGATTTTAACATTAAAACTAATCATTTGTCATTGTCAATAATTTTGAATTCAATTCTTCTATCTCTTTTCTAAAATCTGACTCTCTCTAATGGCTTCATCAAAATATTTAACACTACCATCACCATCACTAGTATAGAATTCTCCAAGGAATAATAACAATATCTCATTGCTTTATTAACTTCCCTATCAATGTTAATATCTTCTACTTCATCCATCAATTGCAATGGTCCTTTTCCTTTGTCTGTCTATAAAAAGATAATATATGAGCTCAACCATTACGTGGACCAATGATTCCTTTCTTTTTTTTCTTTTCAATCCGTTTTTTCCCTCTCCATTTAAAGAGTTTATCGGTAGCCAACTAGGAGCTTACTTTATAAAAGATGAAAACCCTGGTCTCGGACCCAAGATAAACTTCACAAATCTATACCAAAACCCACAAGACCACAAGTTATTAAAATAATTCAATATTTAGGGCTGAACTCTTATAAGACATAAAATAGCTCATAAATGTTGTAAAAACATATTTGAGGCTTAAGCCTCAATAGCCTCAAGGCACTAGCCTTAAGGTTGTAAACTAAGCTTTGATTAACCTAGATTGAAGCTATAGCCCTAAGGCTAATTTGAATAACCTCACCTTAAGGCGAACCTCAAGGCATAAGCCACAATAACCTTTTAAAACATTGATATCAATAAAGGATATGGACACTTGGATACAACATAATTTCCTATCAGATTGGATACAACATAACTTTTCTTTGATAAATGAAAAATAAAACCTTAATGACAGTAACAAAAACAGTACCATGCTATAGTCAAGAAAATAGAAACTCCCTACAATGAATTGCCCCGCACTCAGTGCAACAACTACTTGCTAAAGGTTATTTTATTTGCCAAATAAGTTTTTTTTTTTTTTTGATAAATAAGCATAGATTAAGAACAGAGGCAAAAAGCCGCACGCATACAGGAAGTATACAAGGCGGCAAAAGCCTCAAAACCAAAAAAAGAATAGAAACCCCGCATACCCTCAATAGGTAGCCAACCACTCCAAAAAGCCTATAAGGGAGCACGGCTCCACCCCACTATACAGTTTTGCACATTCCCACATATTACATACAAAAGAATTTTTAAGTTTCTGAATAGCTAACACCCCCCCCCCCCCCTAAAAGCTAATCTATTTCGTTCAGTCCACACCGTCCAAAAAATATATAGCGGAATGGAGCTCCATATTTTCCTCCTCTTTTTGCCCACAAAGGAGCCTTTCCAGCTAATAAGCACTTCCTTTACAGTTTTTGGAAACACCCACTGAACACCAAATAAACCAACAACAATCTCCCACAGCACTCTAGCCACTGTACAATGAATAAGCAAGTGATTTATGTTTTCCTCTTCGCACCCGCATAAGAAGCAACGATTTGGAAGTTGCCACCCTCTCTTTTGAAGCCTATCAAGGGTAAGAGCCTTCCCCCAAGTGGCTTCCCAAGCAACAAAAGCTAATTTTGTTGGAACTCTCTCCACCCAAATTCCTTTTTTGGGAAAGAAAGTAACATTGGGGCTGATCGACAGGCTGTACGCCTTCTTAGCCCCAAACTGACCGTTTTTTGTTTCCTTCCAAGAAACCGAGTCTTCCTCCAAGTTAACTCTTTGACTGCTTAACACTTGAAGTAACTCCACTACAAGGTGCATTTCCCAATCATTAAAGGCTCTAAGGAACCTTAAATTCCAGCCTCCAAACCTGGAATTCTGGTCCCACACTTCGCCCACAGTAGCGTTCCTATTGGCAGCCAAATCAGAGAGCTGGGAGAACCTTTGGGACAGCACCTCACCACCACACCACGGGTCAGTCCAGAATCTGATTCTTGTGCCCATTCCCACATTGAAGACCATGTTCTCCCAACACCAATCAGCTTCCTTCATAATTTCTTTCCAAACTCCAACACCAAACGCCCCATTAGCCTTTTTAGTCCTCCAACCAAAATCCTCTTGCCCATATTTGGCCAAAAGAACTTGCTTCCATAACTCGTCCTTAGACTTAGCAAACCTCCACACCCATTTTCCAAGCAAGGCTTTGTTCAAGGGGACTAGCTTTCTCAAGCCAAGCCCCCCCTTTTCCTTATCCGTGCACACCGCCTCCCATTTAACTAGGTGGGCTTTTCTTTCCAGATTACCCCCTCCCCACAAGAAATCTCTTTGCAACTTCTCCAGCCTTCTTGCCACTACTTTGGGCATACGGAACAAAGACAAGTGGTACAACAGCATACTAGCCAATGTGCTCTTTATGAGAGTGATTCTTCTGCCTTTCGAGATATATTGCCGCTTCCAAAGGGCAAGTTTCCACCTCATTCTTTCTTCCACCCCATCCAACATGGAAGAGGACTTATTGGGAACCCCCAAAGGCAGCCCTAAGTAAACTGAAGGTAATTGGCCTGCCTTGCAGCCAAGCTCAGCAGCCAAACCAGCAACATCCTCCACCTCCCCTACAAGAATGACTTCACTCTTCTCCAAATTAATCCTTAAACCCGAAGCCGCTTCAAACCACACGAGGATCCAACTCAAATAAGTCAAATAATCCTTCTTTGCTTCACAAAAAACAATAGTGTCATCCGCAAAGAGGAGATGAGAAATATTTGCCAAATAAGTTAACAACACTAACAACCTATTCTATTGATTAAAAACAATTGGTACAACCTGAAACAATAATTCTAACACAAAGAACATCTCATATAAATCTAATTCACCCCTATAAACATTCTCAGCTTCCGCAGGAAATGAGAAACTAGAGTCTCATGGCAAAGTTTCCAACTTAGTTGAGTTTAACACAATAGCCAGACCTAAATCAATCAATATGGAAAACAATATAATGTTCCTGAAAGGAAGAAAAATAGGGAAGAAGAAAAGCAAAGAAGATGAGAAGTTAGACCAACTCCACCTGAACAAGAAGAAGGAGAATCTCATATAGAATGCTTAAAATCCAAGATTCAAATTTATCTATGGCAGAGGAAGCTCCCATCTTCTTTAGAGAATCTGTTCTCCTCTTCTCTTGTGTGACAAGTTGAGCTTCATTGTTGAAATATGATTCTTGAGAATAATCTTCTTCAATTGTGGTGGCATCATTGGCTACCATTGGCTCCAATAAATGAGCATGAACCCCAAGATTTAAAATTAAATCAAAAGCACGAACCCTAGAAGCTAATGTGGGAGAACTGATCATCTCCTGCCAAATGATTTGGAAATAAAAATAAGAGACTTTCACCATGTTGTTATCATAAGAAATCAATATGTAATTGATGCAGCACCTCAAGCATAGATAGAGTAAGAGGAGCAGCAGTCCCAGAATCCAAAACATACCTACAAAACAAAATTTTGCAACGAGCTTCCATACACAATCAGTTTAAGAAACAATATAACAGAAAATCAACTACATGAACCAACAGAAAATGTTCATTCGGAAAATGGTCAGAAGGTCCAAATTCATTCAACCTTCAAAAACCAGGAAGCCATGGAAGAATATCAAGCGGTGTTTCTTTGCTTAATAAGCTTTACATTCAGTCCATTTATCATATAAATGATATCATACAATTTAAAATGAGTACAAAATGGAAAAACTCATAGACTCAATGTTGAGATATATCTGAAATATTGCAACAGTTCCATGGAATGTTTTGAATGATTTCTCAACTATCCCTGCAATCTATTTTAGATGGACACTTCAAAGAATTTGAAGTATCCATGAGGACATGAAATGGCAAGAGTTAGGACATCATAACACAAGAAGTTCTCTATATTCCACAATTGTGACAATGTCAAGAAATTCGTTTTGGAGATTCAACATGCCTCCCAGCCATTGCAAAAGTGCAAACTAATAGCATCAATGATATTGATCACATTCTTCAACATATAGACGAGACTGTAGAACAGGTTGTAAACATATGCAATTCAAGCATGCAAATAAAAAAA
Organism: Vitis rotundifolia; assembly: GCA_030254885.1. Lineage (NCBI taxonomy): Eukaryota > Viridiplantae > Streptophyta > Magnoliopsida > Vitales > Vitaceae > Vitis > Vitis rotundifolia. Next base: position 2,582,818 of record CM058163.1, read on the forward strand.
TATCAGCAAACAAATGCAATGAAACGTACATGTCAATAACAAGTTTAATTAGGACGCTCACAGCCACATCCATTGATGGCTTCCCTCTGTTGTTATTTAATCTAGATGATATCGTCATGAGGTTAGTATTTGGTGAAGCTGTGTCTGAGCAAACTGCAGCAATGACTTCACGCACCTCCACAGGATTCAATCGCAAAGGTTGTTGTTCACTGATCCATATTAAAAGATACTGTGAGAAAAGGGAAATTGGGGGACCTCAACCATGCAAATTGAAGATTTATTCTCAGTTACATAAGCACATAAGAAATCTGTGGATCTCTTAGCGTCAGTTTGCATACATTTCTTGTAGGAAAAGTATAGATTTGACTTATGTCTTTAAAAATCACATTTAGAAATTTTAAAATTTGAGGTATCAAAAAAAATTTAAAACAATTTTTAAACCGTAAATTTTTTTTTATCAGAGAAACGATTAATTTTTCAATTTAAGCTTTTAAAAGAGTTCTTATGTCTTATATAATAGTTACTACTATTTTCTGATTTAAAAAATAAAGAAAGAAGAAGTGTATCCAAAAGGACACTTTGTATGAATAATGCTGAAGTATTGTCGGGCTAACTAATCATAATCCTAATGCAGGATACTATAGTTCCAAACCAATAACCTCACACCTACGTCAAAAAAAAAAAAAAAAAAGACTTAGAAGCTTGCTACCCAAAATCCTAAAAGCAGCTTACAAAAACGATATCATTTTATTAGAAAAAAGAAGAAATACCCAATAAAGAGAACATAACATTGCAAAGGATAATGGTGGTGAAATGTCTGGATCAAGTTCATATATAATAGGCTTAATAGCACCACTCAAGAAATACCATTGTGGTTCAGTCACATGGAGGTAGGTAGTTTAATTCTCACATCGAATATAACTGACAGACAAAAATATTTGAGAGAATTGCACATTTATACATAAATTAAATATTGTGCTCACGATTGGATGTCTCTAATACCACACCTGTAGTGACGATATTGGAAGAGTTGCCGTGCAAGTGGGCGGAATGTACTCACAGGAGAATCCTCCCTGAAAGACAAGCAGTGCTACTAATCAATTTTACTCTCAAAGAACCAAGTAACTTAGAGTCAAATTTTAAAACCATGTTATTAAGAATAATGGAGAATATCCCATCTAAGGGGAATCAAATTTATTATACAAGCAACAAGTAGAAGGAAGGACCCAAGTTTAGTAGATCCTGATTTATCAAGAAATCTCCCTTCTAAGAAGTCTAGGACAGTATCTTTTAGATTTCCTGTATTTATAGAACATCTTTAAAATGTTTACATTTAGAAATAATTACCAAAAAAATCATATTGACAATAAAACCTTCAAGATACATAAATGCAATCAGAAACTCCAAACTCATGTCAAATCAAGGAGCAGGCAGAACACTACAAGGCTAAGCCTTAACAGTCAAGTAGCCGTAGGTGTGAACCTGTGAGGCTCCGATGAAGAATATAGCTCACATCACAAGACTTACCTTTTTCTGAAATATATATCTCCTAAACTAATCAAATATGCATCCTCTTATTACAACTTGGAGCATTTAATATGCTACTGATCCAACAAAGCTACTTCATTCCATGTTTCCAATCAACATCTTTTGAAACATTCAAAGATTTGTACATTTTCTCCCCATTTTTGCAGGAGATAATGTTGCATGGGATCTTGTGCAGATGCTGGGTATGGTTGTGTCAAGGTGTTTGAACCTTTATACAGTATAATAAAGAGATAAAAGAAAGAAAAAAATCAATAAAAAAATATCTTTGATAAGAAATCTTCTCTCTTTTCTTTCTTATTCCTAAATCTTTTAACAAAAGTTCACTTTAACAAACTCTCTATTTTTGAATATAATTCTCTGCTACAAATGTTGAAAAAAAGAAAAAATCAATCAGAATCAAATAGCTAGATCTAAATCAAATTAGGAGTATCCAACAAGGATCCCATACCCATACCCATGTTTTGTTGTGACAACATAGGTATGTTGGTGGAAGTTGGGGGATCCAGTATCATAGGTAGGGAGACTCAAGGGGTGTGTTTTTTGAGGAAAAGAGATCACCAACTAGACCATAGCCTCCAAGTCCCAACCGCAGATTTTATCTCTATTTGCCTTTCTGGTCCAACAAATCCATTGTAAACTAACTAAATCCTCTTAGTACAAAGGTCTATTACAGCAATATAATCTTAAATTTCTTAGGATGCAGGTAGAGGCCCAAAAATATGGCCAGTCAGCACAACCTAGCTGACCTGGGAAATCTCTAATACAATCCAGTTGATCCCAGCACAACCTACACTACAAACTAAATAAATGTATAAATCAGGTTAAGTTAGGTATTTATTTAATGAAAAGGTTAAGTCACAAGAACAAATCCCAAAAGCAACCCACTTCTGCCCCAAAATAAGATCACTAGGAAGAACAACATTAAAATAAGGAATTTCCAGTTGGAAAAATCCTCTGTTAGAAACAGACTCCAATCACTCCATTCAGACTCCAGCTCCAACTCACTATACTATGATTACAAAGGCTAAGGCCAACTCTAACATAACACAAAAAAGAAGAAATAATTACCTGTCTGAGTGGACCATGAACGCTCAACCAAAGGGAAAAATTATAAAACAAAATTGGAAAATAAATAAATAAAGCAACAACCATATCAAATCAAATTTGAGTATGAGAAACATACCAAATTTGATAAGATCCTGGTTTAGAGCGTTTGGATGATGTTATCGCTTTCAAGTGGGGACGAGCAGAAGCAGAATTAGTGGCTGTTGTGACTGATGAGGGCTGCAACAGTTGATCAACATGAGGCATCTCAGCAATTCTAAAATGGCTCCAAGGCTGGCCCTTCATTTTAGCTTCCATGTCACCTACAAGGAGAGCTGCTGCACCAACTTCAAGAAAGCTATGTGTACCCATGTCTTGGGGATTCACAACACGGTCACTGCATAAAAGAACACGTTGATTAGGTTTTAGAAGTAATACAGGAATCTAAAGGACCTAATCAAATTTCAAACAGCAAAGTCATAACCACCCAAAAAGAAGCCAAAAGATATATGCAAAAAACGAGAAACCTTTCAGATGAAACCAATGATGATTGTTGTTCCCCAGGCCACCGCCACTGCAGAACATCCAGTGCAATGTACTCAACATCTTCTCCTCCATCAACTTTTTCAACATTTGAAAAGTTTGAAACAGATAGAGTGGAAGCATCATTGTTCTCTGAAGATTCCCCACTATTAGTGGGATTCAATTGGGAATTGAATGATCTACTCAATAAAGAAGATAATGATGGAAGTGACTGCCTTGATGCAGAGGCAGCTCCAGCAAAGGCTGCTGGTTGGAATGACCGTTTTGGAATATGTCGAGCCACAAGGGAGCGAATATAATTCAATGACTTTACAAGTGTTCCTGATGCAAAAGTAGATACGGGTAAAGAGGGAGAGATAGTTGTAGATGAAGTTGATGCCCCAGATTGTTGACTTAAAGATCGAGACCATGGTGACGATCTCCGATTTGGGCTAATATCACAATCAGCAATGGTGCTTATGCAAAACCGATCTATCTGCTGTAGTGTCTCCTCACTGGGCCTATATCTGCAGCAACCAAATCTACATGAGCACTCATAGATCAAAGAAACAATTTTTCTTCTTTTGACAGGTAAATAGAATAAATATATTGAAGGCGCTAACTGAAGGTGCACTAAAGTACACAGACGGTATACAAAAGGTGCCATGAAAGCAACAGAAAGGGCAACTAAAAACAACCACCCCTTCAAGACAAACCCAACCAGTCTATATAATCTACCATGGTTAGGGAGCCTCCATCTATGTATACCCTCACCCATAACAAAAGATCATAAAGAGAGGAAAATTCTAGTGAATGATCAGACTTTTCTTTGCAAAGAAAACAATCTAACAATGGGTTTAAAAAAAATTAAAAAAAAAATCCTATATGGGAAAGGAAAACCTACCACTCTAGTCACTGGAGCATACGTCCAGCGCAGAGGACACATCAAAGTTGGGAACCAGGAATTCTAGATAATGCCCTAAGGGAAGGGAATTGACCGCCCCAACTCCAAGACAAGCAGAGGGATTTGACATAAAAAGACATCACTCTTTGACTCCTTCCAAATCATCATGCCGATATCTTCCCTCTTCGCTAACTTATCTTGCAATCTTGAGAAAAAGGGCTCAACAATACCCAGCTCTCAATAGTTAAAGGGTCTAGAGAAACACAAATTCTAGTGAACCCACCCAACACCGCCCCCCCACCCCATAAACCAAATAAATAAAAAATCCAAAAAAAAAAAAAAAAACCCGGAAGAAGAAGAAGTCAAATTCCATAAATTCACCACTCAACATCTTTGGACAATGACAAAAGACATAAGGAGCAAAAGGTTCCAAAGAAAGAAAAAGAATATAGAAACAAAGACTACAATACGCCAAAAACAACTAAAAAAACCCAAACCCAAATTGTATTACCAAAGGGGGAAGAATCTCCCAATGCTGACTTCACAAAGGTCTTAATCTTTAAAGGCCCACAACATGTTCTGTTCTGCATAAATTCCAATTTCCAACCTATAACATCACATATTAATTTATATGATAGTGCAAGCGGAAAAGCTTCTTAGTGTAGTTGTCCTCTTTTGAATACCATAGCATGTGAAACTCTTCTACAAACAAATATAAATAATATTACGAGGTTATACTACCCACAATTTCTTCTCACTTTCGACGCCAACACTACAATAAAATTGTTAAAAATATTTTCTATCCAAATTGCCTTTTTTTTTTTTGATAGGTAAACAAGAATTATATTGAAAGAAAGAAAGTATACACGTCATATATAAAGAAAACAAAAGACAAAAAAAGGCGCAAAGACACAAAAACCAACTACCGTGCCCTGCTGAGAGACTACCCCATCCACAAAGTCAAATCCAAAGAGTTACACATTTCTATTTACTTTCACATGTGCTGAATTTCAATCTAAGTTCCAGGGACTAGATACGTTTTATCCCAAGTACCCTATTGTTGCATAAAGAAAATGCTACAAGCCTATAATGAGTAAATCATATAAGCAGGACCAGTAAGGCATTAGGATGAAGATTTGGGAGGTTCCACATTCATGTCCCACCAAGGACCAAAAATTTATTACTTATTAAAATAAATAAATAAATCATAGACACAAAATCAGTGCATGACCAATAGCCTGGGAGCAAAAATAACATTGACCCTGACTGATGATTCACTATCAGTGCTCGAGGTGCATAAACGCTGAACTGAAAAAGCAGAATAATCTGTATCATCAAATGATTCTTTTACGCATGCATATGGCCTTCACAATTTGATCAATGAAAAGAAGCAGGACAACAGAAACCAAAATAAAATTATTTTCTTAGGCAAATTAACAATGATCAAGTGGTGAGTTAATGAAAAAAAGAACCACTAAGTTATATGGTTTATATATTAAGTTTTGGGTATAATATGAAATTCATATGATTTTTTTTTTTTTTTTTTTTGATAAATAAAAGAGTGCATTAAAGAATGCAAAAAGCGCACGAAAGTACACAAGTCATATACAATAAGCACCGAACAAAGGAAACAGAAAAGGAAGAACACAAAAATACTCTCTCCCTCAATAAAGACTCAACCAATCTATGAAGTCCACCAAAGGCATATAGCCTCCACCTATGTACACCTTTACCCACATAGAGAAATTGTTAAGGAAGATGTTTTCTAGTCTTTGATCTAACAATTCCTCATTTTCAAAACATCTCCAATTTCTTTCCTTCCAAATCGTCTAAAAAATACATAAAGGAGCAGCCCTCCAAACCTTAACACGCCTTCTACCTACAAAGGAATTGTGCCACCTAAGTAGACTCTCCCTAATCGACTTAGAGATAACCCACTGAATATCAAAAATGGAAAACACCAACTGCCATAAAACTCTCACCTTTCAAGGAATCCATGAGTTCCAAATAATCTCTAAAGGAAATAGGATGGCACAATCTGTCTCCAAAGAGATTAGAGACCTCTTAGAGAGAAAAACCCTTTGCCATCACCTTTCCAAACTACTCTATCCTCCTCCTCCCTCTTCCTTGTTTGTCCTTGGAGTAGATAAAGGAACCACTCCATGTCAGCCAACTCCCAATCATTCAGATTCCTAACAAAAAGGAAATTCCAAATTCCTCCTTCCCCACTCTGCTCCCAAAAGTCAGCTACCCATGCCTCTTTCAAATTAGATAAGTCAAACAAGGACAGGAAAGTCTCACATAAGGGCTCCTCATTGCACCACCTATCTTTCCGAACTTCACCCTGATCCCACTACCCACTGTAAAAGAACCCTTTGTTTTTAAAAAAAAAAAAAATCTCACTACTTCCCTGTTGCTTTCCAAACCCCAACCTCATAGGAATCTCTCACCACACCTAACCTCCAAACCCCTTATCCCATTGAAAGTCACATGATCTTTGTTTTTAATAAAGTAACAGAAAAATGAAACCAACTTTTCGCTAGAAGGACCAACCTTAGAAGGTACCGCTTCAAAAGTGCCACACACCTTGCAACTACCGCTGGGCTGATGCAAATAAAGTTGTATTAATGACAAAAGAAGAATTAATAGTATAGCAAAAAGACATAACAATAGGCCAAAAAGCAATACATCAAAGCAATATTAAAAGATGACAAATCATAACATGCGAAAGAATGACATGTAAAAGAAACAATGAGTCATAAGATCTATCATATTGCAAAATAAAATATGAACAAAGAACTAGGGATTCATCAATAATAGTTCATAATTGAAAAATGTTTATCAAAACAAAAAGATAATGGACCTAGCACTTGGCATGTCAACTTTCAAAATCAAGGGAGCATGAAAACATTAGATATATTCCTTTTTCGTGCAGATTTTGACGTGAAGTACAAATGGATGGATACAGAAAAAGGTTGATATCACCATCATCAAATCCGCCGTTCAATTGTCTCCAAGTTGGTTGCACAATCTTAATTTCCTTTTAGGTAATGCCTATCCAAAATTAAAAATTAAAAAAATCCTTTCAAGTCAACTAATAAGAAACATATCTTCCATTGATTTCTAAAACTATACATCTTTTCCCCTACTTTCCGTTATATCATCCTTTTAAAGCCCTCCACTTACACTGAAGCACCCCTCACCACTCCTTGCTTTATTATAGATCTTGAATGCACAACAATAAACCATCTCAATCAATGCTCCTTTTGTCATGTATTTTTTCTTATTCCTAGACTAACTCTTACATGTTCTTTCTTTGTTTTTGACCCAAATTCTTGAACATAAAATCTTTTGATTGTTAAATATTCTGGACAGTAAACCAAGTCTTCACTCATTAAAAATTGTTTCCTTTTAAACATTGGTAAAAAAATAATTTAGGAAGCATACATTCATTTAACTCACTGAGCTCTAATTTCTACAAGATGCAAATTCCTCAATTTCTATAGATTTGCGTATTTAACAGAAATGACATAATGTTAGTTCCATAATGTTATTAATATATACTTTTTGGAGCTGACTAATATATCCTTATCGTTTGCCTATAAAATATAAATAAATATAAATGGTATGTCATACTTCTCAGTTAGGATTGAAACTTCATAATTGATTCTCCATGGGTTTCCTTAGCTAAAATCCAATATAGTTGAATTCTAAGTTCAACTTTTTTTTTTTTTTTTTTGATAGGTAAATACAGATGGTATTGTAGTTGAATTCTAAGCTCAACTAATGCGAATCTATTGATTTTTATGCCTAACATTTGAGAAAACAAATACCACATATACAATCATATCTTAAAACCAACAGTAAATCATCAAGGCATCCCTCACTACCTCAATTAACATTCTTCCTAACCTTCACTCAAGGCTAGTTCCAAAGACATGTTACTTGTCTGCCTGTCATTCTACATAACAACACATGGCCAGTTTCTTTCTCAGACACATAATTGACCATCAATGTGATGAAATATTTACTGTTAGGTATCTCTTGGTCATAAATCTTTAACAATTATACTTTTCACTCATAAATGCTTAATATTACTATACAATGCATTTATTCTGTTCAATGCCTGAGTATCTTAATCTTTTTTATTCTAAAGAAACATCATCCATGGTATTCACCTAGCACTTCTTCCTATTCTTGCTAATTAAACCTTAAGTCACCAACAAATAACAAGACAGAGCTCTCACTTGTACAAACCTACTAATGTCATACATAGCCCATGCAGAAGGGCAAGACTTAAAAAGCTCAGCATAATATGTGTTGACAGTCGAAATTCACTTCTTTTTTTTCTTTTTCTTTTTCTCTTTTCTTTTATATATATTATGAGTGCCCATACAAAGGGCCACTCTCCCTAATTGTTCTCAGGGTAAGAACAGTTGCAACATGCCTATATTTCTTCATATCATATGCATGCATGTATGAAATATGTACAAGACTCATGTTCTTGCCTAGAAGATGTTTATCTTTGCTTGATCAATTCCAAATTCCCTTCATTCGATGTCATTAGTATTCCACTCATAAGCAAAGTGAACACCTATCAAGTTCCACTTTCTCTGTGGTGTATTTTCTGTTGTCAGATTTATTTGAACCCAAAAAAGGGAAAAGAATAAATTTAGCAGAAGAACTAGGTGTATTTCTTATGCTAAATTTATTTTCATCTTTGTCTTTGCATAGTTCGTATGGCTTAGGGACATATTTGTTGTTTTGATTCAGTCAAAAACAAGGTGCTTAGACAACGAGAAGCTCATGTTCAACATTTGGCATCATACAAGTAACTGATTCAGATTTTTTGTCACCTGAAGACCATCTTTTTTGTCATGATTTCATTGAAAGCAAGGCACTAAGACGACAAGATGCTCATCTCCGACATTTAGATTTAAGGGACTGTTCTATCATAAAAGAAAGTCTATATTGCCATTACTAAAGCAGAGCAGAGCAAAGCAACATGTTGACATTGGAATCAACAAGAAAAATACCCTAAACATACCTGCGCTCCCTTTCTGCGAGTGTGTGTTCTAAAATCACAATATAAGCCAGGTCAGTTGTAGTAGTGTTTGCCAGATAATCCTGCCATTAAAAGTTCAAGTTGTAATATTACAACAATTGAAATGCATCTAGATAATGCTTGATGAAAGAACCACACTTATGAGTCAATATCAGAGTCAAAAGGGTTTTGGGTTAGTAGGCAATAAGATTTAGATAGAGTCATATAAGGACTGAATGATGCTTTACTTTGTATCAAATACACATGGGAGTACAGAAACCTATCCTGCAACCTTAATCACTATATATCTGAATGGTAATTCAAATTGAGAACAACAACTAAATTTATTTGAACTCTGAATATTCGGTGCATGTGGCACTTAAACACCCAGCCAAATTTTGAATGGCTTCAATTAAATGAACAAACTCATGATTCGACGGTATGCCTTCATGTTTAATGAAATAACAAAATGACTTCTCGAGAAACACTTACAGTTATAATTCAAATAAAGAAAACTAAGCAATAAATCAAGTCCATTCTCAATTGCCGCAAATGGCAATACTTTTTTCTTGTATGAATAAGAAAAGCTGTCTCTACTTTCTGGAAACGAAAAAAATGGCCAAATTAAATTGAAGACAGAAAGAGTGAAAGTAGACCTAAGTAGATAAACATCTAAACCTTACAAATGAATAGGTCACTCGTCAAATACTCCCATGATTTAAACAACAGTAAGACAACAAAATATCAAAACAAAGCCACCAATTATTCACAGGAAATTCCCCACTTTCAGCACTAATACTCTGTTTGGTTGCAGGGAAATGTAGGACGTAGAAGAAATCAAATTCTTCAAAATTTCAGATATTTCATTAATTCGCATCTGAAAAAACAAACACCCCCACTCAACCTGGCACCAAAAGAACTATTTCCCTAGTTGAGTTAAATTTGAAATTTAAAACCGAACAAAAAAAATCATTTTAGAAACCATAACATCAAAAAAAATTCAACAATTTCGTTTTCCTTCTCTTCCCGTATTCCAAATCAAAACCAAACCCCAAATTCCCAACCCGCCACACCGAGATCTGAGAAATCAACAAACCCGAAGAGTCCGCGAGGCCTCGGACGCAGCCGCGGAGGGGGTCCCGTGGAGCGCGGCCGACGCCGCAACAGACAGACAATCGGCGACAGCGCGCCTCAGCGGCTCCGGCGGCTTCCGCAGCGACGAAGATCGAAGTCTCGACACCGCCCCTAGCTGCAACCTCGCACTGCTGGGACTCCGCGAGGGGCTGAAGCTGGTCGACATCGTCCGAATCTATCAAAAACCTAGAATTCGAGGCAACCGAGACTCCCCTCTCTCTCCTTTCCTCCCTCTTCTCTCTTCTTTCTCTCCTTGGGCTTTTGCATTCACACGAGTCACAACCAACAGTTTAGGCTTCGATCGTTCAAAATGTAGAGAGAGATTATAGAGTGTATATGGTGTTTTGAGGTGTAGAAACTCTACAAATTCGGGAGTGCTGTGTCTATTAGCTGTTAGTCGAAAGCCTTCTATTTGATGAGATTTAATTAGCTGGCATGCGCTAGAATTCGTAGTTTTTACTCTGAGATTTCCCCTTTCGCCATCTGTCCTTTGTATTTTTACCATTTTCAAATATTCGGAAGGTAAATCGGATATTTAATTATCAAAGACAATATTATTGTTTTTAGACAAAATCTACTTATTGTTTATTTTTCAAAATTATATGATTTTAGAATTAAATTTTTTAAAATTAGGTTCCTTAATGTAAATTTTTTCTTTTAAGTCATATATTGAAATAATTTAAAATCTATTTGATAATTATTTTTGAAACTATTTTTTTATATTTTATAAATCAAAAATCTATTTAAAAACTAAAAATATTTTTGAAGGTATTTTAATATTTTAAAATTATTTTTTATGTCTAATAATTCATTTGTAATTATTTTACGTGTTTGTATAATTATTTTTTAAAATAATTCTTATAAAATAAGTATAAATAATTATAAAAAAAAAGCAAAAATAAATAAAATAATTAAAATATATTTTTTAAACACTTTTATTTTATATTTTTAAAAATATAAAATATAAAATTTGTTATTAAATATGTTTTTAATTATTATAAATAATTAAAAAAAGTACTTTAAAAGATAATTATTAAACAAACTCTTGTTCTCTTTGTCATGTACTCGTTATCTCATATTGGCATAACTAAATATAATTTCATTTATATAGTTTGTGATTCTTGAAGTTTATAATAACATAAATGAGTCTTAAATTAAAGTATGTTTGAAAGTAATTATTTAAAATATTTTTATATTTTTAGAATTATAAAAAAAATAACAAATTCAAAAAATATGTTTAACATATAAGACCAAAAAAAAAAAAAAAACAATTTTTGTATACTTAATTTCATTCACTCTTCTTAGGATTTTACCTAAATATTCTTAGTTTTATTAATTTGAAATTTTGTTATTTTTTTCATTTGTTATTTTTACTGTTTTTTCCTCTGATTCAGAATAATATAAATATTTGACCAAATTTAAAGTAAAAAATATATATTTAACCTAAAAAAACTAGATGAATCAAGTGAAATTAATCTAATTCTTTTATAAAATCATTCTAAAAACTAACTAGTTTTTAAACCAATATTTAAATGTTTTTAAACATTTTTTTTATTACGAGCAATGATAAAAAAAAAAAAATACAAATAACTATTGAAAAATAAAAATAAAAACTTATACATGAGTGTTTATTAACTTCATAAAAAAATAAATCTATAAATTTATTTATTTTTCATATGAACAAAATTTTACTTTTGAAAAATAATTTTAAAAAATCATTATTGGAAATTTTCAAAAGGGTTTCAAGCTTCCAATTCAAACTCCTTTTCTATTTTAAACAAACAAACACTTTATTGGAAATCAAAGCAAAACAAAAAGGAATCTTAGATTAACTTTCTCCTCATTTGACCAAAATACATTTTTCTCCAAAGAGTGGAGGAGAGAATATTGGGAACATGAGAATGCAAAGCATAATTCCATTAATTAATGTCATATTTATTATAATTTACTTGGAATTTATTTTTTCTATTGTGTCCTCCACCTCCCCTTTCCCTTTTACGTTTCCTTTTCATTCCATATTAGATTTGTCTTTTCCTAAAAGTATTCCTTTGATCTTCATGCTAACTATAGATTGAAAATTGATGACATTAAAAGCCAAAAAATCCAATCTGTAGAATCCACTAATTTGTAAATAATCAAGCAATTTGTCATTTCTAACCCTAGGCGCCAAGAAAGTTACAGTTAAAAGCTAACCCCTTTTTATCTTCTTGGAATCAAACATGGAGGTTTGTCCAAAATTTTCATCTTACTTTTTAATGTTCCTCTCCGAATTTCAAAAACAGCAGTGATTCCCACCACCTTCTTTTTATTTTTTCTGATTTTCAATAATATTAGTTTTGAATGGTAATTTTTTTAAAAAAAAAAAAAAAAAACCCATGCATACTCGGGGTTTGCTTTTCATCTCATGTTTAATTGTTATTTAATTAAAAATAGAACTTAAAATTAAATAGTATTAAATAAAGAAAAATTAATATATTATTTTTTTATTAAAAAATTAAATATTTTGATATTTTTTTATTCAGTAAAAAAATTATAATAAGTTATAAAATAAGAATAAAAATAAATTATTTTTAATAATAATAAACAAAAAACACCCTAACATAACATATTTTCTTATTAAATATTAGTTATTTTTAACTATTATGAAAATGTTGGAAATTGACCAAAATATTGACGAGAATTCTATGATATCACATGGGTAAGTAGGGAGGGATTCTTTTGGACCATCGGATGTGGTAGATAGGATCTTGACCATTCATTTTAGTAGGTTTTATTTAATTTCTTTTATTATAACTCTTATACGCGTCAATATCCCATTAGACAATAGATGAAAGTACAAAACCGAAAAGTTGTTTTTCGGTACCATATTTTGATTTTATAAAAAAAAAAAAAAGAAAAACATAAAAAAATAAAGGAAAAAGATAATTAAAATTCATAAAAATATTTAAAAAATTAAGAAACAACAATGACACATGTTAAAATATATATTGATTTATATTTTTTAAAAAAATTGACCGTTTTAACCCAAACCTCTCTAGAATTTGCATTTTTTAATTACAAAAAAATAACAAGATTTAAAATTAAATAATTAAAATTAAATTTGAAAGATAAAATTGCTTAGATGACAAAGAGCCACTTTTGGAGGTGAATGGAGAAAAAATCAGCTTCTATGAAATTCACCATTCCCCATTTAGCTAAATGTTGAAAAAACTAAGCATTTGAATTTCCTTTCTTTCCTTTCTTGAAAAAATCAAGCATAAAATTCAGAACTAAATCAAACCAATCCTATTTCCAAGATTAGAATAAAAATCCTTTATGTTTTTGGGAATTTTGAAATTGCCTTATTGATAATTAGAGTTTTCTTATGGCCAATGGAATTTTTGTCCATTGTTATAGCCTATAGTCGTGAGCGAGTGTGACTCACTTCTCCTACGGATTCATCACATCCAATCTTATCAAACACATCAACTAACATGCACATCCGTATCTGAGCGTACACGTGTCCATCCCATTTCCTCCCAACCAACTCCTCTCCTAATTGGATTGCCGCCCTCACAGTCTCCTCCGTGCTAACGTGCGCCGAGTCGATAATACCCCAATTCAGCGCATCACGAGCCGTCAATTTAGCGGCTCGAAGCATGAGCTCGCGTTGAGACCTCGGCGCTCCGATCTTGCTTCGAATCAGCGCTACGAACCAATCGGGAATCTTGAGCCCGATGTCGAGCTCGGACATGTAGATAAAGCCGCGGTCATTCCTCATGAGGACGTAGTCGTGGCTAAGAGCGAGAATCACGGCGGCGGCTGAGCAGTGGCCAGAGATGGCGGCGATAGTCGGCATCGGAAGGGAAATCAGATCGGCGACGAGTGATCTAAGCTTTGAAGACATGAGCTTGGTCCGATCGAGGAAGACGCCGGAAGCTGAGGCCCACGCGAGATCGTAGCCGTTGGAGAAGAACTTGCCTTCGGCGGTCGTGATGAGAGCAGATGACATTGAACTCTCGGCTCTTACTCGGCTTAGGGCGGCTGAAATGGCATCGAGTAGAGTGGGGTTTAGCCGGTGCTCGCCGGGGCCGGTGAGCGTGAGTATGAAGGTGTTGCCGCGCTTCTCCAAACTGCACATCGCTCTCCCTCACTGATGCTGGAAGCCTCGAACTGTAAAGCCATAGAGAGCCTCTTCTTCATTTCAAGGATGGAAATCCTACCTTGTAAAGTCCGATAAACTTAACTTATTTGAATCAATATCAAGATAAAAGTTAAAAGATAAAAGAAATAAAATAATAAATTATTTTTATAAATATTATAAATAAAAAAAATTATTAATATTTTCAATCGTTACTCAAAATATTTTTTAAAAAATATTTTTAAAATATTTTTATTTTTTCAAAAATAGCATTTTTAAAAAATAAATCATTAAAAAGTATTTTTTATTAAAAGTTAGTTCAACGTTTTCTGAGAGTTTCGAAAATCATTTTTTGTTCTTTACTCTTTTTAAGAAGAGTCTCAAAACTATCAAAATAACTTTAGTGGGCTGCTCATTAGCTGAAATGGGCCGAGTCGAGGACAATGGCTTGATTTGGGCTTAAACATCTTGGACACAAGAAGTTATACGTGGCTCTCATGTTTTTATTTTATTTTTTTAATCTAAATGGCATAACTAAATAACAAAATAAAATAAAATATATTTTTTTTAATTGTTCTTAAAGACAAACCCAAATCGCATAATATCTAACATGAGAGAGAGAGAGAGAGAGAGAGATGGGAGGGAGGGAGTCCTTACAGTCTGTATGTTGTGACCTCACTCTAGTATATTGCTCCATCGGGATTGGTGACGACGTCGAACATCGAGATCACAATGGGGCTCTCATTTCTCAACTTAATGCCTCATTGCGCTAAAGCATAAATTGAAGTCATTGTTCAAACTCACATTGTTTTTACTTTCAAAATCATATTTCTTCTTTTTAACGCAAATTGTTTTTTACGGTTAATATATGCATTGTTGTTTGTTTTATTGTTTTCATATGTTTTTTTAATCAATCTCCATTTTTTTTTTGTGAAAAAAAATTGGAAATCTTCCGTGGATATTTCGACCGCTATCCATGTTTTCAACAATGACAGTGCTCTCCGCCAACTCCTAAGTTCTAACCAGGCTGTTCTCATGGTCTCATCCGCGCTATCATGCGCCCAGTCGATGATCCCAAAGCCAGCGCATCCCGTGCCATCAATTTGGCAGCTTGAATCAAGAGCTCGAGCCAAGCCTTCGGTCGGATTGTGCCCTGAATAGCTAGAAACTTGATTCAGCTGTCCAGCTCGCCCATGTAGACGAAGCCACAGTCCTTATCGTGAGGACATACTTGTGGCTCAGTAGGAGGCGCAGCAGAGGCATGGCCGGAGACTGCCGCAATGGTGGGCATAGAAAGCCAACTGAGATTAGTGAGGACCGCTCTGAACTTCAACGCTCATTAGCCATTGGAGAAGAATTTGCCCTGGCGACCACGATGAGAGCATTGGATGTGGAGCTCTCAGCACTGACTCTGCCCTAGAGCCGCTGAGATGCGTCTAGTAAGGTCAGGTTTAGCATGTGGGCACCAGCGCCAGCTTGTGAGGCTGAAGATGTTGTCGCACTTCTCCAAACTGCTCAAGACAACTTAATAATGGAGAGTGGAAGATTGATAACAATGGAAGTCAGCCATCCCCAGACAGATTCCAGAGTTGATCAACTTTTGAATAAAATCGTGTAATATTAGAGTAATCAACACTAAGCTGAATCTCAGTCGAGGGAAAATTCACACCCCCCTAAGAGGCATCTGGGAAGTAGATTCAAAATATCCAGAATGCCAATATCCAAGCCCTGAGATAATGATTTGTTATAAAGTTTTCAAACTAAAATTCATACTGAAATAGGAAGGACACCCAGCAATGGCCTTGCCTCTCTCTTTTCCATGCAACATACTACCAAGTAGCTCTATGAAAGAGGAATCGGATGTGTTTATATCTCTCATTTAAGATCAATCAATTCGCAATCTAAATGTATTACAACAAAACAAAATGTAGTTCCCATGAAAGATTCCTATAAGAGGCTGATCAATACCTGCGCGCAACACGGTCAAACATTCGGACTGAAGGGCACTCAAATGATTGATGACCTCTCCCACCACAGTTGTTGCAGATGACGATGGATACACAGCCACGGCTGATATGGCCTGGCTGCCCACAGTTGTGGCATGTTATGTCACGGAAAGGGCCTCCCATCTCTGGTACCAGGCTTGATTTTGGGCACTGGCGGGCTACATGACCTGATATATTGCAGATGTTGCAGACAGGCTCATTGAGGCAGTCTCGAGCGAGGTGGCCAGTTTTACGGCAGTTGTTGCAAGCCTTCTCATTGGTGCAGTCCGCAGCAATGTGGCCTGGCTTGTAGCAGTTGTTGCAGAGTCTTGCATCATGAGTGGGTAGACCTGGGCTTGAGCAATCCCGAGCCAGGTGACCCATTTTGCCACACATATGGCACACTGGATCATTAGGACATTGGCTTGCAAGATGTCCAGACTCTTTACAGTTCCAACACATGGTTGTTGAGTTACACTCAGCAGCTATGTGGCTACAAAGGAGAACATATTAAATTAGGTTTTTGCCAGAAATCAGTTTGGTGGGTGAATCAGGGTTTAAACAATCCTGAGGAACCACTATACATGACACATCAACCAAGTACTGACACATTTTAATTCTAGAAATTGTTATCTCATAAAACATGAAATGTTCTAGAGAAACTAGAAGGGGAGGAATTCATCTTACCCAGGAAGGCCACAGTTGTTGCATACAGTCACATTTGGGCAATCTCTGGCAAAATGCCCTGGTCTCTTACATTTATTGCACAGATAATCTTGCCTGGAAATTAACAATAATTGGTTGTGATAATTTAAACCAAAAGACAGCAGCAACTAAAAGATCTTGGTTTTAACAAAGGTAGAGTTCACACATCAAGGAGACCACTTTTGAGAGGAACACATTTAGAAAATCAACATACTGGAGATAGTAACCTCCAATGCTGCAGGCTTGGACTACCACAGACAATGTTAATGTGTTTACAAGTAGGTGTTCAATAGAGTTCCAGAGGGGATTTCTTTCTCAATTTTATCTAATTATAGCAGCTCTTCCAAATTGTTTAAGAAATAATATATTTGTTAGAAAATAACCATACATTTAGGTAATCACTCCAAAGCAAGACTAGGGGATCACATGCCCTATCCAAGTTATTCTCATCTATGGTATTTTCATTTTCTTCATCTTCATGTATCCTATTTTATTTTTTACTTTTGCATGAAATTTTGAAGTTACAACAAGAAAGCATCCACCCAATTTTAAGCCATCTACACATGCATACACATTAAGTTCCTATATATGGTGTTGTCCAGAACTAGAAAAGGACACTGCAATTTTTCAATAGTTGTAGAGAAATTAGTCTCTTCATGTCACCAATCTGAGGCAGGCATACACAATGTGAATATATGATAAAAGCATAAGTTTTATCTTTTAGCACTACAAGCACCCGAACATAAGTGATTCCTAGTAATAAGCAAGGCCCAAGAAGAAAGAAAGAAGGAACATTGTATCTAAGAACAAGTGAGAAATGGAACAGACAAAAGAACATAATCATCACTATGAGCACTTTCCAAACAAGAACCGCAACATGTAACTATAACATTTATGCAACATGGGCTATAAGTGTGAGTGTGTGTGTAGATAAAAGGAATAACAATTAGATTTTGCTGAATTGATAAAGGAGCAAACCGGTGAACTCGACGATCCCTTGGGTAAGGTGCATCTCGGTAAGAAGCACGGTCACTGCTACGAAGCCTCTTGGCTCGTGGTGGGGTTCTGCTTCTATCCAGTGTCATACTGGAAACCTGTAAGTAAACTTTCTCAAATATATGGCAAAATGAAAGATAAAATACAACACTATCCGGCCCAGGAATTGCCAACTCTGACCCACCAAAAGTATCTGCTGCCTGCCTATATCACCACACAGCCCAAACCACAAACATATATCTAAGTCAACATCCAACAACTCTAACCCAAATTACATTGAACACACTCTTAAATTCAAAAATAATAATAATACATGCACATAAAAGCATTATATTAAAAGGCAATGCCATGACAACAGAGGAAAGAGAGGAGAAGGGGCACAAGCAGGACGTGGGAAATGAAAAAAAAAAATGAATCAATAATATTTTGTTCTCCACAACACAAGGAAATTAAAAAAAAAAAAAACTTAGATAACTGAGGAACCCAAGAGAAACTCATGTTTTTATATTTCATTTACTTCATTTAGCATTACAAACTGAACTATCACATCAAACAAACCAAGTGGCTGTATTAGGCCCAATTGATTGAGCACTTTACTTCTCATATCTCAAACAACAAGAAATCCACAATTAACTCTTGTAATTTCCTTCCTTCTCCACTTTCTCAGCAACCAAACAGGTGATAAATGCAAAATGCCACAATGTCCAACCTCGTACAGAGGATTCATTAAGAACCTCAATCTCAACCTTGCTCCAATTTGATGATAATTCTGAATATTTCAAACCGTTCGAATTCAACGGCATTTACAAAACCAAACCCTATCACTACAGTGAAAAAAAGTACTCAAAAGAAAATAACACAAGGCGTACCCATATCAAGGTAATATATGAGCGCGTTAAACTGAACTCATGATATTCTGTTTGGATGTCAATGAAACGCATTACAAGAAAAAAGAAATATTACAAAAGGCCTCCCCTAGAGCGGCTGCTATCGTATTCAGAATTTCCTTTTCCTTTTTTCTTTTTGCCTTTTCTTTTCGTTTCAATTCCTACTGTTTCTCAACAACCAAACAGATCGTGAAAAGAAAACATATTTCCGAAACAAATCCAAAAATCTGTAAAAAAAAAAAAAAAAAAAAAAAGAGGGAAAAAGTAAAATACCTTTTTACGATTAAGCAAAACCTCAGGGTTCGATTCTCCCAGCTCCGGAAACCAGAGAGGACATCGAAGAAGCCCTAGGGTGGGGAAAGGGAAGAGAGAAAGAGAGGCTTCAACTTCTCTTAACTTTAGCAGAAGCAACCATGTCGAGAAAACGACGTCGTATTTAAAAAACGTTGGTTTCATCCAATTCCCTCCCTCTTAATCAAGGAAAAGCTTTTCAAGCCAGGGTTTGATGCCTCCACATCCAAATTTGTAAAAAGATTGAAATTCTAATTTTTATATTGAAAGAAATTATTAAATAAGTGTAAGAATATTGAAATTTAATTAGAAATTAGAAAAATATTATATGACACGTCATCAATTAAGATTAAAATTGGCCAGATTAAATCATTATATTGCAAAGGAATCCAAAGGGTCATGTGTGAACTGCGATTGAAAATTTGAAACAATTTCAAGACACAGTTGCTAACAATAAATATGAGAGCATCGAAACTTTTTTATTGAGGGAATTTCCTTAATATTATTTAAGGATAGTAAGAAATTACAATTAAAGCAGCATCATGGAAGAGCTTTTCATGGCTCAGCCATCATGAGACGTTAATAATGGACAGAGCAGAGAGAGCAGAAAGACTTGCGAGGAGGGTGGGGATGAAGGTCACCAGCCCATCAATGTCCTTTTAACCCTATCAACAATCTGACTTCTGCTTCGACTACTTGTTAATGGAAAATCAACGCTTTCTTCCAAACGGAATCTGTACACTTCCCATTCCCCATTCGATGTTGAATGCCTAACAATTTCCGCCTACAAAGCAATAAAAAAGGGAAGAGAATTTAGCATCTAGTACAATGAAAGTACCAAGAAAATCAGATTTTGAGGTTTCTTACCGAGAAAATGCATATCCCTAATGTTTTTAGAGTGCATGTAACATCATAGAAAACGCGGGGTCTTCCCTTCCCAGATAGCTCCACTGGATTGGCAACCAGGAGTTCGGCGTCTGGTCCCCTGTTGGTAATAGTAACTCGCAATGGGTGAAGCATCTCCTCCTTGAGACGAGAACACAAAGAAGCCTGATTCTCTGGATCTATTATCTTTTTCCCATCTGTTTTCTGGATGAATAGATCCATATTGCGGTAGCCTTTCACACTTGGATTGAATCGACCATAGGCAATCTATATAATTTGGTTAACTAAGATCAATATAATTAACCATAAAGGAACAGTTATGGAAGGAAACTTGAGTGCAGTGACCCTATCAAGGTTTCCCAAGCTAAAATCATCAACCCCATTAGCCATCAAATCTACATAGTTTTCGTTGCAAATCAAAAGAAAAGAAAGCAAACTGTCCAATGTGCATAGTCATTCAAACATTCAAGAAAGAAAGAATCTATAGCTTTAGTGGAACCAGATTAATCCATGCCTGACTAAAATTGAGTTACAAGAAACTCTATGAGCAAATACCTGAATATTGCAGTCTTTTGAAGTCCTCATAATGTCATAGAAGAGGCCTTTTTGATCAAGACATTGTATTTGAAGCAAGGTATGAGCTGGGCTCAGAAAATTATCTACAGTAATAGTGGCCTTCTCAAGTTTAGTCATATTTGACTTCTTGTCTAATAGCTCAGAGCCAAATAGTTCTTCTGCAATCTCCGGTGACAGTGAAGAGCACCCCTGCTGACTTCTATATTCAGGCCCTGCCAACTGAATTTCACAGGTGACATTAAATTCCCCCAAAACAGCAAGCAGATGAGCACATGTGTCGTCTTGCCTCTTCTTTGTGTGTAGTAACTCCCTAAAATCATACAATAGCAAATACTAGAATTAGCCACTACTCTTTGATATATGACCCAGTCATTAGCAATTTGCTTTCCTATCAATGTTATGTTCTGAAGACACAAACTTCTATCAATCAAACAAAGAGGATGTTGGGAAAAATAGACTGCAACAAAACAAAGTTTTATTCCTGAAAAGACATTTACCAAGTGAGAAAAAGTAAAAAATTGTAGAAGAATAGAGCAGGAGCATATCAATTGGATGATAAATCGGGGACATTGCTTGCCACATGGTCAAGAACATAAGTTGTCTGTCTCTAGACAAGAATCTTACAGACAAATCAATATGGGCAGTTTACTCACAACAGATTTGTTTTTGAATCTAATTGTAAGGAGAATTGTACAGTCATGATTGTTCCCTGAAAGTACCAAGGGAAGAAAAAGAATATTAAGGAAAGTGATTTTCTCATGTTTAGTTTTAATATGAAAAATAACAAAAAATTAAATATAATTAAAGTCGGTTACAAATTTATGCATTTTAAAATTCTTAATCTTTGTGATGAGGAGGAAAAATAAGTGAAATGAGTTTGAAGTAATATATAAAAATAATTTATTAACTTTAAATTTATTTTTTATTTTCCTTCATCCATTCTCTTTATTTTATTTCCCTTGCATTTTCCCTTGATTATTCCGAAACCAAATATAGCCTAGAAGTTTGTTTCTTTTGCTTGTAGATTTATGGTTCCATCACAGAAGGGGAGGAGTCCCACCCTGTAGTCACTACAAAATTGGCAGATGTATTATAGTTTTACTTCTATCTTCTACATCACAGCTATAAAATCCAGGATTCCCACTGCAAAAGAGCAGAAGGGAGGGAAATGCAATTTTTGTTGCCAAGTTTGTAAGAACGATAGTGATTCCTAACTTTGCAAGGAACAAGACTAAGAATATCCATTCAGGAGAAGATTTAGTGCCACTATCAAAGTCAACATAACAGTGAAATCTAGGAAAATTCCATAAAAAACTTCAGAAAAAGCAATAACTATGTATAACATAGCCATGATTGTCGAAATGAAAGATTGAGCCCAAGAGAATTTCATAAAATGTCAGCTCCAATGGGAAAGAGAGAACATAAACTACAGGAACATCAAATGGAATGCAACCTAACATTGACCCAATACAGTTGACCAGCCAGCAGCCATACCACCCATTCATGGCGATTCTTCAACAGCATACCAAGGTAAATCTTCACCCAATGAACCTACCTAGGATTCCACTGAAATCCTAGGAGTTTAGGTTAACTCAGGAAAATAACTTTTTGAAACAAATTCAGTATTTTTAGAACTTAAATAAATGGTCTCCCATAAACGAGCCAACATGCAATACACGATATTTTGGGTGGTGGGCTGCTTCTGTAAGAGTCAGATATAGCTAGCTGCTAAATAAGTAAAATTGGAAATGTCAGAGGGCTACTCATTTTTGCAAGGAAAAGCTTTACAAACAAAAGTAAGTCATAGAAATTGATGGATCAATTATGTGGTCCACTTTTCTTTGAAATCTAAGATAGAAATTGATGCCAGCTCAATTTTCTATAAATTTGCATAAATTTTTTGTTCATATAACCTATCTTACAGATATTATAGCAAATACTAACATGCCATCCGTGATGAAGAAAAGGTCCAAGACTCTGCCATCAGGGGTTGTCATCACTTTTACTCTTTCAATTATAAACTCGAGCTCAGAGAGGACTTTGGTGACATCTACAAAAATGCACCAACCATGTCAGGTGATTTTTACATAAATCATAAAGCCAAAAATAATAAGGAATGACATTTGTAATTACCATGTAACAACCCCTTTTGGTCAAGGCAAAAAAGCTTTAGCATATAAACCGGAGAAGGGGATGAACCATACTGCTGATTGAAGCAGTATGAAAATAAAGGTGAAGGACATGCAGATAGAAGCCGGTTTTTTAAGCTTTCCCAGTCAATTTTGATTGGGCTAGGGCATGGAACAATGGAAAACACAATGTAACACCATCTCCCATCAGTTGAGAAATCTGCATCCAAATATTTTGTAAAACTATTAGTGTGTATACACCAAAAAATAAGTCAGCAAATGAAAAGACGTAATTAAAGCAAATATGACCTTTGGAACTGGATTCAAATAAAATAAGGAACAAGAAGAAATAGCTACTTTACTAAAATAATCAAAAGAATTTGGAACCGTTCCAAAGAAGGAAAGAAAAACAAATCAACTGCCTTTTGACAGACTGTAAAACAACAGCAAATAAACAGTGGTGGTGTTCTTAGGGGCTGTTTGTTGGTGGTCTTGGGGGAAAATTTGAAAGTTGTGGTCGAGCGTTGGTCCCTTGGCACTGAAATCCAAAGTTTTGCGCCATTTTTTTTGCTTCAAAGGGACAAATCTGTTGCGATTCTTCTTCCCAACAACAATTTTAGTTTTTTTTTTTTTTTAATTCTTCCAGGTGAGCAAAGCACGTCAGATATGCTACTCAGAGACAAAAGGTGAGAAAATGAAATCTAAAATCAGAATTGAACAGAAAAAAGTCGCATTTGAATATAACAACATAATCAAAAGAAGTGACTGCAAACCAAATTAACCCTAAATCGAAGCATGCTTTTTTCTCAGAAATGATAAAATGTGAAAACAGCAAGATTAAAAACCAGTGCTCAAGTACTGTTTAGTTTGCATCTGAGAAAATGGCTAAATCAAACTTTCAGTTTTGAATATCCGAAAAAAAAAAAAAAAAAACAACGATGAGAAAGGGAAAAAACCTAACAAAAAGGCACTCAAGAATGAAAAAAAAATTTTGAAAGATTAAAATCAAACTTTTCAAGGAAAAAAACGATTTAAAATATTGCGAACCCAAAGAAAAAAAGAATTGAGTTCGGAATCGAACATGACTGACCTCCTCTAGCAATGCAGAGCCCAAATTCGAGTATTATTCTACAGAGGTCGCATCCAAGCCCGGCTTTATCAGGACAGTTGACGGTGATGGAGTATGGTTCGCCGGGCTTGTTCCCTTTCTGGATCAAAACGGCGTCGTCGCAAAAAATCCCCATGACTTACGTCAAAGCGACCCCTACATAATAATGCTCGTCGCCGGTCAACACATCTCATCGCCGTCGCAACGGTTATCGGGCGAGTTCGTAGGTTAGCGTCGGCTCGATACACCCCCTCCCTGCCTAGTCCCTCCCTTCTCTCTCTCCTCTTATTTCCAGCAAGTGGACAATGTGCGCCAAATGTAGGGAAATGGTAGCTGTCAACTTCGCGTTGGACCCCAGTCTGTTGATGTCCACGTCATGAAAGTGAAAAAAAATAGCGTGGCCACGTCAGGCTTGACTGGGCACACGTAAAAAATAATTATAGAGTAATACTAAATGGGAAAAACAAAAATAAACTTAATTTTCCACGTATACGAGAAATGCGGGTTTTTGAATTAATTTATTTGACCGATTTATCTTAACAAATATTTGATAAACAAATAAGGAAATAATCTTCTACTTAAAAAATAAATTTTTATTTTCCTATTTTAAAATTTTATGCAAGATTTGTTTAAATTAAACAAAAATATCATTTAGCTATATTTTTCCAAAATTTACTTTTTTTCCTCTCCTAAATTTTTGTTATATTTGATTCGATCGAATATAACAAAATCTTATTTTATATTTGGTTAGAGCTATCTCATTATTTATCTCATTCCTTCAATCAAACATAAGATAGGATAAATAATAGGATATTTAATATACCCAATTATTTATATAAGTTTATTGATTTATTTTTTATATTACTTATTTTACAAAATAAATTTTTTTATTATAAAATAAAATTTATGGTTAAAAATTAAAAATTGGAAAAATATTTATAAAATATATTATTTTATAATATTAATATATGATATATAAAATATTTTTATATATTGAATAACATAATATAAAAAATTTTATTATAAAATTTAAATATTTTAATTATGAATATTGTTAAATATAAAATTCTTTCATTTTTTAAATATAAAATATTAAAATATAATATAATTTTTATTTTAAATATTAAAAAATAATATATATATATATACATATATTCATTTTATAAATTAAATATAAATATAATATAAGATAACATAATTCATTGAATATACTATCTTACAATATATAAAATATAATATACAAAATATCATATATCATTGAAAATTATATAATAAGATATGTATTTCATATTCAATGAAATATGATATTCCTACCCACCAATCAAATATAGTTTTAATCTCCGCTCTTTACTTCCTTATTTCTCAAAGCTAATGAAATACCCTTCACATTAATAATGAAACTTATTTGACAACTATATATAAAACTAGTAATTTAAAAATGTTCGATAATTTATATTTTTTGATTTTTTTTATTAAAAAATAAAGTGCAATTTCAATTTAAATTGATGAAAGTTTATATTTATAAACAATGCATTATCCTAAGAACAGCATACATTTTCTAATATATATATATATATATATACATATACAAATAAAATGGAAAAGTATGCTTTCATAATACTTATATGAAAATAGAAATTCAAGTTTATAAAATACAAATTTTAAGTAACTATTTAAAGCTAATTAGTATTTTATATATATATTTTTATCCGTAAGTAATAATTTAAGTAGCGACTGCATGAAATTTGAGATATTTTTTAGAGGTTCGTATATTATAATTGTTTTTACATAGACATTTCAAAACGAGCCTATTCTATTAAATACATTCAAGAGGTATGTTTCAATAAAAAAAAAAAACATGATGGTATGTCATTATTTTTCTAATGTATGAATTTACAAAGTATTTAAATTAAAAAAAACAAAAGAATAGAAGACAAAAAGGACAAATGGACGGAGGCTGATGAGAACCAAATGGTCCAAGTCCAATGGAAGAATTTCTTGAGTCAACGTCACTAGCCTGAAAGCACGGCCAGAAATGATTAACAAGGAAAATCAAGTGCATAATTGTGTGGGACCCGCATCCGTCTACGCTCAAGTTCCTGTTTGGCAACATGATTTGCATGGTTAATTATTAGCTTTAAAGTAGTAAGAAAGCACCTGAGCCAGTACAAGTCTTATCGGAATAGAAAGTATTTATTTAATGCTACCATTACGAGTCGACAGCCAAGTGACTGACGCGCTTGGGGATCATGCTGGACTGTGGTGACCGTCCCACGACGTTCACTTTTGGTTTTGAAGAAGTGTGTGGAAGAAGAGCATTGTTGTTTGGACGCCAACAATAATCACGTCTTTTTCTCAATTAATTGCTCCGGTCCTCGAATCACGACTGTTGTGTCTGGAAGCAAGGTGGGCCACGGTCTGAAGGTGACAGCTGTCGGCCAACTTGCAAGTATACAACAACATAAAGCCACGTCAGATTGCAGGAGACGAGACTACCATCGTCCGTCTTCTTTTAATGGGTTTTTGTGTTCAATTAATTGTCGTTAAGATAACATTTTAAATGTTATCCCAATGAAATTATAAAAGCGTGGGTTAAAGAAAACGTTAATAAATTCAACGACACTAAACATCTCCAATCAAGGCTGTTTTTAACTTTTAATGCGTCATTTTGTATTAGGAATAGGGGTTTATATTAAGTATCTTGTTTGAATCTTGGATTTTGTTTGGGAATTATTTTTGAAAATGGTGCTAAAAAAATTAATTTATGAGATCTAAGGTGGGGAACTCAAAATATTTTTATTGTTAGGAAACGTGTTTTTCTTTTTTTTTTTAAATATTTTTTATATATAATATTTTATTTTTATTATTTTTTTGTATTAATATAATTATTTTTAAAAATAATTTTTAGAATAGAAGTGAAAATAATTAAAATATATTTTTAGAAAATAATTTATTTTAAATTTTTAAGGGCAGAAAATTATTTTCATGTTTGTGTTTTGTTTTTTTCTTTTCTTTTTCTTTTTTAATCTCAAAAAAAAAAATTATTTTTGAAAATAGCTTCCAAACATATCCTTAATTTCCGAGTTTAAATAAGGTTTTCACAGTGACATGAAAATCAAGAACAATAATCTTGATTTGATATATGTCTCATTCAATGTTCACACTCAAAACATATCCACAACACAATGAGGTAAGACTTATCTTTACATGAAATCAATCATTCAAACGGTTCATTTTGATTGGTCACATATGATTTTCTTGATATAAGATCTCCTTATAAAAAGTATCGCTATCCATAAAAACCATAAGTAACATTTATTTTCTTTTTATCAAGTATACTTTAACTTAAATTAGCTTAAGTTGAGCTCAATGTTGAAGTGTCAATAACATGTTTGTTTTTATTATGGTTTAAATGCTTTGAACTATAAAGTTATTTGTTTTATATATTAAAAATATTTAAAAATTAGTAATAAAATGAATTTGCATAAGTTTAGTTTGTCCGTACAAAAAGTAATTATTATGTTTATTTTTATTTTATTATTTAGATAAAGAATCAAAAACTAATAATTTGATAAAAATATATTAAAACATATTTTATCAATAAAAAATTAAAAATATTATTGTGGGAGCTAAAGATTAATAATTCATTTGATGTATCTATGTTCTCCCAAAATTGCATTATAAGGAGATGGTGCATTATACCTCGACTCTCCAATAAAGCTATGAGTGAATTGCTAATTAAGGTTAACTAAGTCATTGGAATTCTAATCATTTGGAAGGTAGTGGGGAACAAACTTATCTAAGTTTCAAGAGTCCATCATAATTCTTTGAACCCGATTGTGGCTGTCATTAGAGTGATTACTAGTGCATCATTATATGGGTAAAGTCTTCCAATCACCAAGGATTTGCAAGATTTTTATAATAAGATTGATGGATTTCAATTAAATAGATCTTCCCATCGACTTAATTTATATGAATCAATACTTTCATTTGCTAGATTTCCCCCATGTATTATCGAGAAGATTCTAAATTGACTTTTCCTTAACAATTGCTCATGAAATTTTTATTTATTTTTTGACTTATAGGATTCTTGCAATATTTCTTCGACCTTGGTCAAGAATTATTGAAGTTAGCCTTTTGAGATACATTTCAAATACATGTTTTAAACTTCTATACTCCTTATTATAATCCCCTTCAAGCTAAGGTGGTTACTCGAAATTTGAGAGTTTACTTGACTTTTGGAAGACTTGAGCATGTGGTGCATTTAACTCTGAAAATATCACATATGCATCCTTAGCTACTAATCTATATTTTCTATTTCTATTTGCTAACTTGTCAAATCATACTTGCTTGCCATGTTGTGATGTAGACTCGAGTAAAGTTTCATTCTTATCCACCATCCTAGTATTATTGGCAATGAGGCTTCCAAGTTTTCCTCCAAACATTTTTACTTGTTAGCTATTGACAATCACTACTCTACACTTGCCAAAATTAGAGTTAGGAGAAATCATACTTTAAAAGCTATGCATGCAACGGTGTCATCATGAGTCTCTACTTGAACAGATCTCTTTACATGTTCTACCAAACTCTCATTATCAACCATCCTGATATTGAAAAGTGGATCCATATCCCTCTCCAAATGTAAATAACACATATATTAGGAAACAAACATCATACATAACTTAAAAAATGAAAAAAAAAAAAAAAAAACACTTAATTGATAAGTTATGAAATTACAATAATGTTGACCTCTACAAACTTGAGATTACACATAAGGGCATCATTTATGTGAACTAGATTTATCAATTAGTGAAAATGTATCAAGTGGTTAACATAATTCTCTATCTCATCAAAGATTTGAAACTTCAAGAAAGCAAACCCAAAGGTCACCTCTCCTTCTAACACATAAGCAAAAAATGGACTACTGATCAAACCTTGTATTATCTTGCACACTAACTTATGCTAGAGTCCATTCACGCCTTTAACTTATCCAAAAGCTCTTTATCTTTATTATAATGTATCATCTTACTTAAAATAGCCTTATCTTTGATCCATATAAGATGGAGAGTCCTCTTGATGAAACCTCATCACTACAAGAGGCATAGCCATGGTTAATGGTGAAGGTAAGTGTCACAAACTTACTTACAACCTCAACTCATTATTTTGCATCGACACTTTGTTGAGTTACATCAAAACTCTAATTCATCAAATTACTCTTACAACATCTCCGACACTTTGTTGAGTTACATCAAAACTCTAATTCATCAAATTACTCTTACAACATCTCCAATCGATCGTCAAGCTAAAACCTCACCACTACAAGAGGCATGGCCATGGTTAATGGTGAAGGTAAGTAAGTGTCACAAACTTACTTACAACCTCAACTCATTATTTTGCATCGACACTTTGTTGAGTTACATCAAAACTCTAATTCATCAAATTACTCTTACAACATCTCCGGTCGATCGTCAAGCTACTTCAAAGGATCTTTTTTCATATAGAAATTCTCGTTCTTTATTTCTACTAATTGTTCGTTTTGTTGGAACATCTTTTCAAAACTATTGCTCATCCTGTACACAACATCAAATTTTAGATGAAAAGAATATTTCTTTTATATAAAATGTTTTGAATTTACAACATCCATTCCAAGCAATCATGTGAACACACACTTCAATTTAAAGAGTTTGGTCGATTCGGCCAAATTGACATTCAATTGCCAAAGGCCATGTAAAATTTTAGTGCCCTTTCGTTTCCTGGCTGCCATTTCTCAGTGCCCAAACAGGATCATTCAAATCTCAAAATACAGATCAAATAAAGCTGAAAGATAAATTTTGCCAATAAAATGAAAACAAATATTTCACAATCATGCTAACAGTCGATTAATCGACATCGATTCAGATCCTTCCGTTCCATTGCCACACAAGGGCTCTGACAATTTAGCTGCAAGCCAGGGGAATCAAAATCATGCAAGTCAGATTGGAGGACGTAGCAAGTCTTTTCCTGTTAAAAGAACCGCAGTTCTTAGCCATTGAAGACATCATCTACACATCACAAACCCTAAACAAAACTACGAACAAAAAAAAAAATGACGAAATTCAGATGGTGAATTTCGACAAAAACGGCAATACTAAGGCCAAAGACGGCGTAAATTCAATTACACGAATCTTAACCACCGAACCCGTACAGAGTCCTTCCCTGCCTCTTAAGGGCGTAAACAACATCCATGGCGGTCACCGTCTTCCGCCTGGCGTGCTCAGTGTACGTCACAGCATCGCGAATAACGTTCTCCAAGAAGATCTTCAAAACGCCTCTGGTCTCCTCGTAGATCAACCCACTGATTCTCTTCACTCCACCTCTTCTCGCAAGACGCCGGATAGCCGGCTTAGTGATTCCCTGAATGTTATCACGGAGAACTTTCCGATGACGCTTCGCTCCTCCCTTGCCGAGCCCCTTGCCTCCTTTTCCACGACCTGACATTGTACACTGCCGATAATTTGAGAGTCAGGGTTAGGGTTTTGATTTTGTGAGGAAGATGGAGTCTGAAGAGTGGGGTTGGAAATTTAAAGGGAATTTTGGGGTTTGAATTTGGGCGGGATTAATGACAGTCGTTCGATTTGGGATCTTATCTGACGGTTGAGAGCTTCGATCCGTGTCGCATGGATTGCACAATTTTAAGGCGTTGATAAGGTTTAGATCAACGGCTATAAAGCTGTTTAAGATCGGTGACGTAGCTTGCGTTTTTATGTCTCGCGGTTTTCCGTGCCCTTCTTAACATTCCTAAAATAATATTTTATAGATATTGGAAATTTTGTCTTCCTTCACTTCAATTGTTATAAATGAAATCAAATTTTATTTCCATCAGAAATTTTTTTTTTTTTCTTACTGCATGTCAATTCTAAACATGCCTAAAGTAATATTCTATTATTTTTGCAATATAGTAGGCAATTTGCATTTAAGCATAATAATAGAAAGTTGCACTTCCGCCTCACGATTACTCCATTAGATTTATTATGAAACACTCGGTTTGTTTAATAAAATAACTAAGAGTTGGTTTGGAGAGACTACTTTATTCCATACCAACTCCCCTCACTTCCTTAAGCCATGCCCTTATTAAACCACCAAGAGTGAAAAAGAGAGGAGTGGAGTGGTGAACAAGAACTATCTATTCTATTCCTGATCTTCGATTGCTTGTTTCGGAGCTTTTTTTTTTTTTAAGGGAAAGACAAACATCACAGGGTTATTCCTTCTCAATTCAAAAAGCAACAGATTCGTGAAAAACAAGAGTTTATGCTTCCTCCCCAACAGTCACTTCTCCTCCTCTTGTTCTTAGTCACATAAAAGCATCAAGATCAACCATTTTCTTGAAAAAAGGGAATGGAATAAGATCCCGACCAAAAAAAAAGATATGGGGTGCATGTCTAGTTCTCATTGGAAAGAATCGACCCTTAAACAGGCTTTTGTCTCCCACCTGACACAATTTGACATTTGGTGTTGCCTGATTGGCTCAAAATCTATAGTTATAAAAAGAATATAAAGAAAACAAGCACGCAGTAAAAAGTGAGCATCTGATAAGATAAATCAAGATATTAGAGTTCAATCAAACATATTTTTCTAAGGTATGACATAATTGTCGAGTGACGATTGCTCTATCTCTTAAAGGGGGAGTTCCATCACATCATGTAGCTGGCTACAAATAGACTAGTAAAAGACAAGTAGAAGCTAGTTAAAGACGAGTCAATAAGGCTAAATAGCGCCAATGGGATACGTAAACGGGAACTGATCACATGGTGATGTATTGGTCAATTTTGAGCAGGGCCTAAGGGAATACATTTTAGCTGGGTACAAATAAGTCGATTAAACCAATATTTTAACTCTTAAGTGCTTCTATTCGCTCTAACACTAAACACTATACCTTAATCTTAAAGCAATACTTTTGAAAGCAATATATTAAGTAGGATATGGACCTTACCTATTTTGGTAAGCTCTTTTGTAAAGAGGAAAGTATTAGATAGTGTTTGCTTTTTAGTTGAATAGAAAAAGCTAAAATATTTTACTTTTTCTATTCAACTAAAAGTAACCTGTTGACATCATTCAACATAATTAAAGTGAATTTGTTATTAATAAGTTTAGTTATATTGAACAATGTCAACAGGTTACTTTTAATTGAATAGAAAAAGTCAAATATTTTGGCTTTTTTATTTAGCCAAAAAACAAACATCATCTTAGTATTTTAAGTTAATTGAAGTTTGAGAATTACCAGCATAATTCCATTTCTCTCTCTTCAATCTTTTCTCAAACTCATTTCTAAAAACCATTTTCTATTCTTTAATTTAAAAACAATTTTTAAAAACAAGTTTAAGAAGATATGTCTAATAAAAAACAGACAAAAACAACTCCTACTTATTCTCTAAAAATTATTTTTTATTTTATTTAAAAAAAAAAATATTTTCAGATAACAACAATATTAAAAAAAAATTAAATAATTTTTTATTTTTAAAAATATAAAACTATTTTTAAATCATACTACCAAACATACTATAAAATGCATAGTGAAGGCAACTTCAAGGAAGAGCCCATTCAAATTCTTTTTTTCGCTAGTTATTTTTATTGTACTTTTGAATTCCCTATCTCGAATTAATGCAAATTCCAAGCATTAATTCCAAAATTTTTATAACATTGAATTAAGGATTTAATTTCGAATTTACTTATAAAAATATAATTTTCTTTTCCAAATTAAAATATCTATGAACCAAATCATGTTCTTTATATAACATAAGTGGCAAATTCCTTTTTTTTTTTTTTTTTTTTTTACCAAATTAAACGCTTCATTGTAGTTATTAATATTACACCGAAAGCCATGATCTTCTTTCATTCTCAATTTCATTTTTACACTAACCCTAAATATTAATAAAAAATTCCTCTCAAATTCTAACCATTGATCAAAAGAATAATATTTTGATTATTTACAAGAAAATTTTGAGAATATTTATCTCAAAAATAAATAATTTTTAAATAAAAAAAATGGTAAACAGTTAGATTTACAAATAGATGATGAGTTCATTTGATCAAATACTATATTTTTATCCGTACATGGGTGAAAAGGCAAACCGCGGAACACTCGTTCACATTTTTTCTCGCAAGAGTAAAACGACACCGTATACTAAATTCCTTCGCCTACCCGCCTGCCGTTTCTCAGTGACCAAACAGGGAAAAGAAATACTCCAATAATGCGCAAACAAAATTTCTCCCATTTTGAGAACCTTGAAACAAAGATGTTAACAGTCGATTAAACCGATGCGGTTTCAGCTCCTCCTTCCCTATTCTCATAAGGGGATCAAAAAATTTTAGCAGCAATTTAACAAATCAAAGTCATGTGAGTCATGAGATTGGAGAACATATCTATTTCTATTAAAACGAAATCAAGTCTTTTCTTGTTCAGAGAATAGCGGTTCTTTACCATTTCAAGACATCATCTACACAGCACGAACCCTAAAAGATCTAAGAAACAAATAGCGAAATTTCAGAGAATGGATTTCGCAAGAAAGGGCAATACAGAGGCCAAAAGTGGCGTCAATCCTATTACACGAATCTCAACCACCAAACCCGTATAGAGTCCTTCCCTGCCTCTTGAGGGCGTAAACCACATCCATGGCGGTCACCGTCTTCCGCCTAGCGTGCTCAGTGTAAGTCACAGCATCGCGAATGACGTTCTCCAAGAAGATCTTCAGAACGCCTCTGGTCTCCTCGTAGATCAACCCACTGATTCTCTTCACCCCACCTCTTCTAGCCAGACGCCGGATCGCCGGCTTCGTGATGCCCTGAATGTTATCACGGAGAACTTTCCGATGACGCTTTGCTCCTCCCTTGCCGAGCCCCTTGCCTCCTTTACCACGACCAGACATCGTTCACAGCCGATAATCTTAGGGTAAGGATTTTGATTTGGTGAGGAAGATGAAGACTGAAGAATGGGGTTGTAAATTTAAAGGGAATTTTGGGGTTTGAATTTGGGCGGGATTAATGCCGGTCGTTCGATTTTGGATCTAATCTGACGGCTGAGGGGATCGATCCGTGTGGCGTGGCTTCTACAACTTTAAGACGTTGATAAGGCATAGATCGACGGCTTGGAAGTTGTTTAAGATCGGTGACGTTGCTTGGCTTTTTATCGCCTGTGCAGTCCTGGCGGGGTTCTGGACGGTGTAAATTTTTCACATATTTGTGTACTTGAATTCTCCGACAAATTTAATTACTTTTATTTAAAAAATAATTATCAAACTACAAAAATTAAATATATAATTTTATTGATAAAAGAGTCTTAGCAAGACAAACTTATTTTTGTTTATACTTTGTAAATGGTCCTCTTTCGACGCGGAAAAAAAAAATGAAAATATGAAAGAAAAACAAAACCTAATAAGCATACAAAATATAATATTTTATTTTAAATAATTTTAAATTTGGATTCAGATTATTTATTAATTTTTTTTAAAATATTGCAAGACAGCCTTAAATTACCATTTATTTAGATGAACGAAGGATGTCTCCTATGTTTAAAAATTTTACCAAGAGTTAGAAATTAGGGATAGAGCATTCAATGAGTTTGAATAAAAAGGTTTAGTGCTTTTTTTAATAGTGCAACAAGATTTTTTTGTTTAAGACGGATAATAGAGAGTTGTTTGTCTCATAATCCTTTTTTTTGTAAATTTTTCTATGTTGAAATTGGGTTTGGATGTCAAAATGGACTGACCCAATCTAATAAATGGGAAAAACAAGGAGAGTAGTTTTATTAATTTTTAAAATTACCTAAAATTGCCACTATTAAATTAAAAAAAAAATCCTTTTATATCTTTCTCTCTCTTGTAGAAGTGTCTCTTCCATAAAAATAAAAAAGAGATAAACATGTTTTTTTTTTCTTTCTTTTCTTAAATATAAAAGAAACATACATTCTTATTTTTAAATAGAAATATATATTCAAAATTTTTCATGTTTTTCTTCATAAGTCAAAACTCTTATATTATGAGAATAAAATAATGATTCTCATATTCATAGTTTCATTCATGACTTAAAAGATAAAATAATTAATTGGGATTCTTGGACATTTCAAAACATAACTTAGGCAACCTTATCAGCAAACTTATTTTTCATCATTGTGGCATTAAAATATCAATGATAGGAAGGTATGCTTGTGGGCAAGGGATTTGAGAGAAAGCTAGCTTCGTCTAACTTGGACACTTAACCTTGGAGACACACCACATTTGCCTTTCAAGTTGAGAATGGCAATGAGTCCAAGTGAAGATGCAATTATTTCAAACTCGGTAAATACAAGTTAACAAATAGGTAGTTATAATGTATCCCACGTCCAATGGAAAGAAGTTCTTTACACTCATGAGTAGTTTTGTAATATTTTACATACAACAAGGAAAGAAATTCCTTACACTTAGGTGATTAAATAGACGTTTTTAAAGTCATAAAATCCCATTAGGTCTAAAGTAAATAATATTTATACAAGAGAGAGTGAGTTATTATAAGATAATATTAAAATTCATCTTTGATCATAATGTGAAATTTAATTTATTAAACTTATTAATTTTATGGGATATCATAAGGACATTATATTTATATGAAGACTATTGAGATATCTTATATCAAAGAAAGGAAGAAATTTATAATATTATGTGTAGTAAACTCTTTCTAACCATATCAAAACGAACATAATCCACATTTCCGTAATATCCAACTAAGATATATACTATATGTCCCATCTACAAATTCCTACTCTATTAGTTTCAACACTCATGAGAGCAGTTGCAAAGAACAATAGAACCATGGTTAGTTATACTGCTTGTAAATATGTATATGTGAAACCTAATTCAACGAGGAGGGTGGTTCTAATTCTTTTCTAATTTGATGAGGGGTGTATAAGAATGATTTGAATTTTATGGTCATTTTGGTCTCAATTCCAGGTTCCCAATTAATCAAATTGCTTACCAGTTGTTGGGGAAGCAATGGGCACACCATTGAATTTTGATCCGAAGGCCAAGCCTAGGCTCCGTGCTTAGAGGACCAATCTCAGAGACCAAAATATGGGAAAAGAGAAGCCAAACAAGGCCTAATCCCCCTCTCCAGCCTAAGCCCACTCAAAGCCTTAATTGTTAGGTTTCAATTAGGAGGAATAGCCCAAAATCATCTACTTGTCTAGATCTTAAACATCAATGTAAGACCATGATGATATGAAAAGTTAATTTCTTCTTCTTGATAAATCTACTCCAGATTTCCACGTCCTCGAGGTAACACTGTGGATCCTATGCTAATTTTCTCTAAGGTTTCCGGGAACATGATAATATGAAACGATAGTTTTAGCAATTCTCATATAATAATCTTCATTGTTGTCAGAAATAGCATACATTCAATCTATTACAGTCAGTAATAGCTACTGATTGAGACAAGAAATGGCAAAACTCAGAAGCTGAATTTCAACCAAAAAGGCAAAAGAGAGACCAAAATAGAATGAAATTTATCAGCCACCGAAGCCGTAAAGAGTCCTTCCCTGCCTCTTGAGGGCGTAAACCACGTCCATGGCGGTCACCGTCTTCCTCCTGGCGTGCTCAGTGTACGTCACCGCATCGCGAATCACGTTCTCCAAGAATATCTTCAGAACGCCTCTGGTTTCTTCGTAGATCAGCCCACTGATTCTCTTCACACCTCCTCTCCTAGCCAATCTTCGTATCGCCGGCTTCGTGATACCCTGAATGTTGTCCCGGAGAACTTTCCGATGACGCTTTGCTCCTCCCTTGCCCAGCCCTTTGCCTCCCTTTCCACGGCCTGACATCGTTCGCAGCTGCAAATTTCTAGGATTGGGGTTAAAATCTTGATTTGGATTGGAAGGTAAAGGGTGGAGTTGGAAATTTATAAGAAAATTTCGGGGTTCGAATTTGGGCGGGATAAATGGCGGTTGTTAGATTTTGCATTTGATCTGACGGCTTAGAGGTTCGATCCATGTAGCGTTGTTTAGAAGATTTTAAGACGTTGATAAGGAGACGATCGACGGCTCTCGCTTTGTTTAAGATCGGTGACGTCGCTTTTGTCTCCGCTGCCACGTGCCTAGCAAAAGGAGGTGGAATTTTTCCATCTCTTAGCTGCGTAAGTTTGAACCTTTTTCAATACTATCAATTTTATTGGATTTATTTCAATGGTAAATTGGTAATTCACTTTTTGCACAACAACAATTCAAAATAATTATAATAAAACATTAATTTAATTAATGAATTGAATTTAAATGTGATGAAATGAAATATAATCAATTGAATACGGGATGCATAACTTATATCATGGGACACAATTTGCCTCTTGACATTGTGTCCATAATATAATCACACTCATGACATCGTAATCATATTTGCACTCTAATAAGGCTCGTTGTCATACCTTACTCTTACTGTGACATAATCGTCGTCAATATGAGACTATTGGAATCAAACATAACCTAAAACTTAATAATTTTTTTCTTAAAAAAAAAGCTTAATAATTTAAAACTAACAAACCAAAGCTAATTAAAGCATCTTATGTAGTTTTTAAACAAAGCAAAATAATTAACACATAAGTTTGTAAATTTCAATGATAATAAAATTTTACTTACAATAATTATTATAGATAACTTTGAAAGAACAAATTATGATATTTGATACAATGATACAAAAGAAAAAGGTAAATAAAATCTCTTTAGTATTTTTCGTCGATGTCTTCTTTGTTAATTTGGATCTTCTTTTATAGATATGAAAAGAAGATTTTCAAACTTTTTTTCAAGTTGATATTTTGAATATTGAAAATCACTTATAAAAATGGTTATGTTATTTGGGGTCATGTGAAAAAAGTATCGGTAATTATTTACTCATATCTTATCAAATTTGTCTTTGGGTTATGGGAAAAAAGTGTTAGTCATTATCTACTTATTAAATTTGTCTTCGACTTGAATTATTAAATTATGTCTCACTATCTTATGAAGAAAGCAATTAATATTATTATTAAGTTATGTCTTGTAAAGAAATCTTCGACTTTATTGATAACAATGGTATTGTTTGATCATTTTTTGTAAATAAAACTTTATTTTAAAAAAAAAAGAATTGTGTTATATCATTCATGGTTGAACTATCTTATATGGACAAATGGGTCAGGAGCATTGGGGTGAACTAATACTCCCATGGAAAAAGTTAAAGGATCGATCATCGACATATATATATATATCATCAATTATTATTGTTTCCATTGTTACAAAAATATGAAAATAACAAATAAATAAAATTTAATTAATTTATGTATATATATTAAAATTTTATCAAATTATATATTACAAGTATGAAAAGTATCATGATAATATCCTAAAAAAAAGTACTCATATTTATATTTATATTTTTTTTTTCTAATATTTCTACCATTTTTTTTATTAATTTAGTTTCACTAGTATTTATTTATTTTTATTTTTTATGGATTTTCATCCAACATTTCCATAAAATTTGAATCGTTGATATTTTTCATATTTTCTAATAGGTTTATCATTACATGTAATAATTGTATGTATTTACCTAAATATTCAATTTAGGGCCTATTAAATTTTCAATAAATTCCACTTAACGCGTATTTTTATTAAAAAGGCTACTTCAAACAAACGAGCACTTGTACTAGCTTTACCTTGTGAATGGAAGGCTTAGAAATTATAAAAACACAATAATTTAGTAATTTATTTTTTAACCATTCATAATATTCCTAATTAATTTTTGAATGAGAAATTATAATTATTTAGAATGCATTATAGTCTATTTAACTACTCTGGACTTGTAATTATATAAATTATTTTTTTATTGAAAGAATTTTTCATATTTTATTTATCCACAATTATTTCACCTACAATTTTTGATATACCTCAAAAACACCATTCTCGTTCTTCTCTTCCACAATTATCTTCATTTTTTTTTTCTATCTCAACTTTTTTCTTCTCTCGATCACAAACCCTAAGAGAAAACCATTCTCTAAACTTTGTTTGATAACAAGAAGGCATTCAAGGTATGTTCAAAGTCAATCATACTTTTTTTTTATATTTTGTTTAAATACATATAACATACCACATAAATATCTTTTAGAGTTTGTTCTTTATATAAGTTTGACATAAAAATTGTTATAAAAATAATTTTGAAAAATATAAATATAATGTAGAAGTGAAAATGTGAGAGGAAAGTGCAATAATTAAAAAAAAAAAAAAACTCATCATGTGATTTCTAGACTTGGAATGTCAAACACACTATAAATGTTTAAACTTGATATATCAAACACCAACAAAGAGTTTGAAGGTAGAAGGGCGAACAATATTCAATTGTTCGAACTTAATGTGTTAAGACACTCAAGAGGGTCTGATGCCTCAATGTCATACACCATGAAAGTTTTCTTTCCCAACATGTCGTACCTCAAGGCTACATGTCTAGCCTCAACGACTAATACTCCCTTAAGTTCAGTAACCAATCTATTTATTTATTTTCTTAATTTTATTTCACAAGTCAACTTGCATGATTTTATTTTTTTAAGGTCATAAAAGTAATTTTTTTTGGCAATGCTTTTTGTTATTTTAATTTGAATTTTTTTATTATATTTATATATATTGAGAGTACATCAATGCATATTCAACCTAGAGTATCAGTTAGGAGATGTGCTTTCTCTCTTCAACTTGGTATGTGAACTTTTCGCCTTATTTAATAGTGGAAAACATTTGAACTTATTATATAACATGTTAAAAAACATGATGCTAAGAAGAAAAAAAATGGTTATAAATACTTATATCTATTCATTGTACTATTACAAAAACGCATGACTTTATATCTCCAAGTTAACATAAATTTCTCTTTATATAGAAGTAACCATTGAACTTTTTAGTATTTAGTTGTTTTGGCGTACATTTGGTTTTGTTCTTTAAAGGCACTAAGATGGTGCTTACATGCTTTTTCATTTTTAATAAGTGCCAAAACATTCCATATGAAAACAAAAGTCTTCTACCTTTCCTTTGACTCAAAATGTTTCTTACTATTTGTAATAATGTTTTTTGATATGTGCCACCTACACATAAAATGTGAGGAGATTGCGAACACGCTATATAATGCATTTATATGCAAAAGCAATCGTAAATGTCTTATTTGTCAACGTTACACCAATTATGTCAAGTAAAGACATTCGATATTTATTTATCTTGGAGATACAATCCATGATAAACACCATTGGAAGTGTTAGCAATATATCAATGGATGTTGGATGTGCAAATGTCAAGTCTCTAGTACAATTATTTTGTTTATCCCACCTATGTCATTCCATGTAGTTCAACTCCATTAATTTAAGCATCTTTTGTTGCACTCGTGAGTGCCTATCATATTCATTTGCTTTGTGTTTATACTTTGCATTATAAATTGTCTTCGACATGCTATAATATAGTTCATCCATTTATTTCAAATTATTTAATATCTCTTTCGACTTATTGTTTCCTTTTAACATTCCAATTAAGATACTTATTTTTTCTTGACTTAAATGACCAACAAAAGAATGTTCTTTAAAATATTGTGCTCCCTCCAATATGATCATGTCTTTCATATTTAACAACCAATATTCAATCATCATTAATTGGTAGCTCGACACTCTTAAGAGTAAATGTGCATTTGCATTTCTTTGTCCTTGTCAATCCTCCTTTCCCGCTATTTTTACTCTCATATTTGATATCAACTTTCATCGAACTTCTTTATTCTTCACTTTTTTCATAAGTAAAAGTAATTTCAGATTTTTATCCATGAAGTCCCCTTATTTCTCCTTTACCAGTTATAATAATCATTTCATTCATTTTATCAGTCTCTCATACACGTTTGATCAATCATTCCCTATTACAGTGGATGATATCGATTGTGAAAATTATCATATTGTCTATTATTATCGAAGCTCGTAACATAGATGTATCATCCAGTATCTTATATCATAAATGTATCATCCAATATAAAAATATTAGTAAGATTTATTTTATTTTTAGGTAAAAAAGTTTTTCAAATGTATAGTGTCAAAAATGCTTATAGGTGTTTGACATTGTACCTTAAAACATTTTTTGAATATTTAGAATTATACTTTCAAACACAAATTAAGGTGTTCATAAGTATAATTCTAAATGTCTATAAAAGTGTTTCAAATGTATAGTTATGAACTTTCTAAGGATGTTCTAAAGCATAGTGTTGAACAATTATAAGATATCCTATAACTCTGAATATCATTCATGGCACCTTCTTTCAACCCTAGAAATATAAAAAATATTATTAACCACATGTTCCCTACCATTGGAAGTGATTACTTGCTTATCTATTAGTGAAAAAAAAAAACATTTTTTATAAAATTTGTTAGAATTGTGAAAAAATTAGAAGAGCAAGAAGTGAACGTGTATTTATGATTAAAGATAGTTTGGGGATCTCATTAAGAAGCATTTTTATCCTAACAATATTTATTGCTATGATAAATGCAAATATAATTTTGAAGGATGTAAATGTATAGTATGTTTGACAACTGTTTTCGATATCAGTATTCTATTTTTTGGAATAAAAAAAATATAAAAACATTTTTTACTACCCAAAAAGTTGTTTTTTATTATTAAAAGTAGTCTTTTAATTATTTTTTGAAAAATGTTTTAAAAATAATCATATAAATTTATTAAAAGTAAAATATTAAATATAATAAATCATTTTTAAAATATATATAAAAATACAAAAAATAAGTTAGAAACTTTTAGATATGTAAATAGGAATTTTGTTCAACAAAACATTATAAAATAGTTTTTAGAAATTGTTTCCATAAATTGTTTTTCTGTTTTCAAAAACAGTGACAAAGAGACCATAATTTCCCATAAATTAATTATGATTACAGGAATGCCCTTCGGAATTTCCAAAAAGACAGACCCTCAAATATCTCATCCCCAACGAAGGAGCCAGAGGGTAGAGTTGCGTCTGCTCTGAGCAGTGAAGAAATGGCTGTGGTGAGGGTGCACAGCTCCATTCAGAGCAGCCTCTGCATCTTATCACACCCTCTGTACTCAACAAGTCGTAATCTCAAAACGCGTCTTCATTTTCCTCGACCCCTTTTCTCATCTCCATCCTTTTCTTCTGGAAGAGCCTTGTTTTGCAGTTGCAGAGCTGATAATTTTAAGGGCAGTGAACGAGAAGTTTCAGATTCTTTCGTCCTCACGACTCCGCTTTATTACGTAAATGCCCCTCCCCACATGGGAAGTGCCTACACCACTATTGCTGCTGACGCCATTGCTCGATTTCAGGTTCCCTGTAGTTTGATTTCTTTTGATTGTATTCGGCTTCGTGGAAGGGATGATTTTTATTTTGTTAACATTTGTTTGGTTGGTGAGAAAGTGGAGGAAAAGGAAAGCGGAGAAAAAAATTGGGACGTTTATTGTTTTATCTTGTTTGGGTTTCCTGTATCCTCCTTGAGAAAGAAAGGGAAAACCTGAATCGGGCATAGTTGGATTGAGGCCATTAACTTGTGGGTTTTCAAATGATGAGAAGTTTAAAGCTGATAGTTTTAGTTTGCCTTATTTTCCCACGTTTTCTTAGCAGCCCAATGGTTTCGAATTATATTTGAATTCAGCGTGGTAGTTTTTGGTTGCATAGAGTTGGGAAAGATGGATTTGGAATTCAATTCAATGCCACAGGCCCCAAATCCAGAAAAAATAAAAATAAAAAACAAAATCAACTGCCAAAGGTGAGATTTTTGAACCGTTGAGCACCACAGGCTTGGAATTCCACCCCAAAATCCCACTATGCTGAAGCAAACCAAATGCAGCCTAGCAGTTGAATTCATTCCAGTTTTAGATTTTTGTAATCAGGATTGTTATCAACAATTCTTTGCTGCAAACATGAAAACAAAATTTTCATCTAGACCTTAGGAATAGAAGGGAATAATCAGTATGTACATTTGGTTTTTATAGCTATAGTTGAGCAGTTTTACTGGCCTGCTCTATGATGAAGGAGGCTAATTCTCATTGATGATTTCTTCTGGCAGAGGCTATTAGGAAAGAAAGTTATATTCATAACTGGCACAGATGAGCATGGGGAGAAGATTGCCACCGCTGCCGCTACCTGTGGTTCCAGCCCAAGTGAACACTGTGATGTCATTTCACAAGCTTACAAGACACTTTGGCAAGATGTATTTTTCCTTGCTATGGGAATTCACTAAGCTTACAGTAATTGATACTATCAATGGCCTAATTGCTTGACTTATCTTCTATGTGGTGATTTCATTCTTTTACTTACTGATTCCAGTTAGATATAGCCTACGACAAATTTATTCGGACAACTAATCCTAAGCATGAAGCAA
The DNA here is from genome assembly GCA_030254885.1 of Vitis rotundifolia. Classification (NCBI taxonomy): domain Eukaryota; kingdom Viridiplantae; phylum Streptophyta; class Magnoliopsida; order Vitales; family Vitaceae; genus Vitis; species Vitis rotundifolia. Next base: position 2,626,076 of record CM058163.1, read on the forward strand.
TTGTAAAGGAGTTCTACTCGAGGGTTCTTGCCAATGGTGATATTTACCGGGCTGATTATGAAGGACTTTATTGCATCAATTGTGAAGAGTATAAGGTGGTACCTTGCATTTGGAGTAGCAATTCTGGGTGTAGTAATAATCTCTTGTTTTGATAAGCATTCCTTTTATGAAGCCTAAAGTTTGTTCTATGGATAATTGATGGTGTCCAAGCACATGTCTTCAAGGACACACTTCTCCTTTGGGGATGGCCATAGAATTTTAGACTGTCAAGATCAATTGGTTTGACTTTTCTTTGGCAGTGTCATTCAAATGTTGTGTGGCATACCCATGTCTGGGTTTATTATGTTAATTTTTGCCATCCTCTTTGTGGTCTGTTAAGTTCAGCGTCCTCTTGATGAAACTTAGGTTTAACATACTGCATATAGTTGTGCATTTATAATAATAATAAAATGGTAATTTTTCTTTTGCTGTTTCTGTTTTTCTAAGACTGAAATTCACCTGCACACTTGTTAGAATTTGGAGAGATACTCATCGAGTGGTTTGTTTTTGTCTATGCATTTTATACCCCCTTCCTGTTTTTCCTTTTCAGTTTTAAATAGTGTATGCATGCATGGTTTGCTTTTTGCCCCCCCTTTTTCGAATGAAGTACTTGTGTTTTTTACTCTAATAGTCTAATATTGTTAATTCGAAAAAACTGCAGGATGAGAAGGAATTGCTGGAAAATAACTGTTGCCCTATGCACTTAAAGCCATGTGTTTTGAGGAAAGAAGATAACTACTTCTTTGCCCTGTCAAAGTATCAAAAATTGTTGGAAGAAACTTTAACACAAAATCCAGATTTTGTGCAGCCTTCTTTCCGTTTAAATGAGGTGAGACAATGATGATTTTTTTCTTCTTTTAATGGTATTCTGGCCTTTCTGTTTCATTTTTGAGTATCTTAATTCCTATGGCTTTCAATGAACTTTATCCCAGAAATTTATATAATGAATGTATTCATCATCACTGGTGCTTAATTATGATTTAAAAAGACAAATCCTTATTTTAGAATCTGACAAGCTAACTTTTCTAATTGCCACATTAGGCGTATGTTGTAGTAATCTATAACTAGAATATTTACAACTAGAGAAGAACATGAAATCATATGTGTGTTTTCTTAAATATATACACTTCAATGAGTTTCTACTTGCTGAACTCTTGAGGTCCTTTTTCAATAGCACAACTTGGTATCTTCCCTCCCTCCAAAGGAAGGGGAATAATTGATCTCAGTCATGGTGGTCTTGTATGAATTGGCATTGGTTGATACTCAGTGACACGCAAAAATAATGTATGAAAAATTGGAGATAATCATGAGAGGAAAAGAAATGGTTAAACATACATATTGGAACAACAAAATCAATAAAAAGATATTTTGCTTTTATCAGAAAGAAAGAGAAAGAGGAAGAGAAATTCATTTTGAAACTTTCTTTTCTTCCAAGACCACAATTATTATGATTTTTTCTTTTTCGGTTGCTCCTGATTTTAGGAAGTATCATTATCTTAATTTATTTTTACAAATAATTTGGGATACTGTAACAAGATTATCTATTTGATCGGCGCATATAGGTTATGTATTGGCTGAGACATGTTAGTTTTTGATGATACATATTTTCACTTGTGAATTTGTTATATCATTCCTGGAATAAATAACATATTATCTGAATGTTTGTATACACTACATCTCATATATAGTGCCAAAATTTATTTTTTAATATATATTATCCACATAAACCTCACAAAATTTCAGAATTACTAATCCTCCTAGGCTCATATATAACACTCCCTTGAAGCTGAGTGCTTGTTTGGCAATATTTTTAAAAATAGTTATCAAAAAAATAGTTTTTTTTTGAGCAATTCTCAAAATTAGTTTTTAATTGTTTTCAGGAACAAAGTTATATTTGGAAACTTAAATATGAAAAATAGTTTTCTTGATTTATTCTTCATGAATGACTGTGAACTTATGTACAATGCAAAAGCTTTTGAATTATTCTTCATAATTTTAATGGTTGGTTAGAACACGATGTAAAAAACAACTGAAAATATCCTAAATTTGTTGAAAAAAACCTGTTTTCAGAACAAATTTTCAAAAAAGAGTTTTTTTCTAAAAGTTTGTTAAATGTGTTTTCTGGATTAGAAAATGGTATTTTCTTCTACAGAGTAGAAAATTGTTTTCAAGAATAGTTTTCAAACAAACCCAAAACTTCAACCCTCCAGAATAGAGATAGAAAGTGATGACTTTCACTTGCAATGTTTTACTCTACAATGTTGTTTTTCACGCTTCTATAGAGACTTTTAAAGTTCTCTACTTTTAGGCTAAAAAGAGAGTATATAGCATGAGATTTGTAGGGATCCCTCTCACTAGAAAAATCAAGAGACATGCTTATTCATAATAGATGTGTTCATTTTAGAATTCATATTCATGAACTGATACATTAGCAACTCTATTAACTTTCTTTTCAAGATTATTGAATCCTAATAGGATATATTAACTTCATTCTCAAGTTACATGAGAGGATATTTTTTCTTTTAGGTTTCATGAATCTTATAAAAGAAATCACAGATCGTTTGAAAATGAGGAACATAAGGATCAAGCACTCAAATGATTTTTTCTTTGTACTCTTTTGATGTGGTAGAGGTACATAAGTGGGATGTCTAACCAAAGGCAAATTTTGTAAATCGGTCGGGTACTTGCTAAGGGAGAGAATGGTTTTTGTTGCTACCTTCTTTCTTTTGCTGTTTAGCGCCCTTTTAGTTGTTATACACCTTGTAAACTTTGGTGTGCTTCTTTGCTAGACATTGATAATAACATTTTTGCTTGTGTATCGAAAAAAAAAAAAGTTTCATGAATCCTACAATATGATACATTATGTAGGATTGAAACCATGAAAACTTTTTTCAAATTAATTTATTCCTATAATAGGATTTATGAATTAGCATTACGAGTTAGTAATAGGATAGTTAAATTCCTATTCTCAAGATTTAAATCATAGTAGTTGAACTATTCAATTATGTTGGTTCATTCTTGACTTGCAATTGCAATCATGTCCACCCTCAAGTTATAGCTTTATCTAAAAGAATAGAAGAATATTTAGTGAGCTTCAGTTATGTAGTTCTATTGTATATTTATCCTTCTATCAATTAATATTCTATATAAGCTAACATGGTTGGGTTCCTCTTGGCATTGGGAATATCCTTAACTTATATGCGTGTCTCTTTAGACTATTGCTCCCTTAAAGACCGTTGAAAAATTTAGTATCTTATATCTATATATATATAAAGACAAATAAGAATATTCGCTCCAAAAATAGGAGCAATGGATCCTTTAACAGATAAGTACTAATTAATATGATCCAACATATCCATATATAGCCTTTAATTAGGCATCACCAGTTGGCAATGTTAATAGCAAATTAATCATGCATGAAGCTTAGTAAGACTCTAAAGTCATTAGGACTTTGTGTAACTAAAGCATTCTGTTTCTTTATTAATAGTAGTAAGTCCAAGAGTATTTTATGTTGATCCAAGTTTAATATTTTTCATATAACAAATGCTCAAATAAAGTATGTTGTCAACTTCACACTTATAGGTTGTGAACATATTTTTAAGGTCATACAGAATTTAGATAATATATCTCTTTGGAAATGATCACTACCATGTACATGATTTTGATAAAATGTAACCTATGGGCTAAACGTGTTACTTTAACATGATATCAATAATCATACCTATAATTTGCATGTAATAGCACAACTGATTTTATTAGTAAAATATATGACTTATTGGCTTTGTAAGACATGCATTTCTATCACCATTGTCTAACATTGAGGTGGATACATTTTGATGTTGACTTATATCAATAATGGCTCCCAGTCTAAAGCTGTGTGACACCCTAGATGCTGCTTTTTTTTTTTTTTTGGTTGGAAATTAGAAATAGTTGGGCCCCTTCATGCTCCCATTTGGTGACCCTTGATTCCATCTCTTCTTATAACCTGAAATTTAGAAATTTAACATTGCAATATTATTTGATTTTACTTGAAGTGTGTATCTTTTATAGCGGTGTATTTTTATAAAAAATGGATGTTCTTGAAATTTAAAAGACATTCTTTAATGTGTTAATGTAAGGTTCACACTACCGATGCTGCTTTCTTTCAATATATTGTTTCTGATATAGAACTTCTCTAGGTGCAAAGTTGGATCAAAAGTGGTCTGAGGGATTTTTCTATTTCCCGAGCATCTGTGGATTGGGGCATTCCTGTTCCTAATGACAACAAGCAGACCATATACGTCTGGTTTGATGCTTTACTGGGGTAAAGTTTTTCCTTTAGTTCAGAATTATTTTATGTTGCAAGTTTGTGAGCATTATCAATTAACATAAACTTGGTGCTTCATTTCCTTGCTTTCCTTGCTGCTAATGTGCAATTGACTCACAACTGCTTTCATGATATACATGTTTGGCTGTTTTTTCTTGTTGAACATTGGTTTCTCCTTTGGTCAATGCACCTTTGTTCTCTTTTTGTTTGATCTGTATGTTCTCAAGTTCATTGGATTTTTTTCCTTGTACTTCATCAGTTTATTAGGTTGCTTATCAGTATTGCCATCTTTCTGGTTTGTTTTTTAACATGAAATGAGTTTATGTTGCGTCTCTCACACTGAAGGCTATGTCCTCAATAGCTAATCTATCCTCAGTTGTCAAAATTTGTATTGATTTGAACGTTTGCAGCTTCTGGACTCTAATTATTTAATTCAGCCTAGTTTATCTGTGAAGCTCATTATTTCTATTAGACTGGAAGAACCATGTATTCAATTTCCTCTTCCAAATTACATATTTGGAATCAGGGTCTTTATTGAAAAAAGCCATCCAAGCTAAGTTGATATAGTCAAGTTCCTGGTGGATCACCACATTTTAACAACTATTTGTAACAAATACTAATAAAGATTGCTGCTTTTGTTTCCCCATTAACATCATTATGTTGAGTTTTCATTTGAACTTCTATTAACTGTATGTTATGTCTTATTTAGTTATATTTCAGCGCTATCAGAAGACAACGAACAACCTAATTTACAAAGTGCAGTTTCTTCAGGTTGGCCTGCCTCGCTACACTTAATTGGCAAGGTATCACTACTTGCTCTTGCCTGGGATATTTTTCCACTTATGGCTACTCAATTGACCTGGTTCATTCAATATAACCAATATTACAATTGGTGTCCAACATTAGCTTATTTTCCACTTCTTTTAACTTCATTTGCTTATTGCACTTCCAAGTTGCACCCATCTGGGTTATGGTTTTGTTTGTCATTTGCCACATATCCTATTTTGACTCCTATTTTGACATCAAGACATGAGAAGTAGTTTCTAGAAATGGAAAAGAATTTTCAAAAAATCATTTGTCATTAAGAGTCTTTCATTGCCAAAATTTCTTTCATACCCACCATTAGATATTATGGGGGACCCTAATAGTGCCTTTCACTGGAAAAAGGAAAGGGTTAGAATGAGGTGATACCGATTTATTGCGACTATCTTTTTTCTCTGAGCCTTTGTCTGGCAAGCTGCTGTAAGTTTTCAATGAAATATGTAATACTGCCCTAGAAAAATTCATGATTTCTTCTAGGGAAAAAAAAATAAAAAGTTCAAACAATCGATAAGATTAGAAAATTCTTAGATTATGAACCCTCAATTAAAACATTCTGTGGTGGCCACCTGAGAACAATCATGTAATCCTTCTTATGTTGCTTCATGTCAAAAGAATCCTTTGCAAGCTGCTTCATTTCCAAAGAATTTGATAGAACCTAATCCTTTTGTTATTTCAGCCTTCTTAAATATTGATGATAAGGGAGTCGAGTTGGATGGATTGATAACTGTTTAAAGTTTTCACTTATGCAATGAAATGGTTCTATAAGCACACTGTGTATGCACCATATACATTCAAAAATAGACACAGAGACTGAATCCAAAATGTTAATGTATCTTTACAAATCTATCGTCTTAACTTTCTCTTCCTCCTAGTTTCTAAAGTTTAGCATTCCTTTTCCTTATTCTGTGATCATTAGAAGACTTGTAATGTGTTGTTATTCTTATAACTAAACTTCTCATTCTGTTGTCAAAATTCTTTTGGAAGTTTCCTTTATACTGTGCCACTGTCATTTGAATATCAGTAACATGATGCTTCTCTTATATTTTTGTTGTTTTGCAGGATATTTTACGTTTTCATGCAGTTTACTGGCCGGCTATGTTATTGTCAGCCGGATTAAGCCTTCCTAAGACGGTTTTTGGCCATGGATTCTTGACAAAAGTATTCGACTCAATATGGTTATCTTTGTATTGTTTATTTATTTATTTTTATAGAACATGAGAATTATAATATTAAATATGCTCTTCTTTTAACCTAAATATATTAACCTGCTTTGTGCACTGAGCCGTCCACAGAGCATTGATCTTTAAAAAACATATTGTAAGGTTACATTATATGATATTAGTCAGCGTCCATCTTAAGTTCCCAAGGGTTTTTTTCTCCTGATATTAGAAAAATGTTTTGTTCTTGAAAAGGCAAATTTTGGTTTTTTTCCAACTTAAATCAATTTTAGACATGATAATGAGCTATCAGCTGTTAATATTTTATCTCATATACCTATTTTATTTCATGCAGCAATGCTTTTTATTTTTAAAATTTTAGGATGGAATGAAGATGGGGAAATCATTGGGGAATACACTTGAACCAAATGATTTGGTTCAAAGATTTGGCTCGGATGCAGTAAGATACTTTTTCCTTAGGGAGGTGGAATTTGGCAATGATGGGGACTACTCGGAGGACCGTTTCATCAATACTGTCAATGCACATCTTGCCAACACAATTGGTATTTTTACTTTGTTTTTTTTTTTCTATCTTCTCTAACGCCTACTTCCCCCTTTTTCCATTAAGGATTTGGTTGCTTTGCTTTTTCATTCATGATTGGACTCCGAAGGTAGGGTGGCAATGCATAAGATGACCCTTGTACCTACTCTATGCAGGAAATCTTCTTAACCGTACCCTTGGGCTTCTTAAAAAGAATTGCCAATCAACTTTGGCAGTCGATTCAACTCTTGCAGCTGAAGGCAATGCATTTAAGGACACTGTAGATAAGTTGGTAAGATTTGCAAGATTGGCTGTAACCTTTTAGCATCGTGTGCATGCATGTATGCCATGAGAATAGTAAGGATGATTTGATAGTGGAAGTGAATTTATTCTGGAAGCCCCTTTTGATAGAGATGTTAATTGTGCTTAATTTGCGGAAAACTGGTGGGGAACCCACCAGATAATCAAGCCACTGTAATTTCACTATGTACTGAGTCTAAAAACTTCCACCTAGCTCTATACATGCAAGTGGTGGGTCAATTCCACAGGGTGTGACTAAGTGTTATGTTTCTCATTGATGTGATATGTTTCTAAATATAATTATTACTCATTTTTGCATATAACTGGATAACCTTGATTCTGTCAGGTTGAAAAGGCTAAGTTTCAGTATGAGAACCTCTCATTATCATCAGCTTGTGAGGCTGTGCTAGAGATTGGTAATGCTGGGAACTTGTACATTGACGAGCGTGCACCATGGTCTCTTTTTAAGCAAGGTGCTGCTGCTTCTGAAGCTGCTGCAAAGGTATCTTTCTTTCCCCCATTTTTTTTTTTAAGAGAAAAAATTGTGAAGATCACAAGCTTGATTTTCTCCACCTGAAATGAAACTGTAACTAATCCCAGATAAAAATTTCCTGGACTTTGAACTTGCTCAAACCCGAATTGGCCTAGCATGATATTTCAAGTTTTTCCATTATAACTTAGAGTCAGTAACTTCACTATTTTGATGGTTTTGTTTTGGGCTAGGATCTTGTGATTATATTGGAAGCAATGAGGATTATAGCAATTGCTTTATCACCAGTCACTCCAAGGTTATGTTTGAGAATATATGAACAGCTTGGGTACACAAAGGAGCAGTTCAATGCTACAACCTGGGTATCTCTCTCACTCTCTCTCTCACATATATGAATCTATAAACTGATTAACTAATAACCTCCAGCAGTTTGTTAATTAACCTTATTGATGGGCTTTTGCATTGTAGAGTGAAACAGAATGGGGTGGGCTGAAGAGCGGCCAAGTGATGGCTCAGCCAAAGCCTGTTTTTGCTAGGATCGAGATCGAAGCAGAGGGTGGAGATGGAGGTGAAGCAGCAAAGAAAGTTGGGAAGAAGAAGGAAAAAATACCCCACACTCAGGGAGTGGCACAAGCCTAAGCATCAATTTATTTGATAAAATTGCTTTCCATTAATTTTTCTTTGTACCAAATTCTCGCTTAATTTACATTTGGATAATCTTCCCACAATAAACTGTTTGTCATCTCAATCTTCAGCAGATTGGATTGACAGATGTTTTTAACTACCCTTTTGTAATAAATATGCATTAGCCTAGAGGTAGTATATAATCAAAATTATGTCAAGAAAAAAGGTTCTAGATCCCACCTTTGCTCAATCACATTAGCTAGGCCTCATGACGAGGGCTCAACCGCTACCACGACCGCATAAGAGCTGCCAGCGTGAGGGTGGGCACCACCACCGCCACTCAACCATGACTGAAGCACGCACGACACCTCCAACCTCATGATTCAATCACACAAGGCACCATAATCGCCACCACAACCTCAATTGCGACCCTGACCCCTCTCTATTATGGTGCGGTGGTGGTGGTGATCGAGCCTTCGCTAGTCTAGCTTCAAGACTCAAACCGTAAGGAAACAGTTGAGTGGTAAACTAATCATGGGGCATCAGATTAAAGGTGCACCAAAGATTTTGATATTATGCTTCTAAGCCGCAAACAAATCGTTTCTTTAATATATGTAGTTATATTTATATATAATTAGATATACTTAATAACACTCTTGACTGCGGACTGCCTAACTTGAGAAAATATTCCTCTGTTTATATGATAACTTCATAACAAATGAAAGGTCCACTCGTCCCATTTATTCTATATGACAATATATAGGAAAAAGGAGGAAAACATAGAGGGAAGATCAGGAAGCGCTCTGATGTAACTGGGAAAACAGATCCGCCTGCAGCCAGCTACATTTCCACTATAATAGATTTCAATTTCTTGCCACTCCAAGCCTCAGCCTGAAATCCTCCTCCATGAGGGGAAGGCCTTCACGCAACTTGATCTTCGGTTCCCATCCCAGCAACTCCTTTGCCTTTGTGATGTCTGGCTTCCTCTGGCGAGGATCGTCTGGTGTGTTTTCCACCATGCTGATCTCAACCTTAGGGTTGATAAGCTGCATGTTCAATTAATCTCAAGTATTAGAGCTGCCACATCCAAATCTTTCATATTCTCATCATTTTTAATATAATTTTTGCTTTTATATCTCATGGTAATGTTTGGAAATTGCAGAGAAGATGGATTTAATTTGGGCCAAAGGAACCAGATATTGCTAATTAAAAAAGAAAACAGAGGCAAATATAGTACTCACCTCCTTCACTGTCTCAGCAAGTTCAAGCATTGTAAATTCACCTATAGTTTAAGAAATTTAAGAACCAGGGTCAGGAATAGCAATAAAGTATTTTCCATATGCCTCGAAATTGGGTCTAAGCACCATAGTCCCTATTGTTATGTGATAAAGGATTTGTATAATAACCTGGATTCCCAATGTTGATGGGGCCTGTGTTTTCTCCTTCCATGAGTCGAACAAGTCCATCAACCTTTAAAATTTGGAAAGTAAAAATAAAAATAGTGTATAAGGAATATTTCTAACACCAAGATAAGTAGTTGAGAAAATTGTATGGAACTCTTCGATGCAAATAAATAAACTCTTGCATACCATGTCAGACACGAAACAAAAACTCCGAGTTTGTGTTCCAGGAGCTTGAACAGTCAAGGATTCACCACTGCATGAATGGCCAAGCATAAAGAAATTGTTGCAACCAAATTAAAAAAAAGAATCAACTCATCTCACTCCATTCAAGGATGTGCTTCTTTTGGTAGGCTTGTTTTACTTATTTTATTGGCAGTGGGGGTAGAGAAGCAGCTAAAATAATGGGTAAAGCATCTAGAAAATAATAAAATGCTAGTTTTCAAAATAATAAAGATTACCGAATTGCTTGAGCAATGAAATTGCTGACAACACGCCCATCATCAATATTCATTCGGGGTCCATAAGTATTGAATATCCTGGCGATCCGTATCTCTGTTATAGGATCACCATTTCAAAATAAAGTGAGAGTGCATTGGAAAGTAGTGTCTCAGATAGAGAGAGGGAGGGGGGGGAGTGAACAATTTTACATATCCCATCAGTGACTGAGTGAATGTGTGTAGGTGTGGGGGTGTCTGTGTGTTGGGTGTATGGATCAGAGAGAGGGAGCCCAATTTTACCTATTCCATGCTGCCTGTGATAATCAAACATCAGAGTTTCAGCCACTCGCTTTCCCTCATCATAGCAACTCCTGACTCCTGTAATATATATAACGGAAGGCAGATAGAATCATAGTTAGAGAAAAGGTCTTTTTTCCTACATAAAATTAACAGAGCCGCCAAAAATGTCAGTCTGCTAAGATATCCATGCATAACAAGTTTTAACAAAAACCCATGAATACATTTTCACATGAAAAATAACTCTGCTTGCCATAATAATCTCAAGTTACACAAGAATATGACAGCAAATATACCTATGGGATTGACATTGCCCCAGTAGCTCTCTTCCTGCGGATGCACAAGAGGATCACCATAAACCTCTGAAGTTGATGTGAGCAAAATCCTGTAGCCATTACGTGCTATAAGTAAGACCAGAATTATGTTTATAAACAAAATGCAACAAAGAGACGGGCAAGTAGTTTCCAACCTTGCTCCAACTCTCTTGGCAAGCCCCAACATGTTCAAGGTGCCAATCACATTTGTCTTTATTGTCTGTTAAGTATCACATGATTTACAAGGAAAACCATCATTAGCATCCAAAGCATACTCGGGGAAAAACATATAATTGATTATTCATTAAGAAATTAGAAGAGATAAAATGGGCATGAAAGCTATATTTCTCTAACAGAGGATTAAGGGCCTCTAGCTACTGCCATCTCAGCTTTCACAGTTAACAAAAACAGGAATATGTCGATTCTTTTGCTTCATGTTTGGTTCTTGAAAATTTTGGGGGAAAGAAAATGGTAACCAAAATAGAAAATATTTAAAGTTAGTAAATTACTTTTAAATGCTTCTTTAAGTTTAATGGTAAGGAGATAAAATATACACACCTTCACAGGATTGTATTTGTAGAAAATTGGTGATGCAGGACAAGCAAGATGGTATATTTGATCAACCTCAATCAACAATGGTTCAGTAACATCTGCATGAATAGAAATAAGAAGAGATAATATGTGAAAAACAAATAAAAAAATTGATAAAAAGTAAAAAATAAAAAGGGATAAGATGGTAGAAAACATGATTTACAGAGAACGAAATAAAACTTTGGACAATCAGATAAGCATTTTAATAACACAACGAATCCAGAAGCAAATAACTCCATAGTTGCTTATATGTTATATCATGCAACCTGCAGTAAATGTCATTTTGTTTTCATACCATTTTCCCAACAAATTTAAGACCAGGTGTACATTACAAATTCCATTGTTTGCAGCATCACTACAGTGATGAAAAGAAAAGCACCACAATAAATGTGACATGAACCCATCCAGCAAATAAAGAACTTGACAAGGAAAGGCGTTTAACAGTCCTGATTGTGTCCACCTTGTAATGACAAAGCAAATGAGAATAATACCATGACGAATAAGCTCAAATCTTGGATGACCAATCCATTTCCTCAGGTTATCTTTCGATCCAGTGAAGTAGTTATCAGCAACAATCACCTAAGCAAAAAGAAAGCATGTCAAATATAAGCACCCAAGGATACATTGTAACATGACAGACAGATGCATTGGTCAAAATTTTCTTTTTGGTGGTATAATCATACACAGATATTTATACTATAAAATTCTGTATGTCTTAATTGTTTTGGAGCCAAAGAAAATCAACTACCAATTGCAGCATCTGTGATATCACTACTTTCGTGCACCAAAGAATGATACATTAGAAAATTAGGCATACCTCATTCTTCTCATTTTGCATCAATTTGTCTACAAGGTGAGAGCCAATGAATCCAGCCCCTCCCGTAACCAAAATTCTCATATTGGACTGTCATCCACAAAAAAAACCATTTCAAACTATAAAATTCTAACAATGACTATTTCAGGAAGGGAAAAAAAACACCTTGTTCTTCAAATAAACAAATTCAGATCTACCAAACAATGTGAAAAGTCAGATCTTCACTCACGGCTAGATATTAACAGCAATGTATGACTTAAAAAACAGAAATTATACCAAAGATCTGACATTCAACTTCCCCATCTCAAAGATCTCCTAAGCCAGAATTCAATAAGAATTTATAATGGCAGCAACCAAGTCATCCCACCCAAAGTTTCTTATTTCCCATTTTGACTAATACTGGGGATAGGATATTTTCAACCAAGTCATTCAGTTGAAAAATCCCGCGTAGTGTATAACGATTAATCACGACTAATCAAGACTTCATCTATCCAAACCAAAGCAAAATCGATTCCATTTCTTGAGAGAAAAAACTTCTCATAATTAACTAAATTCTCCTGCATGTCATAGCAAATAACCAGGAAAGTAACAACCACTGCAAAAGACAGAATCTTTAACACAAAGGTCCGCACAATTCACCTGGAAAAACTTAGAATTTCGCAGAGGAGACGGCGACGGTGGCGGCTTTGAAACTGAATTCTGATCCCCATTGGAAACTTCCTTCGCCATTGAACTCTATTTTAATCCTAACAAACCAAATCAAAACCCTAAATTCACAATCAAATCAAATCAAATCAAAACAAACACTCACACAAAACGCCCAATTTTATTATTATTATTTTTTTAGAAAAGAAACACACTTTTTCAAAGATCAACCACAAATCAAGCTCAGATCGCCTTGCTACTCCAAAAACCTCCCAAAAAATTATCAAAAAACAACACTTAATACAAAAGCTTCAACTCTAAACTTCAATCTTTATATGAAAATTCCGCCACCAAACTGTACCAACCGGAGAGAGAAGACGAGAAAGGAACGAAGAAAATAGCAATGATGAAGCTTACAGATCACGGAAAGTGGCAGAGAGACAGAGAAAGAGAGAGAAGTACCACCCTCTCCCGTAACGATTATCACGCGTAGCGCCTTCAGATCTAAGCCTTGGAACTGAGCCTTTTATACTCCTTCCCATCAACTTCCCCACGTAACCATTACGTTTGAATTTTTTTATCTTATCCTTTTAAACAAATTTAGTATTTTTTTATTCATGTATTGTTATTACTTGTTTCTCTTTAATAAATTTAATTGATTAAAAATTTTAAATATGCTGACTGTATGTACCATTCACCGAAACAACGTTCGTGTCTGTGTCGGGTTGGACTCAGAAGGAGACTACCAATGAGAGGGTGCCGCGCCACTTAGATTTGGTGTGAGGCAGAGCACAACACGTTGGATACAGCTCAGATTCTACGGATGGGATTCGGCGGAGTTATCTGCTGAGTCAGATACATGTAATAGCATACTATGATTGATGTGGATAAAACTATATTTGTTAAAATTAGCTATCCTTATAAATATCCCAAAAATAATTCATGATAATATGAAATATTATAAAATTTAAATTTTGGTGATTTATTCGAGTTGATGAATAATTCAAATCCAATTAAATTAAAAAATAACAAATACGAATAGAAAGCAATCCTATTAAAAATAATAAAAATTAGATTTTATTTTCTTGATAATAAATTTTTTATTTTTATTCTCATTTTAAAAAACAATTCAAAAGATATAATTAATTTCTTAATCCCAAAAATTCCTTTCAAGGATTCATATTTTTAGTCAAAATTTATTTCTATGTTCTTGCCTAATTTCATAGGAATATTCTATAAAAATATTAAAAATTTTAAAAATTTGACACTTTTTTTTATTTTAAAAATGGCAGTAACAAATTTTTTTTTGAAATATTATTTTAATACGAAAATATCAAAAGCTAGAAATTGGCTAGAAAAATTGAGACACATGTCAATACTTTTTTCAAGATTTATGACCTCAATTTTCAAAAAAATATATTACAAAAAAGGGGTGATGGATGAAATGGAGTTGATTTTGGTTTTTTTATTTGATAAATATTTTCAAAGTAGTTTTAGCCACATATGAAAAGAATTCTCATATAATAAAGAAAAATCATATAAAAAAAAAATTGTACACAAAAACCATCCCTTAAAGACATGATTTGTAAAAAGTCTAAGGAATTTTTTTAGCATAACACAAAAATTGTCTCTTTAAGAGATGATTTCTAAAATGTATAAGTGAAGCTGTGTATTTAAGATAAAATTTTTTAAAAATTAAAATTGAAATCATGATAGTTTTAGGTTATTATCGTAGGTTGGTTTAATTAATTTTTTAACAAAGATTAACATATTTTGTACAAAAAAATTCCTATAGAAAATATGACACGTCAATTAATTTCTTAAAAAAAAATTACATAATTTTAAATTATATATTTATGATAAAAATTTAAATTTTATTAGGAAAAATTATGATTTATGGCTAGTTATAGCAGATAATGAGTTTAAGGTCCACATATTTAGTATAATTGATGTTAAAGATATGAAATATGAAAGACAAAAATACATTTGAAGAAAATCAAGAAAGTGAATGTGTTTATGGATCTTATTCTTTTGATTTTTTAACTTTTATATATATTTTTTTCCCTTTTTCTTTACTTTCCCTTTTTTATCTGTAAGTGTCACATTTATATCACCTTTTTATTTTTATTTTCTAAAAACATTTTAATATATATTTTTTTTGTTAAAAAAATTTTGAAAAAAGAAATCACAATACTTTCAGTTACATCTTTTTAAATTTAATTTTTTCTAAGTAAATTAATTTTTATATTTTGTAATTGAATAAGTTAATTTTTAAGTTTTATTTTTATTTTCCTATTTTATTTTATTATTAATAATATAACATTTTAGTAACATTGTTGAAATTAATTAATAAAACTTTCATTAAAATTTAATATTAATAATAGTATTTTTAAAATGTAGTTTTCATATATTTGAAAGAGATCAATTATTATTATTTTTTTTTTATAGATTTTTTGTATATATTTTAGAATTTTAATCCTATATATACTGTTATTATATGAAAAAAAAATGTTGAAACCGTTTAAAAAACAATTTTAATATTTTTCATTTTAAATTATATTTTGAAAAATAATTTAAAGTTATACATTAAAATAAACATTTTAAATCAAGATTTTACTTTGCACGTGGTTTGATTTATTTATTTTATCATTTAAAAAAATAAATCAATAGAAAATTAAAAGTTTAAAGAAAAAAAAAAAAAAACAAGTAGGGTGCATGGTAAATGATACAATATAGTCACCCAAGATAAAATTATTTTATACAAATTTCACATACTTTGGGTATTTTTGGCATTATGGAAACTTAATTATAAATGTTTGTTAAATTTTGGGTTGAATTTTTCACCTTTTATGGACCTTAGGCCCTTATCAATTTTATTTGCGTCCTTTCTTCTTAGTCTATGATTATCCCTACTCTTCCTCAGATATGGATACTTACGTGGTTGAAAATAGAAATATCTGATTGGCTCCCGGTAATTCCTTCAATAAATAGCAATGGTTATTATATTTTAATATTTTTAAAAATTAAAAATGGATCTTTTTATTTATTAAAAATAAAAATATTCTAATTCAAATATAATTCTTGAATAAATATATATTCAATTTGTTGATTTTTCATTGATCATATTTAAATCCCTTTCACAATTTAATTGGGTTAAAAATCTTAAACCTTATGTTCTAATATTTAAAAAATCACCCATTCATCTCTTTCGGGTGTTACCCAACTAGAACATAGTTTTTATTTATTTATTTATTTTATTTAGAACAAACAACTTTCATATTAGTTCGTTAAGAATAATTAGAAGCTTTTTGAAGATGATACATATGATAAAAATAAAATAGTTTTCTCTTCTCATTTTTGGTTAACACAAATTTAATATTACAGATCTTAACTTAAAGGGTGTTTGTTTTTTTTAACTTTTTACTAAAAATAATTTGTTTTTAGACTTTAAATTATTATTTTTTCTATTTTTTTATGATTAATTATAAATTTTTGATTGAATAAAAAAAATCAAAATATTTAATTTTTTTTAAATAAAAAAAGGTAACATGTAATTTTTTTTTCTTTTAATGTTTAATAGAAATAAAATATTACAAAAATAAATAACTTAATACTTAATAGTTAATATTATTAAACATATTTAATTTTAAATTCTATTTAAAAAAAAAAAAAAAAACAAACACTACCTTAACAAACCTCCAACTCTAATTATCAAAACAATACCTTAAATCAACCTTGATCCCGAAAGCGTTTGAAATCAAGTTATTATATTAAAATTGACATCTTCGAGAAATGGGTATGAAAGATCATCTAGTGATAAATACTCAGAACGGAATATTCTTTTTGAATAATAATAAGAGAATCATTCTCCTCAAATGTACATGATGTCACATTTATTAAGAAATAGAGTAAAAAAATCTCTCAAGGAGATGTCATATCATTGGTCGGTTATTCCTCCTTCAATGGTTATCCCCATTTTTGTAGAACAAAATCATCGACCCTCTTCTAATGCTCTAAACATTTCGAGGTGGCAGATTCTTGAGAACGCTCACCCCTTCATTGGAAATGACTTTACTACCCCACACCAAGTAGCAGTGGCGCGCGCCCATCGACATGGCATGAAAGCCTAGCATAACGACTATCTCATACTTGACTAGGTCTATTCCATTGAGACTTGATGATTTTTGCATCAATAACCTTCCCTTGTGCTGTAGACAACATCAGTCAATATCACTAGGTCGGAAAATTTTTTTCATTCATAAACATATATGCTGTTAAGAGCCCGTTTGACAATATTTTTTTTTAAAGGGTTTTTAGCCCTAAAATAGACCTTTCATAATATTTTTAAAAAATACTTTAAAAAATTTTAAAAAACACTTAAAGTATTTTTAGAGAAGCAATTGGAAAGTGTTTCTTTTAAAAAACACTTCAAATTTTTTGAGTTTTTTAAACAATATACCACGATAGGGATTCCTTAGCATTATATGGTATAGTGGCATGCTAAAATTTGACATTTTTATTTTAACATTTTGTGTCGGAAATACTCCTAAAAATATATTTCAATGTTGAAACTTAAGCACGAGAGTTTCTCTTACGAGGAATTAGCATCTAACAATATTTATATTTTAATTTAAAACAATTAAACATTGAAATAGTTGCTTTATTTATTTATTGGGAGCTCCATTCTCGACTATTTGCGTAAATTTTAAGATGGAAACATTTAACACATGACATGATATAAGTTTTTTGTGGCAGGATTAAGGAATAAAATTGATGGGTTAAACTATTAATCATCAAGAAAATTGATTACTGATAATACTAACTCGAGTTGTTTGTAAATATAGTAGGGTTGTGAAATTCTTATCCGATTGTAAATAGGGAGGTGCTTATTTTGGCACTATGCCTAAAAATGAGTGAGTGTCTGTATTTCATGGCCATATATCTTTTCTGTTAAGGAATGAGAAATCTTTCTCCAATTACATGAATTTGATTTTCATTTCATTTAGAAATTCTATTTTTTTTTTTAACAATGTCTTTGTCATTTGATCCAATAGCTTTGCGTTATATAGAAATAGATTTGGTACATATTGATAACTCTCGAATGGAGTATTAGAACAGAAAAATCTATTAGATAATGAACTATTTGTTCTCAACCATCTTTGGCGATAAATCAACAATTCAAAGTGTTTTTCTTACGTATTCTTAATAAACCCGCATTTATATATAAATGTAGGAAGATTTGTTTGGGAAGTAAAAAGTCCATTTGACATCTCTTCATCCACAAAGAATTCTTGATGTGAAAACACATAGATAAAGGACTGATATTTGTTCAAGAAAAATGGTGGATAGTATTTATAATTGAAATGTTTTTAGTGAAAATGTTTTCTTTGGGATTGTTTTAAGAGAATCACCGATAATTGTTTTTCCATAAAGCACTACAAGTAGTTTTTCAACACTGCAAGTGAGTTTCAAAATTTTAAAAGTGTTTTCTATATTTTAGTTTGTTGGATAGTGATTTAGGATAAAAAGTGTTATTGAAAAAAAATTAGGCACCGACAAAATTTAATAAACACTTTTAAAATTTTGAAAAATCACTTGTAGTGTTTCATAAAAAAACACTGTATATGTGATTCTCTTAAAAATACTTTTAAAGAAAATACTGCTAAACGCAATCTTAATAATTTGACTTAAGTGCATTCAATTATATTTTTAGTTGAAGTGTTTTTTTATCAACTATTAAAATGTTTCTTCAAAAAACATTATAAGTCATTTTTCCAATACTATATGATTTTACAGATTTTAAAAAGCATTTCCTAAATTTTTTCCAATTATCTAATTTAAAAAAAAAATACTTTCTAAATTAAAAACATGATAAAACATACTCTTAATTTTTAAAAATAATTTATAAAATCTGTTTTCTAATTTAGAAATTATGAAGTGCCGTTAATCTTTTCTTTATTTTTAAAATAAAAAAATAAAAAAACATGTAATTTTAGTGTTTTTTTCCCCAAAACATAGTAGAGGTCATTTTTCCAAATATCAACTTATTTTGTCACTTTTAACCAAATAACCCTTTTAAAAGGTAGAGTTCATTTTTTCAAATATTCTCACTTTTAACCAAATAACCCCATATTTTTATCAGTCAAGTTTTGAAGTCCTCGCCCCAAATTGGATAAGAGGATAAAAGAGGCCCCCGGAACCTTCTGGACCGTCTGCGAACTCTCCTCTAAGACATTTATAACCAAACGGCCCCCCTTCCGCCCACTCACAGCTTCAAAAACTCCGAAAACCTAGACTCCAAATTCCTCATCCTTCATAAGTATTTCAATGTCTGAAAGCATCCGTGGCTTTCCTTTCAGGCGCATCTTCTGGGGAGCTCCAGTCTTCCGAGACTTGTCCGGATCAACGGCTCCCATGGACTGGCTAGAATCCCCAGCTGCCCACATCTTCAAATTCGATGTACCAGGTAGGAATTTGACCTGATTTTCTTCTTCAGGAATCCCTAATTTTACCATTTCCATTTTCTTGCTGACGAGCTGATGTGGAACTGAGGAGCAGGTTTGAGCAAAGACGACATAAAGGTGGAGATAGAAGATGGGAACGTGTTGCGCGTATACAGGGTGGCAGGTGGGAGAGAGGAGTCCGTGGTGAAAGACACTGTTTGGCATATAGCAGAAAGAGGGGGCGGGAGAGGAGAATTTTCTCGGGAATTCGAATTACCGGAAAATGTGAAGGTTGATCAGATAAAGGCTCAGGTGGAAAATGGTGTTCTCACCATCGTTGTTCCAAAAGATACAAGCCCCAAGGCCTCCAAAGTGAAGACCATCAACATCTCTAGCAAACTCTAAGCTTTGTATCCATGCTTCTAGTTTGCGAATAAGTGGTCATGTTACTTTTTGACTATATTCAAATAAAATTTACTATTGGGAAATATGGTTGAAATTTTGATGATAATTTTTATTTCATATATTTGTACTAATAAGAGACCCCTTATTGATAAGTAAGGCAGGTGTAGGGCCTTCTCTCCATGTGTTAGTCCACGTGTCACCTTCTCATTCTCATTGTAAGGCCTCCTCTCCACGTGTCACCTTCCCTCAATATTACCCAGATAGCGACTACGATGTCCGTAGTTTTACATTCGAACCATGAGGTCATACAACAAGTACGCTCGAACTCTCTAAACGGACGAAACCACCTAGTCAACCATTAAGGCCCATTGACCTGCGTAATAATTCATATTTAGCAGGGGAATGACTAATGAGACCTCCCTCAACCCTCAAGTTGATATCAATTAATTACTGCACACAACCCTACACCTCTGGTAGATTGAGGGAACGGGTAACTGCATGATCAAGCATCATGCCATATCTTTTGACGGCACCTGTTAGCCGCCTAAAGTTATAATGATTGCCCTGCCACTTGCAGGGCAATCATCATTAGAGGGAAGATCAAAGTGCTTACTCAACACTATAGTGACTTCTTTTTGAGCACTATAAAAACTATTATAAAGCACAAACAAGTCAAGTGCGTATAAATAAGCTTATTCACTCTCTATTCTAAGGAACCTAACCTATCTTTACCTGACTTAAGCTTCGGAGGGGCGTGCCTGGACAACTTGTCCGGACATCCTTTGTGCAGGGAAGTAGCTCACTTAATTCCCCCATTGTTGGGCAGAAGCTTTAAGAAACGCAACACAAGGAGGAAGGTCGTCTAAACCCTTATAGCTTAGACAGATCTAACTCCAATTGACCTTGCATAAACAGTAGGGGGCTTGCTATTTAGTTTTAGTAATTGAGCTTGACTTTTTGTTGACGCATGGTGGACGACCTGTTAGAAAATTTTTCTGCTGAATAAGATAAGCTCAAACTTGGTATTCGTTGGAGACCTTCTATCTGGATGCCATGCTTTTGCTGCTTGGAAACTACACTGATTGCAGAGGAGTATTCATCTTATCTGGGAGCTTGTAGCATTTGGTAGGTAAAATGTTATTTCTAATATTTAGCTAAGCGCCCCATCCCAAATTGTTAGACGTGGGATGAATGTGATGCACCAAAAGTCTAATGATACAACGTTTGAGTCCAGATGACCTTATTCGGCACCTAGTACCTCCAATGCGCCCGATCTTAAAATGTCAGGCATGGGGGTGTGTCTAGTAAATGCAATGTCTGAGTTCAAACGATGGAAGCAATTATTTTAATTATAGGATTAATGTATTTTTTCTTTTAAAGTTGTTTGTAAAGTATGTAAATCATATTAAAGATAAAAAGTATGTATAATAATATTAAAAAATTACCTCCAAATTTATGGAAGAAAATTGATCTTATCAATACTATTAAAACATTTTATGCCAAATTATATCTGAATGAAGTGGAAATTAGAACGAAATAAGGAATTGTTTACAAATTTATTGAAGGAAAACAACCGGCTCAAGAAAAATAAAAGAGGTATGCTATAAATCAACATTAATCTTAGGTTTCTAATTAGTTTTATATAATTTTGTAAAAACTTAACAACATGTGGCTGTAGTTTAGTGGTAAGAATTCCACGTTGTGGCCGTGGAGACCTGGGCTCGAATCCCAGCAGCCACACATGTCTAATTTTTACCTTTTTGTTTTGGAAACCCATCTCTATGGGTTGGGCCATCTACTTGTTTATGGGCCGGGTATTGGGCCATGCTGTTACATATTTGAAACCAATCTTGCTCAACTTGCACTTGACCGAAGCAACTACTATTTCCAGTCATTAATTTGCTGCATCCGCGTTTCTCTTTCAAGGCAAACCCATGAGTTATATGGGTTGAGTCATCTACTTGTTCATGGGCCAGGTATTGGGCCAAGCTCTTTCATATTTTCAAGCCAATCTCGCTCCATTTGTACTTCACCTAAGCAACTGCTATTTCCATTCATTAATTTGCTTCATCCACGTTTCTCTTTCAAGGCAAAGTTGGCAAACCCATACCAATGCGAGTGGACGAAGAAAAACCTCTAGTGGACATAGTCGTCACACTAGGTTAAAAAAGCCCAAAGCCCTCTACCACCGAGAAATTTTTAGAAGCGCTGCTACGAAGAAAGACGTTGAAATCGTGGTTGACCTGCTTCTCCATTGTCGTTTCGCATCTGATCTAAGAAGGTACGTAATCTCTCTTCCTCATGGTTTTCCTTTTTCTCGTAGAGATTGTTCTTTTCGTTATAAAAGCAGATCCGATATGTTCCCATATGATCCATGGTTGTGAAGCCTTATTTCTGTTGAATCCTGTGTTTTTTCTTTTTCTTAATTTATAAGCTTAAAAAAGAAACCCTAGTTTTTTGTCCGCCGTCCTCTCTTAGAGATCGAGGGCGAGAATTTGAATTTCTTCTGGTTGACTATTGGGAGTTAGAATGCATGTGATCGCATAGCGGAGTGGATATCGCGTTAGACTCCGAATCTAAAGGTCGTGGGTTCGAATCCCACTGCGATCGTCTTATTTTTCCACCTCAACTACATAATTTCAGTAGAATTTTTAGTTTTTTTGTGTGCTGGTGCGCTAAATGCTTAATTTGAATAGCTCTATACTTCTATTAGAACTTTTGGATCTTAATTTATATTTCCAAGTAGTTTTTGTGGAATTTACAGACTTTTTTGCATACCGTGCGCTAAATTTTGAACTGAAACAATTGAAGCTAGTTCAAAATACGCTTTATCCCAGAAGTGAAATACGTGTTTGTGTTTCTTTGTACAAGATCGGCCGAAAGAGAGTAGAGTTAGATTGATCAATTATGCATGGCTCATTGAAAGATGTTGAAGGCAAAGTCGAAATTTCCTTTCAGTCAGGTGTTTAAAGTGTTGTTGGTTGCAGATATAGATAGTTTTTTTTATAGGATGGGACTCAGGAGGAGTTCATGTTAGAAGTAGTATGCCATTCTTAGATAGAATCTTTGAATGTAATTGGTAAGAAGATGAAATGTGTCCCCTTCTTAGGTGACTTGTGCCAACAATTAAGGTATTGCCAATGTGTTATGATGAAAGGATATATCATGTAGTTTGAAAAATTCAATGAAGTAAAGAAATTTAAATGACAGAAACTGAAGGTTAGGCAATAATGGTCGTGTTTCTATTTATACACTGATTAGCACATATTTGATTACAGTGTCAGCTAACTAATGGTGTCTTGTATTGGTTCTGTGTAGAGATGTTTACACAGATGGCCTTAGCTAATTAAGTGGTGGACTCTTTGGCTAAAAAAAGGAGCAAAGAATTTCATGCCTTTTTGAATAGTAATTAGTGTTTGTTCAGGGTGTTGCTTCATTTATTTGCAACCTTTTTTGGTTGTTCAGTTTGTAAGGCTCCCTGTTAAGGAGTTCCTTCTCGTGTCTTCATCAGAGTTGTATATTGTGTAAGGACATCTTGTCCTTCATCTTTTTAGTTAATAGAAAAGATCTAGTATGTTTTTTTATCCAATTATTAAATAAAAAAACGCACTTCTCATAAATCTTGGTGGAATAACAGACTAAATATGTACACTGTGTTGCTAGTTTAGGCAAGTTTCCCAGCGTGAATAGGCATTTTGAATCATCTTTTGTACATTTTGCTCAGTGGGAATGATCGCCGTGCATTTTGTACGATAATTTTCACAATCACAAGAATTAATTCTAGTTACTTCAATAGGGTCATAACATTGTGAATGATCTGGACGGATCATTCTAGTGTTCCATAAAATTCACATACTCCAGCCAAATCTTGCAGAGTTGCATTAAGCTTATTATATGGATATGGGATTTCTTATCTGCTTTGAGCTCTCAATATTGTTGAGGTTTTGATATAAGACACCACAGATTGAAAGTACTGTTTTGTATTGACCTGGGTACAGATACATCTACATCTGTTTGGAATTTGTGTTTTGTTTTCTGCAAAGACCCTTGTTACAAATTGAGTCAATGTGATTGCTTTTTTACTGTGGTATAATTTAGAGGGAACACATCTTTGTGGTTTTGCAGATGATTGATGATCAAGACCTGGGGTTTATTGCCAATTTTCTTGGCATGTTTGTATTTGTACTGGTGATTGCTTACCATTACGTGATCGCTGACCCAAAATATGAAGGCAACTGAAAACCACATGCTGTATGCCCGCACTCTCAGGATTAAATGAAACTCATAGATATCAGTTTTGTAGCATAATCATTGCGGAAACTTAATGTAGTTAAATATTTTGTTTTGGATTTCATTTTTCCACTCAATCTGGCTTTGGTTTTTGCTAATTTTCTATACCCAAGCTTTTCAAAGGTGGTGTTTGGAGTCAGATTCAAGGAAGAAATGGGCTCTATAGCCATTTGCCTAAAGGTTATATTATGGGCAAACCCTCTTCAA
The DNA here is from genome assembly GCA_030254885.1 of Vitis rotundifolia. Taxonomy (NCBI): domain Eukaryota; kingdom Viridiplantae; phylum Streptophyta; class Magnoliopsida; order Vitales; family Vitaceae; genus Vitis; species Vitis rotundifolia. Next base: position 2,650,201 of record CM058163.1, read on the forward strand.
GGGATGCTGCCTACTTTTATGAGCCATTGCTATGATTTTAATAAAACTAATTGGTGAAATTCTTGCCTGCCACACTGCCAGTTTGGGAGTGATTCTCCAGCTTGTAAAGCACTTTCATTTCTGGTTTTGTTGATAGCACTTTTATCAAAAAATCAAGGTTAGTATTTTATTAAAACCAGTGGTTGGATATGAACTATACAATTTTTGTTTTTTGACAGTGTTTGTAATAATGTACCACAGAAGGAAAAAAAAACTATAATTTTTGGAATAAAAAAGCACCTATTAATCACTTTCAGAGATTTTTCAAAAATTCAAATTAATTTTTAGAAGTTTGTCATCTTTGATCATTCCTAAGTAGACTTGAAATGATGTATATTGCTATTGGAAAACATGACTCTGAAAGTGTGTTTAGAAGTGTTTTTTAAAAACATTTTTGAAAGAATCATTTATCAAATACAAATATTATAAATGACTTTCTTTTTTCAACATTTTAAAATTACTTTATAAATTTTACCAAACAAATTTTCTCAAAAGTGTTTTCTAAAATCACTATAAGTGGGACTGGTATCATGGCTTTCAAGCCCAACTGACTTCAGCCCACAAGCTACACCTGTGGGCTTCGAGGCCCACTGGACATGATTGACTGCAAAGATCACCCGAAACAGGTGATTGATTCTGTGTCGACAGATATGGTATCTGGGCCCATCGTGATGGCTTTCACTGCCTGGTCCATGGGCCATGGCCTACGAGATTCTCTCAGGTGATAGGGAGGGAGAAACGCAGTGGGGTATAAGATGTCATTTTGCATCAGCTGGGGAGCAAATCTGCTTTTGGACGTATATATATCAAGAGATGAGGATGGAACATTTTGGTGAGAGTTCAGATCATCATACAATCAACTTAGGGCCCCACAATAGATATCAAAATCAAATCATTAATAGCTGCTTAGGTGGCTTCATTAATATTAATTTAATCGTAATTAGTGAACAATACACATGATTAGGAATAATAAAAAGAATACACACAGAGCGAGCTCCCTCTCATCTCATATCATATGCACAGAACATTCAAACGTAAGTCACTGTCACACTGACACCCAACGCCAAATGATGCAAATTCCAAACACAGGGGTACAAAGAGGTACATAGCAAAAGAAATACACCCTCCCGCATCCAAATATTCTTCCATTCTTCCTCTCCCTCTCCTCAATTTCTAAATATGAAAACGAGAGCCGTTGATTATAAAACAGACGACTCGGAAGCCCGATAGCAGGGACGAAAACCCTAAGAACAGAAACCCACCGTATCCCAAGGCGATGGCGATGTCCGACTGCACGCAGAACGCGTTCTCAGCCGTACACGTCTCCGTCCGCCTCAGTGTCCTGGCCAGGGCCGTCCCTGCTGCATCCGCCGACAGCAATAGGTACGCGAACACCTACAGGATCACACCTCCCGCATTTGCTTCAAAAATTCTAGAGAGTGAGTGAGAGCAGGAAAGAGAGAGAGAGAGAGAGTTGGCACCTGATCATGGCTGAAATCGAACCAGACCTGTAGGATTTCTGGAAACACTGTGGCTCCTTTTGAAATCTCCCAAACAGAGGCGCCCATTTCGAACAATGAGTACACGGCGACTATGGCATTTGCAACAACAACGAATCTGTAAAGATTTTGGATTCAATTTTCTAATTCAAAATTCAATCTATGCAAAGCATAAGCCCTAAGGCTCCGGTTGGTCGGCGAGAAAATTATAATATTTCGTCCTGAGTTTCCAAACAGAGAATAGAGTTAGGGAAAAACGTACCTGAAAGCGTCAAAATCGTACCAATGGGGAGAATTGGAGCCGCGGGAGTTGGTGAGCATGAAAACGGAGGCAGCGAGGGAGAAGCAGAAGGCAGCGAGTCGGAAAACGAGGATCACGGTGTTGAAACGGCGGAGCTTCTGAGCGGAAACGGTGGAGTGGAAGTGGTGAGGAGGGATTCGAGGATGGGGAGATGGAGTTTCGCCGTTGCGGAGGGACTGTGGGGATCGCATGGCTGTAGAGAGAGGAAGAGGGCGTGGTGAGAATGAGAAGTCATGAGAGAATAATCTGGAAGAAAAAAGGGGTGGGAAAACACTTTATCAGGTGGAAAAAATGCTTGATTTTTAAGGGCTTGCGTTTGGTTTCAGGATTGGAGTCACGGGGAATGGCGAGAGTTCCATGAGTTTGAGAGAGAGAGAGAAAGACGAAGGAAATGAGAAAGAAAGTGAGAAAAGGAATTGAGAGGGCGAAAGAGAAAAAGAGCAGAGACAGCAGCCAGACAGCAAGCAGGAAGAGTGTGGTAAGTTAAGGTGCCTTTCTCTTTCCCTTTTCTCTCTCTTTCTTTTTTTTCTTTTTTCTTTTTTTCCTTTTTTTAAACAAAAAGTTATGAGCCTGTTCGTCCTTCCTTCCGTCCTGTATTCGCCCCGCCCTCTTCTTTGATTCGTATTCTTTATTTGCTAAAATCCATGTTTTTGCATTTTATTTCTTACAAAAATTAAGTCTCCAATACACTTTTTTTTTTCTAAATAATTCTTTTATATACAACTATAAATAATTATCTTATTTTTAAAAATTTATTTTTAAAAATTTAAAATTTAAGATAATATATTTATAAAGGAAGAGGGAAATTTAACTTAATACTTAAATTTATTTTTGATTTTGATTTTTGATATTAAATTATTTTATCAAATATATTTATTTTATTTAATAATTTAATTTAATTTATTAAATTATATTTAAATCATTAAATTGATTTATAAATCATTCTAATTTTTTTTAGGTATTATTTGACTTTTGAATAAATCTAAATAAAATTTAGTGTCATCAACTATTGTTTGTTTTTATCAATATCAATAAATCTTTTTATTTTTATACATTAAAATATAAAATTAATTATTCTATATATTTATTTTAATTAAAAAAATTAATGATTTAAAAAAAAAAGTAATTTGACATATTTTCAGAAATAGTTTGATAAACTGTTTTCAGAAATAGTTTTAAAAAATAATTTTTTAAAATTATAATTTTTTAATGTTTTATAAATTTAGGAATTTGAAATATTTTAAACTTATTTTTAATATTTTTAAAATTAATTTTATATGTAATGTTTTATTTTTAAAATAAAAAAAACATTTTCTGGATCCAAATGTGTTTTTTTCTTTTTGAACAGTTGCGAAACATGCCCTTTAGTTTTGTTATTTTTCGAAATGTATTGGTTTTGATTTAGAATTTTCAAAGTGGTAGGTGGTCTTAGGTGGATAGAGTCACCCGCATTTATTGGCGCCTGGGAAAGAGAAACGCTTTCACATTGTAGAATGATACTAAGTGTCAGTGGTGGGCTCAGATTCGGTTCCCTCAACAGGAGCATCCTCCTCCACCTTCACCCCTCTCCTATCTCTATTGGTCAGTCCTCCTCCCCTTACCCTTCTCCTCCTCTTTTTACTACATCTTTCAATGCTGAAAGCTCCCTTCATCCCACTTTCATACTTCATTCATATTAATCTTTAGACTCTCTAATTATCTCCACAATTTGTTGTGATTCATTACTCAAATCAAATCAATCAATAAAGCTAATCACAGACCATTAAATCCGATAGGAAAATAACCAAATACATAAACCATGCTTAGGGTTTTAACATCAATTAAATCAATCTTATCATGGAATTAGGCGTGGAGCAGGCATATATATCTTGTGAACCAACATTATCAGTTGGGGAAAAAGACAAGTAATGGTGCGGTATATATGCCAAAGAGGAGGGAGGAGGGAGGAGGGAGGAGGGAGGAGGGAGGGGGAGGGTCCATGGTTTCAAGAAAAATGTGAATGATATAAGTACCAAAACCTTTAGTACCCAATTATTACATGTATTAGTGATTTCAATGGCGATGTATCGTGTATGAGCATGAATAGCATGTTCTCATTATGTACGGCTGAAAGTTTGTACCGTACAACTATATAAAGAATTCGTTACGTGTGGTTCATGAAGTAGTCAATGAATGATGGAGTAGATGATACATTTCAATGCGGTACGTGATCCTCCACCCTTGATTAAATGATTGAAATCTGATTATCGGAAATTTTTTAGGAACCAAATTATGAGTTGGATAATTGCGAGCCTTTTCTTTCTTTCTTTTGGGTTTCTGAGAACCATCTCGAAAACTCTTCCCGCGTTTTTACGCACTACCTGTCTGCTGGCCCACTTTAGATATCAGAATCCTTACTCCTTCCCCTTGATTCAAATTGAGTTGACTGCTGTTTGATTAGTCACTGGAACACCCAAAATGACTCTTGATTCTTGAGTCCTATGACTCATGATGCTAACAAGAATATGTGTATAACCTTTTATCTCCAGCTGGATGTAGCATTTGATCTAAATCCCATATATCATTCATAACATGGTAATTATTCCACAGAAACTTCCTACCAAATAGGATCTGAAAGCTTGTGCAAATCAAGAAAAAGATGAAAGGAATATTAATCATTTTAATCTTTTGACTAAAACGTCCACAGGAGGCTCACACCCAGAAGAAAGGAGAAAAAAAAAGGAAGAAGAAAGAGGAGAGAAAAATTAGACACAAAGCCAAAACATGATTTGATATCTGAATATCTGGAAGTTATGGTAATTAATTACTAATAAGAAACACAAAAAGGGAAGCTGATGGATTTGGAATAAGAACTTCAATGGAGATTCTTTATGAAGCAGTATATGGTCTGGCAGAGGGGCTGGTCCCTGTCCCTCTCTGCAGAAAAGGATGAGCAGGTCCGAACTGGTGGAGGGGGATGGTGGCCATGTCATAGCATTTCTTGTGACCGTCTCACACACCGACCGACTTTCTTCTTAAATTCATCCCTTTTGTCTCTCCATTCTTTCTGCAATTACACATTCAGGTATATGTCAAGATCTGTCACAGCAAGGCAATTGGCACAAACTCGAGTAAAACATAATTGGACGATTCAGATATGTAAATCATTCAAGAAAGCACACCAACATGGCGGGTTTAATGCTTAGCAAGCCTTACTATTATTCAGAGCATTCAAATGTCCTATGCATTTCGAAACTGGGGTATGGACAAAGAAACACACAAATATATGCTAACACTAAAGTAACTCAAAACTTCCTCTGAACAGCTACACAGCTACATGCGATGTCTGAACAATAAATTGTCCACGCTGATTAGCTGGTTGACAGGCTGGTTACGGCGCAAAATGATTGAGATAGGCCACGTCTGGTCTAGATACATGTTCTAGGACTTAAACATTATAAAATAAAAACAAAAATAAACATATTTTTTTTTCAATAGGTAAAGAAAAATTTCATATAAAAAGAGATGCAAAAAAAGCGACTCAAGGTATACAATACCTATACACCCACCGCCAAAAAGGCCAAAAAAACCCAGCTGGCCCAGAAGACAACCTTAATTAGAACCCAACCAATCAATAAAATTAACTATAGTTAGAGGGCAATCAACTATAAACAATTTGCCTTTGACCAAATAGAAAGAATAAAAGAGTATTTTAGTTTCTGGATAGACTAACACATTATTCTTGAAGGCCAATCTATTTCTCGCCTTCCAAACCGTCCAAAAAATGTGAAGAGGAGCAGCTCTCCATACCTTCTTGCCCTTTTTGCCCACAAAAGAACCATGCCAGCTAAGGAGAGTTTCTCTAACTGAAGAAGGCAGCACTCAAGACACCCCAAATAAAATAAAGAGTAAATCCCATAAAGCCCTTGTTTTTGAACAATGTAGAAGAAGATGGTCTATGGTCTCCTCTTTCTCAAGACACATAAAACATCTATTTGCCAATGCCCATCATCTTTTCTGAACAATATCCGGGGTTAAGGCTTTGTCCCACGATGCCTCCCATGCAAAGAAACTAATCTTGGGCTGCACACACACATTCCGAATGCAGCTAGAAGGAAACAAAGAAGGGCAGCCCACTTCTAGAGCAAAGTAGAGAGACTTGATCGAAAACTTTCCGCTCTTTGTTTCAGTCCAAAAATAAACATATGCATGAGGTTTTTTTGATGGAGAAAGGATTCTTGATGATCAAGAAATGCATTATTTCCTCGTTGTGATGGGCTACCTTGAAAATAATTTCAAATCATAATCATACTCTTAATTGGAAATCCATGTGCTAAGGACCCAGTGCACGCTGTCCCTCACACTACTTTCCACCTCCAAAATAGGGTGACAAAAGGGAAAAAGAAAATGAAAATTAATAAAATAAGCATAACTTTTTCTTCATTAGGACAAGACTCTCAATCCCCAAACTGGTGAACGGATATTGAATGCCTAGCTAGCACTCATGTAACAAGATTCCTACCAATGGTTGAATTTGAACACAATACTTTTATCAATAGAACCACCAAAAAGAAGCATTTAAAGATCATCCTTGGTATTCATCTAGATAATCCTATTGATACACTTTTATCACTGTCTGAAGCCTTGTTAATAACAAGCATTGAAAATTTTTTCAGGCAATGTAATTGAAAAGGCGAAGTGCAGCAAGCAAGCAAGCAACCAATTAGTTTTACAAGGCTATGAATTACTCAAAACCACTCTCAACATAGATGTTCTCCTTGAAGCAATTTTGACAAACTTCGCATTAATGGTGGTTGTGTAAGATTTTTACAGTTTTTAGTGTTTCAGATGATATGGAAGCAGACCCATCTCATCATGTCTAATGCAGGTCTTGAAATGTATCATGCCATCAAGAGGACACAAGATCTGCTTAATGCATCAATCCAACTGCTAATGGTTCTTAAACACAAGAATGAAGCTGATGAACTTAGAAAACTCAATATCAATATCTACTAAAAGTGGATGCTACCAGATTGTTTATGGCAGCTAGTCCATTTTATGAGCACTAACTACTCCTTCAGTGACTTAAAACCAAATTATATCATCAAGAAAGGGAGAATGGAAAACCGGAACTTACAAGGGGTAAACTAAGATGACTAGTTCCTTTAACTATCACCTAGAATGAAGTAATTGCACCTCTTAATTTTAAGAACCGAGTTTTTAAGACATCAAGTCTTTGTTGTCTCATTTTCTGCTCTACTGAAGAGGATTTGAAGATATGAAATTTTTACCTTTGTTTCTGATTAAAAATCAACCTCACATGATAAATGCCTCAGAAAACAAAACAAAAAACAAATGCACAAATACCATTCCACATTAGTGATTACATATGTGTGGTAAAAATAGAAAAACATTAACACTACACTTACAGCAGCTTCAACATTTGCAGGAGATTCATCATTAGGACTTGACAGCATTGATATTATACTTAAGACTATGCTTTCAACCTGAAAATTAGAACCATAGTTAGTTTCATAAATGGACATAAAATCATGAGAAAGAGAGGAGAAAAAACCACAAATAATCACACAACTTAATTGAGCAAGCACAAATATATGTTTAAGATCAAGATTGGAATATGCAAAATAAAACAAAAAAGCAGTTTCTAGGGATACTGAGAAAAAGAAAATAAATGGAGAACCTTTTGAAATGAAGTCAATGCAGTGAATCAATTTAAAGAATAGAAGAAAAATGTAAGCTGCACATGTTATAGCAATATGAAAACATTTCTTTCAATTTATATGTAGTATTCTTTTTAAAGCCAATGAATGGTACTCATCACGTGAAGCAAAAAAAAGATTATTTAAAACTGAGTAGCCTGCCTTCATTTCTAGAATATTCTGCATAACTATAAAAACTCAAGTAAGGGATCAATTGTATAGGAGACACATAGTTGAGATCATTTTAAAATTTTCAAACAATTTTGCAGAGTGCATACTTTATGGTCCGCTACACAAATTTCATTCCCCAGGTTTAAATTCTGAACTTTACAGAGTGCACATTTCGTTTTTTTTTCCTTTTTGATAATACTAGTCTCGCTTACAAGGAGCATGGACAACAGCAGATACACACACCTGTTCACCTAAAACTGTGTATCAGGTAAGCCTGGGATTTGAACCTGAGGCCTCTAGTTTGAGAGTAAGACCATCTACCAGTTTAGCTGCGATCAATGGGGGCTGATGCCATTCCCGTTTCACAAATCTCTTTTCAAATATGAGCCTACAACTGGATTAATTTTTTTTCAAAATCCTTTCCTCCCAAACTCTTCCTTCAGCTATGGTCTTCTGTCTTCTTTGAGATTAAAATATTTTGGAATACTTATGGACTCAAAAAGATAAATAATCCTAGCACAGATTACTGTTAGTTCATTTTACAAGACTCACTCTTGCCATCCAAAGTGAGGTCCCCTCCTGGCCAATGCTTTGGAAGGGCAACTCCCCCCTAAAGGCATAAAGGACCTGCAGGTTGGGAGCACTTAGAAACCCTTGAAGCTTAATCTTACAGTTTGGTGTAGACCTCAAGCAATCCAGTTTACTGAGGCATAAGCACATAGCTCTGCTTAAGAAAAACATGCTCATTATTCCTATACCAATAGATTAAAACTTCAATATCATATATTTAATTAAGGTACAAAAAGGTTTGATTTCTGCTCTGTGGAAACTTTCAGCCTTAACTACTGAATTGGTGACCCTTGCCCACTTCAGCATAGGACAGGACAAAAGAAAAAAAATGAAAAATAAAAAGAACATAAGGCAGTGAGTATCTCAGACCACCATCACAAGTTCTCTTATCATTCCTTCCATTATATACCTTTTTTCCATTTGCACATAAAAACTAGTTCATGTTTTTGTCAAGAGGCTCTTTGTGATCTTCACCTTTTACATGTCACTAATTAATTTCCCACTTTTACTTTCTAATTCCTATTAACTTCTATTAAAAATTTACTTCCAAATTAATCTTTTATTAGTGCACTGCAAGAGAAGCAAAAAGACTCCTCCTCTCTACATAGCATGGATGTTCTTCTTTCTTTGATTTCTTTCCTTAAATTCTCACCTTTCTATATATTTTCTTTGGGTTATATCAAAATGATTTATAAAATCCTCAAGTAAGTATCTTGAGCTTCACAATTACAACATCAAATCGATTGTGATTTCTTAACTTTTAATTTTTCATGTTTTAGTTTCCCTGACAGATTGTGATCAGATGATCAAACCATGTAGTTTAGGTTTCAATAGCAGGGAATGGAATTGAAGGATACCAACATTGAAAAAAGTTTACATACACACTCCCAACATATAAAAGTAAAAAGATGAAGCTGCACACCTAGAAAGGAATATTAGGCAGGGATCTCTCATATTCTTGTCCTACAAGGACAACCAATATTTCATCCACACTATTACATCAATCAGGTCTACAGAAAAATCATGTAGAAATATCTAGACATCTAGAATAGGTTAGGAAATAAATATTAGTGCAGAATATGTTCACAATAATTGGGAAGCAATATGGCATGTATCATGTATGCCTCAAAAAGGAACAATGTAAGGAGATATCTAAGCTGAAGGAGGCAAAAAAAGATTGATTCACGTGTTTAGATAATACCGTATGGACTGGGGACCAGCGTTCTGTTGCCAGCTCGTAGCCATTTGGGTCATCACCAGGGGGGTGAAGGATTGAAATGCAAACTTTCCCATCAGGGTAAACTGTAGTTTGACAGCAACTTTAAGCACTTTTCCCTACACAAAAGCATAAAATATGCTCTAATAAAGAACACTATAACTAACCATTTGGATGCCATATCTCAGAGGTGAACCTCACGGTTGGAGGGCTGTTCGGGTAGTCGGGTGGAAAAGTCATGACAGCATTAAAGAAACCCCCATCACTGCAATGACATGATTGTAAACAATGAGCATGATTGGAATCCATTAGCATATACATGGTATAGAGATGCGCCTAATTTTTATCCAAAAAGAGCATGACAGCAGAGGAGCCAATTTCTATGACAGCACAGTGCAAGATATGGCCACATATATTCTTATTGATTTTAGGGTACATGTCCGAATTGCATAACTTTTACTTATAAAAAAAAAAACAAAAAAAGTCCAAATCGTATAACTTTTGGAAGAAGTTGTCCATGGTCATGAAAAAACAAAATACTACATTAAAAATCCCTTAATTCCCTCTGCTAAAGTGGATTAGAAGAAGAGTTACAAAAAGAAGAAAAAAAAAAAAAAAAAAAAAAGGAAAAACCAAAAGTCATTTTCTTTTGGGGGTTAAGTGCAAAATTTCTATAAATTTTTGTAGAATTGAAGAGCTTGATATATGCTAAATTAACATGGACGGTTGGGGCAACATTATACTTATCCAAAGCACATAGAATGCTGTGATAATAATAAGCCCCCAATAGGTCTATGTAAACATCAAAGGTTATATCAACTTAAAACAGAATACCATTAAACCATACCAGTCAAAAGGCAATTCTATGAAGGCTATCTACAAGTTAGGTATCCTCATTGATTAGGAAAAACCCTAAACCCCAAAACTTCAACACTAACAAATCAACAACCATGACCAGACTAATTAATCACCTATTTATAAAATCGCAGCTGATGAAAAACCAAAACCATGGCATTCCTAAATTTTTAGCCCCTATATCTGAAATTTAACAAAACCATGAAAGGATAAACCAAATAACACTTTGCAGCAATTCTATCTTCAAAGCACCCTCACAAAATCAAATCACTAAATTCAGAAACCCAAACTTCTCTCGAACAAAACAATATACGCCAAGGCTCAAACAATAAACAACACCAAAACCCTCAACTCCCACAATTAAATCAACACAAACCTAACCTCAAAATCAAAATTCAAACCATCAAGACCTTCCAAGTCCCATCAAACACAAGAAAGAGCCTAATCTCCATCAATCACACCAAATTCCCAAGCAAAAACACCAAATTCAAATAATCAAGACCATCGAAAGCCCCACCAAAAAAAAAAAAAAAACAAAAAAAACAAAAAACAAAAAAGATTCAAACTTTAAGCCCCACAGGGATAAACAAAGAATCTACTCACTATAACGTATCAGGAGGCCCAATTATCGTGACGCTCCACTCGAATATATTACTCTCATCAACCAAACCAGCCGAAAATCCATCGACCGGGTGTTTGCAGAGATCTGCAAACAAAAACAAAACATCAATAGATTAATCGATTTTCTCATAGAATTCGAAGAAAAAAAAATGAAACCCTAGAAACTGTGGCAGCGAGAAGTGACCCTTGAGCTGCTTTTGTAAGAGGAGGCTGGCTTGAGATGTAGAAGCCATAGGGAAAAACTAGAGAGAAGGTGAAGAATCTAGACAGACAAAGATGGAGCTTTCAATCGCACTCTTGCATACTGATATTTATAGACTCTCTAAGATCAGGTGTCAGCCACGCTGGATTTTTCGGTTTTTCTTTCTTTTTCCTATTTGTCGACACGTAGGAGTTCGTTGGTTTATTTGTAATTTGCTTCTATCTAATATTAACTTACTATCTTCTAATCTTCCAATATATTATTATTTTATAAATTTTAATAAATATTATTATTTTAGATAAAATTAATTGGAAAAAAGGAAAATAATAGACACCACTTAAGAATTTTAAGTTTTAAGTATTTTGATAATATATATTTTAAACGACTTAAAATTAAAAATCACTTAAAATGTGTTTGAAGTGATTTTAGAAAGAGTTTCTAATATTTTTAACACTTAAATAATGAAAATTTTTAAATATTAAAAATATTAATAGTATTTCCTAAAATCTCTATCAAATGGGCTTTTAGAGTGCGTTTAATAGAGATTTTAGAAAATATTTTTGGTTTTTTAACACTTCAATTTTTTTATCTTTTTAAGTATTAAAAATATTAGAAATGCTTCCTACAATCACTATCAAACACACTCTTATTTCGTTTAGCAATAAATACTTAATTAATCACTTATGAAAAAATGCAAAAAGTGATTATAAATTTTTATAATGCTTTTATTTTATTTATTTTAATATTTTTTTATAAAATAATAATTTTTATTATTGAATTTTTTTATTATAAAATTCCACTTCTTTTAAATTTAAACAAGAATCAAAATTTTAAAAATATTTATTTCAATTGATTTGTGATATTTACTTTATAAGAATTACTTTTCTATATTATTTATTTATATATTTTTTATTACTATGTATATATCATAATAATTAATTTTATTTATTTTAATTCCTTAATACAATAAAATTAAACTTTCAAACAAATTCTATTAAATTGATTATAAAAACTACTTTTTCATTATAAGAATAACGTAGTATTCTTTTAAGCCAAAGAATATTGTTATTGCTTATGTAACACTATACGACTAGCTTCAGAGAACAATATTTAATGATGTATTTTTTTTAATGAATTTGGTAATGATAATTTCATATGTATAATTACCAACAACAATAATAAAGATTCAACATCCAAGAATTTAGAGGATTTATAATACAATTTGGTCATATTTACATGCTTAATTTATGTAAGCAAATTGCTCATGAATTATTTAGGGTACATTTGGATACATTTTTTGTTTTTAAAATAAAAAATAGAAATGATTTTTATATAAAGATACAAATTTTTTTAAAGATTTACATTGAAAATATAATGATTTTAAAAACTGTTTAAAAAATTAAGGTATTAAAAATGTTTCAGTATCTCAAATTTTTTAATTTCTAAAAGATGTAGTAATTTTTATATTTTAGTTTCTAATTTAAAAAACAAAAAACAAGAAATATATCCGAACCAAAATCAAATAGTTAAGAGTTTAATCCTAGGATTTTTTAATCAATTATTTAGAATTTTTTCCAATTATCTATTTGTTTAGTTATTTTAGGGAAACTATGCACATGATATTTTATGAGGAAGGACCATTCTTATTAATTAATATATTAGTTATATAGAATTTGGAAAAAAATATTTAAAATTTGTTGTATAATCAATATAAGGTTAATTTTGTAAAATAAATCATTTTTTGTCTTTAGTAGTTTCCATTATCAAACAATTAAATTAAAATTTAGTACTTAAAACTAAAATGATATCAAATGCTTTTTACTTTGATTAATTTAGTACCTATAATATATAGTTCTTAATTTTAAGCACTATAATTTTTGAGTATTTAATTTCTAAGTATAAATTTAAATATTAAGAAAAAAAAAAAAGAAAACAAATAAGAGTAATAATAAAAAAAAGGTGTTTGATAAACTTCATTAACCCAAAAAACTTTATTAATAGGCTAAGTGATAAAAATTACAAGAGTTGTTTTATCAATAATCCAAACATTTGTAATCGTGTTGATATCCATGAATTGTTATAGAAAATTTATGAGACTCCCTTTGTGATATCATCACAGTATAAGACTGTCTCATTCAAATCTTATTATGCAAAACTATATGAGAAAAATTTAGTGCAAGAAAAAAAGTATAATATTCTTTTAATGCTCTTAGAATGCTTCGACTACTTACTTAAAAATCTTATTAGTAAAATCCAACAGGACAAAACTTGAGCGAAAAGGAAAAAAAATACAGTGTAGTAACATTCTTATTGGTTGCTCCCTTTATGTAGACATGATTATGCTTTCTTGAATTCTTTAGTTTGAAATTTCTTGAATCTTTATATTCCAATATTGTTTATAAGCTTATAAAATGTTTTAGTAGGTAAGGCTTTTAAAAATAAGTTTACTCAATTATCACTTGATTTTATTTGTCAAACATCAATTTTAATATTTTTATGAAATTTTTATGTATAAAAAGTTTTTGGTGAAATGTATTTGGTTCGATCATCTTTAATATATTATTCCTTAATTTGTGTATTACATATAACATTGTTTTTCATATGATATTATTGACTTGTCTTTGGAAGAGAACAAGTTACACGACTCGTGACTATATTGACTCATGGATCTTAACTATATATATTCACGTCATGTCTCATGAATTATAAGTATTTCTAAATGATTTAAGGAAGTGACCAACATTGCTTACTAAACTGATTTCCATGATATAAAGGATGATACTTTCAAGGGAAATGTAGAGGATGATTTGACTTATAAGTATTCTAGAGGAAACATCATTCCTAAATGAGTGAAGTAATTAATGCCTTTTGACACATATAATGTCACATTCACCAAGAGATAGAGTAGGAGAGACCCTCTTAACATTTACCACAAGTAGACATCTATGTTTTATGGGCATATGAGTAATCAAGGATGTATTTGAAATGGACATTTGTACCCAAAGTGATGTAGCACTAAGGCATAGTAGCTATGTATGGAGAACATTGATTTGTCTATGCATTGGAGATAAAAAACAAGATGTATTACTTGTCATGTTAGTGTATAGTGTTTTTAAGCATGCATTACTATGTATCAAAACACATGATACAAGCTGAATTCACAATAGCGGAGCAATGCCCCTTCCTATAAGAATGTCCTAAACAAGTTAATAGTCACTCCTATCCTAAGGGCCTATAAGTTCTACCAATCCCCTTAATACAAATAGTATGTGATTGATTGTGCCTATCCCTAATTCGGGTGCCCTTCCCTTAGTGTGATTAAAATGCATCATTGCAGAATCGAATAACTTTCTTTCTCTTGGACAGGCTTAAGGCTCTTAGCCCTTTGTTTACTACCTCCTAACAACATAACACTGATATGATCTCCCACTGGTTCACAAAATCCAATCCTTCCACTTGTTCTTAATTTGATTCTCCCATTACTTTCATCGCTAGTTTTGAGACCAATGATTAGATGACCCCGTAGCCCTTAGTCAATTATAAAAAGGAATAGGTGGTAACTTAGAAAATTCATAAATTTTAATTTTTTTGCATAAGAACATGTGTATCAAATTTGATAGTGTATGTAAGGTTTTTTTTTTTTTTTTTTTTTTTTTTTCTGAACATCATAAGTGGTAAGATTGATCGTTCCTATAGTCCAACAAATGAACCATCAAATTCCTGGTACACATTTGTGTGACTCCTATGAAATTGGATGACCTTCTAAATAATTTAATAAAATTTTTATTTGTTATGTTTTATTGATTCACTTTAAATAAAAACATATGTTTTATATTTTTATGCACATATATATCCACATAAAATACTTATAAAAAAAAATAATAAGACTTTTTATTTGTATCTACTAATAAAAGCAACCAATTAATACAAACCATATTCAATAATTATATTATATTATTTTTTAGAAGATGTATATTTATTTACCATTTAGCTCCTAAAAGGTAACAAAATTTTTACCTTTGTTTTCAGGTGAAGAAATGTAGCTTAATACAGGCATTAGACAATTTGTTGTTCATTGAGAAAAATGATTTCCTTAAGTTGAGATTGTTAGCCGATACCCTTACCAAAACAACCTTCTCCTAGCATATTTCCTTCCTACCTAACTCTCTCATACCTGGCAACAAACAGAGGGGCAATTTCATAACCAGTTTTTAAGATAGAACTGGAGATTTTAATGGAAGATCTAACTAGGTTAAGGCAAATGCAAGGAGAGTGGGCCAAACAGTTTATACCTGGTTTAAGAAAATAAGGCATAAGTGCATGGTGAGTTTATTTTAGAAGAGGAATCTATGAAATTTGCCTAGAATGGGCTAAATATTGAACTACAGAAAAAATTCAAAAGAATGGAGTTGTACGACTTATTTGATCTTGCTACAGGGGTGGTCTTTATAAGGTTATCCCTAAGGAAAAGAGTTAAAAGAAAAGTTCATCTAGAGGCATCTACTATAAAGATCCTAATCTCAAGATTTCTGTAGTAGAGGAAGACAAAGGAAAACTCAGCTGGAGGTAGATGTTGTGGTCATTCAAAAGAATGACTTTATAAAAAAAAAATGGTTATTCAAGAATGCCACTTATACCAGGGGGGACTTTAGCAAACCAATGGCAAACATATAGAAGAGGATATTTCAAGTCAGTCATAATTATATCTTTGATGTGACTAAAGCTAATCGGATTTGTGACCATTAGTTAGCTAATAAGATTGTGAAATTACCTGAAGGACACATGATTCCTTTGCTAGAAGAAATCAAGGGAAGAGATTGGTGCAAATGGCATGATTTGACACATTCTACTAATAATTGTGTAGTGTTTTGGGATGAAATAGAAGATAATATCGACAAGGGGTATTTCAAGTTTGTTGAGAAAGAGAAAGAGATCACGATCGCCGATACTAATCATTTTCCAACCACTGTGATAGTTAATTATTAGGATAAAACCTTTAAAAATGTGATATGATGTAACAATAAATGAATGTTATTAATGTTTATATTATGATTCTAAGTTTTCATTCATTATCTTATTTATGTATTATATTTGTTGAGGATTCAAACTTATACCATTACATTGTTCATAATTTAGGTACATTAAAAATTATATAGAAGATTTAAGTTATAAATTTCTTACAAATTAATAGGTTATTCATATCTGGTTCATAAACTTAAACAACCCATTTGAGGTTGTAATGTAGCAACTCTTAATTGGAGTGATGACTTGTCTTAGTCATCAAGATGAATTTCCTATATTGAGTATACTAGCATGTAAGGTTACACATTAAACAAGACTTATGATGAATCATGATATTGGTTATTGGGTAATTATGACTTCACCATACTACTGTGTTGTATAAGATCTCAACATTGAGAGAATATTAAGTTAGTGCTAAGATTTTCGGTAACTTTGACCTAAGTGAAACCCTAAGGCATTCATATATTTTTTATGAATTAGGTCTTTCTTGATTAAAGTAAGTGACAATAGGTATCTCATGATATGTACCATGATATCTCATGGATTTGACATAGTGTGCCCCTTTAATTGATCTTAAAGATATATGATAATGAAATATGTGGTCATAATAATTCTTTAAGTGGAATTTGACATATGCTCTTAAAAATTAGAATATGTCACTTGATTACATAATAAAAGGATCTAAGATTTAAGAAATATAAAAATAATTTTAAGGGGTTGATAACACCTATTATGAACATTAGTTCATAGGAAGCTTGCATGTAGTTGTTAATAAGTCATAAACTCGAGTTTTATATTTATGATATGAATCTAAGTCAAACAACCAAATCAAAACCTTACAAGTATCCTATAATTCAAGTCATGTTTAGAATACTGGAATAAAGAGTATAAATGAAATAAAAAATCGATTTCGTTTTCATTCATTAATGTTTGAATTAAATTGGAATACAAATAAAAAATTTATTAGTATGAAAACTAAATCCCACTTTCACTAGGGTTTTTATATCTCTCATTTTATATGATATTATGGTTTACCTCAATTTCCATCTTATTTCTATTCCTATTTCTATATACCAAACACATGTAAAAGCATTTACTTATCATATCTTAATTAAAGATTAGCAAATGAAGGAGTTTTTAATCTGATTGTATCTTTATTTTTTATTTGTACTTTTTTATAAACACATTTTTTTTACATAAAAGAATTTTTTGAATTTGTCTTTAAAAAATTAATACCTCAAAATTATTTCTGAAAAAAATTTTCTATTTGTACACGAGAGAATAATTTTTTAACTCAAATAAATACATTTAAAAGATTTTTTATTGAATTTTTTTTTAAAAAATTGAGTTGTTTTATAATTAAAAGTATGAACAATACTTTGAAAAATTGTATAGTACTTTTACAATTTATGTAGAAGAGAATAAGCAAAAAATACTATAATTTGCATATTTGAGTTCATAAATAAAAGTTTATAATTAAGAGAATTGATTCTTAAAATGTCATTTAGCATAACCTAAGAGAATACTTATTTGTATGGCTAGATGTCACACATTTATTGTTCAAAATAAATCAAATCATATTTTCATTATCAATCTATTTACTCTCTAGTTGATACTCTCTTGGTATATTAAAAAAAAAAAAAAAAAAGACACGACCCTTTTGCCCACTAATATCTATCTAAACTAAAAGGATCATTCATATGATAATAGAATTCTAGTGATTTGATTAATAATATGGTCTCAATTACCAAGTTAGCCGACACCTTTTATTCTCTCTCTCTCTCTCTCTCTCTCTCTCTCTCTCTCTCTCCCTTGTCATCCTGTTATCATAATCTTTACAATCAGAATTAATGTTAGAATAAGTATTCAGAAGTAAATACGTAAGCATAAACAAAGAGAGAAATGTGTGTTGGTTGTGAAGCGTGAAATTCCATAAGCATTGATCATCGCATTGAATTTTAACAGACAGTACATGTGATGTGGTGTAATACCTCAGATAGAGAGACCCCACCTTATGAAAAATATAGGCAGACTAAATTATTATGCTTCAATCTTCATCATCAACTGATTTTCATCTTTCAACAACAGCAAGAAGAAAATCAGAGAAAGTTTTCAACCCACATTTCGTCCACAAGCACTGACATCAAGAAAAGACCTTATAGCCCATTTGTAAATATTTTTGAAAAACAGAAAAAAAAAAAAAAAATTAAACTTGGAAAGAAGTTTATAGACTTTTGATAAAAAAACTTTTTAAAATTTATTTTACGATAAATTATTTTTTATAATAAATTTTAAGTGTTTTTATAAAATTTTTTCATTAATAATTTGAAAAATAAAGAGTATTTTGAAAAAGAAAAATATTCCCAAACATATCCTTAATTTTATTTTTATGTTTGAGACCTTCTAATTCTTTCAATTGCATTGTATATGAATTACCATTCATTTCAATGCATACAAAAAGTTTCCATGTCCATATTCTAAACAGTGGCTGTGCCTAGCCCTAGGCATAAATTGCATTAAAGATTCTCAGGAAATGGCTTTGCTAAGGTGATGTAGATCCTCCTCTAGAGCCTATTCTAAAGCCAAAGTCACTTTATTCCTCTAGGAAGAAAGTTGTGTTGGTTTGCCCAATTCACATGGGGTTACATGTAGAATATATGCAAGATCTTGTTCTCAATGTGGAAATAAGTTTATTTCATATCTCTTTTGCATAAGTTGGACTTGACTAGAGCTAGTTGTGAGTCTTGTGGCCAATCAATTCCATATTATTTTTTTTCCCTAAAGTGGGAACAAATTTTTAGTATAAAAATTAAAAGCTTTGCATCTGAAGACTGAACCTCACTTTCAATGTATGGGTAGTCCAATATCCTAGTTTTTTCAACTTTTGAATTTTGTAATGCTCCAATGCTACTTGTACGAATTCTAGATAGAAATTATGAGCATATTTATAACTATTTTTAAAAACATTTTTAAAATTAGAAAAACTATTTTCAAACATAAAAACATGTTGATAATTTTTTTTTTCTATAAGAAAACAACTTTTTTAGAAGTTGTTTTGAAAATTTTTATTTGTACAAATGCAAAGAATGATGATTGAAATAAAACATCGTAGATAAAAGTTATTTTGTAAAAAATATTTAAAAATATAAAAAATAGGTTAAAAACATTACAAATTTTTAATCAGACTTTTATTTTAAAAACGTTTTAAAAACTGTTTTCCAAAAACGTTACAAACATGGCCTCTACTTTCTCAAGTTTTGTATTTCATTTATCTTATTTCAACCAACATATCATTGCATTGAGCAAAATATGAAATGTGGAGACAAATATGATGGGTTAGATTTTGACCAGGAAAAAGAAGAAAAAAATGAGCCAGACACTAAAGGAGAAGATAGAGTAATCAGGATAACTTACAGAGTCAACAGTTCATAACTTTGTTGGATTGCCCCTGTCATATGATGGCTGAACCCCGCCGAAAGTGTGGAAGACTGGAACAAAGATGCAGAATGCAGTATGTCAAACACTGGAGCCACAGGCCCCATCCCTAACCCACCACTTAGTTGTGTGGGCTTAGTCAGCGTTAAGTCCCTTGTAAAAAGTGTAGACATGCTGTTTGTCAAAGAATTCTTCTTTAGAGGTGCAATGTCAATGGCTAAGAGCACAAGAGGAAGGCATTTGAACAAAGAAAAAGCAGTGGTGTAACATCATGCTAATGAGTTTCACAGACCTGGATTCATGTTGCTATGGTGGCAACCACAGCACCATGGTTGGTGTCAACAAACAATCCTTTACTGTTAGATTTGAGATATTTTCTGAAAATATGCAAGAACAGATATATTTGGACATTTCAGTGTGAGACAACATATCTGCAAAGAACGTATGCAACCAATATGGACAAAATTGCAAATGACTCAGGTAACCTATATTTATAGGGAATAGAGCTATTTGGACATTTCAGTGTGAGACAACATATCTGCAAAGAATGTATGCAACCAATATGGACACAATTGCAAATGACTCTGGTAACCTATATTTTTCTTGAGAGACAATATATATGAGAGAATGTAAGTGACCAGAATGGACATATTTAGTTGTAAATGACTCCGTGACCTTGTAAAATAGAGGTCAACATATGGACCAAAAAAAAATACATAAATCTTGGGGCATTCCGAGAATTGAACTCGGGACCTCTCGCACCCTAAGCGAGAATCATACCACTAGACCAAATGCCCTTTGGCTTTTGGAAGTTTAGATTAATTCTAGACATACAACATCTGAAATATGTCTGCTTTATAAAACCTAACACAGCCTATTAAAAGAGGAAAAGGAACCTGAGTCATGTTGTAATGGCTCTGCTTACAATTAATAAAAAATGTGCACAGTAATGCATTAGTTATACAATGCATAATGCTGCAGGCAGGTTACATAGAATAAACCACATCCTTTAACACATAAATGTGAAAAATATACTTTAATTAATAATCAGAAAATCACTAGGCAAATGGCATTAAGTAGAACCAGAATTCTGAAAGCCAAAAGAGACAGCCCTTCTAGTAAAAACAGTCCCTTAGGAAGCAATGTCAACTTCACAATGGGCAACATCAACTTTGCAATGGACAATTTCAAAGGGAATGGCACAATCCAAACGAGTGGACAAGAACAAATGCATCTAGTATATACAAGCATTATTAAAGAAACCCAAAAGGTTTTCAAGCAGAGGCAAAGCAATCACCTTCATCCACTCAATTTGGATGGAATCAATGGTGAAATATCCTGGATACCAATCACGTCCTTGCACATGGCTACAAATTTGAGGGTGGTGCACATCACAATGCATATAAAAAGCTGTTTTATACAACAAAAAGTAAGGGAAAATATACACAAATATCCCTTAAAATTCCTCAATCCAAAAATTTCATAAAATAATTCTTCTTTTTTTTCCCTACTAAGAACTCATAGAATATAGTATTCTATCTAAAAAATCCATATCCCTAATTTCATTCAAGTAGGATTTGCTTATGGTAAGAAAGCATACAGCTAAGCTAACAACAAAGAACCACCATTTGACAAGTTTCTTTTTTTTTTTTTAAAAAAAAAAAAAAAGAAGAAGAAGAAGAAGGAGTGAATAGTAGGAAAAATGAAAACAACACACACACACACACACAATTTTGTGGACTGCAATCTAGAAAACATGTCACACAGCATGCTAGTGTATATGCAGTATGAATACTTTTCTAGCACATGAACAAATTCTTCTAAGGAAAAATGATATGTGGCTAGAAATTTGAGGTTTTTGAGGGGAAAAAAAGGGTATTTGGATTCTACGTATCTTTAGATGAACAAGTAATCTGCAAGTTTTTAAAATTAAGAAACTTCTGAAGGAGCTTTCAAATATTTCTTTCCAAAAATTTAGAAAATTGAGGTTTTTGATGTGAACAATTCAATTCAAATGGTTGCCATGAATTACTTTGGGGACTTCTAGATTGCTACTTGTACAGATCCAAGCATGTTATATGCAGCTAAGTAGACTTATCTTAAAAGTAGTACAATAAACAGGGTTTACTTATAGCTTTTTTGTCAGTAGAAAGTAAGGAACATGTTTTTTGGATGGCCCGTCCAGTGTATAGTTTCAGATGGGCCACATCTCAGGCAAATGGCAGGCCAGCGGTAGCCCATAAGGTCAGACCATTTCATCCTGTTTTATTTTAGTACTGGAATTTTCTACATCATCCATTATTGTTATCCTTTTCTAATTTTCTATTAACGAGGAAAAGGCGATACACTAATCAAAATTTTCCCTAAATATATATCATACTTATTCAAGAGTAATGATTGGACCAAGCTCAAGCACAAGTTTAACAATGCATAAGGATTAGATTGGACAGCAAGGCCAATGTTAATAGGAAGAATATTTAGTTTTAAAATAGAATCCAGACACAATCCATCAACTGACAGAAACAACCTAAGCAACAAAAGATTATGAAAAGAAAAGGATATATTGGAAAAACCTAATCCAGCCAGTCACATTTTCACTTGTTCAGTCACAGTAGAGTGATAAATTCAGAAACATTGAAACATAAACTTCTGATTAACCAATCTGAAATCTAATATGATAGGTAACTTGGTCATACCTTGAAATTTAATATGCATAACAGTAATTTTTCAGCAATCCAAATACTAGAACAAGTAGTAGAGCTAATGTTTTAAGACAAGTTCAAGCATCTACTGAGTAATTGAAACAGTCATGGGCATTTGAAATGGCTGTTTCCAGTTCCATTCCTGGACAAAGAAGATGAAAAGTTAGGGAAATTTCAACCACAAGCATAATAGGAATCCGAAGCAGCCAGCCAACTTTGAATTGAAAGCCCTAAATGAGAATGCCATCAATTGCCTAATAAACCAACAAAAAAATCCAGACAGAAGATCTATATTAACAGTATAAATTCTATTATTATAAGTTGTCTCATTGTAGGTCAATGAGGCATGCACCATCATTACCATGACAAGGGTCTTCTCCTTTATAAGCAGTGCCCCACTTTTGGCAACTGTTTCTCATTGAAAACACTATAAAACTCTTGCTGATATTGTAGTCCTCGAAAGAGCTGCTGAAGCTTTTTGACAGTGGGGAGATGCATGGGATGCAAATTGCTAGTTAATTGAAAACACTGTAAATGATAGAGCATAAAGCGATTGCTCTAATAGTTTCATATTGATCATTTGACATATCCTGACAAAAAATTACCACGGTTTGACATCAAGTGAGTCACTGCACAACAATCACTATATGTGGAAAGTACGCCTCTCACTCCAGTACTGAGATCAGTTCAGCATTATTCAGAAACTTAAACCAGGTGCAAGACAATGATTTGGGTGTCCCTTAAAATGGATAACATGGGGATACCTGAGTGGAAAAACCATGCTATTCCCTTTAAACACCATTCTTTCTCATTCAAAAGGGAAGAGTTCCGGTTTTTGTGTTCTTAATCAAGTGACAGTGCTCTGTTAACCGCAAGCAGATGTGTCCAAAATTTGAACCTAAACCCCAATTTCAGGAAAAAGGGCACACAACCAGAGCAACTTACCCAAATTATCTCACATAGGCAGTGCTAATGTCATAACTGTTTTGGTTGGATTTACCGTTTCTCCCAATGGTTCCAATAGCAATACTGTGCCACCCAATACAGTGCCCAATGCACTATAGATAGTATTCTAGAAGTGGCAAAGCGTCCTTATTTAATATGAGTCCTTAAAACTTTGAATTTTTCCATCAGAGAATAAATTTTAAGGTAGAAATAAAAGTGTAAAATAGATGGAAGTTATTGCAGCATTCCTTATCCTAGCTACAACAGTTCCACACAGCAACAAATCAGATAACAAATATGCAAAGAATGCTAATACGTGCCAAATTGGATGATTGTATGATTGGCAGATCCCAAGATTTCATCCTCAAAACAGCTGTCACGAGAAGCATAAATTGGGCACTGGAAAGACAATGAATGCAGGAACTGATAGCTTCATGATATGGTCACCATGATGGTAAAAGAGAAGTCAACCCACAAATGACAAGAAAAAGGCATTTCTGGCCTTATCATTTGAAATATTCAGAGGCATAGGATTCCCAAACACCTTTAGGATGTCGACCATATTTTCAAACTAAGCTATGATTAATTGAACACATGAACAAGTTATAAATGTTTCCTCCCACTAGAAAAACACCCCACAGATCAATTCTTGATTTGCTCCAACAATGCACAAGATCATGCCTAAGATGAAAAGGAAACAGATTCTAGCACATCTTATCTTGGCATTCCTCTTAACAGCTTCCCAATGCTATTACACCACTGCCATCATGCTTCGAGCTATGGAACCAGGCAAGCAACTGGCTTTCTAACCTGGATACCCATATTATTTTTGCTAAATTAGTGTCACAGGAAGAGATGGCAATAGCCAACAAGTAAATTCATATGTTTTTTCTGATGTTTGTTATAGTTGATTCCAATACTGGACCTGCACAACAAAGAACAGGCTCAGCCACCAGATATATGTTCGCCACATGGGTCAGTGTCATAACCATTCCGTCTATTTATTAGTAAACTTCTGCTAATTAGCCATTCAGTTATTTCATTTTCTTTTAGTTCACTTCTTACAATGAAAATGCCTTATACGTGAACTATTGCTGTATATATGAAAAGAGGAAATTTGGACAGCAGATCAGAGGAAATATCCACAAAGTTCCATCAGGACCCAATCCCATTGGAAATCGGCACCCACCATCCTACCCATGAAATGATAGAGGGCTTGCGCTATGTTTAGTAAGTAGAACTGATAATGCCCATGTTCTCTTTCTTCTGTAATTGAAGATGGTAGACCATAGAATATTGCATATTTTAAGGTCATGATTTCCAGTATATTGTACTTGCACTTGCAGAAGGATGATTTTTGTTCTTAGATTAACATAAAAAATGATCTTGAGATCAGAGATGCATGAATGCTATTCTGTCCATCTTGTAACACCAACAGGAAGAAACAACTGGAAAAATCTCTGATTTTTGTAAGAAACAACAGCAGCTAAGAAAAACAATGATAATACAACACATGTTCACATGCAAGAAACTTGTTTGAAGTTTTGACTTTTTGTAAATATTTTAAAAGATTACGCCATAAACAAAAAACCTAGGGTAATAAGGAGGA
This sequence comes from Vitis rotundifolia, assembly GCA_030254885.1. Classification (NCBI taxonomy): domain Eukaryota; kingdom Viridiplantae; phylum Streptophyta; class Magnoliopsida; order Vitales; family Vitaceae; genus Vitis; species Vitis rotundifolia. Next base: position 2,675,087 of record CM058163.1, read on the forward strand.
ACTCCAGCTTGATTTAATTATAAATCCCCAAACATAAATTGTATATGCAACACCCCATCACCTTAAATTATGTCAAAATAAATGTGGCACTTGTCAAAAGACATTTTTCATGATTCTAAAACTCTTTTCTAGTATATTAGTAGGAAAACATTGTGGTGTAATGCCTCTAGTAGAAGAACCATTCATGGTTCGATATGTGAACAAACCCTACAATTTAACAAGGTGCTGGACAGATCATAGTTCTTGAAACAGGAAAACTTGCAGATATCACCAAACCATTCTTGCTTCTTAAGAAGGCATGTTGAATACTTTTTCAAAATTTAATTACAAGTTACATGTCAATAGAATAAGTATATAAGATATTTTTCTTAACTATTATCAAGTAATTCCACAGCTTGCACAAAACAGAGCATAAACCCGGCCTGCATTTTGTGTTTTGATTCTATTTGGAATCCCATTTCAATCAAAATCCAAAAGCTTTGCCTTTAGTGCATACTTTTGTGTGTGTTATTCAGGGCATGCAAAATTTGAGTTCAATTCCAAACCCATCTGTGAATAAAGTAACCAAACAGTAGAACTAAAATCAGGGTCCCCTACTCCAACTTGAAGTCAATCCTTCATCAATTTCTTGAGAAACTTCAAGCATTGAACAAAAGGTAAATCATTACCCAGATCCGGTAAGTGAAAACTAACACAAATCATTATGATAAGACTCATTCCAATAAAAAATCGTACAAGGAAAAGGTTAAAGTAATCTCATAAGCAATTGATGTTTCGTCTGCAAATTACTATACACAGTTTCTCTACTTAAGACATGAACAGTGAACTATGCTACCAATCCATAATTGCAAATGGCAAATCAGATCCTCCCAAAAAAGTTAACAAACAACAGCATATAAACATTTCGTTCTTAAGCTTCAGTTTCAAATTCATGAACTGTGAGAAAAAGATAAGGAAAAAGGAAAGAAAAACCGGAGGAAAAGGAAGGAGAGTGATCATGAGCGAAAAAAGTTTTCTACACTCCATTCCCAATTTTATTTCCCATTTTAATAAAGACAAGAGTTTAATTTCTTGCTACTTTTTCGTCCCGTCCAAACAATAAAACCTATATTCCTTCAGAATTCCTTTCCTTTTCCTCCAAGTTTCCATATCCATATTGACAGCAAAATCGGAAATATGAATTTCGGGCAATCAGTATAGACATTTATCGAGAATAAGAAGTTGCCTTCAGAACAAATTCACGGATTCACCAGCGTCTGAGAGCTGTTCACAGTTATTGAAGAATCCGTAACGATGTACGGACGGATCATTCGGACGTGGCTGGAGAGCGGGAAATTCATTTCCATTTTCCCGGAAAACTTTTCTCGTGGAAAAGCATTTCTGCTGAAAATTTTCTATCCATAAAATTGGAAATCGGTGTGATGCCTAACGCGCCCATACATGTATGGCTCCTCTTACGTGTTTTAAAGCCACGAGAAGGGACAGCATTTACACGGGTGTGGTTGTTACAACCGAATCCTAATGACTATTCCTTTTAAATATTTTTAGCCAATTAATTTAATTTGTTAATATTAATTAAATTGTTAAATTAATCAATGGCTAGAGTTTAAAGATCGTACAGCCAATCTTCTCATTGCTTTAAAATTTGTCTGAGAATCTTTGTGTGGTGACTAAAATGAAGATTGGCCCACCTATAGACATGTTAGAATTATATCATGTGACCCACCTAAAATTAAATTATATGCATATTAAAATTATATCATATGGTATGAGGATATTAGACACGTCAATACTAATGGATTCATGGAATCGTTACGAGGAGTATACTTTAATTTAGGTAAGTTTAAAAAGCTTGAAAATATTTACAATACAAAATGTAATTTCGACGGTGGAGATTTACGTACCGGAGGCCAATGTGTAGCGGACGACAGGTTCTGAAAATTCTGAAACCTTCCAAAATCAAGAGCAAGGGGTCTCCCTCCATTCTATTGGAATGTCTCGCCAACCGTCCATGCATTGAAATCCAGTGGCTGAAAATCCACTATACGAACCTTCTCGAACCTCCTTCGGAACCTATATGTAATGAGAGACGCTCCTGCCTCTGCTCTTCACTGTAGCTTCAAAGCATAGCATAGCCATTTTCAGAGTCTAAGTTTCTCTACTGTGCTTCTTCTCTCGTTTCAGTGAGAGTGATCAATGGCCGGAAATGGAGGGGCTCCGGTGATCGGAATCGATCTCGGCACGACGTTCTCGTGCGTCGGAGTGTGGCAATACGACCGTGTTGAAATCATTGCGAATGACCAGGGCAACAGAACGACGCCATCTTACGTTGCTTTCACTAATACGGAGCGGTTGATCGGAGATGCTGCAAAGAACCAGGTCGCTATGAACCCTGTCAACACTGTGTTTGGTAAGCTATCTGAGCCTTTCTGGTTTCTTTTAGATAAACAAACTCTTTGTTTGGATGAAGAGAAAATGATATATGTTTTGTGAAGAAATTTACAGCTATTCTATTTTTATATGTTTTGCATTGTGTAGCTCTAAAACCACTTGCAATCTTTAGGTTTGCAGAAGCATAAACTAGTGGTTGATGCAGCCATTTGGCCACAAAGTCCCTTGTAGTCTTCAATAACACAAATTCTAGCATATCTGCTTTATAGAGATGGTTTTTATCAACATTAGAAAACCTATTTATATATATATATATATGTTTCTTTTGTTTTCAATTCCTCATTATTGAAAATTTTCTTCCCCTTCCAAAAATAAATGACTTAAATTAAAGACCTCAGGATTCCACGGAAATGAGATCGAGCACGAACCTTTCTTTTAAGGGATGAGAAACATAGGAATTTTGAGAAGCATGACTGAGTTTGGTAAAAAGTTTGGTTCGAAATATGATAGAATTTAAATGAGTTTTTATGTTCCTAGATTGCTTTATAAATGTTGTTAGAATGAGGTGAGTTGTTTTCGTTTTTGAATCAGAAATTGGAACCAATGCCAAATCCTGCTCATGTTTTTTAGATGAGTTGGAGTTTAGGCCCTGTTTGGAAAGAGCTGTTTTTCGTACTCCTGAGTTCACAAACAGAAATTTATTCATAAAGTGTTCTTATAATTGGATTTTGATGACCAATTGTAAAAAACGATCCAAGACAGGGCCTAACCATTCTCTTCCAGTTGTCACTCAAGTCTAAGCCTGACCTACCTCTTTCTCACTTTAATTAGTGCTTGTAATTCAAAACAATTCAATCAGACTTCCCAATTCTGTCAGTGTTGTCATTTGTTGGTTTTATGTTAGTCAGCTGCATTTGTGGACATTTTGCATGATGATATGAAACACAAATCTTTCATGGTTAGCATAAGAGGTTGCCTTGAGGACAACTGTTAATTCCCTAATCATTTAAGTACAATTCAAAATCAGAAGTACTGAAACACAAGCTCTTGTTTTAAGAGGTATATTTCTTTCTCATTTTTATGCGCTCTTGATGCTTTACAAATATAATAGATTTTTTTTATGTTGTTATGCAATGTGAAATGAACAGACACACACATACTGATCTCATTACAACACTGCATACTGGCAATCTTTGAAAAGATCAAACTTTCTACCGAACATTTGTTTGTGAATTTTTGATTTCCTATGTTTATTTTGTTCAAGTGTGATCACGTGGATTGTCGTGTATTCCAATCTCCTAGGAAACATTTCTCCATGTTGAGCGAACACTTTATTGCATGTTATGTAGCTTATTCTGTTGCTTTGTTTGAGGTTTGGGGTTTCCATGTTCATCACAGATGCAAAGCGTCTGATTGGTCGGAGGTTCAGTGATGCCTCAATTCAGGATGATATAAAACTCTGGCCGTTCAAGGTCATTGGTGGTATTGGTGACAAACCCACAATTTTGGTCACTTACAAAGAAGAAGAGAAAAAGTTTACCGCTGAAGAGATTTCATCTATGGTCCTCTCAAAGATGCGTGAGATTGCTGAAGTCTACCTTGGTTCAACAGTGGATAAGGCAGTTGTCACTGTCCCTGCTTACTTCAGTGACTCTCAGCGCCAGGCAACGAAGGATGCTGGAGCTATTGCTGGTCTTGATGTCGTGCGCATCATCAATGAACCCACTGCTGCTGCCATTGCCTATGGCCTTGACAAGAAGGGAAGGGGTGGTGGCGAGAAGAATGTCCTTATCTTTGATCTTGGAGGTGGCACTTTTGATGTCTCCCTTCTCACAATAGAGGAAGGCCTATTTGAAGTGAGGGCCACTGCTGGAGACACCCATCTTGGAGGAGAGGATTTTGACAACCGTATGGTGAACCATTTTGTACAAGAATTCAAGAGGAAGCACAAGATGGACATTAGTGGAAACCCCAGAGCACTTAGGAGGTTGAGAACTGCTTGTGAAAGGGCAAAGAGGACTCTCTCATCCACAGCTCAGACGAGCATTGAGATTGACTCCTTATATGAAGGTGTTGATTTCTACACAACCATCACTCGTGCTAGATTTGAAGATCTCAACATGGACCTCTTTAGAAAGTGCATGGAGCCTGTGGATAAGTGTTTGAGGGATTCTAAGATAGGCAAAAGCAGTGTCCAAGATGTTGTCCTCGTTGGTGGCTCTACTAGAATTCCAAAGGTGCAGCAAATGTTGCAAGACTTCTTTGATGGAAAGGAGCTTTGCAAGAGCATTAACCCAGATGAAGCTGTTGCTTATGGCGCTGCTGTCCTGGGTGCCATCTTAAGTGGAGAAGGTAATGAAAAGGTACAGGATCTGCTGCTCTTGGATGTTACTCCTCTGTCTCTTGGGTTGGAGACTGCTGGAGGTGTGATGACTGTACTGATTCCGAGGAACACCACCATTCCAACCAAGAAGGAGAAGGACTTTTCTACCTACTCAGACAACCAAACTAGTGTCTTGATCCAGGTCTACGAGGGTGAGAGAACAAGAAGTAGGGACAACAACTTGTTGGGCAAGTTTGAGCTTTCTGGCTTTGCTGCAGCCCCAAGGGGTGTACCTAAGATCACCGTTTGCTTTGATATTGATTCTAATGGTATCTTGAACGTCTCTGCGGAGGAGCAGGCCACAGGGCAGAAGAACAAAATCACTATCACCAATGACAAAGGGAGATTGTCTAAGGAAGACATTGAGAAGATGATGCAGGAGGCTGAAAAGTACAAATCTGAGGATGAGATGCTCAAGAAGAAGGTGGAAGCAAAGAACGCTTTAGAGAATTATGCCTACAACGTAAGGAGCACTGTGAAGGATAAGAAGAATGAAGACAAGATTGCCCCTCCAGAAAAGAAAAAGATAGAGGATGCCGTGGAGGAGGTTATTCAGTGGTTGGATTCCAGCCAGTTTGCTGGGGCAGATGAATTTGAGGACAAACTGAAGAAGCTTGAGGCCATCAGCAAACCAATCATTACCAAGATATATGAGGATACTGTACATCAGGTGGCTGATGGAGTTCTTGCTGGTGGTGGTCCTCCACCTGCTGCAAGTGCTGCCGTCCCAGTGGTTGAGGAAGTTGATTAAGTCAGGCTAGCAATCTTTTTGGGAACTTTTAACCTGATTCATCCTTTTGTTGATGGATTGATATATGTCTAGTCTGGTGGATTCTATATACGCAAAAACTTGTTTGAAACACTGTTGAGTTCAGTAGATAATAAAGGAAGTTTACAATACCATATGATTCAATGTTTTGCACTGAAACTATAGCACACCAAGCTTTACAGATCGCTGCTACGAATGCCAATTGTGCCTAACATTCTTGAATCGTTCATGACATGCACTTGATTGTTTGCATGGTTTTTGTTTTGAGGCTTGGTCATGTTTCATATATTTGCATACAGTTGTTACCTGGTATTCTATGATTGAAAGCACAAAGTAGGTTATAGTTCTTGTCCCAATTCCACCTAATAGAACCCTACCATAGTTGAAATTCCAGAGTTGAGTTGGGTCTGAGTCTGAGAACTGCATTCCATGTTTTGGTTAGTAAAGCAGCATGTTGGAGATGGGCAGTATTGCATGCCATGTCAAAATATGGCACGATTGGGCCAGGAAGCTGCAAGTGGGCACCGAACTACCAACTATCAGTACAGAATTTTTTGTAACAAAATCTATTTGAAATAAAAAAACATTGACGGAAAAGAAAAACCCTGGTCAGTGAACCCAAAACGTCACGAAAATACGTGTTCTTTGATAGGTGAGGTAATTGTAAAGAATCCAGGAATAGGACATACCAGAAAATGACAGTAGCGAAAAGAAGCATTGAAAACCAACGGAGGCATGACTGTCAAATACTCGAGTCAAGAATGGCTGCTTGGTGTTTTAACAGACTAAAAATAAAGGATAAGCCCAAACGATATACCAGTACGGCAATCCTGGGCTCAATCACTCCACCATTAAAAAATAAAAGTTGAGGCCCCATAACGGAAAAAGAATTTGTTAGGTTCAGATCCATCAACCAAGGATCGGTGAAGTGTGGGGATCAAGTGTTGTAGCTTAAAATGATAAAAGCTTGAATTGGTCAAAAGAGATGTGATTGAAACTTTGAAAGCACGAATACTGCAAAATAGAATAAATTTTGGCAATCCTTCAGGAAGGGGAAAAGAGGTTGGTGAAAATTAGGGTCGTCTGCCATTCAGTACAATCTGGAATTCCCATCACTGAGGTTTAAAATTCACCATTCTCTTCATCCCCAACACCCACCTTGACAAGCAATTTCATTGCCCTCCTCATCCCTCTCTACGCGTTTCTCTTCTCTCAATAGAATAATGTTTAACTCTGTACACGGGGTCCTAACTCCATCACAGAATGATGAGCCGCATATTGGCTATAGGAGGATCTCACAGATCTGATTTGAGTGACTTAAAAGAGTCCAATACAGCCCACAAAACTAAACCCACCCTACTAAAAAATCCAACAGGTAAAAATCCAAGGGATGATCTAATAAAATGGTTTGCTCATCCAAATAAAGGATGTTCCCAAGAGGCTACATTGATGATTAGTTCCAACCCTAAGAGAATGAATATGGACAGAATAATTTTCATACCAGGCTCTGTTCATTGTTGTGTTAACTGCAAACATAAACTAAAACACAATCATCCATTTTCCTCGTAGCTTACAACAGCATCCAATTTCCACTCCCACTCCAGAAGTATAAACCCTACTCCAAAATGAAACCCACAAATGTAACAAATTAACAGGGTCAGCTTGTCTATTGCTATACTTGATGGCATGAATGCATTTTGCTTTCCAGGGACACATGACAGGGCAGGGATGTAGAGCACCAAGGCAGTGATGTGGAATACTATGATCAAATATGAAATATAATTCATCTAGCTAAACAAGTCTAGCAACAGATGCCCAACAAATAAATTTTGAATTCCCAAATGGCATTTATCCACAATTATACTGGTATTATCATTAGCAGTCAATCTGTATCATTACTGCTGCACGATTTATTAAAGGAAATCAAACAACAGATGTCTCCCAAGCCCGGAGAACCAGAGAATGATACGAACAATCAAATATCAAAACAGTAAAATGGTTCAAATATAGACAATGATAGTAAACCTAGACCTAACTTCATAATTTAGAAACTATTCAAGGAAACCAGATGCATTGGAACAAGCACCAAGGTAATCAGCACATACAGAAGTTAAAAAGGATACATAGGTTGGTAGGTCGATGGTGATCTACATACTTTTGATCACTTCTCGAGTGATCAACTATGATCTACTAGTCTAAGAAAGAGGGGAAAAAATTGCATCACAAAAGGGAAAAGTATAGAAGTAAAATAAGAAGAAAAAATAACACAAATATAATCAGTAAACTGCAGATTTCATTTATGGAATAAGGTCAGTAAATAATGAAGCACCAACCACTGTAACCACCCTTACACCTTTCAGACTAATGGCTCTTTCATGTCAACATATGCTCTTTCACTCCAAGGAGAGGACGAAGGCATACTCGGACCTCATGCTCTTCTGGTCCTACTCGTTGTTTGGGCACGACAATCTCAAGCATAGTTCCTGTTTCATCGCGATATGCTTCTAGTTTGGCGTCCTCTGGAATGCGGGTTGGAAGGGGGATTTCCCTAACGAAGTCCCCAGGAGGGCAGTGCTCTGGTGTTGGGTCTGTTAGCTTGAATGTCCTATTATGTCTCTTAATGAATGGCATGCAAACTGTACTTACACAAGATATCTTTACGATCCCATGTGAAGGAGTGTTCCTCCAAGTAACTTTCACCCTCTCAAGATCTGCGAAAGGCAAACTGATGATAATCAAGAACCCTTCATCATCCTCATATATAGTTTTTGCAGCTGTAACTGGCCCATATACATTCCTCATAACCCCACTAAACTCCTTTGACCAGTGTGGTTCAATTGGGTGGATTTCCATAGCATTATTAGGTAAACAGCAATCATCATCATTTCCATGCGGGAAGAAATCCTTCCTCCTTTTATTACAGACTGGTGAAAGGTCCAACACATCACCATTGACATGGTTTGATGGCTGTGTTGACAAATTCAAACTAGTACCATTAAGCAATTTTCTTGGGTGTGGATTTGTATGATTCTTCAACAGAGGAGGGGCACGCTCAAGCTCGAACTCTGTGTTTGGAAGGTTCCTCCATGAACTAAAATCACTTGCTTCTAGAGGGATCGAGAAGTTTATATCTCGGCCTGTAAGCTCCTTCCACCTCTTCCGGTCTTCCTCATCAAGACCCATGAGATTGGGTGAGCAGACAACTTCAATCCCATGAATACACTGGGGGTTAGAGAGACCCCGGTAGTGCTTCCTCTGCATCCTGTGAGATCGTAAAAAGCCTTTGTCCACACTAAAGGGAAATGGCCGCTCCCCCAGGCGAGAGTGCCCATTCATATAACTCCTCAGCTGCATTTTACCCAGTGCATTTTCAGGCCTTTCCTTGAAAACCCACATATACATGTTCTCCATATCATGCTGAACCAAGAAAACTTCATGCTCCAAGTCCGATTTATCATAACCAGAAATCCCATTACAGTCCCTGGTGATCTTAGACTTTGATTTCTCATTAAAGACAGGCTTGAAGTAGAAACTGAAGAAAAACCAGGCACCCCAAATACTATCAAGCCGTTTGGAGCATTTCCGTCCAACTTTTGGTAGATTGGCGATTGCCTCAGTCTCGTAAACTTGAGGGCCAAGACCGACATCCAAGATGTCACAAGAATCATTCCACAATTGAGGAGGTGGGCTAGGCTCAGCCGATAATGGAAGATTGATATCTGGTGGCCCTGAAAGGATGACCTGCCGATTCATCTCTCTCTCCAAGTCATCATGAGCAAAGGCACCTGAATCCATGGATAACAGTGTGCATGGGTGATTCTCCATGGACAGGGTTGTGAGCAGAGCTTCTCCCATTTTTTCTTCCAATTTTTGGAGTTTTTCTTTTCCTCGTCTCTGTAGAGTGGAAGTTCAAATTCCACCAACACCGACAAAGGCACCTCACTCACCTTTCATGATACAAAACCCGAAAATTGCAGATTCATCTATCAATCAGCAAAGCAAAACAAGTACCAGAGAAACACCTTCATAGATTAAACCCGCAGACATCCAACCACGGAGAGGAAGAAATTGCAGTGACCCATCAATCAAGTGAAAGAATACCCAAAACTGAAACTAACATCCATATAGCAACACCATCCTGAAAGCACCAAGGGGATCACGTCAACATGGTGAAAAAAAATTAAACTTCCCTAATCAAACTGAACCACACACAAAACACAGATATACCAAGTCCTGGAAAATCCTAAAACCCTCTTTTTGGTTGCTGAGACCACTGAGGAAAAGGACTGAAAACAAAATTTTTGAATTTATCCGGAGTACACAGCCAAGCTGAGTGTAATTCATAACAAAAATAAAAATTTCCTTGTAACCCAAACAATGAAATAACCCAAACGTAAACAAAACCTAAGATTCAAAACCTTCCTTTCCTTTTCCTACCTCAGCAACCAAACGATGCATAAGCCAAAGCCACCCACAAAGTCCACAAACCCTAGAATCCCCAAAAATCGTCCAAACATAGGATAGAAGCACAGATTCAAACGATCAAATTTACCACCGTCCGCTTGGTTGCCAAGGAGTCAAAGAAAAGAAAAGAAGCCCCAAAAATCCCAGAAAACCCAATAAGATTCCCTCCTTTTTCCCACGATTTCTCAGCAACCAAACAGCACAAAATAAGCCTAAAAAGCAAAACAAAAAAAGGAGTACCAAAAAAAAAAAAAGCGATAAAAACAATCAAAAGAGATACTAGAAGATTACCCGTTTGGGCTTTGAATCAAGATGAACAGAGAAGCGATCCCCATTTCTAGAGAGAGAAAGAGACTGAACGGCTCTGTTTAAAGAGACGGTACAAAGTGGACGGAGTTGCTAGGAACCGACCTACACCAGTTAACACCGTCGCTCGTAGTCCTCACGGCGTTAAGTAACGGTTACGGCTGCTAAGAGGGAAAGAGAGAGAGGTCAAGGGAGGCGTCTACCACATCATGTGGAGAGCCATGTTTTTCTCACCACATTAAAGTGGACTGTGGTCCTCAATCATATATATAAAAAAATTATTAAAAAAAAAAAAAAGTTTTGGCCATTGCCCTCAAAAAATGGACGTTGGCAGTACATTTTCTCTTTTGCTGAGATTTTTCGAATTGGGTCTCAACTTTGAGGTTAGTGTTCCAAACCGTTCTTGGACAAGGTGATTAGGATTCTTAGGAGTTCAAAAAAATCTTTTTTCGATACCAACTATGTTAGTTTGTACTCTATTTAGACATCACTTAGATTATTTATGTGTTTTACTCTTTAATTAAGGATAATAGGGGACAAAAATAGACAGTAAAACCATATTGAATTTGATGATTAAGTTAATTTTTTGTTAAAAATTAATAAATAAAAAATGATTAATAACATTCATCTCACTTGTTAAACTAATCCAATGAACAAAAAAATATATTGGTGTTTATAAGATATCAATAAAAGATGAAATAAATAAGAAAAGTCAAGACTACAAGTTTCGGTTAATAGATTGCATCGATAAATAAACAATAGTGTAAGTTTTAATTAATATGCTATATTGATAAATAAACGACAAAGTTAGTGTTTAAAAATTATGGATAAAAGAGAAAATAATACAAAGAATATCGACAAACGACAAAGTTAGTGCTCAAAAATTATGGATAGAAGAAAAAATAATACAAGAAAAGAAAATTTGTTTGACAATGACATATAACATAATAACGAACAACATTTATTTATATTACTTTTTTGTATGGTATTTTACTATTAATTTTTTATAGAATAATTAATGTTACGTGTTTTAGATGAAACATTCATGCAAAAACATTAGTATATGTAGAATCAAACTTTAATAACGTAATGTTTACAAGCAAAAGGCTCAAATGTCACTTATTTGCCAATAAGTTAGAAGGAAGGAAACTAATAAAAAGAGAAAAATCAACAAGAGAATATATTGAAGTAACGAGTAAGGATTTATCGTTTTTGTTATCCAACTAATCTAAAATCTCTTTATTAGTTCATGACCAAACATGAAAGATTTACTTGAAAAATTAACATATGAAGATTTAAACTTTAGTGAATTTATGTAAGATTTTGCTTGAGAAATATGGATTATAAATCACAAATGATTTCGAGAGGAGATGTATTATTTAATTTCTTATTTTGTAATTATATTTTGTTTTATATTTTAAATCATTAAAAACTTGTAAATCCCATTGCAAATTAACTTAAATCACAAAAATAATAATGTGTTCGAATTGAGTTTTTAAAGGGATCCTTATCTTATAAGCAAAATAGAAATTAAGAGTGTATTTGAAAATTATTTTTTAGAACAGTTTTCTATTCTTTAGAATAAAAAAACATAGAAAATTCATTTGACAGCAAAAACAATTTTATGTTTTTTGTTCTTAAGAACAGAAAAAATGTTGTTTTCAGAACATTATACAAATATGTAGAATGATTAAAATAACACACTAGATATAAAAATTATTTTTAAGACATATTTAAAAATATTTTAAATTTTCAAATAAACTTTTCTTTTACAAAAATCATATGACAGTTTTCAAAAGCTGTTTTAAAAAACTATTTTTTATAATTATTTTTAAAAACAGTTATCAAACAAACTCTAAGATGTTATTTTTCCTTTCATAAAATTTGAATATATCTCCAAATATAACACATCTCGATGTCTGAATGGTGATGTTTATTTTTATTGATGTTAGGTGTTATAGCTATTGCTTTTACATAATAAAAACATCCTAAAATTAGGAATGAGATGATTCTCCTTTCAAAAAAAAAACAAAACAAAAATCGATAATTATATTTTAAAGATATTTTAAAATTAATAATTTAATAATAAAATAATAATTTAACATATTTCCAAATACCTTACAATAATAAAAATTTCAAAATTATTAATTTAACATTTTTTTCTATCCAGATAATAATAATAATTATTATTATTATTTTCTATACAAAGTTCTCAATTTAAAAGAAAAAAAATGTCCTAATTATATTATATATATAATATAATGTCCCAAATATTTAAAAAATAAAAGTGAAAAAGAAAAACCATGATAAGATTTTGTAATGGGTTAGCCTTGATAGCCTCTCTGTCTCTTTCTTCCATTATGGACTAATGGGTTCATGTTGCACTTGCATATTCTCAATTATCTTACTAAAGTTTTGCTTATGCACATTGCCTCTCATGCATCATTCTTCATATAGTGACCAATAAATGCAAAGCCTATTAGGATATGCACATTTCAAACAAGCAGATAATTGTCCGCAAGAAAAACCAAACTATAAAGGGCCACCAAAAGCACAAACCCATTGGAAGTTGGAACTATTCAATACATAAATGACATATAAATTGGACTTTAAGGGTTTTAATTTAATATGCCCACTAGTACAAAACAAACAAATAACAAAAGTACTTCACACATGCCCATTACCCTCTATTTTTTTAACCAAACATGCCCCGTTTGCCCCTTCGATTATTGGAGCTCAGGTGTTTTATGTCTCACACTATTTGGTCCTGTCTGAATGGGCTGTCTCCCTTTGATTAATGAGAAGGGTGTCATCAAATAGGAACCACATGCTAGGATTTTGGCTATGAAATGTGCAAGGATTCTTCATATTGAGAACAATGATTGGGTTATCAATGGCCTCTTTTTAGCTTAGAAAGTGGGTATAAGATTGAGATATTTGGTTTTATTATTTTGCTTTATATGGGTCATGAATTCATGGAATACGAAGTATGCATTGACCCAAATGGGATGAGGTCAGGGTTTAACTTTAGTTGATTGTCCTTAGCTCACTAAAAAAATAGTTAGATTGAGGTAGAATAATGTAAACAACCTATCACCAATTTTTCTATTCTTGTGATAGGATAAGGTAACCACCATGTTGTTTAGGAAAAAGAAACTAAAGTCCTCCTACGTAACTACACAAGTATACTTCTAAATAAATATCAATCATGGTGTATGCTAATAAAATTATAACCTAATTTGATTATAATATCAATTAATTATTGGACTTTTTCTACAAAAGCATGCTTATAAAGTAAAAAGCTTAAATTAGGTTTAGATATCTTGTATTAAAGTAATCATACTACCTACGTCAAAGTCCCATGATGTGAAGTAAGAGAGGCAGAGAGATATGCTTATAAAGTAAAAAGCTTAAGTTAGGTTTAGATATCTTGTATTAAAGTAATAATACTACCTACCTCAAAGTCCCATGATGTGAAGTAAGAGAGAGAGAGAGAGAGATTAAAATAAATTTATATTAGCAATTTTTCTATATATGAAATTATTTTTTAAACATAGTTATTTTCCCATCCTTTTAATAAAATATTTATTGTTTTGTACCTACTTGACATGAATGGAAATTATAATAATCCTATGGTATGATAATGGCATCAAATCAAATTAAAGTGAGCTAATTTCTTTATAATGATAATGTAAAGACTAGTGGTGAGATGTCAATATTACTTCTCCAAGATTGGATTTGAATAAAAAGTTAGATTGTGTTTAGATTGATTGGATTTAGGATTGGATTTGAATAAAAAGTTGGATTGTGTTTAGATTGATTGGATTTGTTGAAAGAGTAATTTACATTTCTTATTGGGTTTGGAGAGTTCTCATTTGCCCACCTCTTCATTTATGATTAGGAAAAAAAATTGAAAGAAAGAAAAATGTGGCACTCTACATCCCCTTTGTCCCATACTCTTTTGATTAAGGATTGAAGTAGGTGTACCAATCATTTAAGCTCATGCTTGATTTAATATCTGCACATTGAAATTATTTTTATTTTTTAAAATAATTTTTTCATGGCTTTTAAATTAAAAATCAACTCTCATCCTTGCCATATTTATTTTTCCTTACAAATCAATAAAATTGCTACACCCTTACCCTTCTTGTAAACATTCAAAATTCATTGAAAATCATAAAAACATTTTTCTTTCTTAATTAAAACATTAAATTGCAATTATATTTTTTAAAATAGTAAAACCAAAAGTATATGTTTACAACATCAAAATGAATCATGTTTTAAGCCATTGAAAGATCTCAACAATAACTCAATATTCTCTCAAGGTTGAGTGTTCTTATAACATAATAGCTTAGTGAATCATGACTTCTTAATAGCCAATGTCATGATACACCACAAATCTTGTCCAATATGCATGTAACCATACACGTTAGTGCATTGATAACTTATCTTGATGATCAAGACAAGTCATCTCTTCAATTAGAAGGTAGTGCACTATAACCTCAGCAAATAGATTGTCTAAGTCCATGAACCAACTATGGACAATTTATTAACTTGTAAGAAACCCAACGGATCTTCAATGCAACTCCTAATTAAGAATGAAACTTTCTCGATACGTTATTTTAAAGATATTTCAATGAAATTATCATAATATTGCGATATTTTTGGAGCAATCAACGTGCTCAACATAGGAAAAATTGAAAATTTAATGGAAAAGAGGGCATTGAGACTCAAATCTAAGTCTCCTATTTGCAAGTAAGGAGATCTTACCAACATGGTTATTTTACTCTTTGGTAAATATGCCAATATGTATAAATAAAGTATATTTTTGCTCCTAGACTTATGAAAATACTAAAATAAAATACTTTGAGAGAGAGAGTAGCATAAGAAAACACGGTTTTAAGCAAAAGTCTACTTTGTGAATACAATAGAGCCAAAGCCAAGATAACATATGCAACCAAAGACTTGAAGTTTGGAATAGTTTTGAGAGGTGCCAAAGAGTTGTGTATAGGGAGATGAAAGATTTAACGTATGAGTGGATATACAATTGTAAGATAGATAGTGGTAGCAAATGCATGAGACCATTATTGAAGTGAAAGTGAAGCATGAGAAAGTAATGAGAGCCTCGTTTCGACAATGTCTCGATGACAATGCTCAAAACACTCATTATGCTCTGATGTGTGAAGTAGGGAAGTGTGGTGGGAGATACCATAGAGACCCAAAAAGAAGGCAAGTCCTTGATATTCATTGTCATGATCATAATATAGGATAATTATTTTGAAATTAAAATGCTTTTCCAATATGGCCTTAAATCAGACAAAGATGTCATAAACTATGTAGTTCTGTAAGTGTGACCAAAGTTTCACAATCTTGCATAGCCTGGACAAGTTCTTTGTATTTATCACCAAGACCATCAAGGATTTTCATGGCAAGATCTTCTTCATCCATAGCGCTCCAAGGATAGCAAGTTCATTAGCACGAGCTTTAATATGTTGAAAAAATTCAATAACACTTTGAGAAGAACACATAGGAAGGTTTTTGAGATGAATTTTCATTTGTTTAATGCAACCATGAGATGGTGTAACATATGTGTCGCTAAGAATGGTTCATGCCTCGTGAAAGGTGGTAGCGCTAACAATAAACAACATAATAGTCAAAGAAAGAGAGTTGATGATAGCATTGATAATAAATTGATCTTAATGAATCCAAAAAGAGAAGGTTAGGTTTTTTAAGGTAGAACCATTAACAATAATGGTAACAGGTGGGCAATGCTTGGTGTCGTTAATATAGCCAAGTAGATCATAGCTAATGACAAGAAATTGGAATTGTAGGTTTCAGGTAAAATACTTTGTTGATGTGAGTTTGAGTGGCAACATTAATGGTGATAATAGCAGGGTAAGGTGTGTTGATGTTTTGAATGATGACGACATTGGTTTTAATGTTAGCCATGGATGTGGAGGCTAGGGTTTGTTAGGTGAAGAGAGATTGGTAGACGGAAACAAAAGTGATTGATAGGAAGAATAGTGATTGGCAAGAATGATTATAAAAGGAGAAGTAGACTGAGTAGTTGAGGATTTAAAAGCCTAAAAGCTTAATTCTTCAATACCATATAGTATAACAAGAAGATTGAGAAAATATAAACATACATTTCTCATTGATGAGTAATGAATATTTATAAATAAATAACATTTAAAATGATAAACCTCAATTAACTAAAATTAAAAGAATAAATCTATCTTCTACTCTAATTCAAACTAATAATAATTATCTTTTATTTAAGTTAAACTAATAATAAATAAATACTAATCTTTAAATTAATTATGATAAAAATTAACTTTCGCTAACATCATATGCACAAAGAAGTTGTTCTACATGATGATAACACAAGTATAATTAAAAGGAGGAAGCATGCTGTAAACTTTAATATTTAGTTGAGGCTTAATATTTAAAGTGATTTTAAGTTAAATTATGCTTAATTAAATCATATTAAATAATTGAATTGATTATCAAATTCAATTTTAACTTTAAGTTATAATAAGTCATTTTATCAAACATATTTAATATTTTTAATAGCTTAAATTAAATTATTAAATCATACTAAGTCAATAAATTAATTTATCAAGTACATCCTTAATTTAGACAAAATGTGTTATACTTTCAAATTTTTATTTTTATTTTTAAAATTTAAAAGTAAATATAAAATTATTTTTGATAACTCTATTAATTTCTAACAAAAAGTCCTAAAAAAATGATCAATTAAATATTAATTTGAACATAATTTAGGTTTGATATTGCTCAAGAAAAGTTGAAGGGCCAAAGACTTTTTATAATTTACCCTTTAATATTTATAAAATTTAAAAACATAATTGAAAAAAAATATTTATTTTTTATAGTAAAAATAAAAATGCACTCGATCTAAGTTTGTATTTTGAGTTGTGTTGATAAAGCTACAACAGAAATGGCCTTGCACCAACAGATATATAGAAGATACATAACAATTCATTGAAGAAATGTCCAAAATTTTGTTATGTATAAGACTAGAGTCTTTAATGCTCAAACCTAGCCAATAATACACAAGGCCCTGGCCGTCGCCTCTAACACCATCTGCTTGTCTGCAGCTATAACCCAACTGCACATAAGACGATGCCCAATCTCGCAGTCATCGCCACCGCTGTATCCTCCGATCACCCTCTTTTCGACTTCAACCATCCTCGATATGTCTTGAAGATACATGGCGGAAGACAAGCCCATCAACCCCATCCTCTCCAAATTAGCAGTTGTTCTCGCCGGAATCGCATCCGCCGCTGTGGTGGTCACAATCTACCGCTGCATCGCCATTTCCTGCCGCAACAGGGGACGCCAGAGAAGCCATCGAGAGCGGCTGCAGCAACTCATGTACCAACGAGGAGATCAGACGCCGAGCAGCGTCAACAACTCCGCGGCTCTTCTCATGATCCCGGCGCATAAGTACCATAAGGGGATGGAGCTAGTGGGGAATGACGATGGGGTTTGTGCGGTGTGTTTGTCTGAGTTTGAAGAGGGAGAGGAGCTGCGTACTTTGCCTGAGTGCATGCACTCCTTTCATGTAGCTTGCATCGATATGTGGCTCTATTCTCACACCAACTGCCCCTTGTGCCGTTCCAACGCCACACCCTCGCCGCTGTTACAGCATGGTTTACCGGAGTCAAGTTCCGGTGGGTTAACGGATGTTGTTGTCCAATCTCCAAGGCTATGACGTACATATGTATATATATATGGGTGGATTGGTGCCCCACAATTCTAATCCTCTTTATTTTTTTTGTTGGACTTCTCAATTCCATGGTTTATGACTGATATGTAATCACATGTTTGTTAAAATTCACGGGTTTGAAGTTTAGGGGAAGAAAAAAAGAATGAGAGAGACAAATTGTAATGACTTAATTGAATTTCCCATTTATACATAAGATTTGCCATGGTCGATATTTAGAGCAAAATGTTAGGAAAAAGAATGAGAATGAATTTCTAATTCATCCTTAATTATTAGAAATTCTAATACTTAGAAATTTAAATTTTATTTTTACGAAAATCAAGACCCTCTTTTATCAAGATTTTGAATTTTTTTTTTTTTTTTTTACTTGTTATATTCACCTCCATTCATATCATACATCAAACACATCCTTACAAAAGTTTGATCACAAGAATTCAATTGCATCATATTACATATAGAGAAAAGATGATAAAAGAAAAAGATACTATGCTATTAACTTTGGTATGTATAATTAATCCACAAATAAAAAGTTAAAAAAGGTATTATTTAAAATTAATTATTGCATTACTATTTAAATTAAATTTAAATATTAATTACAAAAATCATATAAATTAAATAGAATTATGTTCAAGTATGTTAATTAATTACATCTAGATGTAAACAAATCAAATGAGCTGAAAACCCTAATAAAAGGATGAGCCATGAATATATACTAGAATAAATTAGGTAGTCACTTTTGTAAGAAATCAAAACTAATGGGACCCCAAAAGGCAGTGATGATCAGGCCTATAAGGTCTAAGCATGATAAGATCAAACATAGTTGCCTCCAACTACATATAAATATATTAATTACTTCACATGAGACAATGGAAATCATTCTTGTAATCATCGCCATAACTGGCTAATACATCGCATTAATCGATTATCATCACCCTCTTCCCTACAATTCAACCATTGCCAATTTCTCTGCAGCTATATATCATGGCGGAGGATCTCCCTGACTTGTTCTTTCTTCTAGCCGGAGGTGCATCCGCAGCTCTCGTCTTCACAATCTATCATGTCTCCGCTTGGTGCAACAGGTCCATAACTTCCATTGCAGCTCCTGCTGAGCCACAGCAGCTGTACCGGCCATTGACAGATGAAGATGGGGCTACACCGGCGGGATGCATTGAGATCACGACGGTGCGTAAGTATGAGAAGGATATGGGGTTGGTGGGAGATGATAGGATGTGTGTGGTGTGCTTGTCTGAGTTTGAAGAGGGTGAGGAGCTACGTACTTTGCCTCATTGCATGCACTCTTTTCATGTTCCATGCATCGATATGTGGCTCAATTCTCACATGAATTGCCCCTTGTGCCGCTTGCCTTCATCGCTTATGTTTTCAGAGACGCAGCAGGATTTGCGAATTTCGTCCACTAACAATATTGCTGCATAATCTCCTTCTGTATGATGTATGGTGCATGGCAACAATGGAGTATTTCTGGTTAAACCAAAGTTGGGTTTCCTTTATTAAAATTGTTTTATTAATATTTGAAGAATTAGTTTTTTAAAGATTTGAAAACTTTAAGTTTGATTCTTAGCAGACACTAAGAAGACTATTTGAAATTCTTCAGAAGGAGAAAACCAAAGAGCTTTTGATTATTTTTCATGGATATTAGCTCTAGTCAATTACTTGAAATCTAATAGGAAAAATGACATTTTGGATCTCCAAGTTTTAGAGGAAAATTCTTTGAACCCTAACCATATGATTTGAGTACAAGGTGAAACAATTGAAGAATCAAAATATCTCAACACATGTCTTTGGATGAATTGATTGGTTCCTTGCAAGCTCATGAATGTAGCTAATTAAATCTTAAAAAAGAACAAGAAGGGTTCTAAGATAATTTTAAATCAAGCAAGAAAGGTTAGAACTCGCATGGGGAAGATGAGGAAATTTCATATTAGGGTAAAATGGAGAAAGTGATAATACTTTAACTTGATGAAATAACAAATCTTAAATTCAATATTATAATTACAAAAAATTGATAATTATAAATTTGAATGTAGAGTTAAAAAATCGAATGGAAGGAAATTTCAGGCTAATGTTATAAAGATAAAGGTGAAAATTCAAAGACCTTATTATTGACATACAATTTTACCAAAAATATAAAAAATAAAAGTGCATGATTTTTTTATGTTGACTACTAATCATATGTACGGTAGGAAAGAGAGATGAAATTTTTAATTCAAAGATAAAGTTTGGGAATTATACAATAATGTTAGTTAAGGGTAAAGACAAGAGTTCCATCAAATTAAAGGATAGGTCATAAAATTTTCTCTCCACTATATCATATGTTCCAAATTTTTATCAAAATCTATTGGGTGTGAAGCAACTTTCAAAAATAGGATACGAAATATATATATATATAGTGATGATAAGATAAGAAAAGACTAATAGTAAAGATAAAAATGACATAAAATCGTTTATTTTTGTTAAACAATATTTATAGGAATTTATATTGCGTTAATTAATGATAAGAATTGGTTATGACACTTATGCTTTGGGTATTTAAATTTTAGATGTCTAAAATTAATTGACACGAAGATAGTTTTTGGGTTGCCTTTTATTAATTGATTCTCTAAATGAAGTTTGAAAAAACTTTTTCCTATAAAAAAGAGAACAAAAAAGCTTCTTAAGTTGATTTATTAAGATCTATGTTCAATAGAAGTCCCCAAATGAAGATCACGAGTTTTTTTATTATCTTTATTGATGTTTTTAAGGAAGACTTGCCTTTATTTTTCAAAGCAAATTTAAAAATTTTAAAACTTATATGAAAAAATAAAGTGAACATTCTATTGTGATGATTTTTTGGGGGAAAAAAAGTGACATTGAGCACTAATTGACTCCAAGGTACATTCTATAATAAAATAAAATTATAAAGAAAAAATAATATAATTATGGATATGATGAGAAGTACACTAAAAACAATAGTGTGGAAATATTTTGGACAAAATTGTACAGGGTGCTGTATTTAAACGGTGGCCTGTTAAAATTGTTCATGAAAAAACCACCTAAGAACCAAATAGCCATAGGAAGCCTCACATTAATCCTCTAAGGGTGTTTGGTTACATAACATATCTTCATGTATTGAATTTATTATGAAGGAAACTTCATGATAAAGATAAGAAATGTAGCAACAAATGGGTATAAATTATACAATCCACAAAGTAACAATGTTATTATTAATTGTGATATGATTTTTAATAAACAAATAATATGGGATTGATCTTGTAATTAAAAAGGAATACTAAATGTTTGAATTAATTTTAAAGAGCAAAGTGAAGACTAAATGTGCAACCTAGTACTAAAGCACCGACTATAATCCTATGTTGAGAAGAATTGTCAACTATGATTCAATTATGTCTATAGCATTAGTGTGTTTTATCTGGACGCTTTCAAGATCATATAGTTGGTGATGACAATAATATAATAATCGAAGAATTGATGAATTTTATTTTATTTACCAATTGTAATTCATTGACTTATAAAGAAGTTACTTGTGATGATTATTGCATTAAAGTTATTAATGAAGAAATTCATAAAATTGAAAATATTAATGCATGGGGGAGCTTACTAATCTTCCTAATTTTAAGGCTATTGATATTAAATGGGTATACAAAATTAGGTATTGATTACTTTCAAATGTGTACACCTGTTAGTAGAATTGACATTGTATGCATGATTATTTCATGCATTCAAATTAAGATCTCTCAAAGGAATTGAAGGAAATGATGTCATGAAAAGGCTCTTGTTTAGAGCCTAGCTAGTCTTAGCCCTTTGGAGCTATCAAATATAACTGTTCAAGTGATACACTATGATGGCGTCAAGTGATGCATACAAAATATGATATGACGAATTCCTTTCACATTGGTCCTTTGGTTTACATCCTTCTTGCACTGTTAGGAATACTGGCGTGGCCCCCCCCTTCATCTCCTCGGCCCTTAAATATTACTTAATGAGGACCAAACAAATACATGAAATGCCATTTTGATCCGATGATCTTGATGTTTGATTTTAATCAACTTCTTTAATCAACTCAAATTGTTAAAAAAACCCAATGCCAATTAAATTATTGAAGCTTATCCTCCCCTATTCCATGGTGAGATTCCAATGCTTAGCAGAAGACAAACAATATACTTCAATACCATTCTTCATTTTTAATAATCACACATTTTATATGTTCCATGTCCTCAAATTCCCATATCAAACTGTAGTCTATACCCATCACCGAAAGATTAATGGATGGCACCACCACCCACATCTTCGGCCTCTCTCCGCTCCCTGTGGCGGTCATCGGCATCGTTCTAGCCATTGCCGTGCTATTAACGTACGACTGTATTGTGGCACACTGGTGCAGCCCAAGGGAGAGTAGCACTACTACAAGTCAGAGATGGATGGTGAGTCCCGGGAGTGTCAACAGCTCAGATGATTCAATCACAAACCTCATTCCTTCTTTCCACTACACCAAAGATATTGGCTTGGCAAATGCTACTTGTGTCGTATGCTTGTGTGAGTTCAAGGATGGTGAGGCGATTCGGATTTTACCCAAGTGTTGCCACTCATTTCATGTGCCTTGTATCGATATGTGGCTCTGTTCCCACTCCAATTGCCCGCTTTGTCGAACCACCGTGATATCGTCTGGACATGTATTGGGTCACCGGCCGGAGTATCATACAGTGAGGCTGCCGGATTCCGGTCGACCATGGCAAGCAATGTGACATGGTAGGTATCATGGTAGGCGATGAAGCATTTGTTAACTAATTGGGTCGTTGTCTTGGGCCCATTTTGGATTGAAGCAAGCCATGGGCCCAATAAAAAGTATGTTTAAGGAGGTCTCTTTCAATATGGATGATCAACACTGGCCCATGATTTGGGTAGCCGCATTTCCAGCCACTCTCTTTTGGCTTTGGGCCAAAAATGTAGAAAATATTTAGACTAGGGGCAGGGTTGATATGTATTTTATTCTTTTTCCTTCGAGGTTCCTATGGGAAGAATAGGTTGGCGGAATAGATTGATGGGAATGGGTCTTTCATTTAAAGAATTGTTTCAACAATGGGCCTGAAAAGTTTTCCTTGGGCTGAAGCCCATTGGTTTGCGTAGAATTTCCATTGTGTGGGTCATATTTGACATTGATATTTTTGGATCACTCAGAAAAAGGTGACAAAAGGACGAATAAAATATCACCATTGGACAGACAATGCCTCAGGCCCAGCCCACACATGGGTCCCAACCCATAAAAGCAAAAAGAAAGCTCCGTGTTTCCACCCATTCAGTGAATTAAATCAAAGCGGCCTTGCCTTTTGTCTGAGAGCATTATGTTATGGGGTGACATTATTGAAGGTGGGCCATGGGCCCAACAAACACTTCCAAAAGGGCCCATTGTTTTCAACAGACCCAAAGATGATTCTTCTTTCTTCCTTTCCCACTTCAATTCACTCTTTGAAAAGTTATCAACTTGCCCATCTAGTGAAAGCACCAAAGGGTTCCACACTTGGGTGGGTCAAACCTGTTTGATCACAACCATACAGAATACTTCACATCACCCCTGGTGTACCATCATGCATGACTTGACTTCTATCCATCCATGATCAGCTTTAGGGTTTACACCTTTTTTGGGCAATGACTCTTCTCAATGGAGTCTTAAAGGGACAACGCTGAATTGCATTATTTGCCACTAAAAACCATCATCCATACATCATGCTCACCCTTGGTGGGCCCAAAAAGCCCATCTTGTAAATCAAATGGCCCATATAGTCCACCTATGGACTACCATAACAGTCGAATAATATATTTCTGAAAACATCCTGCTGCCCAAGTTGCTTGGACCATTAAGTGTCTTAAGTGCATACCAGCTTTGATAGGTAGGAATCCTTCTTCTGAATTATTTTTGTGGGTGTGTTTGGCTGTATGGTATTGCGAAGTAGGAGATTGGGAAATCATGGAAGGGAGGTTGCATTTGTTAAGGCAATCACACACACGAACAGTAATAAGGAAAATAAACAAAAATCTTAACGTTTTTCAACCATCAATATGATAAGAATTCACTAATCAAAAAGAAGATTGAAACATTGCAATAATAAAAACTTTTTTTATCCTTTTAATTGTGGCTATACACAATTTTTGTCTTTCATTCGAAATTTTGAATTACAAAAGAAGTAAACTCATCATTCAATAAATAAATAAATAAAATTATTCAAGGGACGTTAGTATCCCTTAACCTAGCAAGCAACTCGACCCCCATGAATTTAATCGGAAGTTTAATCTAGCACATAACAAGACTAATTCAAATTTCACAATCTGTATTTCCAATGCTATTGTTTGGTTTTGAAAATAATTACATTCATTGTGATCTATGATTTTCTAGTGATAGCTAGTAAAACATTCCTCTAGCATTGATTAAAGGGTTTTGTGTAAAGGTTTATATCTCTATCCAATTATTATAAACACTTCCCTTGGTGACAAAAAATGTTAATTTAATATTGGAATATTTTGTCTTCTAACACAAAGTTGAGAGAAAAAGTTGTAGACCTTGTATAATAATAATTTTCATTGACCAATATTTTATTAATCTAGTTAATGATTTGTGAGTAGAACCTTGTTTCCTAGGGCATTTCTGTATATTGACCCAAAAAAGTAACACTCGATGACACATCTCTTTCCTCTTGCTTTGCAACCCCATGTGAGCATCCCTCGAGTTATGTGACCTCCCCAACCTGCCAACCACTAGTCTAGTATGTTGCCCGCTCTTTGCCTCTTCCCTTGTGGTTTTCTGGGCTCATGGTTTTAAGTTGGGGGTGGGGGGGTTGGGGGTTCATTTCATCTGAACAAAGTGGTTTAAAGCTAACCATTTTCAGACAACTTGTTATTTCTGGATTCCTAATGTTTCTTTTTGAAAAATGAGAGATTATCCGTACATAAAAGGGTGGTTTTTTGTTTTGGGGTTTGGAGTAAAAAGCTAGCTGGATATGTATCTAACTAGCTTTATAATCATGTTTCATGTCATGATTAGAAAATGTGATTTTCAGGGAAAAAGTGAGCTTCTTTTGTTTGTTTTTCAAGATGGGTTTTGTGATTTACTCATATAGTTGGTGTATGTTCAATCAAAGCTCTTCTTAAGGAAGAGTATGAGGAGCTGACAAGGGTTTATGATCTGGGTTCTTGGGTGATTTGTGTAGGACTCTTCAGATATTACTTAGAACTATTTTCCTTCACTTATTATTTTTTATTTGCTTTTTTTTTTTTTCTTCCAGTGGAAGGGTTTTTAAGTAAATAAAATAGAGTATAGTTGAGGGGAATTAAGTTGAGAATTTCAAGTTCCTTTAGATGTGATTTGAAAACAAAGATGAGATCTTTGAGTAGTGTAGGACTTGGTCTGAGCATAGTTTTTGGGTGCCTTCTGTTAGCCCTAGTTGCTGAGCTTTACTACTTGCTCTGGTGGAAGAAGAGGCTCACCAGCACAGAGATGGAGGATGATTACAGCAGCCCAGCAAGGGAGCTTCTGTACATGTACTGTTGGAAGAAGCCATCTTCTTTGAGCTCCAGAGCTCTCAATCCCCAAGAACTATGCTCTTTAGACAGAGTAACTGACACCCATGCGCTTGAACCACAGCAGGCTCATCATCAGCTTCATATGCACGGAAACAAGGACTATTTGCTCAAGCCCTTTGGAGAAGAAACCATGGAGACTGAACTCATGAGGCTACATGATCTCTCTGGCCCTCCAAGATTTCTCTTCACCATCAAGGAAGAAACAAAGGAGGATTTAGAGTCTGAAGATGGGAAGTCTAGAGGTGATAAGAGTGCAAAAGGGTCAAGAAGTAGGAGCCTGAGTGATCTTCTAACAGTGGAGACTCCATTTTTGACACCTCTTGCTTCTCCACCATTTTTCACTCCTCCTCTTACTCCTATGGACTCCTCTTATAACCACCATGGAGTCAACGTGCTCTTTGAATCAGCAACAGATGCTGATCAGTTTAGCAAAATAAGTTCATCACCACCTCCCAAGTTCAAGTTCTTGAAGGATGCTGAGGAGAAACTCCACAGAAAAGTAATGGAAGAAGCCAAAAAGGAGCAGTTGCAGTTTGAAGTGTCTGCAGATAATGCAGTTAATTCTCCTTCCTCTTCAAAGCTTCACAAGGATGAAGAAGATGGGTCGTTTATCACCATTGTTGTTGCTAAGAACAAAGAGAAAGACCTCACTCATCATTCAAGCTCTTCACAGATACTTCCTCTGGTTTCTTCCCCTTCAACATTCGACCCACCAGCTAGCAAGAAACCCATCTTGCACCACAGCTTCACAAATTAAATATTTCCTTGGTTTCATTTTATGACTGAATTTACTGATTTTTTTTTTTCTAGAGATTTTGGGTTTTCTCTTATTACATTTAGGGTGTTTGGGTATCAATTAGTAGTTAATCTGCAGAAACCCTTTTGCAAAGCATCTTGAAATTTCCAGAGGAGAGACAACTTTCTCTGCAACATGATGCTGGGAGGTGGCCTGATGGTGCAAGTGGAAGACTTGTGGGGTTATTTGTTTTATTCAATCTCCATGTCTCTCCTGAGTTGTCTGATACCTGTAATCATTCATGTGGATGATACTAGTACTGAGGGTGTTGTCTAAAGAGCCACTGTAAATTCTTTTAAGGCCAATTCCCCTCCATGCTTCTGAGAGATACACATAAAATAATACTGTTGCACTGCATCCACATCACTTTCCTGTATTCTTTTATAGCATCCATACCCCACATACCTTGATGAAACATGGAAACATGTCCTCTGATCCTTTCCATCACTGTAGATTGGTGGTCTGATCATGATGCCCCTAGCAGAAGGGTTAGTGTGGTGGGCCAAAGGCAAAGGAGGTACCCCATTCAACAAAGTGACAAGGTTGAAAAAAGAGGGGTGGGATTGTGACCTGTGAGGGGATTCCCTTCAGCTTTTTTCCTAAACAACATGGAATGGAATTGCCCGTGAAATCTCTCCAGCGAATAGACTGAAAGGTTCCCACCTTGTTGAATCATTACAGCCACTACTACTGCCTTTTCCAAGTTCTTTAAATATTATTCATATTTGGATGATTCATGGGTTGGGCCTTGTCTATCTTTCAATGTTCGAAATACATTGTTCCTGGTACATCCATCAGATTATCTTTCTGGATATTGATTTGAGAAACTAAAAAACTCCACAAACAAAACATACAGCTCATATTCCAATGGCATCAATATCTGTCATTCAGAACTTCAACAAAGGCTGTTTTCAGGCTAGTTTCTTCCTATTCATCTGTAAATGGAGAAAATCTAGTAGAGTGGGTAAGGATCTGGGAGTTGCCCACTCTACTGGCACAGGAACCAAGATAACGAGCTGAATCAGAAGCCTGAGAGTCATTTCATTAGCTAAGATAGAAATCCAAGGTATCCATCAAGTGATTGTGAAGATGCCATTCATATCAACAGCTAGCATATACATGGGACATTTGCAAGAAGAGGTGGGAGTTGAGTCGTTTAACATTCCAAGGCATCATACTTTCACTTTCCATCGGAGGTGAATCTCACAAACAATTCTGTACATTCTAAATTTTCATTTCTTTTCTTTGGTCTCCTTCTGAGGAACCAAACAAAGCATAAAGCAATGGAATTAATAATCCAGAGAATCCATAAAGTAAAAGGCATTACTGTTAGCAAGTTTCTCAAATTCTTAATTAGTCTACATTTTTTTTGTATTGTATGAAGCATTTTCTAGATTGACATATGATTGTAATATCGGTTTTCGTTATAAAATAAGAAAAATTACTACGAATATTCATAAGAGGAAAGGATTATGAGACGAAAATTAGCTTATAAAGATTATCAGGTTTATACTCTTTCCAATATAATGAAATGATTTCTCCCGTATATGTAGTTAGACATATTTTGTAAAATCACATTAAAACCCTTTATATTTCTAAAAATTTATTTTATTGTTATGTTCTTGAACTAATATTGTTTGCATTAAAATCTCGCCCGAACAATCACCAAAAAAGAGGTAGTGATATACTTCCAGAGCAACACAATACTTAGTATTACCTATTCCAAAATGGTGTGGGTTGATTGAAAAGAAAAGGGTGTTTCAGAAACATGTTCCTGTAGGGATTGAAAAAAGAAATGGGAATATGATCAACAGATCCACCCACAAACTGCCAGTCCCCACTGGAAGAGGTGATGATTAAGGTAGAAACTAGAGTAGACAGCAGTGGACCCAAGAAGAAAGAAAAGGGTAATTCATTCATGCCAATATCTGACCAAACACCCCTCAGTACCTTCTCTAACTGATTTGGAAAATTCATCGATTTCTCTGCAAACCATTATGATTTTCTTATATCAAGCTTTTAGCTTATTCCCTCAGGATTTATTAACTGAGTATTATAGATTTGTGCAACTTGCAATACATGGACTGATCATGCACGTGCTCCTTCATTTTTTATACAGAATCTTGAAGGCTTTTTGGTAATTATCACTAAAAATAGTTTCATAATTTTTAAAATAGTAGTAAAAAAATTTATAAATACAAATTTTTCAAAGTTTGTTTTAGAAATAAATTATTTTTTATAACAAATTTAAGGTATTTTTTTATTTTTGAGTATTGAAATAAAATTTTGTACCTAAAAATAATTTAAAGTTGTTATAAGAAAATGTTGTCAAACATACCATTAGCCTTTTCACTCCGTTATTTTGTTTTTTTTTATATTTTATTTTTAAATGTAATTATAATTTTAATTATTAAATATTAACATCCAGATATCAAAAAGATGGTTTGACTTAGCTGAGATGGTGACTTCATATTGGGCTTGGGCTTCATATGAGTCCATTATCTCTCTAATGAACTTATGAGGATGACGAACAACCCTAATTTTTTAGAACCAACAAAATTTCATCATGAAATTTTTTGAAATAATTTAATTTTATGGTTGGGAGAATTTTGACACATTTTTATGAAGAATATTAGGAATGTAAAAAATAAATTGTATAAGTACCATAATATAAATAATAAAAGGGATAGGTGGTTACATTAAATATCTCATTGTAATCTAGCATTATTTATGAAATATTTCACGAATTTTTGAGGTTGTTTGGTTGTTGAAAAAATAAATGAAAAGAAAAATGAGAACATTATTTGCCTAAGTTTGGATTTAGGCGTCAATCAAACATGGAAAGGATAAGTTATTTTTGGAGTTATTGATAAGGAAGTTCTCTTTTAATTTAATTTTTATATAATTTTATGATTAAAAGAGAACAAGTTATTTTTGGAGTCATTGATGAGGAAGAAGAACGTTCTCTTTTAATTTAATTTTTATATAATTTTATGATTAAAAGGGTGTTTAGTAAAATTTAATACTTATTATTTAATAATTTAAATTGATTTTAAGTTAAATTATATTTAAGATGTTGATTTAAAACTTATTACTTAATTCTTACTTTAAGTATTAAAGTTATTTAGTAAAATTAACCTAAAATTTATACTAAATCATTAAATTGACCTATTTATCCTCATAAATTATAATTAGTGCAAAGGGCGTTGAGTAATAATGTAAATTATGGAGAACAAAAAAGATTGTAGAGATAAAATTGATAAATAGGGGTAAAAAGGTAAAATGAAGATATGGACTTAAGAATAAGTCAATTCTTTTTACTTATTACTTAAAGTTGACTTTAAGTATTATCATTAAGTTATATTACCAAATATACTTAATTTACTTAATGACTTAAATTGAGTTATTAAGTCATGTTAAATTATTAAGTTGATTTACCAAACATCCACCAAAACCATTTCCTATTTTTATTGGATTTAGATTTCTTGATCATTTAATCATATAATTCATAACATTTCCAACCTAACTTCTAGTATTTATAGGCCAAGAATTTATAGATAAAGATTGTTTTAGCTCACTATGTTGTCATTAAATTTCATCCCAAATAACCTACTCTTGCCTACCAATAACCTTGTGTTTAAGTTAATGATAAAATTATTCATGATATTTATGATATTTCTATCAAAATATATGTAATTTAATATTTAAATTTAATCTTTTATGACATTCGATCATCATCATTTGACTTGATGATAACCTAGCCTTTAGAAGAAAACCAAATTCGAGACTCATCCCCGATATAACCTAGCCTTTGGGAGAAGACCCGAATTTAAGACTCATCCCCAATTATTAGTATTTGATTATTTTTTATTTATGGAATTTGATTGAAAACATTCTTATCCATTATGCATTTGATTTTGCCTATCTCCTTTACTATTTCCATTCGGTGTATCTCCTTTATTATTTCTCTTAATAAAAATTTGATTTTGTGTATTTCTCCTATTATTTAAGTTTTGTGTATCTCGTTGATTATTTTCCTTAATATCTCAAATTTATAAGTATAGATATCAAAAGAGGGGTATGATGAATATTTGACTCTCCTTCCCAAATGACATATAAAATTTTAAATATAACATAAAGATAAATACAAATAATCCCTTAATCATGATAAGGAAAAGAATCAAAATACTGATGACCAATAAGACTTCATTTCGTAGTACTCATATCAATACACTTCTTATATTATTTAATATTATTATATCACACTTATACTACTTAATTTAAAAATAATTTAATATGCATATTATTGATTATTTTGTCATTTTTCAAAGTTTAATCAAAAACATCAATGTCAATATTTTTCATGATATTTTCTTAGAATCAAACCAATAATATTTCTATTGATATTGATATTTTCATTATTGCATCAAGACAATCTTGGTCTTACCCACATTTAATCCATTTTTAGGAATGTCATGTCATAACACAATTCTAGAAGTCACCATCAAGGCATCAAGTGATAATTTTGCCAATCGAGAACTATATTTTTCTTTCTCCACTCAAGGTATCTTCCTTAGGTTTGAAAAACCCCTAAAAGTATATTTAAATGTGCTCAAGGGACAAGTAAAAGCAACCTTCACTCTCTTATCTCAACTTAGAGACACCAAATTATCCATGCAAGATTTGATACAAAGGCAATATGAGAAAATGAACCCCTCTTATTCACTAACTTTAATTTTTTATAATCAATATATACTCTCCCTTTGGTAGTTAAAGAGTGAGAATTGATTCACCTTTTTCAAATTTTCATGAATGCTATACCCTAACTTTTTAAACACAACTTGGATTAAACTAATAAAGTATTTGAAATAATGGACTTGTTTGAATAGACCCATGTAAAAATTTGTTCTCAATTATGTAGATATTGTCTACTTTAGGCCTCAAAGGAGAATTTGTCTAGCCCATGATAAAGATATTATGTTTGCATGAGGGGATGATTATATTATGTCACATTGAATAGGGGAAAAAATCTATGACACTAACTATATATGTATAAATTCTTTTTAATTATATAGACGCATTTTAAAACCATAAAATTTTATTGGGCTTAGAGTAAACAATACATACATGATTGAAAGCCCATTATAAATGATATTAAAGTCGATCACCAACCCTAATGTTAGAATTTGTTTGACCATGTAAATGATATCTTTCTATTTGACCTCGTAATGAGAACATTATGTCTATATGGTGAGATAAGAGGATTGTTATATCCTACATCAAATAGGAGAAAAAACTTTTTAACACCAAATATGCATGAACTCTTCTTAATCATATAAACGTGTTTTAAAGTTGTGAGAGCTTATTAAATTCAAAATGGATGATATCTATAGAGTTACGAATAGATCATTACAACTCAAGCCTTAGAAAATCCCAAAAAGATCAAAGGCCTATTGTCTAAGGAGGTTAAACAGATCTTGGCAAACTCAGTGGTAGATGATGACACCTAGCTTTATAAACCTAAATAGGCCCTCATACCATGATCAATCACCTATATGTCATTCATGTTCATATCCCTTACAATCCTAATCCATCTCTTATTCCAACTTCTCTTTAGAAGTATGTGTTGAACCACCAACCTTAAGTCTATGAAATCCTTGTATTGACTTGATCATCAAAGAACTAAACCTCCCAATAACCCAAGAGAGAAACCTACAAGCCAAACTAGGCTTTAATCAATTAGTTGTCAGGTCCTATTTCTTTGAACATTCGATATATTGGTTACAGGTTGAAACTATTCTTTTGGTAAGAAAAAAAAAAAAATATATATATATATATATAGAGAGAGAGAGAGAGAAATATATATTTATATATGTATATATAGAGAGAGAGAGTTAAGACAAGGAATAATAAATGTGAGATAATATTTTTATTAAAAAAAAAAAAAAAGTGAGTTATATAAGATTATTTTTATAAACAAGGAGTTCCCCTTTATAATATAGGTGAGCCACTTTTTAACCCAAAACCAACAGCTACATCTTCACCCAAATGAAGAATTTTGCAAGGTCTCTGTAGAATTCTACTGCATTTATAGGCTTTCCATAAGTCACAGCATTAAAGAAGGTTAAGGGTAGGATTGCATTTGAAATATTCTGGAGAACATTATCCACCTCTAGAAGGCTATCACATCTCTTTCTTATCTACAAGTAATATTCTATGAAATATTTGTTAGAAAAGAGGCATATTTCAAGTTTTTTTTTTTTTTTTTTTTTTTGACATTTTTCTCTCTATAAATTTTTTTTTTAAAAAAAAAAAAATAGATGTTAGATAATAAAAAAAATTGAAAAATGTTATTTTCATTTTAAAAAAAAAAACTAAATGAAACCTATTTTATCTTTTTGATCAAATAAATAACCCATATTTTTATTGATAATTAAATGTTTTTTCTCCAAATGTTTTTAATAAAAATATTTTATTTAAAAATATTATTACAGGAATCACCTATCAAGTGTTCCTCCTCCAAAAAAACATTATAAGTAATTTTTCTAATACTACAAATGATTTTCAATTTTTTTTTCTTTGAAAACAACTTTTAGACTAAGAGTTTTTAGAAAACAATGCAAATGGCACTCTTTAACTATAATCTGCATCATGGTAGAGATCTGAATAGACCCAAACATAAAGGTTGATACAAATCATTAGACCCACATTCAATTCCCAGTTTTAAATATTCTGCATTCGAAAAACAAGGCCTAAAGCATATATCGTTTAGAAGTTGAAGGTAGAACATTTGAGGTTAAGAGTTCTGAAAATTTCTGACTTCTAGCACATAATACACAAGCTATAAAGGTTCATACCAAAGGCAAGTTTTAGGCAAGTACAGCTCAGCTTGCATTTCTGTTATCTGCTGTGCCTGGGTGACACATCAGCAGATCTAGATCTGGACCCAGACAGTGATCTTGAAACTCGTCGGGGAGGAGGCGACCTCCGACGATCTCGCGCTTCATCAGGCTCATACGCAGATTTCCTGCAGTTGCAAAAAGGATGGAATTACAAAAGATAACAAAAGTTGGATTGAACATTACTGGAGACGAAATCCTCCACACCCCCAAGCGGATTGGGCAGGGGGAGGGAGAAACTTATAGAACTTATGAAATAGACAACTTACTCGAGATATCCATTGCCTGTATGATGATTTTGGTCAGCAGCATCATCATAACCTGGAGAGTATGAGCGGCGAATGTGGTCACCATCTCGCTCCGGTGGATGATCTCTTGGTGACCTAGGGTGTTCAACATGCCTTCTTGGGGAAACAGAATAGTCACCACGACGTCTGGGAACAGGAGAATAGGATCTGAAAATATAAAAATTATTCATATCAGTAACTTGCTTTTAGTGGAATCCGTGGAGCCAATGGCAGTTTGTAATCTATGACTCTGCACCTTGAGCGGTATCTTCTGGATCCTGAAAGGAGACGAGGGGGGGAACGTGATCGGGACACTGATCGAGACCGAGAACCACCTGAAACATTTGACAGCAGTTTTACTTCAGCGATACAAAAAAACCTCAGAATAATCAAGAGCTTCCCAAAATTAAATAAGGATCAAAACTTAATTTTAATTAGGTTAATCTAGGCAAATACTGTTTAAAGGAACCACTATTTTAGACTGTCTAGGTTAAATCACTTATTCAACTTCCAAACAAAGAATTGAAGAAATTGTACTAATTGCCCATATAACTAGCTCGGGCATTCTCACCTCTAATTATTAACTCAAAATGCCACAGTATGATATAATATCTGAAAGCACAT
The DNA here is from genome assembly GCA_030254885.1 of Vitis rotundifolia. Taxonomy (NCBI): domain Eukaryota; kingdom Viridiplantae; phylum Streptophyta; class Magnoliopsida; order Vitales; family Vitaceae; genus Vitis; species Vitis rotundifolia. Next base: position 2,709,340 of record CM058163.1, read on the forward strand.
TAGTTACATTCTCACATGTCTCAACTCTAAACTCTCTCACTTTTACCAGCCAAACATCCAAGAGCTCCCAAAAACAGCCACTCTTTGGTCAATTCCATCTAACTGTGATAACTAAGGTAAAAGTGTAACCGTTGGCTGAGTTTTTAATGTACATGGTGTTGAAGGTGTTGAAGGTGTTCAAGCCACATAATGGCAGTTATATGAGATTCCACTGCTTCAAACGCAAACTCGCCCAAATCTCATTGCAATTCATGAAGTTAAGAAGCACAATCAATAAATTTGCTAAAGAAAGATTTTTTTTTTTTTTTTTTTTCTTTAAGACTATTTTATATATGTGATTACCATGAAAGAAAGATAAGCAAGAGAGGCAATCACATTATAAACTAGTCATCAAAGATAGAAAAGGCTTAAAGAGAATCCACCTCCATGCAGATAAGATCAAGAATAAAAGATTTCTAATCCATTATCAGGTGGCCTACATGTAAAGAAAAGCAAAATAGAAAGCCAGATTTACAGTCATACAAGAGCAATCATGCTATCATTTTTACATGCGTGTTATGAAGCATCCCATGCACTACAAATATACTTGGTTCACAAGAGGCCAGAAAAACATTTGATTCTCAATTCCAAGCAGAAGAAATGCAATGGATAGTGTCTACCAAAAATGCCAGATTTTCTAGTAATTCAAAGGAGAATCTTAGAAGGAAAAAAATATAAAAGCAAAAATATAGATTAAAAAGTAACAAGGAAGTTGACAGAAACATCTTACCATAATAAGATGATCTCCGTCCTCCATAACTTGCTGGTCCTCTGCAGTATGCTGGAGTGCATTAGAAGAATGTCCATAGCACCCCACAGACACACACAAACACAAACAGATGGGGGACTACAAATATTATTACCTGACCCTGGCCCGGGTACGCATCTCCTCAGGCCGTTTCCTTGTCTCCGCGGCAACAACAACACTTATCTCCCTTCCAGCAAAAATCTGTCCATTCATATGATACTGAGCCTCAGAAGCTTCATAAGGGTCCACAAATTGCACAAAGGCAAAGCCTCGAGGCTCCCTGCAAGTGAGACATGCTCATGTTTCATTAAGATATACCAAGCATCGGAATGAGCATCCATTGGATGTATGAGGATACCAACTTTATAGAAGGTTCAAAAACAAAATCATCATACCAAGTTATTGCCACAATGTCATCACTTAGTATACCTTTCTTATACAAATCTAAATATCAGCTTCAGAGCAGTTCCACGTAAGTGGACATCAGGTTTTCATAAAAGCAGCTTGATTCCAAGCTTAGTGGCTGACCTTTTCTTCTATTACTCAAGTATGAAAGGCAACTTCAAAAGATGAAAGTGACTTGAAAATTCTTCAATATATGAAGCACTTGAAATCAACGTTGGCCCAAACTTAAAATCTTCTCATGTAGCCTTCAATTGTTCGACAATCAATCTTCTTCTTCATCAAACTTCTATAGATTGTGTAATTTTATAGTTTCTCTTCATAGAGGAACATTCTTCATTTGAACATTACTCTTAACACCCTTGGGAGACCAACATGTTAGGCAATGACAAACAGTAGGTCTTCATCAAATGTGGGGCTTGGGCTTGTTTTAACTTCAAACCAACATACCCCCTGACAAACGAGTTAAAACCGTAACTCACTATGGAAAATAAAAATAAAACCTTATTACATAGTTCAGAATATAACTCAACAGACATAACTTTTCCATACCCTATTCATATTCCAACAACCAAGGAACTAGCATGAGAAATCTATGGTAATGAAAAATCAGAACTTTTGATGTCAAATTTCAGAATTTGGTTTATGAACTATAATCTCATACTTATATAAGATAAGAAAAAAATTTAAACCCCAAAAACTTAATGTGAAAAAAAAATTATTGGGAACTGCAAGATGATAACATGAAATTTTCATGTTGAGGTAACTATTTATAGGAATTCATAAACCCATCAAAAGCAGTTTGGTGAAACAAGATGCATGCGAGTCTGAGGCTTAATTAGTTTAAAAGCTAGGTCCAGCTCATTCACCAATCAAACGAGCCAAGTTCAAGCTTGTGAGATTGAAGATTGATTTCAATGCATGCCAACATTGAAGATTGCAGGCCTCACTCAACTAGATTGGTGAGCAGTTTCAATATGGTTTGTGCATTTGTCATATTGTAACTCTCTGAGCAAGTGAATCAATGCAAATAGTTTATAAAAGCTAATATAAAAGCATTGGAATGTGCAGTAATCAATAAACATTATGGATGAACGTGAGAATCAATGTCAGATTAGTTCATAAAGGAGTTCGACTTGCTGGTAAACAAGCCTGGTCTAAGCATAATCTCCAAACCAAACCAGTCAATCCTGAACTTGAACCAAGTTCAGACAAGCAGAGTTGGACAAGTATTAAGCGCAAGAACAAATTAACTTCAACCCAGTTTATAGCCCAATATTTGGCTAAACTCGATGTGCATCCCTAAATCAATTTTAAGATGAAGAACAGTACTTATGAAGAGAAAGGCATACCCTGTGTAATAATCCTTTGGAAGATATACATCCCTCACTAGTCCAAATCTTTCAAATGGAACACGAAGATCCTCTGGTCTGTAACAGAAATAAAGATTTGAGCAAAAGATCCTCTCACATTAAAAAAGAGCTAAAATTATAAAAACAAACAATAATACAAAAACCAAGTGCTGGTATCAGAAAATTGCCTGCAATTCATAGGAATATTCCGAACCAAAAGGCTTCCATGATTCTGTTCCTTGCGTCTCCCATACCCACCATATCCCCTTCTGGGAGGGCTTCTTTCTCGTCCCCCATATCCTCTCCTTGGAGCACTGTAGTATGGTGGACTGTACCTCCTCATAATGGACTGCAGAAAACAATAAATCTAAATAAGTTACACCATAGTTCAAAACAGGAAATAGAATTTAACAATACACTAAACTAATAAAATAAAGTATCAGAAGAATGACAAATAACACAGCTTTATCCTTGCATGGGAGAAAAACTAATTGAAGTAAATACTTCCATCAGCATCATTAAGGTCAGCATCATTAAGGAGCTGGGAAATCCAGTAAAAAGCCAATTGCAAAGTTTTATCACTAAATGCCGAAGATTAAGAATCCGTTTGGGAATGTTCTCCAAAAACAGTTCTGTTTTATAGAACAAAAATGTATTTGAGAACTTGGAATGTCCTCAACCAATTTTCACTATTTCCAAAAATTTCTTGAAAATAATTTTTATCTATAGTATTTTATTTTCAACCATTCTCTATATTTGTATAATTATTTTTTGGGTTAATTTCACTCACCCCCCTCAAGATTTGGCTAAATATACTTCACCCTCATCAGATTGAATTTTCATCAAATATCTCCTTTATTTTGAGTCAGAGAGCAAGTGAATGAAAATAACAAATAAAAAAGATAAGAAATGTGTTTGATGAAATTTCAAACCAATGAAGGTCAGGTGTATTTAACCAAAACCTCAAGAGAAGTTAATGAAATTAATCTGTATGTTTTAAAAGAGCCCCTAGAAAACTGGTGAAAGCAATTAAAATATGTTATCAAAAAACACCAATGTTTTCAAAACAGTTTTGAAAACCTGTTTTCCGTAAAAAAAAAAACCATCAAACCTGTTTTAGAGATGGGAAAACAGTTCCCAAACAGGTTCTACACTTCAAAATCACTTTGCAACTGCTACATCCACAAGCCTCTATAAAGTCGCATTATAAAACTAATTATCAATAGCTAAACTACCAAACACAGCTATTAACCTACAGCAAATGACATCTGAAAGTAGACAAGGAATAGCAGTGATTTTTTTTTATAGACCACAAGGAATAGCAGTGATGATATCCAACATATCACAGAACACATCAAAGCCCTAACTGTCGTCCATAAGGAACGCCAGAATCATGAAAACTGGTAACATGCTTCGTTACTAGTAACCAAAATTATGTAAACAATTTTTTTTTTTTTTATGGGCAAACAAGAGAATATATTAAATAGTTGGTCATATTTCATTGATAGAACCATTCTCATAAGCTTCTAAACAAAGAAAATTTGTTGACCTTGTAATTTTTTTGAAAGATCTGCAAAATCTTGGCCTTTGGAAATCCAATCCTGTGGAATCCAAAATTTTTGCCTTCACTTCAAATTGTTTTCCAGTAATAGGTGCCTACAGAATTTAAGGATAACTGCGAATCTATCGCTACATGAACTACCCAAACTGCGGATTTGTGATTTGGAAACAGCGACTTAGATTCTAAAGCACCAATTTCATTGGAAAACCCGTCTAAGTTCACACACAGCAACACATGGAGAACAACCCTAACGCTATGTTTGATTGGTAAGAAAAATAATTAAAAATAAAAATAAAAATAAAAATAAAAAAAGGAAAGGAAACAATAACAACAATTAGAAAGTTCCAAACTTCCAATCATCAATCGGAAACAAAACCAGAAAACACGTAAATAAATCTTTAACTTTCCCTTATTCTGTTTTCTACGGTTCTCTCAGAAACCAAACAGATGCAAATTAAAATTCGAAGAACAACATTAGGGTTTCCGAATCCCCTTGATAATTCAAAAGAAGAAAAAGAAAGGAGGAAATAAGCAAATCCATGGCTTAAGAGTAATGAGAATAATATTTTACCTACGGATTCGACAACTTCAAGGATGAATCGCCCGACAATCACTCTCAGATCGAAGGAATCGAACTGGAGTCGAGGTACTTTATAGGCCAGCTCAAACCAACCCTAGAAGGCCCGGGCCGACCGGACAGGTTTTAGGAAAGTGAGCTTTTATAGTTGAACCAGCCCAACCTTTGTGTGGGCTGGACTTGAGTAACCGAGCCTTGACCCGAATAGCATTTCACTATAACTGATGCGACTTACAACTTACAATTTACATGTTTTTCCACCAAAATATCTATTAAAAAAATTGCACTCACATTCATACTAAGAAAGCAAAGGAGAGATTTTTAATATTAGAAGTTCTCAAGGTGATAATTTATGTTGGTAGTTCAAGTTCGTGTTTGTTTCATATCAAAGTCTAAATATTCTACTATATAAGTTAGTTTAAACCCGACATGAATAATAATTATGTCAAAAATATAAATATAAATAATATATAATTATTATAAATGTAGCATGTCATGTAACCTATTTAATAAACAAGTCATTTTATTTAATGTTAAATTGAGTTAGATCTTTCATAAGTTTATATGATTAACGTCACAACTAAATATATTTATGACTCAATTACCTATTTGTTTAAAAACAAATTTAAAATGAATTAAATATCTATTAAATAGTTTGAAGTTATAATTGGATTATCATCAAGATTATTAAATGGGTTAATTCAGATCAAATTCGTGCTATGCAGATTAATCTAAAAATACGTATTTATTAAATAGGTCATGCAGTTCAACATGGATTTTATTTAAACCCAATTATACTTAATACAAACCTACAAAAAGGGCGTTAGGCTCGAGTCATATTAACAAATTGTGTCAAACTTTGTTACTACCAATTAAAACAAAGAAAATAAAAATGAAAATATTGGATAATTAGGCTTTAATGTTGGTGAAGGTATTTAACCATAATAAAGATTTTTTAGACAATGTTTTTTAACTCTCCGAAAAGAGAGAAAGAAATGGAAGAATAAGAGAGGGGAAACAAACATGGTAGCGATGGAGAACATCTAACATGTAAGATCCCTTCCCAAGAATAGATATTATCTGCTCTTAAACTAATGGTTTTTCAAGGCTTTGAAACCATTTGATATGAGATACGACATTTACCGCTCTTGCAAACACAATGAGGATGAGATTGGATAGGATTGTGGACTCACTTGGACCTTATGTCCCATAAAATTATTAGATCACTAAAATTGACAAACATTCCTTGTAAGGTCAAGTAAAGTCGCACATAAGGATCAGAGATGGACTTTGATACAATTTAAAGAACTTTATATTATATTTAATGTGAGATATCATAATCTACATGACATTCTCATATTTTTAGGTTATGAGACAAATAAACACTCTCTATAGGATCAAACAAAGTCTCATACAAAGTTAGAATCAACATCGATATAGGATACATATTACACAACTTTAAAACATTTTTTATACTATACATTACATATATAATATTAAAAACATTTTCCAAATAAAAGATGTCACATAAAATCTACTTCACACTTACTATTAATAAGATAACACCACATGATATTTTGAAATGCATATTAAAAAAAGTAACATCAAAGATTATGATTTTCTAAGTATTTTCAAATTTGTCAAGATAAATTTAATTTTAATAATTGATTTTCTATTTTTTTAATATTATTTTTTCAAATTAAATCAAAAACTCAAAAACATATCAATCAAAATATCAAAATACAATTTTTTCCAAAACTCAAAAAATATACGGTTTAAGTTGTAGCCTGCCACTGGTTTACGACTACCTATTTTTTACTCAATGCAGAAGACATCATCTCTACTAACAACCACAAATTCACAATTTCTGTAAAATGGGAAATTTCACCAAATGATGTATTCACTCACAATTTTTGAATGAAAATGTTCAATGCTCCTGGCCCCATTTCAAAAGGATAAACAACTACCAAGTATTACTGCTGAGGAAGGATGCAAGCTATAATGGATAAAGATATAACACCCTACAGTCTACACCTCTGCTAAATGTATAATCGTAAGAGAAGAAAGAGTCTTGCTCATCGTCCATCATTGCTCTGCATGGCAAAATGCTGTTTCCGTTTTCTCTTTCTCCTCAACATCTCAGCCTCCTGTGTACAGGACTTCTGCAACCCAAAGCATTCGAAGTTTGAGCAGTCATCCCAAAACTAGCAGAGCTGAAGATGCCAACTGGTTTTTTAGATGAGATCCAGGTTTATCAAGTTTCTCTCAGATGATGGAAAGAGAGGATGAACATATGCACTACTCTGCAGGCTTGCTAAAGGTCAAAAGATCCAGAACTTTGTGACATCAACAAGCAATTGGGACATCTAACTGAGATTGGAGGTTGTTGGAGTCAGATTGCAAAGGGCTCTTCTGGAACTCATTTCTTAGCTGCCCACAAGCTGCACTTGCATCAAGGCCCCGTGTCTGACGTACACTGACAGTTACTTTACGTGACTCCAGGGCACCAGCAAATGCTTGCACCTGCCAAAATAAAATCTCTCAGAACAAGATTGATTCAACTAACAAGACAAATTTTTTGTTGGAGAACAATAATCAAAAGAAAAAAAAAATTCCATAGATTGTAGTTCATACTGCCTTGTTATATGGACGCTGATATTCAGAGCCTTCAATTGGATTGAAAGGTATCAGGTTCACATGATAACCCGGTCCCCATTCATGGAGTAGTTCTGCAAGCTCTATTGCATGCTCCACAGCATCATTTACACCAGCTAACAAAGATGTTATTTGCATTAGCCTTTTTTTTTTTTTTTTTTTTATCTTCAAAAATGAATGCTCATAGTGCACCACAGAGACAAAGTTCTCCAAATGAAACTTCAGTACCTAAAAGTGTGTACTCAAAAGATACCCGACGACTAGTTTCCAGGAAGTAGTCCCTGCAATCCTTCATAATTGCATCCAGAGGGTAGGACTTTGCACTTGGTACAATTGTTTCCCTTAGTTTCTGGTTTGGAGCATGTAAGCTGATACACAAGATAATAAAGGGCAAACTAAATGCAAAGCCTTACAGATAGCAGACAATCGGAAGAATGATATCGGATGGTTTAGTATACAATGGAAAAGATGTGAGAATAGGGACAAGTACTTGCTCCGCTGTTTAATGCTCATAGCAAAGATAATAAATGGGATAGTCACTCACTCTCATATTGTTTACTACCACATTTAGAAGAACCATTAGATAATTACACAAACACAATCAACATCATTTTGGTGGTCCACATGAACATTCAGCATAGCATTCTTCATTGCTGATACAAAATTACGCACCTGATGGCCAATGTGGATTGAAGTTTGTAAGAAGCCAACTTCTTAATTGTGTTGGGAACCCCTACGGTGGAAATTGTGATCATTCTTTGCCCAATTTGCACATCCTTAAAACAGAGGAAGAAGAAAAAGCCCATCAAGTATGAGTGTGAAATCATAGACCCACATACTGCCAATTGTCATGAGACCTCAACACTATGTAAGATACAATCAGTATCATGGGATAGTTTGATACTCCTTCAAAGGGAGAAATTATATATAAAAAGAAGACTATAATCTGTATACAATAACAAAAATCGATGTTCTGGTGCATTTGGAGGAATGCAATGACAGCTCTAACCAGTCTATGAAAGAGTTCTTTCTAAACACACTCGGACATCTTTGATGGCTTCAGTCAGGGCTAAGGTTGGTGGCACTTTGTTTTTTCTTTCCTGTTCTCCTTTTTTCATTCTTTAGTGCTCTCTGTGTACTTCATGTCTATTTGGGCTGAATACCCATTTATTAGGTGCTCACTAATCTGTTTCCTTTGCCTATCAGAAAAATAGGAAAAAAAAAAAACTGGAATATCTAGCTTTCCCTGTATAAAAAATGATCTGGCAATAAAGCTCTCCAAATCTGACCTGATTCATTCACTTGATCATGCTGATTCTCTAACATTAAGGAATTGGATAAGACCTTAAAATAAAAAATAAAAATAAAGAGGTGTATGGATGCAGTAACTTATGATTGTTAGAAGCAATACCTAACCTTTTTACAAAAATGAGTCAATTTATTATTATTTTTCTCTTTTATCAGAAAAATTGGTTGACTTGTTATGAACTTTAGCTAAATGAAAAAATTAGAACCAGCATATAGATGATTAACAATTGTGCATGAAAGAGTTAATAAGTGACCTTATTCAAGCAACGGTGAGCCTCAATAACTGATTTCAGGTTCAACATCGGTTCGCCCATTCCCATAAACACCACATTTGTCACCCTTTGCTTAAAGATCTCCTCTATTGCCAAGACCTGTGCACATAGTAAAATAGAAACACAATGTACTAAGTTGAATAAAGAAACACAGAGCTTTAGTGAAACTGATGCTTTCAAATCTTAAACATAGAAGTTCAGGGTTGGAAATGATGTTAAATGGAATAATCACAGTTCAGATTCTCAGCCACATTGTATTTTGAAAACAGAAACAGAACACCCGAATCCTAGGGTTGAAGACCCAGGTTGGGTTTACAAACAAAGGTGGTAAACCAAACAAAATCCAGACGCACTGTATTTTTTTCAAAATGGTGAAAAACAGCAGTATATTAAAACAACCCATTTAATAGGACCCAGAAAATTAGAGAATGAAAAGATGTCAAACAAACCTGCTCAACAATTTCATGCCTCTGAAGGTTCCTTGAGTAACCTCCCTTGCCAGTGGCACAAAATGAACAGCGCAATGGACAGCCAACCTGGATATTTAAAGTAGGCCGGGAGAAAATTATTATAATTATTCAAAAATAACATCAACAAAGGAATATTTCATTAAGGCGGACAAAAATGATTTCTTCATTGGTATAAGAAAACCCTAACCAGGGAACTTTCTGGTTGATTTTCTGGTTAGAAAAGCACCTGTGATGAGACACATGCAGTAAGGCGAAATGAGCCTTTGTCATGTTCAACAGGTATTCCAACAGTTTCAACCAATCTGTTGTCTGCCAGTTTTATCAATAGCTGCAGCAGTGAGCAGAAAATGATTAGAGAGTACAGATAAGAATGAGAGAAAGTGGGGGTCAATGTTCTTCTTAGGGTCAGACTCCGTTGGAAAGCTTTTATTCTATTTCTTTCTTTTTATTTTTAATCATCCTTCTGGCAAAAATTTGCCAAACATTTTTTAGAAGTAATCTTAGGGTTGCACTTGAAATGGTGAGGAAGCACAAAAAGAGTTCAACCAAATATGAGTTGGATGCCTATTTGTCTAACCCTGAAAATTTCCTAGGTACTCAACCACACTAAATCTCATGCCTAGGTGAAAACTTTCAGCTTTTGTCATCCACCAACCAACAGAAATCAATATACTCCACCAAAAAGCTAAACTTTCACATCCACAAGATGAATGAAATTTAATTCAGTATCAGACCAACTTCATTTTGTTTCTTCCAAACATGAGCTAAGATTTCCAGGCAGACGGAAGAATTTAAACACACCATCAGGAAAGGAAATCATTCCATTTTCTTTTCAGATCTTTAAAATGAGTATAATCTGTTTTTTATAGCTTTTAATGAAGTTTTTCCAAGAATGCATTTAGAATCTTAGATTTTTTGCAACTGGCCTCTGTTCTATATCTCACAATCAATTAAGCACTACAGATGGCTAAATTTCTGTCAGAGTGTACCGCTAAAATAAGATTGAATCAGTTCCATCCAATGTAGTGCGAATAGTACTCAATTCTCAAGGTCAATTCAAAGGCACAACAATATGCATGACATCATCCAAAGTGATCAACCCAACACATTATCCATCAAAAAATCACATTACATAACCACCAATTACCAACCATTGAATCTAATCAAACCCAAAAATACCTAATTAACAGTAACCTCTGTACCTTAACAGTGCCATCAGCTGCAGTAACAGCCTGGTGAATGGATGATCGCCCCACCCTCCATCCGCCTTCCTGAAGATCGTTCCTAAAGGCCTGAGGCACTATTCATAAAAAATTGTTGTACAAAAAATCAACCATAAGGAAAAAAAAGGGGAGTCAAATTATCCGTATAAGAAAAGGATTAGAGGTCACTCACATTGACTGAAATCTTGAATTTCTTTGACCTTCCTCTTGTAGATAAGATGATGGAGCTGCTTCCCCCTGTAGCTTTGCTGAACACAATAGCAAAATTACAAATTGAACACCCAAAAAATGCATTACCAATATGCTATTCATGCCATGTTTGGTTGCTGAGAAAGCATAGGAAACGCAAAATTCAGAAACCTGATACAGCTTAATTGAGATGAGTGATTTCCATTTCCGTGAAAACCAAACCGGCTAATAGGAAAGATTCAAAATTTTATTTTATTTTCTTTCCTTTTCCTCTCTCAAGAACCAAACAGGAAACTAGGGTTTTCATTTGTTAAGAGTTACCTGGCCGAGATCGAGAGAAAGCTGTTGGAGCTCTTGCTCGGACATGCCAAGTAGCACGTGGGAATCCACATGCGCCACGCGTGTGGGCGTGAGGGTTGCTGACATGGTGCGTGAGGACAAGGTTAAGGAGCGAGAGCGTATCGCACGTGTGAGAGGCGCAGAGCACAAGTGCTGGAGTAGCGCCATTGATGGCCTTTCAAGAACACTGAAAACCTCACCTGCACAGAGGCCTTAAACCTCAGCCTCCAGTGAATTGACGACAATGCCCCGAAAGATTTTTGGTTCCGAAAAACCATCATTTCTCTCTCATTTCTTTGTCCATTTCCCTATTTTTGTTACCTCCTTTTTAATAAAGTTCAAACCCTAAAAGCAAAGATGAATGGATTAAAGATTAGAGTCTTAACGAAGTCAGAAAATTTAGAGAACAAACTTCTCTCATATTTCTTTCTTTAAACACATTTTAGGTTTTTAATCAAATATTTTTATATATATAACAATATTTTGTTGATGTGCTTTGAAATCATTCTAAAAAAATGTATTATTTTATGTTTAGAAACATAAATATTTTTTTTATTATCTCAAAATGATCTACTATTTGTAATTTAATTTTTGATATAAATATATAAAAATAAAATTTAAAAGGCCATTATAATGGATCAATCTAACGCACTCAATTGGAATTTAACTCATACAACCCCTCCAACCCAAGTCTAATCTAATAAATTCAAATCAAACTTAAACTTTTAAAAATGAAGATAGTTTAGGCTCGAGTTAAATTGGTGATTAAATATTTATTAATTTAGATTGTGTTTAGGTTAATACAAACTCAATCCAACTCATTCTAATATCATTGGTTGCATTTTTTTTTTTTTTGGGTTTTTTTAAAATAATAATAATAATAATAATAATCTAAGAACTAAGAAGTCCTCTGCACAAAGGTGTAAATTTATTTTATGTTATTAAGAATTATTTTTAAAAAATTTAAAATTTGAGGTAATAATTTTTTTTAAATAGTTTTTAGAAATTATAATTCTTTTTCATTTTGAGAGTCATCTGAAAATGGAAAGAACAAAGCAGACTGATGAATTCAAAGAAGAAAAAAATTCATACATTTAATATGGCACAAGCTCATAATTTTGACACAACTTATTACAACAAAGGAGGCTGAGCAGGAACAGCCCATCAAAGCTTTCTATAGCTATATTAAAACAAGAAGACTCCCTCTTCTGCAAGATCTCTCACAAACTGTTACAAAGATACTGAGGAGACCCAATTCTCACCTCCTCATCTGCCTCATTCTCTAGGCATATTCTGGATGTGTTAAAGAAACAGAAAATTTTGAATACCTTCTTCAAAAGTAGGGACTGTACAGTAAGTTCACCAAGCATTGCTGCAGTATACTTGTCCCAAGTTCCTGAGACATCTTCTTCACCATATGTTGCAGCAGCATCTGTGGTCTTTTCTTCTTCTTTTGAGATAGCGAAAATGAGAATGGATGTGAGAAATCCTTTTTCTCTCTTAAGTTTGATGTGCTGGGGACCGAGTTGGCCTTGGATAGGCAGTTCTTCTGTTGTGTTTGGGACCATTGCTTGGGCTGTTATGGAAATTAGGACGGGGACGGTTTTGAGAGGCTGTTGTGTTGTTGGAGTCAGCCTGAAGCTGCTCCAGTGCTGTTACCACCTGTTCCATATTTGGCCGGTGCTTGGGTTCTGTTGATAAGCATTGGATTGCAAGGCGAGCTGCTCCATATGCTCCATTCAATGAGAACTGGCCCTGAATCCGGCTGTCCAAAACATGGAAAATCTTGCGCTTGCTGGCCAGGTAGGGCCTTGCCCACTCGACTAAGTTGTGTTCTCCAGATGGGCGGTTCTTGTCCACTGCTCGCCTGCCTGACAACATCTCAAGGAGGACGACCCCAAAACTATATACATCGCTTCTGGTAGTCAGATGACCTTCATGAAAATGGTGACAAAGTAAGTAATTCTGATTGCAAGAAACAGGATAGGCATTTCAAATTGTGGACTGAAAATCACCTGTGGCCATATATTCAGGGGCTGCATACCCATAGGTACCCATAACCCGTGTGGAAACATGGCTTTTATCACCTGTTGGCCCATCTTTGGCTAGCCCAAAATCAGAGAGCTTTGCATTGTAGGTCTGTCATTTCACATTGATGAAAAGGATGTGAGGGACGAGTACAAAAAAGTCTGGCAGAAATCATGAATCAAAATTCAACAATGGAAAGTGTCTCACATACCGAATCAAGTAGGATATTAGAAGTTTTGAAGTCTCGATATATCACTTGTACACTATTACTATGAAGAAACGCAAGACCCTTGGCGGCTCCAAGGGCAACCTTCATCCGGAGGGTCCAAGAAAGCGGTTGGAAGTAAGAACCCCCTGTTCCAAAATCAACACCAATTTCTCTCAATCATAAAATTTGGGTACTGAAAGCACTTTCTCACCGGAAACAAGAGTAACAAAAGAGTTGAAGTAGATATAGGCAAGGATATTAAGGACTCACTCCTGAATAGATGGTGCTCCAAGCTGCCTTTGGGCATGAACTCGTAGACCAGAAGCCGATGATCATCCTCTAAGCAGTAACCGACCAATTTCACAAGGTTAGGATGATACAGCTGCCCCAGATAATTAATTTCTGCCTATAATTCAAGAGGCACGGAGTCAATGAATCCTCCAATCCAAAAAGACTAATAGTATAACTAATAAATTCACTGGGATAGATCAATGTGGAAATTCAATATAAATTTTGGACAAGCATCTTTGAAAATTGCAGATAAGCCAAAGAAGGGCAGATGTGATACTCACCAACCATTCCTTATGGCCTTGGAAACCTTCTTGGTTAAGCTTCTTCACAGCAATGACCATGCCCGTCCCGGGCTTGGCAGCAGTAAATGCCTTCTCATCAATCCATCCCTTAAAGACACAGCCAAAACCACCTTCACCCAACACACTATCAGGGCGGAAGTTCCTGGTGGCAGTTCTAAGTTCGCTGAAGAAGAAGCTTTTCAAATTGGAGGACTGCAAGATCTCACCATCAGTTCTAGGCGTCGTAGGCACCGAGGCAGATGAGACCTTGCTACTACCTGAACCACTTAAATCTTTTCCATCTTTGCTGCCGCATCTCGATTTAATCCCTGCAAACATTACAACCCCATGAACATCCATGAATTCATCTACCAAAATCCGCACAAAAAATGGAACTTCTAGCTACTACAAACTACTCAAATTGCCAAAATAAAACTATAAAAATGATGGTAATGCATGGGTTTTAGAAAATGGGAACAATGATGAAAAATGTTGTGCAAATTTAGAATACAAGTCACTCTTTATACAAAACAGAAAGCAAATCATTGGCTGCATTTGGGAGGTAGAATTGGGTTTGATTGGAAATCCCAATTCTGTGGGATTCCAAACTATTGCCTTCACAGTGGGATTGGATATGGGGTCTACAAATAATTCGAATCCTACTGGTATATCCCTGTATGGAAAGCCCAATATGATTCAATCATAGTTTCCGTCAAAACAAACACTACCAGTTGGGACAAAATCCTAGTTTCCATTAAAACAAACAGTGCCAACTGGAACAAAATCCAAGGTTTTTTTCTGGAAAATATATCACAATCTAACTTCCCCAAATCAATTATTTCAAGAAATGAAATCCATTTAAATGCGCCAGAAATCCAATCTCAAACAACAAAACCCAGAACCCCCATGAACAAGTAATAACCCATCAACCAAAAACCCAAACAATCCCATCGAAACAAACTCGGAAGAGTCCAGAATTCAGAAACAAAGAGCTCAAATCATGCAACGAAGGCAAAGGAAAGAGACAAAGATCACAGTTATACCAATGTAGAGAAGATTCTCAGCCTTAATTTGAGAGCTTAAACAACCCCCCATCGAAGCACACGTCCCACTCTCTCCTCCTCCCCTCCTCCAAATAGATCAAAAATCCCAGAAATCCAGATACAGAGGACTTGAAAAAAGAAAAATGGATAGAAAAGGCCACAACACAAATCCGTGAAACAGAGCAGAACCCAAGTGTGAAAGCGAGACTTTTCCCTGGAAAGTTAGCTGTCACCCAAGAAAACAACCTCCCGAAATTGAATACTTTTGACTATTAAACCTCACCAAAAAAAAAAAAAAAAAAAGAACAACTAGAATTGATCCAACAACAGGCTTTTTAGAATACAGATTTTGGTTAGCATCATGTTGGGGGTTCACGGGTACTGTGTCCTATTATGGACCTTCGCGAAGGACAAGGGGTTGACTATTCCTTCTTATTCTCCGTTTTCTTTTTCTCTTCTTTTTTTTTTTTCTGCAAGTTGTGAAAGACGGAGAGGGTTGGGGAAATGGGCATTAATGGCGGCTTCAGGGTTCTCTGTATGGAGCTTATCCATTTTATTTTTTTCACATGCAGTCCACAGGAAGACAGGCGGCAATCGTGGCAGGCGATTTGTGGCCGTTTGATTCGCATCCGAAACCCAATTAGTCAAAGTTTTGATTATTTTAACGTCTCAGTGAGTCATATGCTATAAAGAAAAATTACTTTATTAGTCTTCTATGCCGGCCGCATGGGCACACTTTTTGGAGGAGGAACACTCGTGCTGGAAATGAATTGAAGCAAAACAAAAAGGTTTAAACATAATAACACTTTTCTATCTTTCTCTAAAATTATTTTTTTTTATCTTTTTTTATTTTCATAAAAAAAATAAAACTTAAATTATTATAAAATTCCAAAAAAAAAATTATCACATTTTTTTATTTATTGAGATATCAAATCGATATCTATCAAACTCTTGATGTTAACTATTGAATATGTGTTGTAAAGTATAGGTGATTGAACCCAAGATTCAATAAATGGTATCATTGTATAAGGATATAATAAGCGAACGAGATTGGAATACAAGTCATGAAATTCGAGATGTACTCATGATATAATCTCATCAGTGATGTCTTTTTCGATAAAGTAACTTTTTGATAGTGTTTTTTTGTAAGTGAGAAATAAAATTTAATTATTAATTACTTTTATCCTAATTCTTGCTACTTATCTAAATTATTCTAAACATATTTGAGCTATGATTCTGAAATTTTATCATCAAATTTATTTATATGATATACAACAAGTATTATTGAATCTTATATGTTATATATATTTTATATTTTGTTTAAGGATGACAGCGAGATGGGTTTAGGATGAGTCGCTCCTATTTCAACATATCCTATTTATTTATATCTATTCTTATGCCTACCAATTCACCCTACCTTATTTAATCTTTTTATTTTTATTTTTCAAAAATTTTAGTTTTTTATTATTTTAATTTATAAAATTTTAAATACTATTAAAAATAAATATTTTTAATTTATTTTTATAAAAATTAATATTTTATATATGTTAAAAATGTTGAAAAAAGAAAAAAAATCAATTAAAATCAATTTTTATTTAATATCATATGTAATCGGGAAAGAGCAAGATAAAGTCAAACATAAACTGTCTCTGATTTAAAAAAATTTCCTAAACCCGTTTACATATTTCCCAAACCTATCCTATTAAGAGCAAGATAGAACGGCTACATGAAAAACTCATTTCATTGTCATTCCCAATTTTGTCTATTAAAGCCCATGTTTTTTTTTTTTTAATAGACGCTTTAAATAATTAAGTTTTCTTTCTAAATATTTTTAATATAAAAATACATTTTATTTGAATATAAAAAATGAATTTTTTTTTAATCTCCATGGAAAATGAATGACATGTTCACACTAAATTATATTGACAATTTAGACAAATTCAAATCCACTTATACTTTCAATTATTACAAAAAAAAAGAAAAAAAAAAACTTCACCATATTCAAGATATATTCAAATTAAAAAGGCTACTTATTAAACAACACAATCCCATCATCAAATAAAATTTATTAAAAACTGCTTGATGATTCAATGAATTATTAAAATGTTGACAATGCACACACCTTTGAAAATATCAAAACAATGGGCTGATCATCAAATGACTTTTACTCGAAAATTTGACTAAGTGAAAAAATCAGTACAAGTGAATGATGATGTTGATTATATGATCCGTTTTTAGTAAGGCCATAGACTTTTGCAGGAGCAAAAATTATAAAGAATGTTTTTACTAATGAAAAAATTAAATTAAATAATAATAAATAAATAAATAAGGAAATAATTTTATTTTACCACTTGGGGGGACCTTTATCATCAAAATAAATGTGTATGGTGTCACACAAAAAGAGAAAATCTAGAAAGGATTGGCTGCGCCCCAAACGAGACCCATGTGACATCATACTATATTCATTATTCATCACGTTTTTACAAGTAGATGTCCCTTTCAAATATATTCACCCTCGGCTTTACCTTAAAAGGATAAAAGAATTATGCTTAATTAAAAAAAAAAAAAAGTATTCTCAAAAAAAAAAAAAGAAAAAGGGCATGTTTGGACAAGAAAGCACATTTCACATTTAGAAACTTTTTCTATTATTCTATATTCTTAAGGATATAAAATATGAACAATTTTTAATTATTTTTATTTATTTTTTAAAGAGTATTTTAAAAAATAATTATGCAAATATATAAGATGATTAAAAATAAAGGATCGAATATAAAATTTATTTTTAAATATATTTAAAAATAATGAAAATATGTTACAAATATTTTAGACTTTTGTTTTATGAAATATGAAAAAAAACAGTTTTAAAAAATTATTTTTAAAAACTATTTTTCAGAACTATTTCCTAAAACAGTTACCAAACATTACCTATTTTTTTATATCATCATTTATTTTAATCTTTACAATTAATTTATGGGAATAAAAAAAGGATCAATTTACAAAATGATATAATTCTCAAGCCTTAATGTATTTGTTGCTTTCTATTTTTGAAAATAAAAAATATATATTTTATATAAATTATGTATAAAATTGAAGAACTCTTAATGTTTATAAAAATATAATAGTTTTTAAAAAATTAATTAAAAATTTTAATATCCCAAATTTTAAAAATAAATTTTAGGGACATAAGTTATATATTTTATATATTTATAAATAAAAAAAATCCAAATAAAATCTAAGATATGCATTGACTTAAATTAAATATTAAAATTTATCATACTCATCACACTAATATTTTTTTATTATCATATATTAAAATTTATCATACTTACCATGCTAATATATTTTTTTATTTTTAAATCCCCCATGATACAATTCTTAAAGATAACAAGTCCCAAGGTGGCCAAACTTTGCCAACCTTCAACCATAAAAACAATAATTAAAAAATAAAAACCCCACTCAAAAATAACCAACTCGTATTAAAAAAAAAAACCATTAATAGCTCAAAGTCTTCACCACCTCTTTCTTGCATTTTACTTCACCCTAATCTAAACACAAGTTGTTAATTAAAAAACATCTTGTAAAATCTAAGTTCAAGTAGTTTTTCATGTTTGATTTATCATTAAAAACATATTAAAAAAAAATCAATTCTATTTAAAATTATTAAAAATTTATATAAAAAAACATATTAATTATGGTTTTCTCTCTACCTCACGAAAAACATTAAAAAAAAAAAATGCTCAAATGGGGCAATCCCTAGTAGATCCATTCGAGGAATATGAGGACATATCGAGATAACGAGTCATTCAAATTTAAATTAAGTATATAAAATTAATTTATTATTTAAAAAAAATCTCTCTAATTTATTTAATTTTTAATTTTTAATTTTTTCAAGGGAATCAAACCTAGTATTGAGATTTTAGGTTCTCAATATGAAAAGGTTCAATGCATGAACCATATAAAAACAGATAGTGCCATGATATGTTCAACTATAAAATAAATAAATAAATAAAATATCGGTTTGACTTTCTAAAGGAGGGGGGGCCAGGGGCACATACGTGGAATTTCTTCTTTTTTTTTTCTTTTTTTTGTGGTGACTGTGAATATTAACGTTAGATTGACGTAGGCATCTCGGTTTGGTATTCATTGACTCTTGTGCTCATTTTGAATTTGGCAATGGCCTTTAGCAGCCTGGCTTTTCAAATTTTCTGTGCTACTGTGGATTCTATTCTCACCCGTGGGGTCATACACTCACCGAAAGAAACACCGCTAATAATTCTACATGGAGCCCTCTGATGTGATAACATTGTCTTTTTATGTTTTTTTTTTTTTTTTTTCTTCAATTTTACGTCTGAAGTGACAGTGGTGGGTTTCTCTCTTTTATTTTATTTTATTTTTATTTTTACAAACATTTTTGAAAATGTGCGTTAATTTACAAACATTTCTTTTTACCATCAGCATCACTATAACCATAGCCAATTAAAAGCATAATCACTATAACCAATTAAGCATCTGCTTTAAGCAATTTGTGTCATCTTTTCCTTTTCATTCAGTGTTTTAGGATACATGTTTAGGTTTTTCTTTTCCCAATAAGACTGTCAATAGACTTGCAACTTTGCATATTTATACAAGTTCAAGTGCTTAGGGTTTATTGATATTGGGTTTGAGATCATTCCCCTTATTTGATCACTCTCTTTTAGTCTTATCAAATAGAGGAAGCTTTTTGAAGACTTATAATAATGTCTATGGATATTATTATTTAACACTTCAATAATAATAATAATTGATTAAAAGAGATGAAAATATTTTAAATTTGTAAAACTAATTTTTCATATTTTTGAATTTGAAGAATAACTCATTTTTAATATAAATATCTTTCAATATTTTTATTATTTACATGCTTGTCTTAAAAAAAATAGTTAATTTTTTTTTAAATGAAAGTATTTTTGTATAAAATGGGTATAATAATAATAATAATAGTAATAGGATAAATTATTAATTTTTATCTAATTTATTTAATTCATCTCCAATAATTGTTCTCTTTATTCTATAATTTTCAAAGTTAAATTTTGATAAACAATACAATTTACTAAGGAAATAAAGATAGATAAAGAAGACTTTTTTTTTTTTTTTTGTAATTTTGAGCACAAATAATATATTTGAAAAAAAATCCACTAATAAAACAAGAATTATTTTGGAAATGGATTATTTTTATGATTTTTTTTAAAAATAAATTATTATTGTTTTCTCAAAACTCCCTATTTTTGTTTGTTTTAATAGATTTCATTTTTAAATTCCTTATCATTGCAGAAGAGTCCATTTTAAAATTCCTTTCATGTTTTCATTGCAGAGTCCTGATAGCAGCCTCCACCGTACAATCATTAACTGATTCCAATGTCAACATGATTGGCAGGACGTGTGGCAGCAATTCGCTTTGCAATAAAATCCCAAATGCGCATTGAGAGAAGTGGCTTTCAATTACATCACAAATTGTCCACAGTCCACACATATGACGATACACGTACGTGGAATTAATCTAATTGGGTGTAGGAAGAGGTAGAACCATATCTTTGGAAAGATGGATGTGCTATCCTCTTTATTTGGAGATTCATTCCTTCCTCATTCTCCTGGTTGAGGAGAGTGAACCCCCTTAACCCGTGACATATTTACAATAATGTAAACCCTAAGGAAAATCCTTCTTTCCTCTACTTTCTCTAGTATTAACCACTTCCTAAAAAAAATGAACAAGACATGACACCACAAATTTAAACAAGTCAAGCAACTGAACTCAAGGGCATGTTTGTTAGATTATTAAACAATTCACACAAAACATCCAGTTCTGAGGCACTGGTCAAGAAACAAAACGCATAACTTATTCCCTCAAAAAGAGTGTTTTTCAGATATTTATCGAAAGGATTCTTTAGCTTCTGAACCCACAGCTTCAAAGTCTCACTCAGCTACTCATGCGTCGTACCAAGCTTAGCAATTTTTCTTCACCTCGGCGGACTTGATAATGTCAATAAACTCAGGCTGTAGAGGGGAGAGGGAGCATCAAATATCTCAGCCCAACCAACAACCATGAGGAAAATACGAAGGCAAAAACAAAAAGAATATCACTACCTTTAGAGAAGCTCCACCAACCAAAAAGCCGTCAACATCAGGCTTGGCTGCCAATTCCTTGCAGTTTGCACCACTGACGGAACCTGCAACAGGTATAAAATTAAGGACATGGAACATGAAAAGCAAGGTGGGAAGCGCCTCAACAGCTTTAAAGGCCTATTTATTTGGTATCAGCCCCAATATTATGGTAAATCAAGAAAGTAAGGCCTTGTTTGATAATTGATTTCAAAAATCAGCTTTCTATTATTTAAAATAAAAAAATAAAAAAATAAAACTAAAAAACAAGTTTAACAATCAAAAACAAAAAACAATTTTCACTGTTTTTTTAGGACAGAAAACAAGTGTTTTCAAATAACATCTTTTAATTGTTTTCAATAGTTTTAACTTGTTTACTAATGACCGGTTTAAAAAATAATTATATAAATATGGAGAAGTGTTAAAAATAAAACACTACATATAAAATTATTTTTAAAGCATATTTAAAAATATAAAAAATAAATTCAAAACATTTCAAGTTTTCAAACGAACATTTGTTTTTCAGAATTTCAGAAAACCGTATTAAAAAACCATTCTCAAAATTTATTTTTGAAAACAATTACCAAACATTACCTAAGAAACTACAAACACAAGAGACATTCTAGCCGACAGCACAAAAAGATGCACATGGTCAATATCTTTGATATGCCCATGGTCAATATCTTTTATTTGTGGCGATGTTGACCAGAGCCACAGATTGACGTAAACATTTTTTCCTGGACCACTGCCATTGATGTGCAGTACGATTCTGGCGTATTGGAAAGAAATTGTGTCATCAACTCCCTCCATTAGCAGAGACTCGGAATCTATTGGCCATATACTCCAAAACATTGTCAAACTTAATGTTGGTGATCTATGGCTTTAAGAGATATGTCTAGTGTAATAAAACTCTCTAAACCTCATGGTCGAGGAGAAGGCAATGAAGTTGACATCACAGATTTCAAGTCTGCTTTGAAGGAGGTAAAAGTGACGAACCATTCCAAGATTATCATCAAGGCTGATAACTCAAGTGATATTCAGCATAAGGGGCCTGCGATTGGGCCAAGCTGGTCTGAACTTTAGCCAAGTCTAAGGTTTAAGCAAGTTAGCCATTCACTATTTTGGCTGAATTGAGCTTGGTCTCACATTTTCCAGCCAATTGAAAAGCTCTTGAACCTGAGACATTGGTTTGCCACGCATCAACCACCACCTCTCAGAGATCTTTCCTGATTGGATAACCCAAATGTGTATTAAGCATCTCATGCAACAATTGAACCTGACTGAGCTTAGCCAGGCTCCGACATGCAACTCTAACTAGGAAAAACATTGTGTGTTTGGAAAGCTTCCATCCCCATAAAGAAGTGTTTTATATCTGTCTAAAGACATGTAAATATATGTTTGAACTTTGGAGTTCTCAATAGTAGCTTTTCTTGGACTCTGGGGATAAACAGACTGCTTTAGTTTAGAGTTGCTTAGACATGATGCAATTTCCATATGAGTCGTAAGCCACATTTGGAAGTTTGGAATGTTATTCTCCATGGCTTATTTGCATCTCTATTTTTAGGTGATATGTCTTTCTAAAGATTTGATTATTTATGAAGATTCATAATTCAACATATAAGTAACCTAACTTCCAAACAGAGATAGTAACTGAATGGGACTAAGGAAGAAACAGGGTACACCATAAAAAAAATGAACCAAGGTACCTCCATAGATAATTCGGATTGTTGCAGCAACCTCAGGACTGGTGTTTGCTTGAAACCAGTTCCTCAATTCAGAATGTACCTATCATAGAAACAAAATAGTTGGCATGAGAAGGTGGAAAATCTGAGGCCACTTCATGAAAGAAAATTTCTTTCACATTATCATTTGATATTGATTGACACCATAAATGTGGGTCATGGATGACAGTTTAGAAGTTGTTTAACATTTGAGCACATGGCACCAACATTTACAGGCTAACAAACAAGAAACTTTAAATCAGAAGTTGATTGGGCCAAATGCTCAGATCTTACATTCTGCAACAGTTCATTGTCAAAATACTAGTATGCTTGATTTAGAAAATATAACATTTGCATTCTGTGATTTAGCTGCAAATATATGAGATGATTGAGTGAAAATTGTAATCATTTTTAGCATTGCTTTGAGTATTGTTGATCTTTTCTCTGATAATTTTATTTGGGAAAACAAACCCTTCCAATGTTGAAATCATCCATAGTTCTGAGAACAGTTAATTCCATGCCTGGACAAGACCCAATTACTCCATTAAATTCTCTCTACTGAAACCTTTCAATCATGCCTAGATTATTTGCATTCAGTCTATCAGCAATTACTCCATTAATGATGCAGGCCAATTTTTGGGACAGGCAGTGACATCATTAAAATTCTCCTACCAAATGTCAGAGTGAAACAAAGCAACAAATAAGTGTCCAGTTAATAGAAATGAACATGAACTCAATCAACAAGAAGGTGTCACGTACTTCTTGAGCCTGAGCTGGAGTAGCAACCTTCCCAGTTCCAATAGCCCACACAGGCTCATAGGCTAAGACAACATTAGCCCAATTTGATACCTTGTCTGCAATAGAAATAAATTTGAAACAGGCAAAAGAGGAACTTAATGCAATCCTTGAAGCATGTTAACTAATTAGCATTTCAGAGCATTAAATACAATAGACAGAGAACTTGTAGCACCAATTGAAAAACTGTAAAACTGCATGAGGATAATGGTAGTGGAATGGATACCTGCAATTGCTCTTGTTTGTGCAGCAACAACTTCCATAGTTGATCCAGATTCTCGCTGCTCAAGAGTCTCTCCAACACAAGCTATCACCTTAAGGCCTTTAGAAAGTGCATAGGCAACTTTGTCTCCCACAAACTGATGAAATGTGCAGAGAAACAATGTTAATATACAACAGATACCAAATTGATGAGAAAATGATAAGCACTTATGGAAAAAGCTAGTGGGAAATCAATTGTCATCACCAAAAATAAGTCAGTTATGTCCATGTAACAGTGGTTACCTCATTTGATTCATTCAACAGAAGTCTTCTTTCAGAATGACCAAGAATGACCCATGGTATGTCCAAATTGACAAGCATCTCAGCACTGCACATGAAAGTGACATTGACTTCAAACTTTTGCAAAGGAATTTCTAGTCACACAACATTTTCTCAATGATCTATGCACCATGAAAGACATTATGCAAACACAAGTTCAGAAGAAGAGAGATAAGGACCACTAGACTTAGTTCATTTGAGTGAGTTGCAGAACACCACCAAGCACTTCCAAGCATTTTTGTTGTTTCAACAATCGTCTAATGTTGTAATTTGAAAACATAATCTAAATTCATTTGTCCACCCTATTTTCTTACTCCGAAGAATCCTACCAGACTGCGTTCAAGAAGACCAACACACCCAGAATACAAGAACTTCAACGTAGAATCTATTCAGAGTATATCAGAACATACCTAATCTCACCGGTGAAAGCACCTCCCTTCTTGACCCAACAATTTTGAGCCGCAACATGAAAATCAGGCCTCAAGGTGTTTTTCACCAATGGAAGAAACACAAATGGTGGGCTCACGACAACCTCTGTAAAAGGAAAACAAGTTATAGCAATCCAAAGACTCACAATGGCCACCATAGCTTTCCACAAATCAATTGCAATAAAGTGTTCACCAAGATTCACTCACCAACAACATCCGTTGACGGCACTTCGCCTGCATTAAGAGTAGACACTATCTTCTTGACCTCTTCCCCGGTTCCATTCTGCATATAGATTCAAATCAACATTTCATCCACCAATCTACATATACAGGTACTTTTACTCACTAACAAATAATCACAAAAATAAACCACAAACATGAGATTAAGCTCCCGAAATCAGAAAATACTTCGACATTCAATCGAAAATCCACTCTCAGAAAGTGGATGAAAATAATAGATAACTCTAAACCAAAATCCAAGATTGGTCAATTTCAGATTCATTTGAGAAAGAAACGATCTAACTCGAAATCGCAGATTCGAACCATATGATAAAACAAAAGTACAAAGACAGTCAATGGTAAACAGATCCAGCGATTGGAATCGGAAAACGATCCAAACAGCGAAAAAAAAAAAGAGAAAAAAAAAAGAAAAGAAAGAAAGGGAATGAGTACGATCGGAGACATACGCATTTCCAGTTGCCGCCGACGAAGAATTTTCTGCCCATCTCTGACGATGATCACGAAGCCAAACAACGAAGCAGATAAAAAGTCTCAACAGCTGCTTCACTACGCTGATATCTATGGATTTTGTGGGAGTCTCTTGAAAATAATAAAATTTATGGACAACATTGGCTCCGGTAGTTATTTTCCTTGGTTGTAACTTGCAATTACTATTATACCCTCAGCTCTACCCCAAGGCATATGCTCATGAGTCGCGGGAATGGAGATATGTGGCCCATCTGGAAGATTCCGTGGGATGTACCGAGGGGTAAATTAGTAAATTGATAATGAAGCACACGGTTTTCGCGCCTATGGTCCGCAGAAACCTCGGCTTCATAAAAATGGGTGGTGATGATTTAGATCGGGGGGCGTAGCATGTGATGTGAGGTGTTAAATTACCATAATGTACAAGTGTTTTCCTCTAATACCACCAAGTAACCAGGGCTTCCTTCGCTTTGGATCAATTTGGAGGCCCACGAATGGGGCGAAGCCCAAGTAATTCAAACCTGGCCCAGGGGCTCAGATAAACATGGGCCCTTTTTCCAAAGGAAGGAGTTTCAAACACAGGGGATTTTGGTCGTTCAAGTTGAAATCATCGTCCCTTTAATTGGCAGATACGCACTCAAATTCAGAGCTCTGATTGGTTAACTGGACGAAACGTAAAACTGGAATTACAGAGAATCGGTGATTGATTCTTGGCTAATTGATTAAAAGAGTAGTTGAAAAAAGAATCACCCCTCTATTTTTGAAAACATAAAATGTAACATTTTTTGAATAAAAGGTTTAAGGCAAAAATATCAAAATCATATTATATGTATAATTTTTTATATATAAAAAATATTTTTTTAAATACGGGTATTATTTTATTCATTTTAATTAAATATTTTCATAGGAAGTAACTATTAAAAATGGCGTCATTTTATTAAAGGATTATTTGGATAAAAAAGGTTTCAATGATGCTCATATTTGTGCAAATAACCTGTCCTTTCAAAACTTGAAAGATATCCATCTTGGACTAATATGCTCCTTTCATTTTTGTTTCTCTCCACCTCACAATTTTCCCTCAATTTTCATTGCACTTTTTGTTCTCTTAATCCACCTCGCATATTTGGATGTGGTTGTAAATTTAGATTCTAACTTTAATGGCTGCCTTACTTCTAGAAAGTCGACATTTGAATATATCTTCTTATTAGTTGAAGGGGCCATTTTCATGGAGAAGTGCAAAGCAGACATCGGTTGCAACTTCAATTACAAAAGCAAAATTTATATTATGTTTTGAAGCAACGTCACAAGTTATTTGATTGAAGAGTTTTATTTTAGGGCTTCAAGTTATTAAATTAATATTTAAGTCATCGAGGATTTACTACTATAACTCTGTTGCAATGTTTTTGATAAAAAATAATAAGAGTGAAAATCATAGTGAACACGCCAACATAAAGTATTTAGCTATTAGGGAACGTGTTAAGTCAAATAAGATGACTATTGAGTATATTAGTATTAGATTGATGATTGTAGATCTTTTGACGAAGGAATTACCACCTAAAGCTTATAATTAGGAACATGTTGAGCATATGGGACTCAATTCTATTTTGTAGATTTCATGTAATTGAAATACCCTTTGTATTTTATTACATTTTTTGTTGATATGAAAACTCCAATTATTTCAATTTTGTCTTCTCATTTTTTGGTTGTATATATAAAGTTTTGAAAATGACAATATGCACATTATGAATATTAAGTAGATCATTAATGAGAATTTGGAAACTCGTTTACAAATAAATGACTCACATATTGTTCTTATTTAAAAGAAAAAGTTATATTGTAATATATGGAATGTAATACTCGTTCTTAGAAAACTTATCACTATGATTCATGTGATTTAAACTCTTTTGATTTAATATAAGGATTTAGGAAAAATTTTGTTAAATATTAAGTAATTCATGAGCCAAGTGGAAAAATGTTTGAGATAGTTTTTATTTTTTAAATAAAATAAAATAATCCATTTAAAATTAAAACCCACTAAAATATTGTTTTCCCTAAAACATGGGGATATGTCTCTTGGTGTTGTAACTACCCATTTATAATATTTATTTATCTTCTTTGATGGATAGAAGATATAAGAAAAATACTGTATTAAATCAGATAGATAAAGGTCTTCAGTCTACAAGAAGACATATGTGAGTTTTCATTAATGTATGGGTAGAGGAGTTCAGTGGGCCGAGCCGCCCATTTTGGCCTGTGGCCTGACACACCAAAAGGTCGGATTGGGTCGACACGACTCAATTACTATAACGAGTTGGGCCAACACAACTCAAAGGAGTGGGTTATGCTAGGTCTAAGGAAACAACCCATCATGCTGATCTACTCGACCATTTTAAATATCACTTTATATTTCATTTCTTTTTATATTTCATTATTTTAAATTTATTGTTATTTTGATTAAAAAAAAAATTCAAATATAATTTTTTTACTATTTTTAAAAACAAAAAACTAACATTTCTATAAATTTTATAATTACAAACTCGATAAATATATATATATAAAAATAAAAAGTATAATTATTAGAGGTATATAAAAAATAAAAAAATAATTATTAAAGGTGTTTAAAGTAACAAAAAAAAAATTATTTAATAATGAAAAAAACTTAAGATAAGATAACTTAAAAAATTAAATTAAAATTTTTAACAAAGTGTGAGGCTCATGGACCACAACCCGTCTGCATGGCCTGCTGACACGACATGGCCCCCAACATGGCACAAAACGATATGATTGGCCCACAGACTTATGAATGGTGTTGGACCACCTATTTGGCTTGCATGAGTCAGCTTGATTTGATCCGATTTTTAAGTGGGTCATGTCAGCTCAATATTTTAGTTCTGTAAACAAAGGGTTATGCCAAACATACCTCTATGCATGGGTATAAGATCTTAAAAGGACTAGCCAATGAATCTCTAATTTTTCTTGTATTCTTTATTTTACTCATAAAGATTGTGAATCTGATTACTATGATTGGAGTTATAGTCTTAGACTTGTGCTTTTATCATTTGCATTTTTGAGGAATAGCTATCACTTATACCTCATAATATTGTCTTTCCTCATAATATTGTCTTACAAAATTCATCTTGAATTCTAGTCCACAACCCTCAAGCGGGAGCTTGTTGCCCCTCCCAACCTTCCTCACGGTAAAAAAAATGTTCAATATTATATAATTAAGCTCCACAAAACTCAACATGAAACATGTTGATTTATTGAGTTAACATGTTGGAATTTGGCTTGTACCAGTATTAGTTGCAAAACGCCTATACTATCAACACCATCTCCAAGTTTTGTTATACGCTACGTGGCCTCTCCTTTGTGAGGCCACATCCTCTCTTTCTTTTTCTTGGAACTAAAGAAAACGCTTCCCATTGATTTTAGAAATTAAGACAAAGTCGGAGCTTTGAAACCCTTTAGCAAACACGCCCGGCATGTGAGCTTTTATTAATCCAATCGGCAGACGATGGTCAGAGCTAGCTTTTAAAACTTTTTAGCACACATGCTCACCATGTGAGTGTTTATTATTATCCACTCTGCAGTTACCAGTTTTCAACTTGAAAAAGAAAAAAAAAAAAAAAAAGGGGGAAAAACCCTTCTTTGATTTCTCATCCTCTTGACAAAACTGCTATCCAATAATTTTAAGCCACCTTGTTCCGGAATCTCTTCAAGAGGATCATGAAAGAGCCAGTGAGGATGTGAACAGTTTCCTACTTATATACAGACGAGCATCAAGGCCTGTCGCATCATCATTATCGTCACGAGGCGTACGTGGTCCCAAGCAGCTTCACTGTTTCTAAGTGCCATATGGTCGGCCTAGGCACCACGAATCCGCAAAACCCATCTTGTTTATAGGTATAGAGGCACTGGATATTCCTTAAGGGGCCAGGTGGAAAGCAACAGAGCGACGACCCAACGTGCCTCATGTTCTTCCCTTATCTGTAGTCTCCTAAATTATAAGATTGTTAAAGTAGCTTGTGGATCACATGCACTGGGTCCTCTAATCCTCTTCTTTATTGCGAGTTAGAACAAAACCTTGGATGGCTGCCAAACAATATCTAATTGTTAGGTAGGCAATAATATTGCTTGCCAAAAAAAAAACATGAAAAATGTTATGTTTGGTAAAAAAAAAAACAGAAGTTAGGAAAAATGGTTTTTTCATACTCTATTTCACTACAAAAAATATAAAAAAAAAATACATATAATTAAAATAAATTAAAAATTTATATATTTTAAAATTATTTAATTATATATATAATAATAAAAAATAAATTAAATAAATTTTAAAAAATATATCAAATAATTTATTAATTTTAAATTTATTTTTTATTTCTTATACTTTTCTTTATTATTTTCTTTCCCCTGCAACCAAACACTTGTAATGCAAAGAAAATTAAGTCAACTTTCAGACCCACTAAAATTTATTAGCATTTAGTTGTCTGACAGCCCCAATTGCTTTCTATGAAAATGGTGTCTTTGGGTTCATTCTAAGCCACTTTTTTCATTGTTTGGTAGATGTAACCATAAGGAACTCAAAATAGTTTAAGACAATGAATATTCAAGTCAAGAGAGAACATCCTTATACTATATAAATATTCACATGTTTTGAAAGACATCAAAACAAATTAAATTATTTTCCATTTTATTACTGTAAAACTTTTTTTTGGAAGAAAGAGAATTATCCAACATGCCTTAGGGCTTATTTAGTAATTATAAAAAATAGTTTTTAAAAATAATTTTTAAAAATTTTTATTTGATTTTATAAAACAAAAGTTTATTTAAAAATGTAAAATATTTTTAACCTGTTTTTCATTTTTTTAAAATAATTTTTATATTTAATATTTTATATTTAATTATTTTATATGTTTAAAAATAAAAAATAAAAAACTAAAAAATATTTTCTAAAAATACTTATTTTATGCTTTTAAGAATAAAAAAACATAAAACAGTTTTTTTTTTAAAAAAAAATTACTTACCAAACAGGGCTTAGATTCCGTTTTTTATGAGTTAATTTTTGCATGATTGGATTCCCTCTTATTTAATTTAGGGGAGAGAGATGTCATTGGATTCACATTGTAAGGTCTGACTTGAGACCCACGCTGCAAGGCACCGAACCCTTGAAGTGATGTTTGGAATATTACCATTAGCTTTGTTGGCTTGCAGCATGCGATTTTTCCAAATGGGAAGGGCCCCATCCTGGTTCCTGGAAACCAGAAGCTTGGTGTAGAGCCAACCGACCAAGTCTAGGGTGTTTCTTGGCTCAGAATTTTAAAATTGGGTTTCTTTTAAGTTGATGATTGAAAGAACCGAATAGGGGTTTATCCCAACTTGGCATTTCCATAAACAACTTGGCTATTAATGATTATGACATGTTTGGCTTCAGGTCTGGTCAATATTAAGCTGGATTGGTTTAGCTTCTGCCAATTGCCAAAGTTTCCATGACAATTTAAATGACAGGTGAGGGAGACTTCTACTCAATCTAAAAAGATAAGACCTCTATATTTGGTTACAAAAATTTTGAGAAAAAAAAAAAGAAGAAAATTTTAAAATATTTTTTATTTTGATTGTTTTTGTGTAAAATTTGAGGGAAAGAAAATTAAATTATTGAGAGTATTTTATTTTATTTTTTTATATTCTTAAGGTTATGTTTGGTTCCTATCAAGTATTAAGAAAAGAAAAAAAATATTAAAATTTTTTTTTCATATATTTTATTGTACCGTAAAAAATAATAATAAAATAATATATAATTAAAATTAATTAAAAATTTACATATTTTTAAATTATTTAATTTTTATATCGAAAAGTGAAAAGAAATGAAATGAAATTGAAGTAGCATATAAAAGTAATTTATTAAATTTAAATCTATTTTTATTTTTCTTCATTTTTTGTTTTCTTTCATTTTTTCTTTCCCTTACATTTTTCCGGAACCAAACATAGCCTAAAAAAAATAACAAAAAAAAATCTTTTATCAATTTCTCGTCTTTTCTTAATATGTTTTTTTTCTTTTTCTTTTTGTTAATGATATCCAAATATAAAAAATTATTTTTCTTAATATTTTCTAATAACTAATCATACCATTTGTATTTATATTTTTCTCCACTTGAGTAGTTTACTTTATTTCTTGAATTCAATTGATGACAAAATGATTTTATAATGGAATAAGGTTGAAAAAAATTATATTTAATTTATAGAAAATAAGGAGAGAAAAAAAATTATATTTGGTTGTTATAAAAAACTATGAAGAATTTTTTTTTAAAAAAATATTAAAATATTTTTCTCCTTATTTTTCTTAAGGTTATGTTTAGTTTCCAAAAAAGATTATCGAAAGAAAAAAAAAATTTTTATATTTGGTTGTCCTAAGAAAAATATCAAAGAAAATTATATATTAATGGTAAGGTTGTGTTTGATTTTTGAAAAAATTGAGGAAAAATGCAAGAGAAATTAAATACAAAGAAAAAAAGAAAAAAAAAAGAAAAAAAAGAAAAAAAAATTAAAATCGTTAAATTATTTTTATCTGTTACTTTAAACTTATTTTATTTATTTTAATTCATTGATATAAAAATTAAATAATTTTAAAACACATAAGTTTTTAATTAATTTTAATTATATTTTATTTTATTTTTATATTTTTCACAAGATAATTAAATATGAAAAAATAATTTTTCTTTGTATTATTTTTTTAAAAATATTTTTTGAAAACTAAACATAACATAAAAATACTAAGAAGTATTTATAGAAAAACAACCTAAGTATATTTTCTTTGTACAAGAAAACCAACCCTAGTATTAGGTCTAACTCGACGCTCCCCCCCACTCACCAACATTGTGTGAGACTGAGTTCGTTCAAACCAACTTCCCCCGTCCCACCCAAAGTGGTTGAGCTTTCTGCCCCTGAAAATTTTAAAAAGCCGGGCAATGATACAAGAGTTGGCTTGGGCATCAAAAAGGGTGTGTGATTAATTGGAGGAGTGGCGATTGCCGTGAATCTCGTGATCCCTTTCATGCTTAAAGGCGGTGGTCCCCAAACCCATCTTGCCAGACCTTGTGGTCCCCATTATAAACCGAGGCAGAAAGGCGCGCCTGCGCGTCTCACCCACCTATTGCTTACATGATTGAAGTCAATTATTTTCAACTCACTACTGAATAAATAAAATAAAATAAATTTATTTTATGTATGATAAAAAGTTAAAAACATGTGCGAAATCCTAAGTCTTTTGCTTTACTTTATTATTCCTATTCAAAATCAAGTCGTGTTTTATCTCTATATTATTAAATTATTTATAAATTAATAATATAAATATTAGGAGTAATAATGGTATATGCTTCTAAATCACAAGGAGGGAAACGAGAGTCAGCCGTCAATGGGTGGGCAGCCACCCGAGTTGCTGACGTCATGTGGCGTCCAGGCGATGACCGTTAATTTTTGGCTCCGAAAGTTGCCCCCTCCTTCCATTACTTTATAAATAAAAAGCAAAGCTACTTGGCTCGCAAGCCACACCTTTTATAACCCTCGTTAAATTCCCATTATACCCCTGTGTATTTAATACATGAAAATGAAAATAAAAATAAAAATAAAAATATTTGGGAATAATTATACAAATCAATGTAATTTTGGAAATATTTGATTCAAAGCATTGCATTTAGGCACGAATTTCAATCATGGGAAATAATTGTACCAGCAGATATGCTTATGATATTTTTGTAATTACGTAGAGATAATTATTATAAAAATAATATCAAATATAATTTTCTATTATTAATGCAACATAAAGATAAATATTTCAAAAATTGGTAAGGAACCTTCAACCTAATTTCTTCCGAAAAATAAAATTATTAACGTAGCTGTGATATTTTAATAATAATAATAATTGAATAGATAAGTTTTGTACTCTGAACATAAATTGGTAGGACGAATTTACCATCATATCAGGTCCACGTTCAAACATCTTTATCCATCACTGATTTTCTAGAGCAAGCGGACTGACTTAGTAATTTAAATGAATCGGAAGGGTATTGTCGCAATTCAGAGCATCTTCTTCTTTATATGAACTCCCTGTCCCGTAGCTTTTGGCTTCCATCCTTTGGGTCTGCAGAGGGCATTTTCTTCCTTCTCTTACCCCTTTGGATCACCAAAATTACCCTTCAACCCACCGATGCTAACATAATTCAATTTCGATCGGAAATTGAAAATTGCTTGTGAATTCGATCGTCTCACGAAGGGAAATGCGTTGTCTTTTGAGGCTCTAGGGTTTCTGGGTTTCTGGGATTGAATTTTTGTTTTTGTTGAAATTGGAGGAGGACGGGTGAGGAAACCTGGGGAATTGGGAGCTTGAAAGCGACGTCCTTGAGGGTGGGGATATGGATTGTACGGTGTGCGTGGCGGCAGGGGATTTTCTGGTCCGTCTCGGCGGAGGGGTCGGTCAGATCGGCGGGTTCAGCCATGAGAGCGAGCATGACTTGGCAGTGATGGTCAGCGATTTTTTGGAGAACGGTAGCGTTGGGGCCGAGTCATGGTGCAGCAGCGATAGCGATTCGGGTTTCTCTGATCTCGCTTTCCTCGCTGAGAAAATTTCGGTATGTTTCTCTCTCTTTCTAGAATTTTCTTGCTTCTTATTTATTTTTTTTTGTCCTTCCTTTGGTCACCGGGAAAACAGAGGAAAGGGAAAGGAAACGAAAAGAATTTTTTTTTTTTGTGTTGTTGGATGCCATATAATTGGAAAGATAAGATTAAAAAATCTAATATCTTCCCATACACGGTTTCTGATAAGGAAAAAGAAAGGGAAATGAAAATTCGAGGCTTACCGTATTATGTTGTTTCTGTTTTGAAGAAATGAAAAACATCCCCAGATAAGCCCAACAATCAAATTGGCCTCAGTTGCTGATAGATTTTTGTTTCTTAATCTCCAATTGATGAAAAATATGGAAGATTTAGATATGATTATTGTACTAATTATTGTTTCTTCCTTTTTGGGTTTCCATTGGGTTACTGGGGAAGGCGAGGAGAAGAAAAAAAGCCAAGTGTATAAATCCAATGAACGTATATAATCTTGGTTTCTAACAAAAAGAAAGACTTAGGTTGTGTTTGATTTTTTGGCTTTTTACATCAAGAATTTGTTTTCAGAATTTAGGTTGTTTGTTTTTATACTTTTTCATGATTTATTATGAACTTTTTGCTTAACAGAAAAAGCCAAATATTTTAGCTTTTTCTAAATAGAAAAAATAATATCTTAATTTTTCTTTACCTTTTAATGCTTAATAGAAATAAAATACTACAAAAACAAACAACCTAATATTTAACACTATTAAGTATTAAGTTTTTATTTAGAATTAAGAAAAAAAATAAACACCACCTTACATTAATTCGGTCAGCTAGCTGAATCGGCCTTCTTTAATTGGGCCTTCCTTACTTTCTTCTTCTTCCTTTTTTCTTTTTTTTTTTTTTTTTTTTTTTTTTTTCGGTTCTGTTGAATTTCTTTTAGATAATTTTCATTTTTCATTTTTTATTTCTTGGTTTTCTTTAGGGTCGTGCAGATTAAAAATCTGAAATTGAAAATGCATTTTCTTTTATATGTTCTACCTTTGGCCATTTTGTCAAGTTTCAGTCCCAACTATGTTATTCCCTTTGGTGCTAGTTTCTTGTGTGAAAATGTAGCACAAAACCAGTTCAACAATTTAAGGGGTTCATGTCATAGGGGTACCAATGTTCTATGGTAGGTGATCTGATTCCAACCAACCTATTACCAAGTTCCGGTGGTAGAACCGAAAGCCTAGAACTCATTTTGTAACTTGGGAATCAAGTAATAGCCCCTAGAAAACCATGGATCAAATCCGGTATCCTCTATAGTATCATTTTGACAGGTTGGTTGAAGCTGACCTGGGATCATGTAAAACATGCCACTGAAGTTGGATGGACTTGTATTGCATTACATGAGGGTCATATGGGGATTATGATGGCTTTTATATGCAGGCATCGGTGAGATTGCTTACCAGGGCCCCCCATAAAAAAATAATTGCTTGCCCTGTAAATCTTTGGTTGTCTTTCTCTAAAGCCTAAGGCTCCCAAAATAAAATGTCCTGGGTCTGCAAATGGGGTGGTTCTGTTTTTCACTATTAATGTTTATGCCGATCCAATTCTAATTTATTTTTATCTTTTATTTGGAATAATTTTTTGGTTGTTGGTCAGTTGCAAATGCTTATGTGTTCTGGTTACCTGTTATTCCACAGTTTCATAAGCATTCAGTGGATCGGTATGAGAGTGACTTGCTGTCAATGGTTCACTCTTTTATGTTATCCATCAATGAGACAGACCTTCACTTTGTCAAGTCAGGCCCATGTAACACCAGCTGCATCAGGTTTTGTCTTGTGAAGCGGCTGAGACTTTCAGGTTACGATGCTGCTGTGTGTTCATCCCGGTGGCAAGGTTGCAGCAAGGTCCCTGGAGGTAATGTCATTGAATTCTAAATATAATTTCAATACCTTATCTTACCAAAAAGGAAAGTGGGCTCCTTGGCAATTTCTGATTTCTTTTTTGTATCACTTATCATACAGGGGATCATGAATATATCGATGTGGTGAATTACAAGGATAATGGGAGTACTGAGCGATTGATAATTGATATT
Source organism: Vitis rotundifolia (assembly GCA_030254885.1). NCBI lineage: Eukaryota > Viridiplantae > Streptophyta > Magnoliopsida > Vitales > Vitaceae > Vitis > Vitis rotundifolia. Next base: position 2,745,313 of record CM058163.1, read on the forward strand.
GACTTTCATAGCCATTTTGAAATAGCTAGAGCTGTTGAATCATATGATAGAATATTGAGTTCTCTTCCGAACATCTATGTGGGCTCCTTGACCAAGTTAAAGCAGTTTCTTCAAGTTATGGTTGAAGCTGCTAGATCTTCTCTCAAGCAGAACTCAATGCCTCTTCCCCCATGGAGATCCCTCGATTATTTAGAAGCAAAATGGCAATCTTCCTATCAGAGACAGTTCAATCCAGACAGAGGGAGTATTAAAAACGGCATTTCTTCCAACCATAAGCAGTGCAGTGGTCATCTGAAGAGGCTGCAACATGCCCTCCAGTTAGAAGTTGAAGCAGAGCGATTACTGAAATCAATAAGCAGTGATAATAACTGGAGGCTGAAGCCCGGCAGGCGAAGGCACTCTTCATTAAGGACTCTTTGAGATTACAGGGTCTGGCCTGGGATTTGGAAGTTCATTTTTTGGTGAGAGATCGATTGTATTGCGGCCTTCTGTTACAGAATTTTTTTCCCTGATAATAAATAATCGTGAACCAGAAAAAAGGGCTGGTTTCTGTAGCTTATATATATAGCAATAACAATATACTACGGGCTTCTTTCCATTTTTTGTTCACTGGCACCCAGCGAGGAGATGACGTTCTTGGAGCTGCTTCTGGTCCTCTCCACCATGGCAGTGGAACCGGTTGGTACTTGTTCGACTCTATGATGCATCAAATAGGTTGTTTTTGTTGTTTTGATGGTTTAAGATTGAATGCATTGCTTGCCCCTCATTTGTGGGGATGTGGAATTTTTACTTTCAATATTCTTTACCCCTTCAAATGTTGGATGATATTAAAATTTTGCTCTTCAATAATGTACTTTTTTCTGATGCATTTGGGTCCTCTCTTTTTCATTGTATTTCATTCTCGTCTATGAATCGAATATATATATTCAAATTGATTCAAGTGGACATGTTAATCAGGTTGAGTTTAAGTATAATTGAGTTGAAGACATCCAAGTTAGGGAATCTCGGGTTGACACTTCCACATTTTTGGGCATATTTAAGAATGTAAATTTGGTATCTAACCTAAAAGCTTGACTAACAAAATTTTGGGTCGAGGACTCAAACCCCAGCTTGGCTCAACTAGCATCTAAACTTGGCACAATCCTTTTAGGACCTGATATGGCTTAATTATTTAAGCTCGAGTCCAATCATTGTGTCGATCAAAGCTTAAACCAAGCATTTGAAGTTTGATAAAATGGAAACTTCTTCTAACCCGTCCTGGGTAGGGATGATAAAGAAATGGGTTTGGAATAATCGCACTATCTCAACCTCATCATAATGTAAATCTACTCTCCCCCATGTCCCAATAAAAAAATCTCAACAAAGAGGATTTAAGAATTTTCCTTACCTACCTCATTCCATTTTATAAATAATAAATAATATAATTTTTCGTAACATATTTTTTAAGGAGTAACTTCATGTGTTAAAAAATGAGAAAGTAAAAAAATTAAATTAATTTATTTTTAAATTTAATTATATATATAATCAGTGTAATATAAGATAGGACAAGACAATACCCGAGCATGTTCCCGACCCACTTGTTTTCATCTAAGCCCCGTCCCTTTAAGGGTAGGATGGGACGAGTGCTTGAAAATTTTGTCATTCCACTTCGGATTTGGATGCAGGCCTTCCTTGGATAAGCCTATAAATGTATTCAAGTTGGATTGAAAATTTAACACCTAGCCTCAAACCTCCCTAAGTCGTAGAATTTGATGATTTAATCATACCAGTGGAGTGCTGCATACCATATTAGTAGAGCGTTACATGTTATGCTTGTAGTTAAAAAAATTATTATACATGTCTACATTTTTCAATCATAGAGAACACAAAAAAATATTTTCAATTTAATAATATTTTAAATGGTAAAGCTAGAAATAAAGGTAAGATAATATATATATATAAATATTAATTTAATTATTTTCTAGTTATAAATGTGTATATGTGTTGATAAAAAAAGAAAAAATATATGCTTGTATAAATAGAAAAGATTTGACACATATGTTTAGGTCATATTAATTTAAATAAGACTTAACTCTATATTACACTTTTTGATTTAAAAAGATTTTCCCATTTACGAATTTTGTATAGAAGATAAAATAATTAAAAGATATTTATGGATAAAATATATAAAGCCAAAGAATATTTGAAATTGTGCAGACATGTCTATATATGAGAATAATATAAATATTTCATTACATTCAATGATTAGTGAGTACTCTAGGTTTTATTGTTTACCTCACACGTAAAGAATCCTAAAAATTCAGTTTTAAAATTTGTGAAACCTGATTAAATTGAGCACGAATCAAAAATCTCAAAAGCAAGAGTGAGCAAAATTTCATAAGAGATTTTTCACATTTATTAAAAATCAGCCCACTTACAGCCCAATAGTTCAAAAATTGGGCCGGGCCAGGTCAGGTTTAGCCCATCATTACCTGACTGAGTTCAGGTAGCCTCAGTCTCCGTTTCTACTGTACACAAATGCATATCGTCCCTTCTCCAAACCTGCGTTTAGTCGTACCCCGATCAGTCAACGATCCCTTGTCCAAGCGCTGCGTTTGGGTCGATCTCCGAGTTCAAGGTACCGATCCGATTTCTATTCCCAATTTAATCAATTGACTTCTGGGTTGGATACAATCCTGAGAAAAATAGTAAATTTTTCATCATCTAGGGCTCGAGAATACAGAACATTGCTCTTTACCTAAAACTCATACGACGATATGAGTTTTTATTTTTATTTTTTATTTTTTGGTTTGTTTTGGATTTTTGGCGTCAAAAAAAGTGAGAGAGATAACACAGTAATCAAAATGTGGTTTCTTGTATTGTTCTTCATTTTCTTCGTAATCAAACAAAGGGTCAGATCTCACTCTAAGTGCTTTATAAGTTGAGAATGCTATTTCTGGAAGTTTTGAATTCTAGATTCTCTTTTTGAACAGCCGTGGAGTTGCTAGTTTGGATTACAGCTGAGGCGGAAAATTTTGTTCTATTTATGGTTTTTGCAATTTGGGAATGTTTTCTTATATAAAAATAGATTTAGTTTACATACAGAGAAAATATGATTTAGTTTAGATAGGAGAAAAGCAATTAAAATTTTGAATTGTAAAATTTTCACTATAAATGATGGGCTGTTCCCCTTTTTCCTTTCTTTTTTTCTTTTTCCTTTTTTGGAAGCAAAAGATATAAATAAGATAGAAATGAAAATGTTGCTTTCTTTTTATTGCTCTGTCTTCTTGGAAATCAAAAGGAGGGTTAGGGTTTCTGTTTGAATGCTTTTAACCTATCTATGGTATAATTGAAAATTAAGAAAATGGAAATAGAAAATCAAGGAACTTTATTTTTTTTGTTTGTGTCCCTTACAAAAAGAGTACAGCCATCATAAAACCAGTGACCTTCACATCTAATACATGAAAAGAAATAGAATGAAACAATATGAACTCATTTGAACAATTTCAACAGCAATGCCAAAGGCAGAGGAGGTAGGCCAAAGATGAGAGGAATGAAAATATTGAAAAGTTCTAATGCCACCTCCAAGATGTAGCCGATGGCCTTCACACAAGGGCGCTGGCTTGTCCCAGTCCCACAACCTTGTTTCTGATTACCAGAGTCAAGGTGTGGTTTTTTATCATGACCTCGCTTCTGATTACCATGGTTAGGATGCTGTACCGTATGTATTTTTTGAGGAGTCCTCTTCAAGGCTCGGATAATCATCCTAGGCTTGCGTCTTCGTTTCTTATTACATTGGTCATCATCTTTCTTCCCGATCTTGAGAGCCATGTGCTTCATACATGACCAATGACAACAGTATTTGCCACAGCGGGAAATGTAGTACCAACCGCTGAATCCATCTGAATTTTCCTTATTTCCACATATTAGGCACTTTGAGGGGCTCTCCTCCTTAAGATCAACTATAATTTCCCCGCCGCTGGTATCAGCATATACCAGCCGCCTATTGATTGCAAGCTTGGCACAAGATGGGTGTAAGTAATGTGGTTTCTTACACATTTTGCACTTGTAGAACCCCGCCTCCACATCATCCCCACATCCGTCACAAACTCCCTTATCTCCTAGGGCTTCTTTATGAAATATGAAGTCGCAGTTGGGTTTAGTAGTGAACACGATGGAGGATTTCTCACAGGAGAATAATTCATAGCATTCTTTATGAATATGGCATTTGCAATGCTCATCCTCACACTTGTAACATGGTCTCACATCTCTCTCTTTACATCCCTTGCAAGAATACGGGGTTTTAGCAGGATTCTTCATAAGCCGGAGTCGGTGGCCACCCATTTCAATCTCCTCTGGATATAAAGAGTCAGGCATGTATAGATTATAGCTCTCCTGCATCTGCATCCATGTGTATTTTTGGCATAACATGCTTGTGTTTGCTAGATGGAATCACTTTTAAAACAATGATCAATAATTCTATGTTTTGCCATTCATAGGTATAGATATAGATATAGATCGCCAAACCGAAACCCAAAAACCAGAAACATTTTATTTTTTCAATCTTAGCATTACTATTTTGTTGTTTTCAGTGAGGCTTTTGAGCTTTGGAGTTTGTTTCTACTTCAATGATTCCTCTTGATTATTTGTGGATGATTGTTATCCTACACCTGCATACAGGTATCCTGAGTCTAGCATACGTGTGTTTGCTAAATGGTTTCCCAATTAATAACAATTACCAACAAAATAGATTTCATGGTATGTATATATAGTTTTGGATCTTTATGCAATTAGCAAATACTAGTTATCTAAAACTTTTCGGTTCATACCTTTATGGGTGTTTTATATTTGCTTCTGCCTATATCACATATGAGCTAGAAATTTTGCCTTTTCATTTTTAGATCAGCAGGCGAACGGGTAACAATTAGTAGGAGATGGAGAGAAAAAAGGAAAAAAAATTGATTAAGATCACCAAGAAAATTGAATGTTTAAATACAGGAGATAAAAATGGAAAAGAGTAAACCCCAAAATTAAAGCCATAAACTAAGGAGAGATGTTATACTATCCAATAAAATAAAGATCAAAAAAAAAAAATTGATGAATCTCACCTGGTTGTTGGAAATTCTGGCACCACCTAGTTGAAGAAGGAGAAGAAGAAATCTGACAGAAGAGAAACAGAAATCGTGGAATATGCTTGAGACGGAACATTACCTCATGGAAGAACACGTTTATATAGACGAAACTGGCCTCTTAGGCTGGAACTTAACTTCTAAGGAAAGATTATGTCAAGCAAATATTGGGCCACCTGTTTTAGAATACACTTGCTCTAATAGATATGTGCCAACCTCCGCCGATATGATATTTTATTTCCTCAAACAAAATATCTTTTTCTTAACTAGAACGATCCCATCGTCAAAACCTGAGGAGAATGCCTTGTCCGTCTTACCGACTTGAGGCTGCTATAGACTCAATAGACCAAACGTAACTCGTTCCAACCTGATTTGGGCATGGTGTCATCCTCACCTGCAGAGACCAGTAAACCTAGTATGGCCACAAGGCCCAGATCCTTGTTGCATTTGGTGATTGAATTATAAATATTATTTCTTTGACTTTTGCCTAAAACTAGGTTGTAGGAAAGTGGGATGAATTGAACTGGAACTCGTAATATCTTGGAGATTTAATAAGGCCCAGGATACCAAGTTTGAAGGACTATTAAGTTCTTGCAATTTTGATTCTATCCCCAAATGAGGACTATAATTAACTTTCCATTTCCCTTGGAGTTGAGAAAATTTTGCATCCAACTGGAAAAAGCCATCAAAATGGCATCCTTAAGCTATGATTTAGGGAAACACACTAGTAAAGAATTTTAAAAAAGTTTAAAAAATGATTTTTTTTTTCAATGATTAATGGTACTATAAAAAAAAAACATTAAATATAATTTGCATAGTTAAAAACTTATGTATTTCTACATTATTTCATTTTTATATTAAATAGTTAAAATAAATAAAAACAAGTTTAAAATAACATTAAAAAAAATAGTTTATTGATTTAAAATCTCTTTTTTTTCTTCAACTTTTTCCTTTTTATTTTGTTTATCCTATATTTTTTTTCAAATTTTCCGTAAACAAACCTAGCCTAAATATATTATGGATTAAAATTGAAAAAGAAACCAAAAGAAAAAAAAATTTGAGAAAGAGAAATGAACCATGGTTGTCCTAAGCCGTTTAAAGTGGTGGCAACAATATCACCACGTTGAGAATTGGAGGGGGGTCTGAAAGCAAAAAGGGTGGAAAAGCAAAAGCAGCGCTGCACCATTCAACGCATCTCCTCTTATCCTCTGCACCATTCGGCCACGGTACAAGAAACCTAACACCCCCCTCTAGAGAATGAGTTTCCAGACGCTACGCCTCTTTCTACTTTTGACACAAAACGCTCCAATGGAAGATATTCCGAGTCGGGCGGGCGCCCAAACCGTGTTGGGGAAATTGTTAAGAAAATGACCCAAACCGAAACCGTGTGTTTCCATACCCTTCCGGATGTTTCCATACCCTTTTTAATATACCTAATGGTCTCAATCTATCCAGGACTAGTTGTTACAATAAAAATATCGTCTGTTCCTGTGTTTTTCCCCCCCTAAACGAAACTGGCCTCTTAGACTGAAACTTGACTACCAAGGAAGAGATTGCATATTTTATATAATTTGGAGATTGAATGGTCAACTCTTGGTCAATCTAAACTTAATTCTCAAGAGAAGAGTATTAGGAGAGTTAAATAATTATTTAACACAAAGGGACCAAATCTTAAGATAGACAAGTTTGGAAAAATATTTCTACTACATTTAAGAATTTATAAATTCTTCTCATATTTGATTATAAAAATTAAAAACAATTGGGATGGCACTGGTCCGACCATGACATCGGCACTTAATGACGCGACAGTTTTGCCGCCCCCCGCCCCACCTGATATACTCATATACGTAGGTGCTTGGAGGCTGAAGAAAAGGATGATTTAATAATTTTGTATGTGAATTATGTTTAAAAAAAAGGGAAAAACGCGTGGGTACAAAGACAAATGAGATTATAAAAGGTTTCTAAAATGATTATTATTATTCAATATAAACATCATAATTATATTTTTAAACTAAAATAAATGTTACACTGAAAAATATTTAATAATGACCCATAATATTTTAAAAATTCACATAAATTTTTATTTACTTTAAAATAAATATTAAATTATAAATAAATAAATAGATAATTATTGTTTCAATAAATAATGTAATGATAAATTTCATAAATAATAACAAAATATAATTTATTTATGAATTTTTTAAAAAGAAAATAGATTTAAAAAAAAAATAAAATAGAATTTTTCTATAAATTATAAAAACTAAATATTAATATTTTGATAAATGAGAAATATTTAATCATATTATATTTAAAATAATTATAAAAACAAACACAGTTCATTTATAAAATATGAAAAATAACTAACTTTTTGTACTAAGGTAACTCTTCAATTACTATCATGCTAAATTTTCATAATAATTGATATAATTTTCAACTTTCAAATTATTTGTAAAAATTGTTAAAATTATTAGAATTGTTAATGAATCGAGGTTCGTTTGTATAGTTAAAAATTAGAAGAAATATTATTATATGTAAAAGTGATATCATTATAAGACTAATTTTGGCCCGATAACTTTAGTATTAATTTATCCAATTTTTGAGTTCTAAATTATTTTTTTTAAACTTATCATACTAGCGTGTACAAATCTAATGTATCAAGTATGGTTTGATTAAAACCCTTTTGCATGATGAGAAAATCTGATAAAGTTAGTGAACCCATTAAATAAGTTATAAGTTTTTGTTAATTATAGTACATACTTAATAAAGGTTGATGCATATATAAATAAAGAGTAATACACATTTACGTGCATTTATGCATATATATAAATTTTAATTGATTTTTTTAAAACTTACTTAAAATTTTTCACTTCGGATTTTGATGTAGGCCTTCCTTGGATAAGCCTATAAATGTATTCAAGTTGGATTGAAAATTTAACACCTAGCCTCAAGCCTCTCTAAGTCCTAGTATTTGATGATTTAATCATACCAGTAGAGTGCTACATACCATATTAGTAGAGCGTTGCATGTTATGCTTGTAGTTAAAAAAATTATTATACATGTCTACATTTTTCAATCATAAAGAACACAAAAAAATATGGTCAATTTAATAATATTTTAAATAGTAAAGCTATAAATAAAGGTAAGATAATCTATATATATATATATATATTTAAAAATATTAGTTTAATTATTTTCTAGTTATAAATGTGTATATGTGTTGATAAAAAAGAAAAAATATATGTGCTTGTATAAATAGAAAAAGATTTGACAAATCATATTAATTTAAATAAGACGTAACTCGATATTACACTTTTTGATTTTGAAAGATTTTTTTATTTATGAATTTTGTATAAAAGGTAAAATAACCAAGAGGTCATTTACGAATAAAATATATAGAGCCAAAAAATGTTTGGAGTTGGTGCATATAGACATGTTTATACACGAGAAGAATATGAATTTTTCATTGATTACTCTAGGTTTTAATGTTTACCTCACACATAAAGAATCCTAAAAATTCAGTTATAAAATTTGTGAAACCTGATTAAATTGAGCACGAATCAAAAATCTCAAAAGCAAGAGTTAGTAAAATTTCATTAAGAGATTTATCACATTTATTTAAAATCAGCCCACTTACAGCCCAATAGTTCAAAAATTGGGCCTGGCCAGGTCAGGTTCAGCCCATCATTACCCGACTGAGTTCAGGTAGCCTCAGTCTCCGTTTCTACTGTACACAAATGCATATCGTCCCGTCTCCAAACCTGCGTTTAGTCGTACCCCGATCAGTCAACGATCCCTTGTCCAAGCGCTGCGTTTGGGTCGATCTCCGAGTTCAAGGTACGGATCCTATTTCTATTCCCACTTTAATCAATTGACTTCTGGGTTGGATACAATCCTGAGAAAAATAGTAAATTTTTCATCATCTAGGGCTCGAGAATACAGAACATTGTTCTTTACCTAAAACTCATACGACGATGTGAGTTTTTATTTTTATTTTTATCTTTTGGTTTGTTTTGGATTTTTGGCGTCAAAAAAAGTGAGAGAGATAACACAGTAATCAAAATGTGTTTTTCTTGTATTGTTCTTCATTTTCTTGGTAATCAAACAAAGGGTCAGATCTCACTCTAAGTGCTTTATAAGTTGAGAATGCTATTTCTGGAAGTTTTTGAATTCTAGGTTCTATTTTTGAACAGCCGTGGAGTTGCTAGTTTGGATTGTAGCTGAGGCGGAAAATTTTGTTCCATTTATGGTTTTTGCAATTTGGGAATGTTTTCTTATATAAAAGTAGATTTAGTTTACATATAGAGACAATATGATTTAGTTTAGATACAGAGAAAATAGGAGAAAAGCAATTAAAATTTTGAATTGAAAAATTTTCACATAAGATGATAAATAGGAGAAATGAAAATGTTGCTTTCTTTTTATTGTTCTGTCTTATTGGAAATCAAAAGGAGGGTTAGGGTTTCTCTTTGAATGCTTTTAACCTATCTATGGTATAATTGAAAATTAAGAAAATGGAAATGGAAAATCAAGGAATTCTATTTTTTTTTGTTTGTGACTTTGTGTCCCTTACAGAGAGTACATGCATCGTAAAACCAGATGTAACCTTCACATCTAATACATACAAAGAAATAGAATGAAACAATATGAACAAAGGAAAAACAAAAATACAATGAAATAATAAGAACAAAGGAAAAACAATCATTTTAACAATTTCAACAGCAATCCCAAAGGCAGAGGAGGTAGGCCAAAGATGAGAGGAATGATAAAATTGAGAAGTTCTACTGCCACCTCTGCGATGTAGCCGATGGCCTTCACACAAGGGCGCTGTTTTTTATCTTGGCTTGGCTGCATCTCTCGGATTCTTGTTCCAGTTCCACGACCTTGTCTCAGATTAGCAGAGTCAAGGCGTGGTTTTTTATCTGGGTTTTGAGTCCTTGCTGGCAAGGCTTTGCTCTTCTTCCCTGTCACATGACCTGGCTTCGGATTACCATGGTTAGGATGCTGTACCGTATCTATTTTTTGAGGAGTCCTCTTCAAGGCGTGGCTACTCATCCTAGTCTCATGTCTTCGTTTCTTATTACATTGGTCATCATCTTTCTTACCCATCTCGAGAGCCATGTGCTTCATACATGACCAATGATAACAGTATTTGCGACAACGGGAAATGTAGTACCAACCGCTGAATCCATCGGAATTTTCCTTATTTCTACATATTAGGCACTCTGAGGGGCTCTCCGCCTTAAGGTCAACTATAATTTCCCCATCGCTGGTATCAGCATACTTCTTGATTGGAAGCTTGGCACAACATGGGTGTAAATAATGTGGTTTCTTACACATTTTGCATTTGTAGAACCACCCCTTCACATCATCGCCGCACGCTTCACAAATTCCCTTACTTCCTAGGGCTTCTTTATGAAATATGAAGTCGCAGCTGGATTTAGTACTGCTGAGATTGAACATGATGGAGGATTTCTTACAGGAGAATGAATCATAGCATTCTTTATGAATGTGGCAGTTGCAATGCTTATCCTCATGCTTGTAACATGGTCTCACGTCTCTCTCTTTACATCCCTTGCAAGAATACAGGGTTTTAGCAGGATTCTTCATAAGCCGGAGTGGGTGGCCACCCATTTCAATCTCCTCTGGATAGGAAGGCATGAATAGATTATAGCTCTCCTGCATCTGCATCTGTGTGTATTTTTAGCATAACATGCTTGTGTTTGCTAGATAGAATCACTTTTAAAACAATGATCAATAATTCTATGTTTTGCCATTCATAGTTATAGATATAGATCACCAAACTGAAACCCAAAAACCAGAAACATTTTATGTTTTCAATCTTAGCATTACTATTTTTGTTGTTTTCAGTGAGGCTTTTGAGCTTTGGGGTTTGTTTCTACTTTAATGATTCCTCTTGATTATTTGTGGATGATTGTTGTCCTACACCTGCATATATGTGTCCTGAGTCTAGTATATGTGTGTTTGCTAAATGGTTTCCTAATTAATAACAATTACCAACAAAATAGATTTCATGGTATGTATATATAGTTTTGGATCTTTATGCAATTAGCAAATACTAGTTATCTAAATCTTTTCGGGTCATACTCATACCTTTATGGGTGTTTTACATTTGCTTCTGCCTATATCACATATGAGCTGGAAATTTTGCCTTTTCATTTTTAGATCAGCAGGAGAACGGGTAACAATTAGTAGGAGATGGAGAGAAAAAAGGAAAAAAAATTGATGAAGATCACCAAGACAGGAAAAACCGAAAGAGTGCACAGTTTGATAATGAAATAGATCAAAAACATATGAAAATTGAATGTTTAAATACAGGAGAAAAAAATGGAAAAGGGTAAACCCCAAAGTTAAAGCCGTAAACTAAGGAGAGACGTTATACTATCCAATGAAATAAAGATAAAAAAAAACATTTGATGAATCTCACCTGGTTGTTGGAAGTTCTGGTGCCACCTAGTTGAAGAAGGAGAAGAAGAAATCTGACAGAAGAGAAACAGAAGTCGTGGACTATGCTTGAGATGGAACATTAATGCAAGGAAGAATACCTTTATAGAGAAGGGGAGGTTCTGCTTGGTTTCCAAGCTTGAATCGGTGCGGCCCCAACAAGGCGGCCAAACCGTGGGGGTGACCCAAGCGAAATTGGCCTCTTAGATTGAAACTTTTACTACCAAGGAAGGGATTGCATATTTTATATAATTTGGAGATTGAATGGTAAACTTAGTTATGAAGAGAAGAGTATGAGGAGAGTGAAATAATTATTTAACACAGAGGGGCCAAATTACATTTAAGAATTTATAAATTCTTCTCATATTTGATTATGTACTGAAAAATTGGAGGAAAGAAAATTAAATTGTTGAGAAATATACTTTTCCTACACTTCCTTCTTATTTATGAAACTTGATAAATAGTGTAAAACTTTCTAGAATGTCTCAGCTTTAATTTCTTGTAAGCTTATCGTTAACAGTGGAATTCAGATATGAGCTGGACTTCTACCTATGATTGTTCTGAGAAGTATCTTTTCCCTCTACTTTAGCTTTCGCATCTTAAGATCAAAGTTTGTTAAAAAGCTCCAAACCTTTATAAGAGACGTGGTCCAGAGTCAGTCTTATATATTTATTTATTCTTGCTTTTCACGTATGAGATTCCAAGTTCCAACTACAGGTCCAAGTCGTTGGGGTAGTTGGGGACAGTGTTTTTATTTATAACCGGATGGGTTAAATCAGTCAAAATAATTTATTGACTCATGGTTTAATGGTTAGTCGGTGATTGGACTAATATTCGATGTCGGTATAATATATTAAATATATAATGTTTTTATTATTAAAATAAAAATTATTTAGAAAAACTTAAAATTATGTATAAATAATTTAATATTTAGTATGATTATTACAAACCATTAGGATAATAAAATAACAACTTGACATGGCAACCCAACTTCTCATTTTGGAACAGGGTGCCCAGCCACCACGGCTTGAGACCATTTTTTAGGGGGTAAAAAAATAAAAGAGGCTAATTGGGGTAGGGGAGGCAAGCAAAATTTGGAAAATTATGTTTTTAGTTGTATTTTTAGAACTGGATCGATCATTAAATCAAAAAAATTAACAGATTACGAAAATAATTTAAATACATCCCTCAAAACTCCCTATGCATTCACCCATATTTGTTTTTTAATTTACATATGCAATACCAACATACCCACTTCTTCAATCTCATCCCACTTATCCCTCTATAATTCTAATCCTTTTTTTCTTTTTTTCTTTTTTTTTTTTTTTTTTTTTTTTCATTCATTTCCTTTCTCTTTCCTTTTCCTTTTATCTTCTTCCTCAATTTTTTTGAACATTGAAAAGCAACAAAAAGACAAAAAAAAAAACAATGGGGATGGCATTGGTCAATCACCGACCACGACATCGGCACGTAACGACGCGACAGTTAGCGATCTTTGATGCTTGCCGCCCCACGCCCCACCTTGATATACGTTGGTGCTTGGAGGCTGAAGAAAAGGATGATTTAATAATTTTGTATGTGAATTATATTAAAAAAAAAAAAAAGGAAAAACGCGTGGGTACAAGGACAAATGAGATTATAAAAGGTTTCTAAAATGATTATTATTATTTAATATAAACATCATAATTATATTTTTAAACTAAAATAAATGTTACACTGAAAAATATTTAATAATGAACCATAATATTTTAAAAATTCACATAAAATTTTATTTACTTTAAAATAAATATTAAATTATAAATAAATAGATAATTATTGTTTCAACAAATAATGTACTGATAAATTTCATAAATAATAAAAAAATATAACTTATCTATGATTTTTTTTTAAAGAAAATAGGTTTTTTTTTTTTAAAGAAAATAGGTTTTTTTTTTTTAAAGAAAATAGAATTTTTCTAAAAATTATAAATAATAATTATTAATATTTTGATAAATGAGAAATATTTAATCATATTATATTTAAAATAATTATAAAAATAAACACAATTCATTTATAAAATATGAAAAATAACTAAATTTTTGTACTACATATATAAGGTAACTCTTCAATTACTATCATGCTAAATTTTCATAATAATTGATATAATTTTCAACTTCCAATTTATTTTTAAAAATTGTTAGAATTTTTAGTGAATTGAAGTTCATTTGTGTAGTTAAAATTCAAAAGAAATATTATTATGTATAAAAGATATATCAATATAAGACTAATTTTGGTCTGATAACTTTAGTATTAATTTATTCAATTTTTGAGTTCTCAATATTTTTTTAAACTTATTATACTAGTGTACGAATCTAATGTATCAAGTATGGTTTGATTAAAACCCTTTTGCATGATGAGAAAATTTGATAAAGTTTGTGAACTCATTGAGTGAGTTATAAGTTTCTGTTAATAATAGTACATATTTAATAAAGGTTGATACATATATAAACAAAGAGTAATATGCGCTTACGTGCATTTATCCATATATAAATTTTAATTGATTTTCTAAAAACTTACTTAAAATTTTTCATTAGACAAATAAGCTTTGAATCAAAAGAGACTATGTTTTGGATGTTTGAACAAGTCTATTAATTTTCAAAAATAATTTAGAAAGTAAAGTTAAGTCTCTTAATACAAACTCTTTTGTTGTGTTAAAATATAAGCAACACTCTAGATTTTGATTGTATCGATGTTGATCTTTATGTTGTTTTGAAAAATCAAGCATGTTGAAATGAAACTTCTAATCACTTCCTTTTTATATCTTTTTCTTTAAGATCACTTTTGATATATTTTTATGGGTTGTTTTGAAATATTATCAAGCATATATGAGAGACAGGAGATACTTCTCTACACACTTTAATATTGCAGCATTTGTACCTAGTGATGGTTCGTTCATTGCTTAGAACTTCAATAAAACAAGAGGTTGTGATTGCTGTACTTAATTGGGAGTGGTTTTCCCTTGATAATTGTTCTTGTCCTGGTAAAGGCATCTAGAATTAGGAGGGGAAGTCTGAGCTTTCCCACTGTTTCTTCTGGAAAATTTCTTGGTCGTCTTGCCCTGGATTATGGTTTGTAGAGGTTCCATAGCTTCACACATTAAATGAAGAGGTAGCCATGATCTATGTAATGCTACGGTTTGGACTAAGGAAGGCTGCGTATGGACACTGGCCCAATCACAGATTATTCACAACAAATTATGGAGGCCCAGCTCACATCCAAAATTGTTGCCCAAACAAGTTTTTATTTTTGAAGAGAGTCGACTCTTCAAGAACGGGCAGAAAACTAGGCCTGTCGCTTTAACTAATATCTGGGGATGGGATTTCGAAATTTTAATCAATCCCCAAAAGAATAGAAAACATTCAACTGGCTTATTGTATTGAAGATATATAAGGTTATGTAACCTTCAAATTCTACTCTTCAATATGAAACAATCAAGAAAGAAGATTAAGAGCATTTTCATCCAGATGTTTGTTTGGTTATATCGCAGCCAGAAATAGAAATCAAGAATTACAAAGTATAGACTTTCAACCTAATATTTCAAGATCCTTTTATCATCTCTCAAGATAATATTAATATTGAAAATGATTCATCAAGATTATCTTCACCTCAATCTCAAATTCTAGATAACCCCAAAAGTAAAAAAATTATTACTATAATGAAAGACTTGTTATGGCATTAGGTTATTTAGATTAAGTTGACAATTTTATTCTATTCATCTTGGATTAAGACTTTACATATTTTCCTTATACTGCATATGAAGACTTAAGTTTCCTAGGGAATCAACTTGAAATAATACTAGTACTATCAGATTATTTGAAGTATAATCACTTCTTTAGAAACTTAAGTCTTTCAACTTGGAATAATATAAGTCTCCATACCACACGTGAGCTTAGGAAAAGCATAAATCCGTGACATTGGTTCCCTTCTTTTCATGAAAAGACCTTCAATTAAGCAAATACAATTGGGACTACCTATAGGTGTTCTTAATTGGAGTATTTTTAACATAAGTATAATTTAATCAAATCCAATGCTTCAAAGTTGTAAGTTGAACCTCATTGTGAAATCCTTAAATATTGTTGATTTAATTAGGGGGACTACCTAGGGTCTAGGTCATGGATTTGAGGGCGAGTCAAATTTCTTAAGAGTCCTTTGTCCATTATATTCCATGCTTATGGTTTGATAAATATTGTTGATTACTTGACATATTATTATTCTTCTAAATATCTTGAGTCCCTTTCAATTATGTAATTCTTTGAAATGTGTTTCTTCTAACTAGTATCCCTAAGAATATTTTAATCACTTATAATTTGGGAATAAAGTAAATAAGGAGTTTGATACGATAAGTATATAAAATCCTCTATTGTTTTTAATTAAAAGGAACTTTTCTTAAGTTCGTATTTTTGAGGAAAATTTCATATTAAGGGAATTCATTAACATCATGCCATGCATGAAAGGTAATTTTCTATGTTATGGAATATGCCTCCACTATTAAAAAGTTTTGAGTGACTATACATTTATTTTTGTATTTTTTTTTTAAATTTTATTGCACACTACTTTTGACTAGTATTCCTGGTTAGATGTGTGCAGATCACAGCTTCCATACCTCAGGAATTTTCAAAATTTTTAGGTGTGTACATATCACAGGTTCCATACTTCATTCAAGACAAGTTATGGATATTGAAAATTAGTTTTTAGGTGTGTACGGATCATAGGTTGCATAATTTAGGAATTTTTAAAACACGTTGTGGATGTTGAAAATTAATATTTTGGATGTTTGGTTGAGACATGAGTAACATTGAGTGATATGTAACTGTTGTTTGAGAGTATTAGGAGGGTTTATGTAATCATCACTTTATCACAAAATTGTTACAAGGAATTGTTAGTACATTAAGTTAATAATTTTCTTCTATTTAGGACTGTACATACTTTCATATTATTTTACAATGTTCATAAAGGATCATACTTTTATATCATTTTTTCAATATTCATAAAGACTCAAGTTGGTGTAAAAGTAACCCGAGATAATACAGGTAAACCTTTTTGAGTTATTGGGAGTATAATAAAGTAATTATAATGTATAGTGGACTAATGGTTACATTTGGTGAGGGAATTGAATTTTAAAAATGTAATCTTTCCAAATCTTTTTGAATTTAAAATGGAAAATTTTGTCTAAAATTTTCTTAGGTTTCCTAAATTGATTTTTTTTTTTTGTAGTAAAATAAGATTTCTAAATTGTGTCTAAGTACATTAGGATTTCTTACTTATAAATATGCCTTTTGTGAGAATTTTTTCTTGCCTTGTGCACCTAAACTTTATGTTATTATCTTTCGTGCTTAGCTCAATGTTCCCAAAAAGAAAAATCCTTTGTTCATCACTTTCAAGGCTCAAGTTAAGAGTCTACCAAGGAATAAGGAGGTAGTGCATTGCAGACATGAAAGTAGGTTGCGTAAGTCTTAAGAAAGTAATTATTAGGTAAATCTATATATTTATTTATTCATGATTAGTGAATTTTAGCTCTGCCCAACCCCATTATTTTTACATTCGTAAATCTTTGGAAGACTTTATAAGTAGTTTTCCACATAAATTCTTGTGTACTTATGGTTAGTGCATCCCATTATTATTATTATTTTTCCTATTTATCAACTCCTAGCATATTTTTATTTAGTGCAATAGTTAGCATTGATGATAGAACTATATATTGATCACATTGTTGTATAGTAGTAGCATAACCATATGGGCATCTCTATACCTCCAAGAGTGAGGTTCTTCTTGAGTGGGACGAGGTTGGCATCAAAGTTCTTGGTACTTGAGAAGGTAATTGATATTCCAACTTGTGGCATAAGCTTTAGTACCTTCTATCTTCACCTGCTTCATGATAAAAAGAAAACAAGGAAAAGCAATACTACCATATAACTATGGGAGATTGGATATATGGTTTTATTTGAAGTGACTTTTGAAACTACATATGTTACTAAACAATTATTTTATCATTTTCAGTCTTTATCCATGCTTTTACTTTTCTGATTTCTTCTACTAAACAAAATTTTGAGATTCAAATTTTGCACAAAAATTTTAGAATTTTTAAAGTAAAACCCAAAGGTGACTATTTGAAGTACATGTCTAAGGTTTTATATAACCAACTAATATGGCATTTTTTTTCTTGCTTGCTAGCAGGCTTAATCATTTTCTTCATCAAACTTATGTTCCCTTCATGAAATACCATGTGGCTTTGCAACTAAATGTGTAGGTGTATTGAGAAGAGATGCAGACACCTATCAGCAGTACATGATCGATGCAGTTGTCGATACTTTCAAAACACATCAAAGCTCAAACTTCCCACATACCACGACAAGGATTTGGCAACTCCATGAAGTAATTGTACGGACAACCATTGTACTACATCAACTAATATGATGCATAAATAGTAGGATTATTCTAGGATTGGCAGTGTCATGAGCCAATGCATAACATCATTGATTGCACCCTAGTGATCAATTAAATATTTTTTCAATTGTGGTTTTCCTTTTTACAATAGCATATGTAGAGAATATATATGCACATTTCTGGTTTTCTTTTCCATTATGGCAGGGAATATGTATACATAAAAGGCTATGTATTGAGAAAGTGTTACAAAGAATAGAATATTCAGTTTTTGTTCTATCATTAATTAATTTCTTCTGCTATCACAGTACCAGAGCTAGAAATTAAACTTAATTATCATTATCATTTAGAACTACCTACGGTCATGAAGCTGGCTAGCGACTCGTTTATCTCTCTTTTCTAAGGAATAGTGGCTAATCTTCTCCAAGCTAAGGCAGAGGAGTAATGTGGTTGGAATCTTTAGTTCAAGTGATCATTTTTGTGTTGACTCTTTGTGTTATTAATGCATATGTTTCCAAACTTATTTTCAATCTTATTTTTGGTTTTTCCACCGTTACTTTGCTGTGATATTTAATACACCAAGTTCTTAGTCAATATTTAATTTCGAGTTTTTGAACTTGAGTTACTGATAATAGAGCTATAGTAAATCTTATGCTTATGTCTTGGATTGTAAATGTTTGAGAGAAATCTAGGATATTTGTCGGCTGCAAGACTTTCATATATCCCATTCTTAGATGAAAACTGTCCATCTATATTTAATTATATGTGGACTGCAAGAATTTAAAGAGTCAATGAATTAGAACCTAATGGAAGAGACCACCAAGTGGATCTTGAGATGATATGGAATTTTCTCTTACCTTGTTTTCTCTTCGATTTAAGCTTTGTTTTTCTAAACCTACTTTGCTCTTGAGAACCAAAACATTTTCACTATCATTTTAGAGCTGTTATAATGGACATAAAGGGTTGTAAAAGAGCTAAGTGCTGAAAGGGCTGTGTGCTGTAATTTTCTCTCAATTCTTCTCTCTAGTGGATTGTTTCTTCTGTTGCTCCCATGGATGTAAACTTGAATAAGCTAAACCACGTTAAATTCTGTATTGACGCCCTTCATCCTTTGTTTTTCTTTTCATTAGATCATTGATTGTTTATTTATAAAGAAGTATTATTCTTCTTGCTGTTTTTAACAGTTTTCTACTAGACTTAAAATTATTTATCTAAAAATAGGCCAAGTAATGCTAAACACTTTTAGAATTTGATTAACAATATTCATAATTTTATAACAATTCTCTTTTGTAATTCTATTTCTCTCTTCTATATACTTTTTTTTATTGTGCTACGTGGATTGGTATCGTAGTAAAGTCAATTTTTGGACATGTTTTTTGGAATGGGCATCCCCAAGCAAACTACAACAACTTATATTTTTGACACGTTTTGTGTCATTGGAATCTTCACACCAATCTAAGGGCTAAATTCCTCTATTGAGTCTTATTGGGTAACTTTTTTACTACTTGGAAGTTTGTGCTTTTAGTTTAATTCTTTGGTTTAATAAGTAACATGCTTGGATTCTTGCCGTCTTATTTATTTTTCTCGTATTATTTAATATAAAAAGAAAACAAAAAGAATACAATTGTTGAGCTATTTATTGGACTTTTTATTTTATTTACCTTTTCTTCTTGTATTATCCTTTATTTAATTTTTTTTTCCTATTATATGCATCCATTATAGGAGTAATTTGATATTAATTGAAGTAATTTAACTACATCTTAACATTAATTTTTTTTCCATAATTTGCCTTGTTTCATTTTTCTTGACCTTTGCTTTTACTCGATATGAACATCACTAAACTAGATATGAACGTAGCCCTTCAAGGGGATGTACAAAACCTTACAACCATTGTGACATTTGAAAGGGAAAATTGAGCCTTGAACAATAGCCTTGTGTCCATGGATTGTGAAAGTTTTTTTAAAAATTGAAACTCTGAACTTTGAAAAACCTCAAACTTTGAATCAATGCACATGTTGTCTAGGTTTTCAAAAATTGATTTTTCAAACTAAAAAAGAATTTCCCTAGACTTGAATCTCAATATGGAAGATACTTTTAGATTCTAACTCGATATCACGACTCTCATGAAGAAAAATAAGCAAAAGAAGAGAACAAGAATGATGTAAAACCAAGTTTAATGTTACCTCAATTGTTATTTATTTATTTATTTTTTCTAAACTTTGATGAGAACCTCTATCTCCTATATTTTTCCAATTTTTATTAGCCTTAATAGTCTTTCCAACAGTATGTTCAATGCCTTGGTATGCTAAGGAATTTAGGTTTCCCTTGACCACTCAATATAGTCTTTCAGTTGGATTAGGGTTTAACCATCTCATTTGAAAACAACATAGAATGCTTGAAGTTTCTTGGGTTGAGATTTAACAATCTTACAATCTTATTTGAAAACCAATTGTTACTAATAAGGGAAGGTCGCATCTTTTATGCCATTTAATAACACACCTTGTGTGCATGTTCTAAGAGTCATCATTACCTTGTGGGTATGTTCTAAAAGTTATTATTTAGGTGACCCATCCCAAAGGATTAAATATGACATTGTGACCCCCTAATAATCTTTCCCTCAACATGATATTATTGTGACTTGAACTCACATTCTTTGGCTTTGGCACCAATTCTTGGATTGATCTTTAACCATCTCATCTAAAAACTAATCGGTGTCTAATAAGGTAGGCTAAACTTTTTACAACATTTGATATTACATCCCATGGGTTCAATCTACGAGCCATCATTACTTTGCAAGTCTGTTTTAAGAGACAACATTTATGTAACCTATCTTCTCAAACTCAGTATTAGCATTAATCTTGTACCCTAGCAATGTTGAAAAAACCTAGATATCTCTATTTCCAACTCTAGATTGTTAGGGTGCATGCAAAATTATCTTAGGGGCTCTTTAGATCTAATAAGTAGAAACATAATAAATATTAAAACTTAGATATAGAGAAAAATGGTGCTTTACTTGCGATCTGGATCTTGTATACTAACAATCTTCCACCTAATAGTCTCTTTCCCAAATCCTCACACCTAATGCGAGCTTGAGCATGATAATTAGGACCCATAGGAAAATACTAGCCCTCTTAGAATCCAATTATAAAGTTGACTCAATATCCCATTATAGAAAGTTAATTGCAATCTAGTATCCTATGATATTATAGTGAGATATGTATTAACATTGAGTCTATGACTTAGCTACTATCTATTATATATATACAACCTTCTATGAGCTGATATTTGTAATCTAATAAGGTTAATATTATCAAAATTTCAAGATTACTTCTATAATCTTTGACCCTCAAATCCTTATATTATGTAATCAATTGACATATTTTAATTATTTAAGATCACATATTAAATTTCAATTAAGGAATTACTATGATCATTAGATTTTTTTTATCACATGTCTTTAGAATCACCTAAAGGGATATGTTGTCTTAAATCCATGAGATATCATGGTACTTGTCTTGAGTATACTTATTGTCACCAACCTCAATTGGTAATGACCCAACTCATAGAAATTATATACATCTCAGGATCTCACCCATAGGTTAAAGCCACTAAAGACTTTAACAATACCTCAATATCATTTTGAGGTTGAGAACCCACAAAGTATAGTAGTTTGGTGAGATCATGAAAATCTTGATAGCCTATGTCATGACTCATCATTGGTCCTATTAAGTGTGTACCATATATACTAGTGCACTCACCATGAGAAACCCAACTTAATGATTGAGATAAGTCATCCCTCAAATTAAGAGGTAATGCATTACAACCTCAAATGGATTGCCTAAGTTCATGAACCAATTGAAAACAACTCATTTACTTGTAAGAAATCCATTACTTGGATCTTTTGTGAAACTTACAATGCACCTAAGTCATGTATAATACAAGATATATTAGACCTGAATGTTTATAAAGTAGAATGAATGAATAGAATAGATAAATTGGGAAACCAGGACCATATTATAAGTAATAAATATGTTTATTGTTATATTATATTATGCTTTTAAGGATTTTATTCTAACAAATAAAACTTTTAAGAGAAACTACTATTTTTGAGAAGAATGAGGGATGATATAGAGATTCTCCAAAAGTATGCTAATTCTCTTTCTCTATTTTCCTATAAAGAGGATAAAAGAAAATCAAACTAGCCCATGCCACATAAGATTCTTTCTTAATTCTAAATTGACTTCTCATAATTTATATGAGACTTGCAATATCTTCTGGTTGGATTTAGAAAATCTAAAGTGCATTAACTTAGGACTAAAGTATAATACTTTTTACTTATTTTCAAAGAGAAATAACTTGTGAAAAAGTCTTCAAACAAATTTCACCAAATTGATAACTCTCATTTTTTCACATCTATCTAATAAACCACTAAAAATTTAATGTATGGACAAATAGAAGGAACCCACCAAATTGATAATCTCTCTCACTTCTATTTCATACCTAAATAACCCTGGACCTTTGTAAATGGATATGTGATAATAAAATGCACATAAAGAAACCCACACTTCAAAATGACAACATTGGAGCTTGAGTTCATAATAAAAGGAACCCATCTTTGATAATCTCTCTCACTTCTATTTCATACCTAAATACTTTTAGACCTCTATAAATGGATATGTGATAATAAAATGCACAAAAGGAGACCCACACATCAAAATAACAACATTGGAGCTTGAGTTCATAGTTAATGCAAATCTCATTCAAATACGTGTGGACGTAATTGAACAAAATGCTCGATTCATTGAGATGGATTTCACCCTATCAAAGCTAGATTTGGCCTTTTCAAGTCTATTTCCTCCCATTCTTATTCTTTTCACTCCCAAATGTTTCCAATTTGCAATTTCATGCGTTTTTATTGCCTAATATACTTCTTAAACCATGTATTGATCATGCACCAAATCATAGGAAGCCACTATTGGGGACCTCATGGTCATCTAACGTTTGTCTCCATATTGAACTAATGTCAATATAACAACATTGGAGCTTGAGCTTCTAATGTAGATCTCACTCAAATATGGGTCGATGTAACTGAACAAAATGCTCGATTCATTTGAGATGGATTTTACCCTATCAAAGGTAGATCATTTGGCCTTTGCAAATCTATCTCCTCCTATTCTTATTATATTTGCTTCCAAATGTTTCCGATTTTCAATATCATGCATTTTTATTACCTAATATACTTCTCAAACCATGTATAAATCATGCACCAAATCATAGGAAGCCATTATTGGAGACTTCATGGTCATCTTACATTTGGCTCCTTATTGAACTAATGTAAATATAACAACATTGGAGCTTGAGCTCATAATGCAAATCTCACTCAAATATGGGTGGATGTAACTAAACAAAATGCTCAATTCATTAGAGATGGATTTTACCTTATTAAAGGTAGATCATTTGGCCTTTGCAAGTCTATTTCCTCCTGTTCTTATTCTATTTGCTCCCAAATGTTTCTGATTTGCAATATCATGCATTTTTATTACCTAATATACTTCTTAAACCATGTATAAATCATGCACCAAATCATAGGAAGCCATTATTGGGACCTCATGGCCATCTTACATTTGGCTCCTTATTGAATTCCAACATTCCAACCAAACCCTATGGTCTAGTTGGATAACTACACATAAGTCAGCCCCTTTGTGATCATGATTAGTACAACCAAGTAAAAGATTGTCAAATCATCCTTGCCTATCTCAAATTTATGACCCAACAATGTCTAATCACTAACAAAAGGCTCCTGAAAGCCTTTTTATGCCTTTTTATAAAAGGCATCCTTTTATACATCCATGTGTATATAAATATAATAATAGAAAAAGATTTCACAAATTATTTTCTTAGATATAGAATTGAGCTCAAATTTCTTGTGATATATAGTACCAACAAAAATCATTGTCCTATATGGATTCTTTGTTTGAATAAATAAACCCAAAAACTCATATATCATAGCCTAATTTCTAACAAACTAGCCAAGTTTACACTCTATGAGTGTCATTTGGTACTGAAGCTACGTAGTTGGCAATCTTTGTCTAGAACACTAAGTATCAATACAAAAATTGCGAGCTAAACCACCTCTGTGACTAAGTTAGGCTATATCACAAATATAGTAACGATGCATTGCAATCGACCAAATGAATTGCCTATATACATTTGCAATTATAAACTATGTTCTAATTTGAAAGGAATCAATGATCATGAACCCTTATGCATATTCTGCACTGCGCTGTGCACCTTGATGTTTGCAATCTATGTTCTAATTTGAAAGGAATCAACGATCATGAACCCTTATGCATATTCTGCACTGCGCTGTGCACCTTGATGTTTGCAATCCAAACTCTGGACACATCAATGCATTGTTCATGGATTGAAATAGATATATATTCACCCTTAATGTGTTAAGCGATTCATAATAATCCAATTATTAGTAAGATAAAATAACTTTTGAGTGGCTTTCAAGACATATATACAATCCCAATAATAACCCTTCAAGCCAATACAAAAGAGGGAAAATATATTGTGACCAAACTAACTATGGACCTGAGTCCCTTATGGAAGGATCCTAGAAAGTGTCATGAGGGAGAAACAATAGATTGTTCTATTATGGTACAAAACTTTAGTAAATCCCCAACCCATAGAGGACTTGTGGATTCCCCAGTGGATTTGCTACTTACACCTCTAGGAAAGCCACCCATAGTTAAAGATTAACCATCTCTTCCCATGAGTGGACTAACCTTGGGGCTAGGTGTGGAAGTACTATGAATATGCCCTATTGATTAAGGAACTTGCTAAACTCGGGTTGGACAAGATTGAGATATGCCTCGTGTATATATACCAGGGACAAATGAAATGATGTATACGTTCATGAAAGTTGCTTCAGCGGTCATTGAATAAAACATAGGTTGGCATGGAAAATCTAGAGGATGGATCACCGGACTATCTCAATTCAGTGTAGAGGGTAAATATTGCAATCAAGTGAGGTTGGTAACATTGTAGATATAGACATAGTAGATAGAGTTTAGGCAATGCCCATTTTTTTGCACTTTGCACAACCTTCCTGATATATATATATATATATATATATATAGAGAGAGAGAGAGAGAGAGAGAGAGAGAGAGAGAATCCTGAATTTGGAAGTTCATGGTAGGTCGAGATCATCTTTAGTGGATTGCTGGCACTGGAATTGCCAATAAATCTAATACACTAAGTATTCAAGTAAAATACTTACAATAACATAAGTTCACCTTTTAACAAATCTAAGCAACCAAGTACTGAGAAAAATACTTAAAATATTATTTCAGGATAATAATGTTTTTGTTGCTGAACAGTCAAGGAAAAAAACGTAAAAATTATTGCATCAACCATCCTTCTAGTTAAAATATATGCTCCAAACATGAAGTATATATAATCCTCCAATGGCATTAACTTCTTCCCATATTCTTTTACTACCTAAAAACAAATATATATAAGCTCAAGTTATATGTCAACATCACTCAAACAGTCTGATCTGCAGTGGCACTTCACCATCCTTATTTCCTTAAGCAGGATAAGTATGATATCCAGATTGGTTTTAGTTTGTGGTCTAGAAGAATAGAGTTAGAACAATGGTTTATTATAAATTGGTGAACCAGATGGATACTAGGCTTATATCATATGTTCATGATAGTGTTTATCCACCAATCCTGCCTACTTTTGGATGTTCCTCCAACCGTTATTCGAGTGACTTTTAGAAGATCATATTCAGAAACTTCAATTAATCACATGATTTTTGGGCCATCTAATATGCAAGTTTTCCTTGCCTGAAACTTTTGAACCCTCACTGATTTGATCTACTCTCAAAATCAGATTCAATTTGGAAGAAAATGAGAGGCATATGGTAAGTGAGGGATGCATCAGCACTGGAGTCATTGGCAGCCACCTATAATTTTGATTGTATAATAAGGACCTTCTTGCAGTAAGGTCTTGATGTATAATATGGACTTTCTTGCAGTAAGATCTTTGAGTATTAAGGTCTCTTCTCTGCGTATGGAAAGGTTCTTCTGGTTAAAGGAGTCTGTTGCAATGACTTTCTTTCAATGGCCTATGGTAGTAAGGAGGCATACACTTTTAAAAGCCAATATATCAAGATGGTAATGAGCACAGATAGTTTCAGCAAGTTAGTTGCTCTTGGAAGGATCTATTGTTATTAAGATGGCTTAGAAAACTTGGTACTAGCTAAAGATACTAAATTAAGCATTTTCTTAGTTAGAAAGTAACAGTTGCCATTAAATTCTTTGGATAGGGAACTAAACAGGTACTACTTCAACATGGTCTCACTCTACTACTACAAATCCAAGGACTACTCGAACCTTTAGCAGTTATCAGACAATTGCCTTAGTGGCAGATTCAAAACGACAGCAAAAAGTTTTGTTGCCAATGTTTTTATTGGCAAAGACAGCTGAGAAGCTGGCAACAACAAGACCTTTGTGTCTGTGCATTAATTTGTATCACCATAAAAATGAGTACACACATCCATCCGACCTTTAGGGTCAAGTGATCACCCATCCATTAAAAATCACACTCTTAAGCAGTTTGCTTCTACTAGGGTTTGCATTCATTACAGTTTCATTCAGTTAACTTTCAATAAAATCATGCTGCCAGTGTCAACCTGCCAGAAATCCTAATTGCAAGAAAATGGTACTTGCAGATATTGCCTCCAGTTTGGAAGATGCTGGACGCTTGCTTCGTATATAGTTTCATTAGCTGTCCCTGCTTCACAACACACCCAATTTGAGGTTCCTAATCTCGATGTGGGTGCTTATGTCCATGCAAATCTGGATTTAGCTTTGTGTTTGGCACTTGCATAGCCAAACCGAAAAGTATAGCAATACAGGTGAACTGATATCGCATTTTGCATAATCTATCTGATTAGCCTTTTCATATGTAAACATATATAGATAGTGAAAGCCTGTTTAAGTAAATATTATCAAGCCACAAATATGTACAATGACACACATGCCTAGGTACATTACATTAAAGCCAGAAATATGTATTCATAAGGTTCAATTCAGCCTACTCTAGATACTGCAGACAGAGGGGAAAAAATAGCCAAAGCAATAGAGCAAGGGAAATAACAACACGACCTCTTCCAAGATCAGGTTCCTTGCAGCAGCAGATTGAGTTATCCCTGAAAATGAATAGTATGGTATCATATATCATCAGAACTTCACGAACTTTGAGACAAAGTACTAAGAGATTTCTGTACCCTAACTAAAGTGTTGTGAACTCAGTTCTTCAATCATTCAATCTGAATCTCAAAGGTGCACATAGAAACTTGCAACACTTGCCAAAATGAAGGAATTTATTTACCTTCTCAAGGATCAAGAACTACGATCCCAGCTTCTTCCCAGGCCAGAAGAACCTCGTTCTTGGTCCTATAAAGATGGCCAGATGGGTCATAGTAGTACTGCAGAATAATATTTTCAGTAGCTCTAGTGTCAGTATCAACCTATAGACTAGATAAATATATGCTAGGGGCTGATGAAATAAGAAGATGATATGAACTTCTATTCATTGGAGGGAATTTGAGTCAAGCTAGTAGTTCAGCAATTAATCTTGCCAAGAAAGTTGTAGATGTATGCAATATAAACTGTAAGAATAAATTAAAACCAAGCATACACAACATAAAGAAAATTTTATGAGGAATTTCGTCTGCTGTGTTTTCCTTTTATTCTGAGTGATAAATTTTACAATAGCTTAAGTAAATATTTTTGTAACATGGCTTTTGCATTATGTCATGTCTCATGATGCATTATCATATATTTCCACTCATATCTCTTGTCAAAGAAATCTAGAATTTCAGGAACACATTTATGCAATCATAAAACTGGAAATTAAAATCAAGAAGTTCTCAATATTGCATACTAAGTCGATCATCTGCTAAGACGAGAGATGTGAAAATGAATCTTGATATACTGCTACTAATTTCCATTGAACTGTGTTCTCATACCATTTTCTCTAAAATTGTGAAATACTTCATGTTTCTATCATGGATATAGTTACAACAAATGTAAGCCATAAATCATAGAATTGCGACAAGAAAGAACTGTTTTAACAGATTGGTTGTTATCAGCCCTAGGGTATAAGTAGAGGTCAGTTTACACATTGACATCAATATTAGCACAAAAGGAATATTAATTAGTTAATAAGATAAGATAGTTTTCATTCTAAATTACCAGGTGCAAACAACCATGCCGTGCTGGTAGAACTTGGAACATATCACGCACCCAACTTCCTCTAGTGAAGTGTTTTGGGTTAGAGGGGGCTGGGATAGAGGAAACAAGAACTCTCTACTGATGAAACAACAATTATATCTCTCAAGAATTAAGGAATTATTTGGACACAAACAGTTATTCTATGCATTTTATGCCAAAGGTTTTATCTTATTCTATACTTCATCTGGAGATTTTGGACGAGATATCAATAGGGCAAAGAAAACAATCAACCACCACACTTCTTCTGGTAATTAACATCTATATGTATACTGCAATTTCAAAAAGAAAAACAAAAATGACAAATCTATGATAGTAAAAAATGAGTGCAGACTATATTATACTTCAGATATCCATTTAAGGATCCCAAAATCAGCAGATCAATTTCAGAACTGAGAAACAAGGGAATCAATCATGAATTTCAAATATAACAATAAATTATCTCAATTTATCATCCATCCTTCTCCACATCAACCCTTTTGGCCAGCTTCGGATACTAAATCCATATGATTATTCATTTTAAGTCATTCCACTTCCGGATATGCACTCATAAACACGCATATCAGTTGCTTTCTGGCCACATCTCCAAGCTCCAACCCCACCATTAGAGACCCCCAAAAATCTCTTAAATATTTAGAAACCCACCTGTCCTAGCCTCTCAAATTTGATCTACACACAGATCCGTTAATAACAGTGACAAAATTCCTGAATCACTTCACACCCACCTACTAACTCTCATCCAAAACCCTACTGCAGCCCCCAAAGCTACCATTTTTTTCACACGTCAAAGAGGATGAAAAGGACTTACCCTATAGACCCTCCCGCTTGGCATAGTCCTTTGTTCAGCTATCCATCCTGGCAATAACCATTCATATCCAATCGATGTGTTATCATGGAGGGAATAGGTAATGGCTGGATTAAGGGTTCGATGCCTCTGCTGAACCCTTAAAACAGTTGACATAGTTGAGGGTGACATGGGGACTGAGTGTACCAAGAAGTTGTTTGGTTGTCCATGTGGGTGATATCTGTTTTGGTTTCTGGAGTTTTGCCTGTCCGCCATAGCTGAGTCTAAGAGTGAAGGGGTGAGAACTGGGGAGAAGGGGAGAGAGGTGCTGTTTTCTCAGGTGGGGAATAAGGACAAATGTGCATAGTGAGTGCGGGTTTATATAGAAAGAGGGTTTATGTACTCCGTCCTTATCCACCTTTCCTAAATTTGATCCAAGCACTGAACCTCAAAATGATTGGGAAGTACTTAGCATTGCCTGGAAGCTGGCCCCGCGCTGTCTTTCATTTTTAAACTTAACTCTAATTTTAAATTTTCTTAAAATCCTCCTATATTTTAGTATAAGACCACACATGGATTACAAAAGAAAATAATAATATATTATAATAAAGTGTCCCATGTATAGTTGATCAATGCACAGAATATGCACCCACTTGAACATGTCGATTTGTACTTGTCATATATAGGTTTATGGCCATTATTTTACGCACATTATATCACTTCACATCAGCATGTTTGAGTTGTACTTATCATATATGGGTTATCCTCATTAATAGTTTTTTAACCTGCCTTCACACCTTTGACAACTACATTTTATTAATAGTCAATTTAAAAAATATAATTAAATTCCAAAGATCAAACCATTCATTATGTTCATTTATTTTACTAACCCTAGCAATTTTCCTACCATTATCTTGAGTGAAAAAGAAAGGTTGTTGGCCAAAAACTATTATGATTTAAATGAAGACTCATTCAAAAAATTAAATAAGGCAATGCTACTCAAATTTACTAAGGAAATAGTAATTAAGCAAATAGAAAAATTACCATCTAAAATTATATGGCTTGCCTAATTTTTAAGACAAAACAATTGTTTGGATATATATTCACTGAGTGTTGATAAAATTTATCTCATATTGTCTAGTTCAAAGTATTTATAGTCAAATAATTCGAAGTATTTTTTTTGTTCTTCAATTTATTGAGGGAATATTAGGAATAATTATAATAATAGTTGTTTTAATTTGTAATACTTAGTCAATAGCATTTTTATTACAATAGTTTTTATGTAGAATTAAATTTAAAAAGTGTTTTCATATAGTTTTGGTTTTTATTTTAGAAGAAAAAATGATTTAAAATGTTTGTGCAAAATTTGAATGATAGATGGTTTGATTGGTAAAAGGGAAAGAAAAGAAAAAGAATAAAAAAAATATAGGTTTAATACCTTACAAATCCTTTAAAACTATATATGGGATTAAGTTCAAACATATGCACCTAATGGAAGCAGCTATCACTTTTCTTGCACATGCCTTCCACTAAAATTTTTGTGGAAAAGGCTATGGAACTGATCTGGTATCATATTGAATTTGTGATTCAGGTTATTTAAATCTATGATGAAATATGGAGAGTAAAATGAGGATAAGGGCACATGACACTATAAACGCACAAGATTGAGATACAAGGTAAAATCATGGTGCAAAGAAATGAAATTATTATACAAAACAATGAGATGAAAATATAAAATAATGATCGAAAAACAATGAGATGAAAATATAAAATAATGATCGAAATATAAAGTAATGAGATTATTTCTAAGGTACAAAACAATGGAACCTTGGGAACACACGGCATGCATCTTTTGAATCTTTTGAATAAAACTCAAGTTTGGTATGGTGTTTGTACAATTGTAGTGTATCTAATTAATGGGCTCTCTCTATCCATCTAAAACTATTAATCTTCATAGGAAAAATTGCTTGACAAAAATCTGATTATATATCCTCATTTAGAGCCCTTGATGTGAATGTTTCCCATACTTTAGACCATATATACAACAAACACACACTCCAATTCCAATTATTCCTTTGTATTTTCTTAGGATATGAAGATAATTATGAAGCATACAAATGCCTCTATCCCAGAAGAAAATTTATGTGGCTCTTTCCATGGTTTTCATCAAAGGAATTCTCAATTTTAGTAAAGAGGTTAATTTTAACTAAATAAATTAATCTTGTCATTATGCTTTCTTCAGTTTTTGCAGGTAGTGGAAGCTCTTGAATTGTTAGTAATGGTGGATATGTCATCACCAACAAATAAGGGCACACGTCTTATTCTTAAGCACCTCCCTTGTTTGCTTTATCTTGGCACTGCCATCATCTTTGTTATTTTCTTCCAAACCGTTAATTTTTTAGACATGAAATACGCGTAATGGTAGTTGTACTAATGGGCTTGAAATCTTGGTTCTTGAAGCTTTATTGGATGCAGTCGATTCTAAGGATGATGGTTCAATATTCTTCCTAATTAATATGGCTCGATTCTCTTTTTCAACTTTCGTTGTGTTTGCTTCGAAGGGTTTGAGTTTAATTATTATAGAATTTTAGGGTTTTATAAAAATGATTTCTTTGCTGTGATACTGAAATTGCATTCATCAATTGATATTAATGTGATATCATTGATGGCTTTTTTATTTTTTCCGTTTTTAGGGTTGTGAAACTATTTTTCTACTTTCCATGCCCCCTTTCTTCCATTCTCTAAATTTCTTGTTGAGGTTGATAGTGTACTTCCATGTGAATATATTTTCCCACCCTTTTTTAGCCAAATAAATAGATTCCAAATTAGGTTTTTATTTAGGAACTTACCTATGTCTCTTGGTTCATGGTGTCATTAGTCTGAAGGTTAAATGGCCATGCATAACTAGGGCATGCACTACAAAAAGTGATTGACTATAATGGTTGAATAAATATATTTATGATCTTAGGTTGTTTTGAGTGTTTGTAGATTTTCAAATGAGTGCAAATGGTCTTCATGGTCATTGTTCTTTGTTTATGGACTGTTCTATGGTTGATCTGTGACACTTGGATGATAACAAAGTAAGATTTGGATTTAATGTTTAATTTTAAGTGTGATAAATAAGAAAATTTCGTCAAATCAATCAAGAAGAAGTTACTTAAAGCTACACAATTCAATGCTATGGAACTAAAGAGAATATAAAAAGAAGGTTCTTTTCAAGATTTAATTTTAGGACCTTAAAATTATAAGGTTGAGGTGTACTGAGTTAAGAATATATGAAAATGGTATAAGGCACCAGATACTTTAATTTTTTTAATTAAAATCTTAATTGTCTTTCAAAATTTGGATGAAGTAATATTTTTCAAATGAAATCCCAAATTTAATAAGTACAATTCATTCTTAAGAAGTGTTGCCACATCTGATTCCTAAAATTTCTTTAGCTTTAGCTTAAAAACTTGCAAAAATAAAAAATTGGAAATTTTAGGAGGAATCGATCGACTGATTGACGATAATTTGATATGAGAATCTAACAATAATTGGACATATTATGGGTATGGGAAAACTATAATGATTATGGTATTGACATTTGACAACCAAAATTAAAAATGACGACATTGCTATTCCCAAGCGTAGTCATGAGCGAGATGATGAGCATGATAGGAGGAAGGCTCGGTTAAATGTTACATCAATTTATTATCTTTATTATGCCATTGATAGGAATGAGTATGATAGGGTGTGTCAATGTAAATAAACCAAGGAAAAATGAAGATGACTTAAAATCACACTTGAATGAACAAATCAAATAAAATAATCTAAAATAAATATTTTTGTGCATATATAGTTATAAATTATTTAACATGAAGGATGATGAAATTACAATTGAGATGTTCACTAAATTCACCAATATCATCAATGGTCTCCATGTATTGAGAAAATTTTATATCGAATTGGAGAAGGTGACAAAGTTATTGGGAGGGCAAAGTCACTATCATACAAGAAGCTAAGGATTTTAGAAGGCTTTTCCTGAAGAACTATTTGGGTCGTTATGACTCATAAGATAATGATGAAAAATCATCAAAAAGTTGAATACAAGAAGACAAAAAAACATCCCTTAAAGCTTCAACAATTGATGATAAAGAAGATAAGTAAAGTGAAGGAGATAAAGACTTATATCTTATCATAGTAAAGTTCATAAAATTTATTAAATTTGAAAAGAACAAAGGAACAAGACTTCAACTAAAGAAAGAATCACCATGGAGATAACGACAAGGACATCATTTGCTACAAAGGCAAAAAACTATATATCATATCAAGCATAATTGTCCTTTCTTAAAAAAAAAATAAAGCTATAATAAAAGAAAATTGTATTCACATTGAATGATAGTGAAGAATCATAACCGAGGAAGAAAATAAACATGAAGCTACCAATATATACTTCATGGAAATTGAAGAGAATGGGGTAAATTCTAACTCAAACTATGATGAGTTACAAAAAAAGCTTTTAAAGAATTGTATACTATTGATGATGTATTAAAGGTTTACCAACCCAAAGGATGGATTGTGAAATTATAGCTTTTGTAGTGAATAAAGTATCTCAAGATAGTAATAGTTATGATTACAAGAGAATTACACTTGGAAGCATGTATTAAAGGTTTACTAGCTTGGAAGGCATGTTGACAAGATCTTGAAAAGACCACCTAGTTGAGATGGCTCAAAAAGTTCCTAAAAGTAAGTGGTAGGCTGGTCAATAGATTTGTTATAAAGATGATTTGGAACTGCACTATCGTTATTCTTATTGACAAGATGGTAAAGTGAAAATTTTCTCAATTAGAAATCAACACTTTCTATAAAGTTCTTTCGATATACAAGGAAGCATGTGAAAGAAATGTTTCAGCTTAAGAACAATTTTACATAGTCTTATACACCAAAAGCATTATTAGAGCCTGATACAGAATTTTGATGGCATGAATTCTCTAATATGTGGAGACGATGGTCAAGGTTCACCCTAGATAGAGGGAGTGAAAATAGCTTAATACTGGACATTAATTATCTTGTCATGTGGAGTTGTTTGCATGGAATAAATTAATGCTTCTTTTTTGGGTCTACACTTCTCCAATTACCCTTAAAAGCATATCTATGTTGCATGCAAAAAAAAAAAAAAAATAAATAAATAAAATAAAATCCAATAAAAACCAAACTTGTTACAGCAAACAATTGCTTAGATTCATTTTGCATCACTTCCTTCCAAGGACTTCTAACAAAAGTAGTTCCCAGCACAAACCTCTTGATCGAGTACTAATTCCTATGAAAGAAAAACCTTGTCCTTAGAGCTATAGAGTAGATCATAATAATACTGCATAAGTGTCAAAACCTTTCATCACCATCTACTAGATTAGATATATAACATGAGCTAGCTAGAAAAGCACATAGAATGAGAAGACAATATCAACTTTCATGGAGCGTAGTGAATTTCAAGTTGGCAGGCGGTTTAGCTTTAGTCATTAATCTTGCTTAGGAAAGTTATATACCAAATTTTATGTATTTCCTTTTATTCTCAATAATAAATTTTTCGTTATAATACAAATGTTGTAACATGGTTTTTTGCATTTTGTTAATAGGTCATGTTATCCATGCAGTCAGATTAATTTCATAAAAAAATTAAGTAGTGGTGAAAATTTCATACTATGATAGATATCTTCTTAGAAAAGAGGGTGATATAAAAGTAAATATTTTTTATATCAAGTCAATGATATTTATTTAAGTGTTTCTATATTTAGTCAATGATGTTTATTTAAGTACGCTCATAAAACCAAATCCAATGAAATAGGAAAATGCTTTTGGCTTGCACTATAGACGTAGTTGTAAAAATGCAAAGCTAGATAGTAATCCTCAAAAACTACACAATTGATAAGGGAAACCATTTCAATGATTTTGTCATTATAGACCCTAAGGGAGGTAACTAAGGCGAATATACTTGTTGACCTCAACACTAATTAGTCATGGTGAAGAACACTCTCAAAAATCATGTTTAGTTGTTAATATGTTAGTGGCTCAAAAGAGTTGGATTGCTTGGAGGCTTTAAAATTTTCTTAATGCAGCCTTAAGTTGAGCTTGCAATTAAAGTACTTCTTTATCATTTTAAAGCACATTAATCAATCCATCAATTTAAGAATCATTGATACTACAGAAGCTACCATACGTCTAATATTCAATTCGTCTCCTCTGTGCTCTTACCTTTTCCTTTACGGCCACAGTTTAAAACACTTGATTGTTGGGTGAATGATACGGTAAAGTCTTGTGTCCTCTTAGCTTTCCGTGTTCATACACTACCAAGATCCATCCTTAAGGGCACAGATCTTCTCCTAGAATTATCTTATCCATGCCTGCATCCTCCTTTATTTCCTCTTCCTCATCATTGACATTGCCAACATTTGCACCCGTGGCATGATCTTTTCCATATTTTTCATCCAATGTATGGCAGTATGAAAATGGTTTGCTATATAATCCATCTGCATCCTTATGCATCTACAAGTTCATCATGAGATAAAACAGATGAAAGATTAAAAAAAGAAAGTCTATAAAACGTAAAACATTAATAATTAAGAAATATCCTTATAAAATTATCCTGACCCATTCTTCCAAAAAAAAAGTTTATCAAACATCAACATCATTCAACATCATTCAATCTTCATGTCAACCGAAACATTTTGAGATAATATCTCAAATAAAGCATAGCATTTTGAGGTTTCAATTTTGGATTCCATCATAACCTCTATTTGGGCTTGGCATCCATTTTTAAATCGTATCATCACGTCACTTAGAGTTTTGGTATAGTTTTATACTGATTTAAAGTGTATTTGACAATGATTTTAGAAAGTGTTTTTAATATTTATAATATTTGAACGATAAAAAATTTTAAGTATTAGAAATGCTAAAAATACTTCATAAAATTACTGTCAAACGCAATCTTAACCAAACCAGCATCCTCCGTGAATGTCTAAAAGTGTTTGTTCTTACATCTTCCTCTTTGTAAAGATTTGGATTTGAAGACATCCTATATATACATGGTAAAAAAAAAATTCAACATAAAAGTCGTAAAACCAATAATTATAGAGATAGTTCTAAACATCAGCTACAAGATGTTTTCCAAAAGAAACATAAATCCACATAATAATTAAACATAAACCAATAATAAACAATGGTAAGCTATCTTAAATATAATACCTACTTGCTTGTCATATATTAAACATTGGGATAACAAGGTTGAGAAAATAAAGGTTAATCTTAAATGAGAAAAACACCCAAAAAGGGGGGGTGAATTGGGTTTTTCAAAATTTTTTAAAACACAACAAATTCAAGCACAATAGAAGCAAAAAATAAAGAGATAGAGTTAGAGAAATCAAACTCAAATTTTATAATGGTTCAACACTTCCTTACCTATGTCCACTCTCCTCAATCTCCTGATTGAGTGAGGGTTTCACTAACTTGAAGCTTCAACCAAGCTTCTAATCTCCTTACAGTTGGATTTCGGCTCCAATAGGTTCTTACACAATCTCTTCAAGATTCAACTCACTTGAATGCTCTAACACTCAATTTACAAGAATGATCTTCTCTCAACCTAGCTCAATAATGGATCAAATACAAATCAAAGCTAGGATGACTCACAAAGGTGCACTAAAAGATATACAAGTGAAGATTTAATGTACTAAGAAAGAAATGAGAGCTTTTAAGGTAAGAATAAGTGGGTAGACAATAAAATGCAAGTGTTCTCTATGTCATAAATGAAGTGGAACTCTCAATTTATAAGTTTCTAACCTCGGGAGTCAAGAAAAACAAAAAGCAGCCTCAATCGGTCGAGTTGGGGGTTGACCGATTCACTAACCGTTGGAGCATTTAATACTTTGACAGGTTACCATTACTTCAATCGAACCTCGATTGGACCTTGATCGGAGGTCGACTAGGAAAGGAAGGCTACTGGATGAGAGAGAGTGTTTTTAGCACTCCTCGACTGGACCTCGACCAGGCAATGGGAACTGGTTGAGCCAGTTGGCCAGTGCCTCAACTAGTTCAGTTTTTTAGTCCCGAAAACCTATCTTTTTTTGTTCTTTTCTTTTCTAACACTTAGGCAAGGTCTTTAGGTAAATTAATATGTCAATTTTGAAACGTTTTGCCTAAAGTACATTTGATAAAACTCGGGTTTTAATGAAATTGTAATTTTAAAGAATAAACCGAGTTTTCAAAGATGCATGAAATGATATGTAAAACCTAAGTGCACCCATGCACTCATCTTACATTTGCTTCCTATGATTAAAGGTCTTTCAAACATCTTGATCTTGTATCCATTAGGTATTTTGATGAATTTTCAAATTAATACATGAGATTCTTTACAATTCAAATAAATTAATAACTTAATCATGATTTGTTATCATCAAAACCTAATTAGGAGAACCCTTAGGTTAACAAAGGTTTTGTCTCCATGCGTTCCACTCATAACATGACTCCACTACATTAATGAATTTAATACATCAACTAAGTTCTTATCCACCAAGCAGGTGTCTAATTCATACTTCATGGGAGCCATAGTCGCGCATCTTTATAATTTATATAAAATTAAAAATCATAAGACACAAAAATAAAAAATAAAAAATAAAAATAGACATTATGTTTTGTTGGTATCAAATGATGGACTTTTAAGAATTTCCCAACAAATCTTCAACAAGCCAAAACATTTGTCAATGACAATATTCCTAGCACTCGAATGTTTCATATTGAAAAACTCTTCCAATGTATTAGTCGAGCACCATCTCTCTAATCATTTAAATGGTAACATTGTCCTTTAAAAGGTATAAGGAAACCTCTTCTATATATATATATATATCGACTAAATAATAAAATCCTAATGTTAACAAGAAATGAACATATAATTTAGTTAATAGAATAGTTTTTTATTTATCCATAAAAGGTAAAAATTGATTATATTATAGTTATTATGTAGTTTATCATTACCATGCAAAATTATTAACCTATTTCTTGTAGTCACTACATCTCTATGCATTCGATCATTATGTGTTGAGCCCTCCCATCTCGATAAAACATAAATGAATTGCATGTTTTGATAGAAGACACCTAACACATTGGTAGTGATTTCATTTTTTACATGTTCGGTGTTTCCGTTTAGCTCCTTCAGGCACATGTATATTGTTATATGTTCCATGTTCTATCTATAACACCTGAGAAATTTTGTATAATCTAGTTAAAGCACACTGGTATATAAGTTTAATTGTATATCTATTCAAAATAATCATATACATTAAATTTTACATATCTTGAACTACTTCCATCTTGATTCAATTGAATTTTCATGTACCAATTCAAGTGTTTTCCAAAAACCTTTTTGGTATCAAATGATTGTTTTCAAACACTCAAGGAAATATTTACTCATAGTTTACCAAAATTCTTAAAATTGAAGCTTATAACACGATTCTAACATAATGTGACAGAATATGTAAGAAGCCTTTTGGCAGTGACAACATCATCTATTCTTAGTTGTGTCATACTTGTTATATTACTCTCCTAAACCAAACTGTATAGGTACTCAAATTGTTGAAAAACTTGCACAATGTATTATAAACTTCTAGCATATATATTTTGCTAAGGATGCATGCATATGCAAAGCATGCTACACTTATAGCACATATTGTTTGAAGGATAACAACGTATTCAATACAGTAAGTGTTTTCTTCTTTTTCACCATACTTAAGCAAGCCTTTTAAAAGCTTGTTATACTATAATATAAGTAAATAAATAGAGGAAACCATGAGTATCTGCAAAGCTATGCAAGGATGATAATGCAGGCACATTTTGAGGAAACCTATTCCTCTAAAACAAAGAATGGATTTCTCTTTGCAAATCCCAAAAATGGGTTTCTCTTCATCAACTACACATGTGATCAAGGAAAAACAATTCACAATCTCTTTTAATAGGTAATGTTTCAACCCACCTTAAAATATGAGACTAAAAATTTTCTTTTATTTGGTTGTCCGTGAAAAAGTTAAGGGAAAAAAAATTAAATCACTAAGAAATTCATCTATCTCAATCTTTTCTTATTTTTATTGAAGGAAAATCAGAAGTAAATTTTTTAGTATTTTTTTCTCTTTTTATATAGTATTTTTTTCCTTCCCATTTTTCATGATCTTCAATATAAGAAAGTCATTTTCTTTACCAATTTTCCTCATTTCTTAGTACTTTTTAGGAACCAAACATAACTTCTTCTTTTTTTTTCTAAAAATAAAAAAACTTGATTTGAACACTATTGAGAAATGAAAACATCCAACCTTAAAATAAAGTTGATGAGTTCACAAATTATGAAAATTTTTAATCCATTTCATAGGTACGTGTATCAATCTCCATCTATCAACTAAAGCATTTTGTCCCCAACCTTAACTATGGAGATAACCCTTTATAGTAAAACATGTCACTACTTCATCTC
This sequence comes from Vitis rotundifolia, assembly GCA_030254885.1. Lineage (NCBI taxonomy): Eukaryota > Viridiplantae > Streptophyta > Magnoliopsida > Vitales > Vitaceae > Vitis > Vitis rotundifolia. The sequence goes on from CM058163.1 coordinate 2,784,883, forward strand.
AAACTCATTCTTTCAATTTACAAACCACTTCATTCGAAGAACAAGTGGTAGAAGTGATTGGCTACTCCTTTTAGAACCAACTTGATTATGATCTGTTTATTAGCAAATCCTCTTAATAGTAGCCCACTATAAGAAATTATACTATTAGAGACGAACCAATGAGTCCCTAAAAGTTTCACTTGCATGGCCAAAGGTCTTTTGCGATGATTTTAAGTGTCCATCAAAATCATCACCACATATGTATATGGCCCTACACTTAGATGGACGGAATTTGTTCTTTCGTCCCAAAATGTTTTTTGAGATGACAAAAAAAAAAGTATTGGCTAATACTCTTCAGCAACACATACGTTTATAGCGGAAAGTGTAAAATTTTGTTGTCCAACAATTTTGCAAATACTCAAGTCATGTAAGGAAGCTTTGTACTTACAGAGGGAGATGAAGAAATTAGACAAAAACACAAATAACACATAACAATTAGCATATGCAATCACTGGAGGCTTACACTCTTGGTGGTTGCAACTACATGAAGTTTATAGAACGTTAGAAGTTGAACATTTTGAAGATGAACTTTGTAATAAATAATCATCCCTTCTATGCACATTCTCACAAGGGCATCTTTAGAGATACCCTCATAAAAACTCATTGCTTTGTTGAGGACTTGGCAAATAGAGACCAAGAGATCCTGCCTATAATGTTTTCACTCTTAGTGCAGTAATGGAGGTTATACATTTTTTTGCGGTAAAGAATATACAATGGAAAAGATTTAGGATCCCATCATATAATTGAATGAGTTATACCATGAATATGCCCCCCATCAATAGGGTTTCAATTTGGACGAGTTAGAAGCCTATCCTATGCCAAATCCGTGTATCAATATAACTAACCTTTACCAAATCCAATTCAAGGTCAGGTTATGAATTCCTAATCCAAGCCAAGCCTACAAACAACACAAATTAATTCCTATATATTCTGATGAGCTTTGATGGATTATCATATTGAAAACCTAGCTAAGAGTTTCCTAAGAATTAAGATAATTATTTCAAAGCTATAAAATACAAACTATATTATGGCATAAGAAGTCAAAATCCAAATATATGTCAAAGCCATAAAATATATCATTGTCACTAATTTAACATAAATTACAACCCCAAATTCAACTTTCAATCTTATTCGAAGATAATTTAATAACTGCCTTAAGTGGCAGACTCAAAATAGCAGCATACAGTTTTGTTGTCAAGTTTTTTGTGCAAAGGCAGGTGCTGGAAACAACAGGACCTTCAAGCCTCTTTGCATTAATTTGTATCACCAAAAATGAGTACATGCATCGATCCTTCTCTTAGGGTTAAGTGATCATAGATGTTGCCACCCATCCATTAAAATCATACTTCAATGCCGTTTGCTACTACTAGGGTTTGTATTCATCATAGTTTCATTCTGGTAACCTCCCATAAAATCATACTGCAATTGTCAACCTTGAAAGAAATCAAATCCGAGGTTCTTAATTACATCTCTGACATGATCTCTTCCCATCCAATTGCTATTGTTTTTAAAGGCTATAGGGCCATAACCCAGTCAATCAGTTCAAGTTGCAAGAAATGATACTTTCAGGTTGCCTCAAGCTTGGGAAATCCTAGGGGCTAACTATTCATATAAAATTTCATATAACCAGTATCTCATTTTGCATAATCTGTCTGAATAGCTTCAAACATACATAAACATAGGTGGCAAAAACCAGATTACAAGTACATATTACCAAGCCTCAAATGTGTACAATGATATACATGTGTTGTGTGTGTGTGTTCATCCTACTCTAGATACTGCAAACAAAGGAAAGAAAACAAATGATAGAGCAAGGAAATCAACAATACAAACACTTCCAAGATCAGCTTCCATGCTGCAGCAGATCAAATCATCCTGAAAATAGTAAGTAGCATTTATCAGGATCAGAACTTCATGAACTTTGAGACAGTAATTAGAGATTTCTATCCCCTAACTAGAATGTTGTGAAGTTAGTACTTCAATAGTTCAATCTGAAGTTTCTGAAAGGTGTACACAGAAACTTGTGATTTGTGGATTGGAGAGATTTATTTTTACCTTCTCAAAGGTCAAGAACTATGATCCCAGCAAGCTCCCAGGCTAGAAGAACTTCGTTCTTGGTTCGATAAAGACGACCAGATGGGTCATAATAGTACTGCACAACAATTTCAATAGTTCTATCATCAGTTTCAACCTTTAGGCTAGGTAAATATAGACATAAATGCTGTCATAAAACTGGAAATGAAAATCAAGAAGTTGTGAAATACATTTGGTAATTTTCATTAAACTGAGCTCTAAATCCATTTTCTCTAAAATAGCTAAATACTGCATACCTGTATCATGGATGGAGCTGCAAAAATGTAAAGCTACTAATCACAGCATCACAACAAGGAAAAAACTGTTTTAAGGGTGAGGTCGTTATGAGCCCTATTTAACGGTTAGGTCGTAATGAGCCCTATTTAACGGTTAGGTCGTTATGAGCCCTATTTAACGGTTAGGTCGTTAAGTGCCCTATTTAATCATGAGGTCGTTATCAGCCCTATTTAACGGTAAGGTCGTTATCAGCCCTATTTAACGGTTAGGTCGTTATCAGCCCTATTTAACGGTTAGGTTGTTATCAGACCTAGGGTATAACTAGATGTCCATTTAACATTGATGTCCAAATTAACACAAGCATAATTTCATTCCAAACTACCAGCAAACAACTAGCTAGGCAGCATTGGTAGAACATAAAGCATACCATATCATATACCAAATTTCCTCTGGGAGTTTTGGATTGGAGGGGACTGAGGATAGAGAAAACAATAATTCCTCTAGAGAGTTAAATTACCATGGATTCAGACAAGCAATCACTCCATTATGCATACGCTTTTATCTTACTCTTCTGAAGATTATCAAATCCATTAGATTTTAGAACAGAAATCAATAGGGCAAAGAAAACGATCAAAAACATATTTGATCTAGTAATTTATTTCTATCTATAGAATGAAATCCTCAAAAGGAAAACAAGAACAACAAATCTATCATAACAAAGGGCGAGTGCAGGCTATATTATACTTCACAAATCCATTCAAGAATCACAAAATCAGCATAAACAGTCTCAGAATAGACATCAAAGGAGCACAGCAATCAATCATGAAATCAGCATTTTACAACAAATGATCTAAATTGTCATCCAATGTTCTAGATCATCCTTTTTGGCTAAGCTTCAAATATTAAAATTCCTATGATTGTGCATTTCTAGCCATTCCACTTGTGGATCTGCACCCACAAGCGCACATACATTGGCTTTCTGGCTACATCTCCAACCCCTCCATTGGAGACCCCTTAAAATGCCTTAAATCTTTAGAAACCTACCTGCCCTAGCCTCTCAATTTTGATATATAGCAGATCTGAGGATAACAGTGATCAAATCCTCAATCACTTCACACCCACACCCGTGAATCTACTAGTTCTCATCCGAAACCCTAAATGCAGCCCCAAAGACAGACCATTTTCACACGTCAAAAAGATCCAGAGGTCTTACCCTATAGACTCTACCGTTGGCCACAGTCCTTTCTTCTGCTAACCAGCCAGGAAGCAGCCATCTATATGCAGGTGACGTATTATCGTGCAATGCATATCTTATGGCAGGGTTAAGGGTTCTGCTGCGCTGTTGCACCCGTAAAACAGTTGATGCTGTTAAGGGTGACATGGTGAGTGAGTGTGTCATGAAGTTGTTTGATTGTATTTGTGGGTGATGTCCGTTTTGGTCAATGGAGTTCTCATTGTCTGCCATTGCTGAGTTTGAGTGTGAAGGAGATGAGAGAGAGGACTGAGAAGTGGCTTTTTCAGGGTTTAGGATCAAGGTTTTACTTCGGTTTTCATGCCCTAATATATTCAGAGATTTTCCTTTTTCCTTATTTGTGCCACTTCTTCGGCTCTTTATTTGATTTCTACCCTTGAAACAAAATGGATATAAAAATAAAAATTAAAAGAAAAAACCTATTCTTTTCATTGGTTTTGAACTACACAAATCCGATTTTCAGAATCCAGATTAAATTTGTATGATGAAAGGAAAAAATATCATTGTTCTTACCATTAATTCATAAGTGGGCAATCTCAAAATGATTGGGAGATGCTTAACCCCGTATGAATTCTGATTTTTATTTATTTATTTATTTATTTTACAATTTTATATATATAAACTATCCTTTTAAATTATGTTATCTAATTGTTTTTTTTTTTTTTTTTTTCTGTTTTGGGAATTATTTGAGTTTCATGAAATAATTAATATTTCATTTCATGACTTTATTATTAAAAAAAATGGTATTTTTTTTAATCTAAGTGTGACCAACTAGCCCATTAACGCACACAATATTATTCACCTAAACATCCTGAGCTGTACTTTATAGTTAACCCAATTTAGACAAGTATGGCAAATCCAGATAGATATTCGTCCGTCTGAAAAAATAAATCGCTAATATATAGCGCGGCAGTGTGTCTTCAATCTTGTTTAATAAACTTTACAATTGTTTTCAACCGTTGGATGAGTGTAAAGTTGAGCAAATCAGGCGGATTTGCCACTAAACTTATGGACCTGCTGGGTTAATCTTCAGGCCAATAAGATTTAAGAATTTATATAGAAATGAAAAGGGACTGTTTGGGAAAAATACCGTGTTCCTCGATTTATTAAGTTGATTAGAAACAATAATCAAAATTCTTAATGTGATAAGAATCCGCATTTAGAAAACATATCTCGCCATCAGAATATTGGGATTACGTATATTTAAATAAATATGTATGTATTACTAAAGATGACTGATATTTTATTTTAAGAATTAAAATAAAATAATAATTTCAATAAAACTACTAAACAGGCATTTTTTTAAACAAAAACCAAACAAGAGCCATGGTGTCTTTTTTCTTTTTTCTTTTTTCTTTTTTAATTAAACTAAATTAAAAAAAAAATCATAAAAATGAGTTATTGTAGCATACGGTAATAAAATAAAAGAGTAATATTTGGTATAAATGTTATTAAATAAAGCAAAATTATAGTCAAGACTCGTGTCAATTAAAATAAATTCTTTGAATATGAATGTCATAGGTTTAAAGAGGATAGCTCTCAAATCTATTTCCATGAGGAGATTTATGGGTGTTGAAGAGAGTTATCCATATATGTAGCATATGAATCTAAGAATAAAATAAAAAAAAATCTTAATTATTAACTCCTCTAAAATGGTTAGATGCACATGCAATCCATCTTAATTAATTAGCACATATAGCAAACTTACAATAGTCATCTCTCAGGGAACTTAAAAGTGGAAATGAAGAAGCCCCACAGCTATCACATATATAAGCAACAACATCCAAGAAGCCTCACATCTAGAGGTCACTGGGAGTGCTTCATCGCCCAATACCCTAAGACCAGATGGTCTGAGGGTCACAGGCTTAACCGCCACTACATTGGCCAAGGAGTGAACCCTAAACAATGCATTTCTCAATGTAAAAAGAAGGAAAAGGTAAAATAAAAAGGAATAATGGTCTAAAAGCTAGAGTGTTCCCAGCCGGTTAATGAATATGATGATCAGGACGATAGCTTAGCATGATGGTATGCAAAAGTATAGTTTAGCATGTCTAGGGAGTGGAAACATTGCTTCTTGCGTCAAGAGAATGATGAAATTAACACCGAAGTGTCATCTGGAGATTTCCTGACCAGGCGAAGATGAGTTAAGTTCCGTTGATTGATTAGTTGTTTGCTGTATGGTGAAGAATCCAGTGTTTCGGTTGATTGTGTGATGAACCCCTAGGCTTAGGATCTCTATTTGAAAATTCCCAAAGTATCTCATGCTGATTGCTATGACATTATCATGTAACTATATTTATTTTCATTCTGTCATTTTCACTTTTATTTATATATGAGCAGTGTATATATACTGCTTATTTGAATGATTTTGTCAAGTACAATTTGTCCAAAATTCCTTTTAGCCAATATGTTTTTTGCTAAGCCTGATCTTACTAGTTTAATGCATTTTTCTTGGTTTTTACAAACTTCTAATTTCCAAGTTTCTATAACCAATTGATGTCATATATTGCACGATAATGAGTGCAAAAATCACATCTTATCTTCAATTTTAGCACTAAACTTATTCTCCAACGAGTCTCATTTTTCATGAATAATGATGGTCTTGAGGGCTCAAAGTCAATGAAGCAATCCTATTTCAAACAATCCTAAGTTTAAGGAGGATAGAAATGTCCAAATGAACTCAAATAAATTTTATTAATTATATTCTTTTAAGATCAATCTCACCAATTTTCAAAAGATTTAGATATCCTTTGCTTATGTGGAATAATCGAGAAAGATTGTTAAAAAATAAGAATAATGTTGAAGAAGCTAAGGAGCTTTCTAGGAAAAAAAAAATGCCTTGTGAGGTGCCTCCACAAGCCCTTGCACCATTTCCTTCCTACCTTTGCATTACTTTAAGCAAAAGAAGCCCATCTACTAGAAAAAATGCACCAAGATATATGGTGTCACCTTATAACCTAATTATAACGTCATTTTTTCAAAAATTATCATAATTTTATGCTGGAACATCAAGAACACGTAGGACATTTTTGGACTTTTCCCAAGCCATCATTGGATCTTCCACCATATTGTTTATGCTTCCACGTGGCATACCACTTAAGGCAACATGAGAGCACTTATTTAAAGAGATTTTGCAAGTGGAGAAGGGGGACTTAGGGGGAAAACCATTGGTGGGAAGCCCTTCTTCAACCTCCAACCTTGAAACTTGCTATAACTTGAATCTTCGTAATGTTTTTCAATTTTTAAGATCTTCCTAATATATTAAACTCCTTTATTTTAATTGTGTTTGCATTTTTATTATATTTACTCTCTAGTTTTGCATAAGTTTGAAGCTTAATTTTGGATTTCAATTGTTCTTATTTCATGCTCTGTTTTGGTTCTTCATTTTGATTCAATTTCCTGTCTTTTGAGTTGTGGATCATATATGATGAGGAGAATGAAGTCCTTAGGACCTCCCTTATGCCTATGAGATGATCTTCTAATCTTAGGTAATTAATTATTTATTAAGCTTGTAAGTTGAACATTTCTTCCTTTTGTCTTTTCTTTTTTTTTTTTTATTAGAATGACATGTCTTGATGCTTGGAAATGGAGTTTAGGAGCCCCTTTGAGGATATCTCAAGCACTTAAAGGGTGAGAGTCATTTTGACTTGAAACGGGTATTATTGAGTCCTTAATGCTATCATTTGGCAAGTAAATAAGTAGTGGAAGCTTCAAGGATACCATAGGAAGGTTGTCTATTTTTAATTAGAATTAATATCATATCTTATTGTTTGAAAATTGGAGTTTCTTAGGAACCCCTTTGAGGGTATCTTAAGCTCTTAATGGTGAGAGACATTATGATTTAAGATGACCATTACTAAGCCTTTAATACTACAATTTGACAAACAAATAGGTTGTGGGGGCTTTAAGAATATCACAGGTGGTCTAACTCACAAGGTTGAAACATTAAGTTTAATTAAAATGTATTTATGTTGAAAATTCTCTAACTGAGAACACTTATAGGTAATCTTAATTATGTTAACTTAATTAAGGATCTTAATTAAGACAAGATCCAAAATTATAATAATGATGGGACCTGACTTCGGATGATTCTTGATGCTAATCTTGTGTTGGAATATCCCTTAGACAATGCCCACATTCTGCTAAATTAGTTTGCAGATTATTAGCTATGATTTGTTGATCTTGATCTTGGTGGGCATTATGGTGCTTTAGTTTATCATTCCTTCTGAAGCTGGTAGAAGGAAGCTTGTAAATACCTAACTTATACAAAAATTCAAAAGCATTTAGTTTTTAGTAGAGATTTTTTATTGATGTCAAATAATGAATTTTAATTCAAGTGAAAATTTGCCTTCTTAGTACAATAACTTCGTTAAGTGCACACCCAAATACCAATATTCATTTAATCTACCTTGCATATGATTGGCATTCTTACATTTTTCCCTCATTTTTTATGTCTTGCAACTCGCTTGAGTGAATAGTGGGCACTTAAAGGAACATTACAAGGCTATCTAAAGCAAGAGAATGAAGAAGAAGAGGTGTAAACACGTAAAACAGTGAAAGGATGAGGTGTTGTTATTTTGGGTGGTATCCTAGACCATGAGGTCCAATAATTTTTTGTCCAAACCCCCTTAAAGCTCTCCATTAGACACTGCAATTTTGGCAGTAGTAGGGCGACATTGCCCATGATGCCTAAACCTGTAGCGCTACTTGTCTGAAAAAGCATCCGATGCTCAGGCCCATTTTTTTGGCACTTTCCTTCTAATCCTTGGATCTTTGATGGCTCCTTAGGATGCCCTCAAGCATTGCCAAGCTAAGGCAAACTTCGAAGGGCTATATAAGTGTCAAGAATCCAGCTCATGCAGATTCTAATACAGCTGAAGAGAATAAAATCTCCAAGCTACAAGCTGCAACTCAGAATAAAATCCCAGAGATTAAAATCTGCAAGTTATAGACTGCAAAAGAAGGAAAATAAATATTGCATTTCCTATCTTATAAATACACACTTCGGTATATAAAATATTTCAAGTACCCTATTTGGTAGCTATAGAAGGGTTTTTTTCCATCTTCTTGAGGGAGATCCTTTGCACATGAGATTCCCCCCTTTCTTCTTTGATGTTTAGGTTAGTAATTATCTTCTATGGCTATTGGCTACACTTGGATGTGTGCTTTGCTCACTTTTATAAACTTCCTTCTCTTTTTTCTAATATTTAGTTTATATATGCTTCTATTATGAATTTCTCTTACTTTTCTATCAGTAGCTAGATTTTTAGCTAGGGAAGGGGTTCCATCTAGTGAACTTCTGCATGTGTTCCATAAAAATTGGGTTTTCAAAGATTAATTGTTTGCTCTGCACTTTTTGTTTTTCCTCAATTCATCACTATTGCCTACAATTAGCTACTGTTTAAGGGGTAGTAGAGGCGCTTAAATGATTATGTGGACTTTTAGAGTCTTTTTGAAAATTGTATTACAGGGCAGTTCTTTATTTTTCAAAACAAAAAATAGGAGAACATATTTGACAACTAAAAATTATTTTTTATTTTTTATTTTTAAAGATAAAAAATAAAGTGTTTTCAAATAATATTATTTAATTATTTTCATTTATTTTTTAAGAATTATTTAAAAAAATAATTATACAAAACACATAATAATTAAAAATAAAATATTATATATAAATTTTATTTTTAAAATATTAAAAATATTTTAAGTTTTTAAACAGATATTTATTTTATAAAACATCATAAAATTATTTTAAAAAACAATTATCAAACATATTCTTAGTATCTTCTTTTCAATTACTAATTTTGAAGGAATTAAAATTTCATTGCAACTGAATTTTAATTATTTCTTAAAGGGTATTAGAGGTGCTCAACCGATGTCCTTAATCTCTAATCACCCACTTACAGTAATTAATACTTAGGTAAGTGATCCTTGGATTTACCATTAAGCCATCATAGCCAAACATGGTGTAAGCGAAGTGTTCGTAAAATTTTTAATTGGACTTTCAAGCCCATACTTTCCACCTAAGGTGCCTTTATCGCTAAGGCCTTTAAGCGTTTTGCCTCACTTTTTTATGAAGCTCTCGCATAAAAAATATCTTCCTCTCTTTCTGCAAAAACCCTGCACTACCATCTTTTGACAACCACTCTTATTTTTTAAATTCGATGGCCTCATGAAACAGCTCCTCTATTCCACCTGATCAGATCCTTAATACAATAGTCCCTTTGGATAAAACACTCAATGCGCCAAGTTTTGATCAATCTATGTTCATATGTGTCCAATCTTTTTCATTTAAAATTAAATAAATTAATCCCTAAAATGAACAAAAACTGGCTTGAACTCGACTTCTCGCCTGACACCAGAACTGCTTCTGGGCCTAGCTAGATCAAGCTAAACATGGTCATTTGGCTGAAAATTTGGTGACCATCAACCAAAGTGAGCATGGTGCAATGTTAGCTAGCTTTAGCCAAGTGAGCATGGTGCAATGTTAGCTATATTCCAGATGACTTTATGTTAATTATCATAGTGCCAAAGACTCTGACCAAAAAGGAAAACTTAAAAGAAAAACGAGAAGTGAAATAATTAAAGGTTCGAGCACATACTCTCTCAAGAAAAGTGGTATTGGCCTGCATCATTCTTACTACTAACAAATTAAACATATTCTCTTCATCATTGCAACCCACAATTCTTCATACAGAAAGCATAAAACAAATTAGCTTTTTCTTCAGCTATCGACACAAAGCTTGCAACAACTTTTGAATTGGAAATTTCACAAGAAGCAATCCATAATCTGGGGCCAGTACTCCAAGTGAAAATGAATAACTTAAGATTGATATAGGAAAATCATCAATCACTGGCGACATTAAATATTCGAGGACAGCTATAAACCGAACAAAATGCTTGCAGTGTCATTAACAACACGATCAAAATGGCAGCTAGAAATGTCAGGAACTGCCATGAACCAAACACATAGCGCTTCATAAACTTTCCAGCTTTAACCTTCCATCTGCCACTGTGATACTTGTTTACATCTTCAATCGCCTTATCTAAGAAAGGCACCTTTGTCAACCTTATGGACTTGCTCATCCCATTCCACAGGTTGGCCACCTCTTCATCACTCTTCAACCGGTTCAAAATAATACCCCTTTCCCTTAGAAACTTGGCATCCTCCTTGGTATCAATAATCCCATTCATTAGTTCGGTGTACCGAGTAATAACCAATGGCCCTGATGCATTTGATGATTCATATGCAACCAAGTTTCTCAAAGTGACCTCTGTGTTTACATCTAAACTAACAGTGGGGAGGTAAAGGGTGACCATCTTAGCATCAAAAGTGATGGACGAGATGCCACCATTAGTAGGTAAGAAACGCACACCAGATTTGGAGAGCTCGGAGACTGAAGGGATGGTGATTTCCTCTATCAGTGGAGGTTTGACAATGCTACTATTGGACTTGGAGTTCCCATTTTCTGGCTTGTTTTCTTCTTTGTCTTGGGAAAAGAAGAAGTATTCAACAGGTTGTTTCAAGATAGCAAACCCGGGGAGATTAGAGACGATTGTCCAAGGCAATTTCAATATGAATTTTACAGGCTTTGAAAATATAATTCTCTTGAGAATACGTACCGGGCCACGATTCAATTTTGAAAGCAGCTTCCAAATTTCTTCAAATAGTTGTTGTACATAACTCGAGTCTCCAAAAGATTCTTCTTTGCCTTCCTTTGATTCATTTTCGTTTTCTACTTCAATTATTTCAGATGGTTCTTTTGATCTCGGCACGATGAGATGGTACAGAAAATCCAGCAGGTGGGCATACTCCTCAACTTGGATTTTTGGCAAGTTCTCCATCACCCCAAAAGGACAAAGATCTTCACCGAACCCGGTTAACATTGAACACAACATATCATCAGCTTGATCTAGAGATGAGAACTGAAACTCCAACACCTGCCTCAATACAAACAATGGAATTTGATTCTCAAGCATCACCATGTCTCTAAGAATAGCATTATGAGCTGATTTGGCCCCTGCATAATCAACTAGGTGTGACATCCTGGAGGAAACTCTTGTCAGCATCCGACCTTCCTTCATGGCATAGACTTGAAGGAACTCAAGTAAGAAAGAGGCATCAATAGCCATCATCCATGCTAAGGTTTCGCCATTGAACTCCAAGAACTTGTGGTAGCAAGCTCGAATCCTTGGCTCATGCTTGGTCAACTGATCAACAAGGCTATGAAACTTTAGGCTCTGGAGATGCTTTTGAATTCTTTTCGCTGCTGCAAGCTTATACCTCTCCATCTCGTAGAGCTCCGGCCGCCAATGATGATAAGGCCCCAGCGCAACTTCTTGTGGAACATAGCAATCCGGCATAGTAGCCATTAGGGTTTTGGGTACATTGAAGATGCACACAGGGACGTCACTATAGTCTTCAAGCTCTTCATCTAGAGTTCTACGTATTTGTATCACCCACTCGAGCGCATCAAAGCTTGAGTTAGAGTTCGAGGTCATGGTGGATCGAAGAGAAGAAGTTTTTCGTGGAGTTGGCAGTTCAATTTGGTGTATTAGATGCGAGGGAGTTAAGAGAATGAGACTTTATTATATAGTATGAAACATGCTATCAATGAAGCACTTTTCTTTTTTGTAGGCATGGGATTAATGGACTTTAATGGTTATGCGTTTTCCACATGTTTTTATAAAACATATCTCACAGCTAACCGAGGCTCTTTCTCACCTTCGAGATTAATTTAGAGGGCCAGTTAGGCAACATGTGCTAGGCATGTGCTAGGCCAGTTAGGCAACATTCATTGGGTACTTTATCACCTAACGAGATCGTGCGTTTTCCATATGGGTTTTTATAATGACCATCTATATCTCACAATCGAATGGGCATCTTTTTCCTTTGAAGTTAATTCAGAAGGCCAGTTACGCAACATGTGATGTGAATGTGAAAAAAGAGATTGGAAAGCACTGTGGGAGTCAGATGAAACCCAATTGAAGTTTTCTACTGGCCGTGTGACAAGTCAATGAGTAGAATTAATATAAGTTGGTTTTATCAATTTTCAAGAGTATAGCACGTGTTGTTTACTTTAATCTCATATGTGGAGGGAATATTAGAATTTGTTGGCTAGCTAGCCTCCCTTGAACAATGTATATATTATGATTAATTAGACAAATACGAGATGCCTAATCAAATGAATAAAAATTCTTGGGAATCATTGGCGAGTACAAAATAAAGAAATGTTATCAAGAATTTCTTTTGCGTTAGTTGTTAAGCAGCATTAGGTAATGAGTGTGACTAGCTGGTTTGAAATAGTGTCTCCAAGTGGTGTTAGCTCAGGGAGTTCTCTAGCCCCACCAAGTCCAGGTGTATGACAAATAGGTACAAAACAAAGGAGCACAAGGGCAGTCTTGCTCCCTCCAGCCAATATAACTTTGATCGTATCTATAGATGAACTATCAGAAGTGAAAGAAAGTGAGCAATCATACATTCCTATAAAGGAAGTGGTTAGTGATAGATAAATTCTTTAGAATTTAGATATATTTTAAGTTATAAACTAATTAAGAGTTTATTTGACAGTAATTTTAAAAAGTGTTATTTAAACTTTCTAATAATTAAAAAATTTTATTTTTTAAATATTGAAAAAACTAAAAATACTTTTAAAAATCAATGTTACACACACTTTAAATAGTTATATAAAATTTCCTTTAATTCTACCATTAAAATAATTTAAAATAGATAATCTATATACTGAAAATCTATAATTTTGAATGTATAGAAAAATTCTACAAATGATATTGAACTTCTCAAAAATTAGTTTATGGAAATTATACAACACTCTAAAAATACTTTTCATGAATTTTAATACATAAAAATGTTTCCAAAATATAATTATCATCCATTGTTTCTCATATAAAAAGAAATTCTAAAGGTATTGTGAAGAAATCTACCATATTGCATATACAAAGCTAGATTGTCAACGACTCAACTACAAATTTTGAATGTAAGATCTCTCACATTAACAAATTTAACTTTTTAGACGAGGGGTGGAAGGTTTGATGGGAAAGTTGGTAATTGGGTTGTGTTTCAATGGTGAAAGGTGAAGAGAATGAGTGGAATTCAATGGGAGTGTTTGATGGCGAATTCACTTGGAGGGATGGAAATCACCATGCTTAATGGAAAAAGGATGGGAATGTTGAACAAGAAATGAGAGGGTAGTAACTCCATAGCTATGGAGAGGATGACAATTTGGAGGCTTATGCAGCTGAGAATTTATTCATTGGAAGAAAGCTTTTATTCATGCATGGTTTGAAATGGGGTGATGAATGACTGGAGTATTAGCAAAAGAAGGAGAAATGAACCTTTTAGTGGATTTTGAATGTCATTTCAAATGCCCATTCAAACACAGGCAGCCAAGGTGATTTCTACAGTTTAGGTAGTGAGTTTCGAAATGCCCATATGAATTGGCAATGTCAAGTTTGAATGGCTATTCGAACTAAGATAGAAGATGCATGCATAACTTGGCATTTGCAGCAGCTGATTTTGCAGCCCTATTCGAAGTTGAGTGGCACATCTCGAATGCCCATTGCAACCAGACCAAAAGAAGTATTTTGAGGGCTGCTGCAGTACTTGTCTTCACAATCCTACACGAGATTTAATTTGGTTCTTACACACATTCAAATGGTTGTGCGAGAATGTATGTCGAGTGCATTTTTGAAGCTCTAGTTAGAGGTTTCAAATCCCCATTCGTACTGCTATTTGGATGTATGTACATTTAGACAGGAAAGGAAGATGATTGCACATCTCATGTGTTGACATTACACCCAAACACAGAGGAAAAATAAAGTAAAATATAGAAGACAAAAAAATTTAGCCGTTGAGCGTGATTGTCTGATCATGGGAAAATTCACTAAAAACTTCACAATTACATACTCAAATTTTCTGAGTCTCTCCTCCCAAAACCCTCTCTCACTCTTCTTATAACTTCAACACTTCTTATGGCTCACTTTTTTCCCTCTTACAACAAATTCCATGTAAAGTCACATATTATTAGTCTTATTTATGAGTTAATCCAAAACAAACAATACAACAGATCTTAAAAATCAAAGTTGAATCATCTAGAGAATATCCAAATATTATATAAACCATACCATGCATTTTTCTAGCTCGAATCACACAAACACAGAGCTAGCCAGCATAATACATGCCCATATTATTCTTATTATTATTATTCATCTATAGACTAAATTATACATGAATAGGTGTTTTCGGCACTTTTCGCATCCGAGCTGCCACCTGTATGAGGAATTGGATCAATAAAAGCACTGTACTTGGGGTCATTAATCCAGAGAGTAGCCACATGTTGAGCTGAGGTGCTACGCCTATGAAATTCTTCAACAACCCAGATGGTGGATTCGGCTACGCTGGGTTCAATGATGCTGGACATGGGCTTGTGCTCATTTTCACTACCGATCCTGGAATCATCCCACTGTTGAAGCATGAGATTAGTGAGGTAGTGCAGTGGCTGCCCGTACAATTGTTTCATGAAGTTGCCGAGTTCTCGCCATGTGATGTATGGAATATGCGTTTCGCAGCGTTTTGAGGGAATTGGCAACTGCTTCATGTATTGCTGGTAAGCGTCTGCATGTGGCCTCAGTACCGCACCTGCATGGTTGCAAAGTCTTGCCACATGAGGTTTTAGTTAATTAGAAAATAAGCAACCCCTGTTTGGTGTTTCGGAATGTCGTCTTTTGTTAATCATATCACGTGCACATATGAACAGAAAAAAAAAAAAAAAAAAATACAAGATTTTTGACATAGTTCGATGATCAATGTGATCTCTAGGTCCATAGCAAGCATCAACACTAGCAATCGACTAAGTAAAAGAAAAGAAAGAGTAAAATGATGAAAAAAAAAAATCTTAATTATGTTACTCTTTCAAAAAGGAAAACTCTAAAACAAAAGAGTTAAAATATGTAATATGATAAATTTGTCAATCATTACCTAAGAAATAAAAATAAAAATTCTTCAGGGAGTCGGGCACTACCCCCTTCAATTCCTGCGAGCTGATCGAACAACTCAATTTCTAGCATATGAGCGAAACAAAATAAAACTAATTCAATAATAATATTTCAAAGAATGAAAATAATAACAAAATCTTGAAATGTAGTTTAAAGTGCGTCTTACAATTTTTTTCAAAAACACTTCTAACATAAAAAGCGCTTTTAAAAAAAATTAAGGTGTTTGAAAAAAATTTAAAACATATTTTTAAAATATCCAAAAGTCATTCATAGTGCTTTTTTAGACAATTCTCCTAAAAATACTTTTAAAATAAATATTTTTAATACACTTTGAAATATTATAAAAAAAAAAACAAAGGTTGTCCCATATTAAAATGCTTGTTTTAAGAATATATGTATAGAAATTTTTTTTCTTCATATTTAAAAAAATACAATCATTTGAAATTTGAATTTGAAAATATTTAAAGGTGAAGGGATCATCATTTTTTAAATAAAATAAAATAAATTTTTTTTGAAATCGATTTTACCAATAAAGAGGACGTTTCAATATGTATGTCGTATTAAAACCCATGATTAAATTTTCTAGGGTAACAAAACGTATATAAGCTACCTAATTTGCGGAATAAAATTTAAAATTAATTATGGATGTTATTAATTATTAGGGAATTTATTAGTGTAGAAGAGACTTACCCATTTATAGCTCCATTGATTTGAAAAATTAAATACAAAATCTAAAGTATTAACTCCACTCTAATTTCTATATGCATCCAATTTGTATGATAAATGTTTGTGTAGGTCTTAGTTAAGCATGTACACATTTCAATATGCTTAAATCTCACACTTATTGTTGAAGAGGTTTTTCCCATTTATAGCACATGGATTTGAAAAATAAAATAGAAAATCTAATTCATTAACTCCTCCCTAATTACTTAGATGCTTATCCAAATTTGCCTCATGGATTGTTTATTTTGGTGGTCACTCGAAGATATAACTTTATTTTAAAATCAGCAAATAAAATGAAATTTCTGTTTCAATTTTTGTCTCTTCCCCTATTTTTCAATCAAGCTTTTCTTTGTAATAATGGTTCAATTCTTATTAGCATTAATAATATAAATCGGATCCTAGATGTAGAAATATAAGAAAGCATTCTCCTTCTTCATCGAAAGAAATGAAATTTATAAACTAGTATTATATATCACTAATTTAAAATTAATTCTTATTTTCCCTAATATTAGAGGAATTTATGGGTGGCTTATCCTATTTATAGCACAATGATTTGAAAAATAAAACAAAAAATCTAATGCATTAACTCCCTCCTAATTCTATATGGATTACCTATTTAAACATAAACCATAGTTTTGAAAATTGAAATTTCAAAAAAAAAAAAAAAAAAACCTAATGCATTAACTCTCCTCTTGAATTTCTAGATGTATTTTAAATTTGCATGATAAATATTTATCTTAATTGGCTCCTCTTAAATGAGAAGACATGGACATATCATTTATGTATAATAAATGTGGGTATCATGAGAATACCATGAATCAAAGACAGTGTTTTACCACTATTCAACAAAAAAAAAAAAAAAAAAGTGGTCATGAAATATATATATATATATAAAAGAATCTCAAGATAGCAATAAAAGTGGTCTACATTTATATGTTCTTAATTTTATAAGGAAAAGTATAAGGTATTGTATCATTAACCACATCACCAAAGCAATTCAAAGAATCCCATGGAAGAGATTTTTTTTTTTTTTTTTTTTTTTGTTAGACTTTGAAAAGTTATATTGAACAGTGGAAATAAAAACTATTCTGTATTTTTCTAAAAATAAAATAAAATTAGGGTTTGTTTGGTAATTATTGTTTTTTAAAACATATTTTTGTTATTCATAAAAAATAAAAAATAAAAACTATAAAATATGTTTGACAGTCAAAAAATATAAAAGATATTTATATTCTTAAAAAAATGTTTTTAGAAAATATTTTTTAATTATTTTCAATAGTTTTTTAGAAAATAATTATACACGTACAAAGAATGATTAAAAATAAAATATTACATACAAAAATTATTTTTAAAACATAACTAAAAGTATAGAAAACAAGTTAAATACATTTTAGGTTCTCAAACAAATATTGTTTTACAAAGTATCACAAACCGTTTTTAAAAATTGTTTTCAAAGATAGTTACCAAACATAACCTTAATCTTACATTTCTAAAGTTATGGACAACATTTTTCTATATTTTTAACACTACAATTCTTATCTAAAAACTACTTTCATCTTCTCTACTAGCCAAATTTGGTTACTTTTGAAGGTCCTTCGTTTTCTCATCAACTCTTTTGGAACGTTATGCCGGCTTTACAAATATAGTACTTAAAGCTTATTTAGTCATGATTTTAAGAAGTGTTTTTAGTATATAAAATATTTTTTAAAAAAAAATATAGGTATTTGATAAAATTTAAGAAATACTTTTAAAAATCTGAAAAGCCACTTATCATATCAATTAAAATTAAGATTCAATGAGAATGACAAGAAAATGAAGAATGTTGATGCAAAGCATGAATATGTGGTCATCTTCTATATATAAATATAGATTATGTTTGGTTGTTGAAAATTTTGAGGAAAAATAAAAGGGAAAGAAAATGGAGAGAAAAAGTAGGAAGAAATAAAAAATGAAGGAAAATAAAAATAAAGTTAAAATCAATAAATTATTTTTATTTGTTATTTCAAAATCAAATTATTTATTTTAACTCATAGAAAGATTAAATAATTAGAAAATGTATAAATTTTTAATTAATTTTAATTACATTTAATATTTTTAAAAAAATTTTATAAGACAGTCAAATATAAGAAAATTATTTTATTTAACATTTTTTCTTAATACTTTTGGAGAATCATGAACATAAAGAATAATCACGAATGGAAATAATAAATTGCAAAGTAAAAGTAAAAAAACTAAGAGATGTAGCATGTTTAAATTAACCTGGATTTCCTCCATATCCTTTTCCTCTTTTTCTGCCTCTTCCATCAGTGCATTTTCTCTTTTTGTTTCTCTCTGTTGTCTGGACTTTAGAAAACTTGCTCATATCTTCTGACTCAGTCTCTGAATCTGATACCAACATATGTCTGTCATAAAAGGAACCCTTCTTCTTCAACATCTTGATACTTGAGTAATAAAAGAAATTCTCCCCCTTTTTTGTTAACAGCTAAGAGACGGATAGACTAGGCAAGGTCATTTTATGTATAACACCATTGCTTACCATTTTTCTAAAAATATTGTTTTTCCAAAATAAAAATACCTATCAAGTTTTCACTATTTACAAAAACACCATTCTTATAGTCATTTAAGTATTTATGGCACAAATGCAGTATAAGTATGAAATTTTTTTAAAGGTAGTTAATTTTCAATAACATTGATCAACTCAATACTATGGTAAGTCAAGACAATACTTAAAGCTACCTTCAAAAAATTTTTAAAATACAAGACCTTAAAAAAGATTTAAAATTTAATTTGTCACCTTGAAAAAGAAATTTATAAAGAAAAATGTACACATGGATAATGGAAATTTCTACTAATATGAAAAATGAAAAGACATGATCAAATCTACAAGAATTATTCTCTTCTTGCCATTGACCCTTTGTAGCATTTGGAGAGTCAATTCAATTAACAAGAAGGATGATATGAGCAAATTAACGTTTTAATCAATAATCTAGTTATAAGATCAAGGATACTTTTTCGGTATTTATCGAAAAAGTACTATTAATCAAGTGATATCACGCCTACAATTTTTTGTTTCATTATTTGTACTAGGATCTTATTTATTTATATTTTATATTTTGATCTCATCCATTTATATAATTATTTAATAACCTAAATCTCATTATAGGTATTTCAACCAATAACGAAAATATCGGTAATCATGAATATATCAGTATTTCGATTTTACGGATATATTGGATATATCTGAGATATATCGGTGAATATTTTGGAAAAAAAAAATATTGATAAGCGTAAAATTGATCAAAATTTATAAAAATGTAAGAAAAACTTCATAAAAATGTAATTAGAAGTATAATGATATTTTTAAGTAGTTTTATTAAATAATTTGATATATGTATAATATAATTTATTATATTTGATAATAATATCGTATGCATTGATAAAAATATGAATTTTATAAGTGTACATTTATTATTAAATTACATCAAATATTATTTCATAATAATATTATGATATTTGATTATAATGTTTAATTTTAAAATGTATATTAATATTAAAAGTCTGATCCATTTAATTCAATTGTATTAAATGATACAAAATAAATTATGATATATGTACAATTTTTTAATATTTAATTAATTATTAATGATATTAAAAACACTATGAATAAAATTATCATGATAATTTTTATATTTTTGGTAATCAATTAAAATAAATTTTTGCATTTAATTATAAAATAATTATAATTAATTTGCTCTTTAAAATATTATTTTAATTTTTTCTTTATATAATGACTTTAAATATATATATGTTTAGTGCATAATATTTAATAAGGGGCAAACTTGCCCTAATGTATGAGCTGAGCCCCAAAACTTTTAGGCGCGCATTTGACCTGCATTGACCTGCGTTGACCATATGATATATTGGAAAAAATCGTCGATATATTGCCGATTTTTGGAGATTTATCTCGAAATTTTATCAAATCAATATTTCTCCATAAGATATCGTATCTATACCCTCTGATACATTATATATTTCTGACATATCGCGATATTTTCTTCCATAATTTCAACCACTCAAATCCCCAATTGAATTGGTGATGCCATTATATTACAATTTATATATTGTTAAAATAAAATATTTTTATAAAAAATTTATATATGAAAATATAAAATAAAAATTATTAATATTTATTTTTCATCTTTAATATTATCAAATTAAATATATTAATATTTTATTAAATAAAACATATATAATATTTAAACTTGAAGACATTTATTGAAATTTAGTTAATTTTACTAACCTATTATTTTATAATTTAAAAAAATATTACACTATTTTACATATATTATTTATACTTTTATTATGATCAAATTTTCGAAAAGAATCATATCTATTATTTTTTGGTTTGCAATATTAAATAGAAGGCATAAAGTAGTTTAATAGAGTTGTTTTCATCCATTGAGCCTTGGGTCCAAACGCTAAATCCTCATCTCTCCCATTCCCACATCGAAAATAGATGAAGATAAATTATGTTTATATTGGATTCATGGCAATGTGATGAGTGGAAAGGACGAGGAAGTTCATTAATTATTATTTAAGGTTAATTTTTTTATCTTTTCTAAAATTTTAGTTAAATACATCTCATTTTTATTAATTTAAAATTTTATTTAATATCTTTTTTATTAATTTTATTTATTTATTTTAATAAAGAAGGTATTTAATAAAAATTTGAATTCGAAAACAAATTTAACCAAAGTATGGGGACCCCTTATATTTTATTACATTTGTATCAAGGCGTTATTTAATATAGTAGAAAACAAGAGAAGCCGCACACGGCACAGCCGACCAGCCACTGGCTAGGGAATACTAAATCGGTGCGTGTAAGGTGTATGCATCATCAATCATATTCGGATGCATCGCTGAGATCCAATCTAATGCATCTATGCTATAAAAAAATAAGTAAAATAAAATAAAAACCCTTTCTTGAATTTTTTTTTTTCCAGTTTTGCACTCCAAAAGGACAAGAGATGGAGACAGATCTTGCAGGTTATTTTCTGGGTTTCAGTGTACGGAACCATCTGATTTGCAACACGTCATGATCAAGCCACTAAGCCACTCATCCTGGATTTGACTCTTTGTGTTGGTGGTGGGAAGAAAGCGCGTAACGTGGTCCAAAGTATTTCCTTTTTGCGCCTAAAGTATCCCGTGTCCGCGACATAGGCGGTAGCACGACGCCCAATAATATTAAATTCCTCAAACCCATGTCCATCAATTTCACACAATGAACGCGGGTCGGTCAAAAAACTCATGTGCCAGCTCAATCGAAATTTGAAACCGCCCTTAGCGGCTTTAGCCTGACTGCCGTGCTGCCTTTTCCCAATCTCTTTCAACGAATCCAAAATACATTTCCGCTTGCTCAAATTAAATTGTTAAAATTATAAATTAAATTAATAAAAATAATGTAACTATTTATGCGGCAACACGACGTAATAACATGGTATCCTGATGGAATAGTGTTACTACTTCTGTTTGACGTCTTCTTAATTTAAAATTAAATCATTAAAAAATAAATAATAAATTAAGATTTATTTCACTTTGTGTTTAATTGGGTGTCTTTAATGTTAATAACAATAGTGGGGTGTTGACATCAGGCTGACCGGTCATCTCGCGCATCCCTCCCCACTCCCACAAATACTCCTTATTTTCTCTCCTTTGCTTCCATATTCCTAAGCTACGGCCGCACACATGGCTCTTCTCGCCTTACAATCTCTTCGCTTTGTAATCTTCGGCGTCTCCGCTCTTCTCTTCTCCGTCACCGCCTATTCCATCGGCGTTAACTATGGCACTCTCGCCGATAACCTTCCACCGCCTGCCCAAGTCGCCAACTTTCTCAAAACCCGGACCACAATCGACCAGATCAAAATCTTCGACAGCAACCCGGACATTCTTCGAGCCTTCGCTAACACCGGCATCGGCGTCACGGTTACCGTTGGCAACGGCGACATCCCAGCAATCACGAAACTCCCGGCCGCTCGCGACTGGGTCGCTACCCACATCTTGCCGTTCTACCCCAGCACCAAGATCAACTATATCGCCGTTGGGAATGAGATCATGGCCACCGCCGACAAGAACCTCATTGCCCACCTCGTTCCGGCGATGAAAACACTCCACAACGCTCTCGTACTCGCGAAGATCACCGACATTAAGGTCTCCACGCCTCACTCTCTCGGCATACTTTCTATCTCCGAGCCACCGAGTGTGGGTCGGTTCAGACGCGGCTACGATAAAGTCGTCTTTGCACCCATGCTCGAGTTTCACCGCCAAACCAAGTCTCCGTTCATGGTGAACCCATACCCATACTTCGGCTTCTCCCCAAACATGTTAAACTACTGCATCTTCAAGCCTAACCGTGGGGTTCACGATAAGTTCACGGGGATCACATACACCAACATGTTCGACGCGCAGATGGACGCTGTCTACTCTGCAATGAAAGTCTTGGGCTACGGCGACGTGGAGATTATGGTGGCGGAGACAGGTTGGCCGTCGCTGGGTGACCCAAACCAGGTGGCTGTGAATCTCGAGAACGCGGCGACGTACAATGGCAACTTGTTGAAACATATAAGCTCCGGCAAGGGAACGCCACTGATGCCAAACCGGCGGTTCCAGACGTATCTGTTCTCGCTGTTCAACGAGAATCTTAAACCGGGTTCGACCGCCGAGAGGAATTTCGGATTGTTCAGACCTGACTTCACTCCGGTTTACGACATTGGGATTCTGAAACAGGTGAGATTATGCTCTCTATTCATTAGTTTGAGTGGGGATTAGGTAAGATCATGGCTTACGACATGGGTATTTATTCAGTCCTTGCTAATGAAGTGGCTTTGTGTTGCTTGACTTGGCAATATTCGTCGCTTTCTCTCCAAAAATTCGAGCTCAGTTTGATTAGTTTTAACGCCAGGTGGAACAGTACAGAGTAATTAATTTTTGCTTAAACCCAGCAATTGAGCTAATTGAAGTACACTATTCAAAAATACTATCATATGGTAAGGTAGGTCCCCTGCTCTCATTTGTCCTGACTTAGCCTGTGGATGTGTGAATAGAATTGCATATCAGTTTTAGAAATGAAAATAGATTTTGGAGATGGTAAGAGATGAATTTTCATTTTTAGAGGTGGGGCTTGCAGATTCTCTGGAATTTACACTCCAAATGATAATCAACTGCAGTATATTTAGAGTTTCAAGATCGTCTAATACAAGATTATGTTTTTTCTTTGGAGACCTCTTAGTAATTTGATCATTTGACTACATCAACATGCACATTTTCTAATGGAGATGCCAATGAAGCTCCCCCGTTGTATTTCCTTAAGAACAAATCAGATCTTTTTGTGTTTTTGTTAGACTGATTAAACAACACTATGAGGAGAGTGGACTGCATATGCCGTCTATAAGATGTTTTAGATCGGTGTCATGTATGTTAGGTTTATTTTAATCGGCTTGTTTCACATTGCTGCTGTGTAGTCTGCTGGTGGCGCTCCAACACCAACTGTGCCATCTGGGAAGAAGTGGTGTGTACCAAAACCAGATGCTACCGACGAAGCATTGCAATCCAACATAAACTACGTCTGCAGCACAGGAGTAGATTGCAAGCCTATACAACCTGGTGGGGCCTGCTACGAGCCCAACACCATTAGATCTCATGCTTCGTATGCCATGAATGCTTACTATCAGACTTCTGGTCGCCATGATTTCAATTGTGACTTTGCCAATACTGGTGTTCTAGCAACCTCTGATCCAAGTAAGTCATAAAAGAGTTCAAGTTCTTTTGTTTTTTGTTTTTTTTTGTTTGTCCTTTCCTCATGATCATATGACTTGCATACTTTACATTAGTAGTTTTGCAAGCTTTATTCTTGTGTACAGAATTCTGATTGAAGTTGATCGAATTGATTGAATCATCATATTCTAAGGGGATTCATTAGTTTCATGGTCACGCTTCCCTTTACCCCATTTATTTCTAATGCTAAGATGATAAAACTTGTGGAACACGAGTTTTTTAAGCATTGTGCTTGCCTACTCATTGATCTTGTTGAGTGTAATGACTTCCTCACATGCCGGTATTCCCTTTCTTTGACATTTTCTCTAGGGAAATGATTAGAGACAATGAGCATAATGCCCGTCATTAATCTCTGATAATCTCTGATATAAGCTTCGCAACACCTTTTTCTCAATTGCCTTATTTTTCTTCATACACGTGTTTTTAATTCTCGAAGTTTTGTGATGTTCATCCTTTATGTGCTTCTGTATACAGGTCATGGTCTATGTCAATACATCTCTTGAGTTTGGAAGTTGAACGCAAGCAAACAGCGCATTGCCTGACCAGAGGCCTCATCTGACTTCAGAGTATTTATCCTCTTATGATTATTTATTTTCATTAAAATATTGCTGCCAGCTGGGAAAACGGATGACTAGTCCATAACCCATGACAGTGCTAGTTTAGTTTATATAGACCATATATTCATGTCTGTACATTTTACACTGTGTTGCTCTGCCATTTTGTTTTTTTTTTTTGCTTTTGGTTTTTTGTTTTTTTGTTTTTTATGGGTAATTACTAGGGCCTTCAATGGCACCAAAGGCTGTTTTATCAGGCGTATGTGGTTCCTATTCTGAGGCCTGTTTGTCCTCTGGAATAGATAAGATTGCAGGGTATGGAATGATGACAATTTTAAAAGGAACGAAAGGCAGACAAATTAAAGATGTAACAAGTTAATGAGAAAGACCAGTGCCAAAAGAGGAAAATCAAGGTAGGATGAAGAATTCTAACCTGCACAAGAAAATGTTTCTAGTCATATTTCTCTGTTATTCACGGAGGCAAAAATGAAAACAGAGTGGGGTCTAAAACTTTAAGTATTCCAAGCCTTAAATGTTTTGCAACTTTGGCACTGGGAGAATTGGAGAAACTTGAATCATACTCATAAAATAGAGATTGCGTATGAAAATATCAATGAGTTGGGATAGGAGGGGCTGAGGGGGGAAATGAAACCCCGGCTGAGAGAGGAAACGAAATGCCTTAGCCCATTTGTCTGGCAGGTTTCCATTGTAGTGAACTAAGGATTTGCCTGCCTACGCACAGGAAGCCCCTATTACCCCAGGTTGCTGGGAATACCTGCTACAGAGTAAATCACTGCATTTGAATTACTGTAAGTGCCATTAAATTTGTGCCAACGCTACATGGTGCCAACATCGGCCTCTAGCACAGCCCGTGTGCTTATGCAGCAAAGTAGCTTTTATACTGACTGCATCATGAGTTGGAAAGAGATCCATTTTCCCCTTTCACATGGGATGGTTAAGCTTTTTTAGGCTGGCTGTTGTGCATACACTTTGCTTGACTTTTATTAGTAAGGTCTTGTTAGGGGAAGGGTGAAATAAAGTAGTTCTTAAGCTTGAGATAGGTGGTCCATATAATGACTTTCAGAACAAGTCCTTAGGATGTGATGTCTAGTGTGATAAAAGGTTTGGTTTTATCCTCATTGGAACCAATTAATTTTTAGATAAAATAATGAAAATTTGATTCAAAGAATTGGCATCAAAGCCAAGGGTCATGAGTTCAACTCTCGAGAACGTTATGCTCGGCAGCTCCAACACGAGTAAGGAAAAAAAAAAGTGATCTTTATAGTCTATGGAGAAGAGATTTTAATATGGTTAGATGATCAATATGATCTCTATATTTATGGAGCGCATCAACACTCAAGAATCTACTAATCAAACGAAAGGGAAAAAGTTATAATGGTGAAGATTTTCCCAATTTCCTCTTGATTACAATTGCACTTTAATTTTTTTATTTCTAAAACAAAATCCTATAACATGAAAAGGTTAAATATACAGTAGGGGTAAACTCATTATTCAATAAATAAATCTAGGAACCCCTTAAATCCTGGCAAGCTGAGAGCGTAGCTCAGTTTCCGCAAGTTCAGCAGAGAGCTCGACTCCTAGCATCCCTTACTAGTATCCTGATAGTAGTTTTGAGTCTTTTGACCAATAAACCTAAAGTTTATGTTTGATCATTTACCGAGTCGGGTCACATTTTTCAAATGAATTTGTTGGAGATTTCTACAATAGCACAAGTGCCATCGTCTTTTAGTTATTGCTAGTTCTGCAGACGTGTGGCATTGTAAGATTTTAGGCTTCTGGTTGAACTGCTCAACACCCTCTTCATCTTGCCTCAAATTTGAAGGTAATTACTGTGAAGTGAGAAGTAATCATGTGGTCTCCTTAGAACCAAGAATATGTGAGAATGAGGGGCATGTTTTAATAAGACAAGGTACATGGTAACTAGAGAAAAGTTACGAATCAAGTTAAAGGAAAAGTACAAATATTTTGATAACAATGCACCCAACTATGCTCAGAGAACAACATCCAACCTGTTTCCTTTGTCTTTCAATGATAATTTGTCATCATCTTCATTTCCTTTTCTTAATTACTGTTGGGAGTACTTTATTTTTATTCTAGCAATCCATACCGATTCTGGTTTGTTTTATCTCTAAACATTTGGAAATTTTGGCAATCTTTTTTTGGGTTTCAACCTTTATGGGCAGATTATGGGTGGTTTTTACCTTTTTATGCATGATCTATTCATTCGATCCCATGAATGATCAATCTTGCTTAGGAAAACATGGTGTTTTTAAATAATTTCTTTTAGTTATTTTCACTTATTTTTTTAGGGATGTTTTAAAAAATAATCATATAAATATAGAAAATGATGAAAAATAAATATTGCATATAAAAATTATTTTTAAAACATATTTAAAAATATAAAAAAACAAGTTTAAAATATTTTAGTTTTTAAATAAATTTTTGTGTTACAAAACATCGTAAGATGGATGTTAATAATTGTTTTTCAAAACTGTTTTTGAAAACACCTTTCAATCAGGGTCTTAATTTTTGGATCATGTAGGCTACCATTGAATTTGTTTGAATTAATGAAGAGTGTAACACCAAATAGCCCAAGGATCATGAGAAGGATGACATCTAAACAACTCTAGATGATATCAATCCAAGATCATGAGGATGACTTCTAAGCGACCTTGGATTTCAAAATTGATTAGAGCCAA
The DNA here is from genome assembly GCA_030254885.1 of Vitis rotundifolia. NCBI lineage: Eukaryota > Viridiplantae > Streptophyta > Magnoliopsida > Vitales > Vitaceae > Vitis > Vitis rotundifolia. The sequence continues at coordinate 2,812,320 of CM058163.1, forward strand.
ATAATAAAATTGACTTCTAACCAATCTTAATGCAACTGGGAAAGAAACATTATTAGTGTACTATTACTATAATCATGATACCGATCTGCCCATCAGACTTGAAACCCATGTCACTGGTGCCATATGTTTTATTGGTTTAAAGGCAAAATAGGCAAAGCCTCTTAACCATGACAAAAACAGGATTACATGCCAAGTCTCTTGCACTATTCCAAATTTTGTTTGGAGGTCTCTCTCCAATCTGTTGCTCTCCACAAAATATGGCTCAACTTATTTTGGCTGAAGGCTGATAAATAAAGGCAAGCCATCCAACATGAAACCAGCCATAAATCTTAATCAAGGCATGCTGTCCCCACTTGCAAGACTTGTTGCCTTTAGTTGGTCTTCTGAAGGGCCTGAGAATTTCTTTCCCTTGAAATGATTAAAGCCAATGGTGCCTTTAGAAGGAAACAACTTTAATGTGAAGACTGATGGGTTGTCAAATGAGGTAAGCCAACCTTACCTCTCATACAAAGACCAAAGAAACCCATTTCTCTTTTTCCTCGTTTCTTTTTTATGGTTTTCTTGGCATACCATATGAACAACTTCCACCAAACCTTTGGTAATGGGGCCAATTCTAACTATGGCTGAACTAACCCTTCTACAGCTAGCATTTAATGAACCCGACTACACATAAAAGAGAAAGGACCATGGTCCAAGTTTGGAACCACCCATGATTCTGCCTGATTTTGGAGATTTCTTTGATAAAAACTTCACATTTAGCATTACCCATATAAGATAATGTTAGCCATCCAATACAAGAACATGGATAAATGGGTTTAGCCTTGAGGATAGGATTCAAATTTCCAAAATGGGTTTTCCATAATGTGGTCCCTCTCCTTTGTAAAACTCCACGTACACCATATTTAGAGGGTAATTATCATTTGTAAGTCCCAAGGTCTTCTCTCTGCCCATGTGGTGCCTCTGAGATTCAATTGCAAATCACAAGTTTTATCCCTCTGGGTCTCCGAATATTTAAGCCTTGATGCATCCATGATGGTATAGAGATGCCACATAAAGAAAATGCAAGAAAAATACAGGGAAAAGGTGAAGGAAAGAAGAGGCAACATCATGAGATATGTCATGAAAATATGTGGGCACTCAATAACTCCAACCTACTTCATCTCCAAGCCCACTTTTAATAATAGACTGGCGTACATATAAAATAAAAGAGCAAGGTTATACTAATAATTAAAATAATATCAAATTGAACAAATTTTTCTAAAGTAGTAACCTCCCTTTTTGACTGTGATATTCCATAATTAAAGGTTGGAAGATAACAACACATCATCAAAAGCAATAGATTGGTTTGTTATCATACAAAACAAAAGGCATCACCACAACCCACAAATGTACCATGGAAGAGAAGGAGAAGAGCAAGAAGAAGAAGCAAAAACACCAACACCCCAATGATCAAACCACCAAACCCTCATCAGATTTTGCCTTCAAGCTCAGCTCAGAAGTAAAGGGTCTCCGATTTGGGGGTCAGTTCATCGTAAAATCATTCACAATCCGGCGAGCGAGGCCTCTGGAGCTCCTCAAAGTCCTCTCTTTCCCACCCATCAACCACCACAAAGATAAAACCAAAGCCAAACTCCCTTTTCCTTCAACCACAGCTTTCTTGCCTACAAACTTCACAATCTTAGCTCACCATGCATGGCACACCCTCACACTGGGCCTTGGCACCAAGAAATCTAAGGTCCTTCTCTTTGTCTTTGAATCGGAGAGCTTGAAGGTGGCTGTGGACCGTGTGTGGCCGCCGGAGATTCCTCTCGGAGAAGTGAACAAGAAGCTGATTAGAGGGCTGACAGGCTATGAAATGGCTCGGTTTAAGTTCAGAAAAGGGTGCATCACTTTCTACGTTTATGCAGTTCGACGTGCAGGTAACTTGGGCTTCTCATGCGCTGATGATCTGAGAACAATTCTTCAGTCAGTGGTCGAGCTCAAGGATTTCCTGGATCACACTGCTATGCTCGCCATGCCTCACCAGAGAAGCATTGCCTTTGCACCTCCGGTGGCCATGGCTCACTAGCCATTACCCTCCTCATCATCATCATCATCATCCTCATCTCTTCTCCTTCAAGACTTCTTTAATTTGTTGATTTCTTTTTTTCTTTTTTAATATTGTGATTATGATGTTGGGGCGGTGGGTGGGGGAGGGAATTGATTAATTTTTTTGGGCATCTTGCTTTTGTTTTCTCTTTTCCTACTTTTAGTACAAATAAATCAGTCGGTTTCTACAGTGAATTCAGATGGGTCTGGTCTATTGATTTGCAGAAGCACATGAAACTGGCAAAATTCTGAAGTAATCATCCATGAGGAGGTATGTGACATTTTTCTAACTTAGAACAATTGGGCACTACTGCTATATCCTTATCATCAGTATTGGCTGGTATCACAGGGAGAATAATAGATACTCATATATATATTTCTCTCCCCTTCGTCTCTTCTCCTGTTTTATTAATTACTTTTAATTTCATTTTCAATTTTTATGACTCTTTTCGATTCCTCTGCTGACATCCACTGATCTTGGGTATGATACCTACCACCATGATGTCTAACCTAACTACAGGAACCCAAACCACTCTGAAGTAATATTTTAACTTTTTTTTAATTTCAAAAGCAGTTTTGAAGATCTGTTGTGAAATTATATATGTTTTTTGTTTTCCAAAACAAAAACAGTTCCCATTTTTTGCTACCAAACCCTCTTTAAATATTGGTATGATCTCGCCTGCAAGATCTTCTTGGGAGCCATAGTCATAGGATCAAAACTAGTCCAGTGTTAAAAACACTTTGCTTTTAGCTTAACTTGTATACTTGATTAAGAAGAAGTAAAATCCTGTTTATAAAAGAAAATTATCAAATTATCTGGCCTTGAGATTGTAAAAGGAATATTCTGAGTGGGAAAAAATCTTCTTGCCTCCCTTGTGAGCTGTGAGTCGATGGTCCCTATACAATTTGTACCATTTAAAATGGGTGAGACCCACTACCGAGTACCGACCCTAGGGCCCATGCTGAAATTCAGCAATCAATCAATCACGGTAGAAAATTGCGTACTAAACTTAATTTAAAAATAATAATAATAATGGTTTTCGTAAATTTTTAGATGATTTTATTAAAAGGGTTTAATAAATTTTTAAAAATTAATCTAAATAACATAATCCTAATTTCAATTTTCAAATTACAAGGCAACTAAAATACAGATATAAGAGCTTAGTTCACTGTATAAACTATGGGGCCATCACTACCGTCCAATGAATACGAGTCATGGTTGGTGTCAAAATTAACACATGATCTAGACCGTCCAAATTTCTGTCCATCGGCCCCTGGCTTTTTCGTGAATTGCGCAGAGATGCAATCCGTGAACCCCACCCACATCCCCACCAATGGCTTTGAAACACGCGTCCAACTCATTTTTATATTGGCTGCAACTAGCAACACGTTAAACTTTCTCGAGAGGTCCAAACGGACCAAACCTCTATATATATATTGGACTGAAGAAGTGTCAGTTATTATGGTTGAGTGAATGGTGATGGCATGTGATGATGATAAGGAGGAGGAGGAGGAGGATGACGGTGGTGGAGAAAAGCTGTATGGCATAATGGAAGGCAGAAATGGGGTACCCTCGCCACCCATTCCAAAGCTTTATGGCCTACAAAAGTGATGGAAAAGCAACAAAAAATGGAAAAAAGGGAAAATCTTTCTTTTTCTTATTCTTCCTTTGCCTTTAATCATGTCTTGAGAAGGTCCCATGCCGACTACTTTGTCACATGAATCATCTACACATCTCTGCTTCCCCTCTGACTTTTGAGTAGATGCTTAGTAAATTAAAGGCCTCTTCAACCATACATATATATTTTTTTTTTTGCATTTATATGGTGGGCATTGGTGAATGCATGTAACGTTTTTGAAGCCATTACTACCATCAAAAATGTTTTGATTGGCCACTTTCTCTGGAACTTAAAAGAGGCTCTTAATAAATGGACAAATGACATATAGTGGGGTGAAGGCAGAGTACTTTCCTCGTTCACTTTCAATTTCACCTTCATCCATATATGGTCGATTTGAATTAACTCTGTATGATATGTAAATTTGTATTCTTTTTCATGGATTTGGAATAATTAAGATGTAAGAATATAAAAACGAAATGAGAGATAAGGAGAATAATTATGTAATAGATGTCAATATAATGAAAATAATCTTTAGAGATAGAAAAATATTTTGGGTCTAAAGCTATAAAAATAATCCACTAATTCAAAAAATAGTACTGGAGATTTGTTTAATGTAAAATATTCGATCCTCGTTTGGACCATTTATATAGTATTCTTTGATTATTGATATATTTGAATTTCATACTCTTTTCTTTATGAAATTTTCATGGAATTACTCGGATGTTGGGTCTCAATTGCCTAAAAATCACTCTTAAAGAATCTTCAAATTTCAACCTCAAAAATGATTTTAAAAAATAACAATGTTAAAGCATATAAATGCTTATCATTTGAATGTCAAATCGGGATGGTTATGAGACAGATTTTTTCGAGTATCTAGCTCATCTTGTCCCTAATAAAATGAGTTTGAAATTTAAATTAAAAGATTTAGGATGAGTTTAAGTTTTTTTTTTTAAACTTGGAACGGGTTTGAGGTAGGTTCAGGTATTGTCTTGTCTCATCCCACCCCACCCCAATTATATATAAAGTTTAATTTTAAAAATAAATTAATTTAATTTTTATTTTCCTATTTTAAATATAATATAATAATAATAAACTAATTTTAAAATAAATTTTAATATTTTAATTATTTATAAAAATATCCTTTGAGGTTTTGGACCGCAAGTAACATAAGTAGGATAAATGGGGTTTGAACTAACTACACATAGCATGATAAGAGCAATGGAACAAGCATATGTTAAAATATTTAAAAACCAAATAAATGTTATAATATCCATTATTTTAAAAGTTAAACCCTACAATCAAATTTTGGATTAAAAAAAAATAATTTTAGTATTTAAACCTAAAGGTGATCAAAGCTAAAAGCAATAGAAGCCAATTGATGTTGTTATTATTTCATACAATTATTGGCTTTCTTTGGAACCTAAAAGTTGCTCTTAATAAAAGGATATCTAGTGGGGTAAATGTATGTAATTGAAGAGTTTTGGGTAGTAGGTGCAATTGAAAGCTTTTGGGTAGCTTGGTCTTAATTAGTTATTTTTCAAGAGGAACACACACACACACACACACGAAACAAAAGTTTTCAACATCTATATAGGGAGGGCATAGCATTTCTTTCAATCACTTTCAACATCACTTTCATGAAGATGAAACCAAACATCAATCCTTGGATCATCTTTATATAATCAAGGATTAAGACATCATTGAATTTCGATGAAATTCTAATTGAAATATTGAGTTTTGGTGAAGATTGAAACATCTTTATATAATCAAGGATTAAGACATCATTGAATTTCGATGAAATTTTAATAGAAATATTGAGTTTTGGTGAAGATTGAAACAAAAAGTGCGATGAAAATTTGACTTGACAAATTTTAAGTATTTCTTAACAAAAAAAATCACTAAAATTTTATTAAAAAAAAAAAAAAAAAACCAGTGAAACACGTATAAATAACGTATCATTTGGCAAGAAGGTTTTAAAAATATTGCTATAAAGCATTGATATTTTTAGTGATTTTTCATTGACTTAAAATTTGATTTGATCTAAAAAAAGTCTATAAAAAAATGATTTATCAAATGATAAAATGAAGTTAAAATAATTAATGAATAGAAAATTCTTAAGATTTCATATGTTGGATATCAAGTTTATAGAGAAAATGCAAATTAATTCACAACTTTACAAGTCTCTCCAAGAATAAATTGAATATCATGATCCATTAAATTCTAAAACTTAGAAGTAGATTTTAATGTTCAAATCTTTAAAATACAATCAAAATACACGTGGTTGTTTACCTTTTCCACGGTTCCTCCTCATATTGTAGCTACTTCTAAGGCGTAAGGAAAGTGCCTAATCCAAGCTTTAAAGGTCGAGGTAAGGAGAAAAGCATTGTTTGATATACAATATTTTATATCCATGAAGAAAAATCATAACTACACCCAACTCGTCACTATCTAGAAGGTTATTCAAACCAAAATAAGTTAGGTGTAGTTAATTAAAACTTTTAGGAAAGTGAATAGAATTAACCCTAATTTAAAAATACACAAATTTGTAATAAATGTTTAATTATATTTGATTTTTTTTTATATTTTTCATAGTAAATCAAACATTATAAAAATAGTTTCCTTAACATTTTTTTTTCTGATCCTAAGCATTTATTTCTTTTTTTTTTTTAATAATTTTTGGAAAAATTGATAATTACTAAAAAAATAATACTTAATTTAGATAATTAAACCTAATTTATTGGAATAGTTTAAGAAGAGGTACTTGGACCTACTCATAATTTTGAAGTCTAAATTGGAGAAAAAAAAAATAACAAGAAGCAAAAAGACAATGCCTACAATGGGGCTCATTTTCTTAGTATTTTTTTTAAAAAAATAATTTTCCTTATTATGATTTTCTTACTTAAGATTTTTCTAGAACTAAACATTACTTTAGAGAAATTGAGAAGTAATAAAAAGCAATACTTAAATTTGGATTAAAAAAAAAAGCTAATTTATTAAAATAGTTTAATAAAAGATACTTGGATCAACGTAAAATTTTGAACCATCGCTTGGACATTAAAATAAGGCATTCATGGGAAAAAAAAAATGGAAAGAAAAAGGTAGAAGAAGACAGACGGAAAATAAGCGCCCACCGTGGGGCTCGAACCCACGACCACAAGGTTAAGAGCCTTGCGCTCTACCGACTGAGCTAGACGGGCTGTTGCATCAAGGTTAAACTTTAAAATATTTATCATAATTTTTCTTCCAAATATACTTATAACCTCAAGATTGAAGTAAATTACAGAGTTGACCACTTGAGCCGTCCTAGGGTTGGGTCTTCTCACTTCTGGCGAGAGAGAAGGTGAAGAGAGGGTTGTTTGACGCCAACCGATCGAGGTACCTTTCTTTTCTCCTTGAATTCCATCGTTCTACTTCGTATTAGATTCTGATGTTTCCATGGTTAAACCATTGAATCTAGGTTTTTCACGTTAAAGATCTTGTAATCACACTTCATACTCTGTCCTCAGATCCAAAAGACATGCAATTGAAATATTTTCACTTCATTTCTTTTGGATTGAACTTTAATCTACTTTTTCTTTTGGTCGACGGTTTGTTTTATTCATTTGAACTCTAAATATATGAATTAGGATCATTAATTGGTTGAATTTCAGCTGTCACATTGGATCATTTTCTCCTTACAGTGCTTAAAATAACTTGGCGAAACAACTCCAGGATGGGATGGCTGTGGATGATCACGGAACTTTTGGTCATTGCTGTGACCTTTGCGGCTTTAGGATTAGGGTTTGCTATAATCTTCGAGTCGTTCAGGAGAAGACACAACAATGCGTATTTTTCATACCAGAACTCTAAATTTTCTCATATTAGATTTTTTTTCTCTTTTAATGTTGCTGTTGTTTTTGTTAACATTTCAATCTTTTGGCAGTCATGCTGAAGCTGGTAATGCAATATTCGAAGATCCAAATTCTTTGAAGCAGGTAATTGTATTTTCTTCTGCTTATGCATTTTAGGAATGGAACTTTGGCTTTGGTTTCTCAAAGATTAAAAGAAAAAGAGATATTATTTTTTAAATGTTGTTCTTTTGGTCTTGAAATGATGCACAAATGCAACTTCGTTAAACTAACAATTGGACAGTCTTAGTTGAGTGGAGCATTTTTTAAGTTATATTATTGAAAATTTTAAAAATTTCTATCAGAATATAATCTCAACATGATCTCTATACATCTCTTTGAATAAATAAATGATTTCTTTTACTTTTTCTATTATTTTAGAACAATAGAAAAATAAAAAAAGTTCTGGATGAGAAAATGATTAAAATGATCTAAAAAGAACTGATTTTTAAGCATTTCAACATACCAATAGAATTGTTTCAATTCAAGTTTATTTACTTTACTATGTAAATCTGGTGGTTGTTATCTAGCTAGGATGTGGAAGTGGTTGTGGAGATACTTATTCTGCTGGAAGCATTTTTCCCATTTGTCACAGGTTCCTTGTCCTAATATTTCTGATCCTGCTGAGAAGTATATATCTTTGATAATTCCTGCATTCAATGAAGAGCTTAGACTTCCTGGAGCGCTTGATGAAACCATGAAGTAAGCAGAAGCATATCTATCATCATATATTCTAATTAATTAGTATCCAAGTTTATGATTGGTAGTTATTTGATAGGATTTGGACATCATTGTCTATATATCTTACAATGATTTGGTTTTGACATCAACTTATTCATACACTGTTTAGTGATTTGAGAAAAGGAATTAGAGAGCATAAATCACTCAACAGAATTGTTCCCTAAGCAATTCATCATTGGTTTGTGACTGATATGCAGAAGAAAAATTACTTAATCATCATTATTCTGAAAGCAATTTAGCGAGTGAATGGATGGAGCAATTTTTTGTGATCAGAAGCAAATTTATGGATGTGTGGTTTGGATGGGTATTTGATGCAAAAGGGAATATAGACAGCTAGTTTTTCTTGCATTAGTGCATTAATCAATACTTACCTTCATTTATATCTTGAGAAATGACGATGAATCTGTTGAACTGACTTAACCCCTGCAAAAGCTATCATCCTTTAAAGCACTATCCAATTCTATCAGAAAAAGGTGTTACATATGCATACATAAACACAATACACATGTATCTGTGTGTTTATTGGTGTTTGTAATACACAAATAGCTAGTAAGGGGCAGGATCACTAAATTACTTTCAATAAACAATCACTGGACAGACTCATGGACCAAATCAATAGTTCTAATCTTAGCTACTTTCTTCTATATCATAGTCCACACTTTGTAAATCTGTAAACTGTTACTTTAAAGAAAATCCCAGCAACCAACTACTTCAACCCCCTAAAACTATAAAAGCATTTACATTAAATGTATTAACATGTAAGAGAAATTGCAATTTTCACAAAACTGCTTTGATCAATCTGTTCAGATTCCTGTAATCCAACTCAGATGCTAATGTTTCTTTTAACTGTACCAGTGATTGTATGGAGTTGAATTATTGCTCATATTGGATCAAGAATTGTAGAATTATTTGGGTTGAAGTTTTAACTCCCATGGGAAAAACTTAAGCATGAAAATTTTCATTTCTATGAGTGTGGACCTTTGGGGAGAATTGAAAATTTCATGAGTGAAGCAAAAAGAACCGCTGCTTTGCACCAGAGGTGTGAAAATTAAAATCTATTGAACTCTCATTCTTAGAATAAGATCTGATACATTTATTTTTTTTGCTCTAGGATATTGGATAATTATTCCTTGTATTTAATTTTCCATGTGCTTTCTGTTAGCATGCTATCCTGCCTTGTATCTGTGTTGCATGTGGCATTACAACAAGAGCAGGTAATTGAGTTGGGAACCTGATCTTTGTTGTTTCTCAGGAAAAAGGAATTTACATGCATTACAAATGCTTTGTCATTGTCAATCTATATTATACTTATCACATCCGCGAACAAGTTTCATTTAAATAAAAAATGCACAAGTGGTTGGACAGAACTCTTTTCCCTTGGAAAATATCTATAATTAGCAGGAAGGCAGGGATCATATAAAGGTGGCAAAATAAAATAGAAGTTTGAAAGGGTCCTTTTAATACGATTTTTTCAACTTCTTCGCAATCCAGTGTTCTAAGGGACACATCTTCATCCAATATTGACTCATATGTTTCTAGTTGGGGACCTGCTTGAGTTCATGATAGATTATCTATCTCAATAGTGGACAATATGTAAAGAAATTTTACCAAGATGGCTTGAATTGGTCTGAATCAGGAAAATAATACTGCTAAACTCATCCACATCTGATTGGCTAAGGTTATTTTACACTGGCTTCAACAATGCTTTTAAAAAGTATGGTTGTTATAGAGTTGTTTCAACAATGTCCTTTAAAGGGCTCAGTTCAAAATTGAGATTTTCAATCCTTCATTGTAGGACTTCTTTACAAACGTGTTGTGATAATGCATCTTTGCTAAGATATGGAACTGTGCATGTGCACACACATATCTATTGGCACTCAAAAATATATGCCATCTCTATTCATATTCTGTAGCACAAGTAACACTTGTCTTAGGAAATGAAGGTGCATTTGCAGAATGATATATGCAGAATGGTAATTAATCAATTTATTAGTGGATAATGTGCAGAGTTCTATAAATTGTAGAAGCACTCTAATATTTGAATCTTTACTTGTAGTTATCTCCAACAACGTGCAGCCAAGGATAAGTCATTTTCTTATGAGGTATAATTTTATTCCTTTTAATTGCTGTATCATTTAAATTGCTTTTTGTGGCTTTGAGGAATTGCCATACTGTAATTGTAAGGAAAAAATTCTTCTAATGCTCCATAAAATGAAAATTAGATTATGGTATTGCTGACTCATTACCTTAACAAAAATACTTAGATGAAGTGCATTGCATTTATGAAGCAGACAAATTATTGTTTTTACCATTGCAGGAAGTTCTCCCAAATTGACAGGGAATAAGGTCCTCACTTCATGGTTAAGGTCTTAACCATCCATGTAGATCCATTATGGGAAAGCTCTCTTAGTGATAGTATCTTGAGATAAGTTTGTGTCTTATTAGTCTATATGTCCATTAAGTTTATGCAGTAGCTTGTTAACTAATTGAAGTTTACACGGTGTCTATCTGAGTTATCATGAAATATTTGTGACATGTGTGATAATTATTTTGAAAACTTCAAAGTAATATGTATAACAGTTCTTATAATAATTATAAAAAAAAAACCATGTAAATGTTTCCTGAAATCTTTGTATAAAAAGCCTGGAAGCTTGTTGGTGTGACTCAAGTGGCGAGGGGTTGGTGTGGGGATGTGGGAGGTTCCAGGTTTGAGACCCAATAGGGACAACAAATATTGCCTGTCAAAAAAGAGGAAAAAAAAAAAAAAAAAAAAACCTGCAAGATAACCATGTATAGGAGCCCAACAACAAATTCTTTCAAAACATTCTGTCAGCTCTCGTGTCAGGTCAGGTTGTGTGTTTTCTTCTCAACCAGGAAATAATTGTTTTCAGACTGAAAGTTGCATGTTTCGTGATTATAGAAAATTTGGTTTTGCCTTTTTTTTTTTCGGTTTGTTTTTGCTTGGCTAAAATTTGGTTTTACTATTGTTTTGTCCTCCTTCTGTTTTATAGGTATTTCCTTTTAATACATAGAATTAACCTGGATTCACCCTTTCCTTGCCCTAACTCCTTGCCATATGAGCTAGGACTCAAGTCTGATGCATTGTCTTGTTGCCTAGATTGTTGATATGATTTATATCTTTTACAGGATGTCCTGATTAATATTTCCAAATAGCAACATGGGCTTTATCCTAGCATTCTCTACTTCTCTCACATATTCTGGGGCATGTGTTCTTGTACAGGTGGTGATTGTCGATGATGGAAGTGCTGATGGGACAAACAGAGTAGCTTTTGACTTTGTAAAAAAATACACAATAGACAATGTTAGGGTTATACTTCTTGGAAGAAATTATGGTAAAGGAGAAGCTATAAGACAAGTGAGTCTGTTAGCCTATTTATTCTTCAGTCAGCTACAAACATTTTCCTATTCTATGATGGGTCTATTTTTCTCTATTATGTGTGACAACGATTTATTGAAGTGCTTTACCTCTGTGAAAGCATTGGCAAACAGGGGATGCTTCATTCACGTGGTGAACTACTTCTGATGCTGGATGCTGATGGGGCAACCAAGGTTACTGACCTAGAAAAACTTGAAAATCAGGTTATTTCTGGCTGTATGCCATCCTTTGCGAATATACCTTTTTTAATGACAATTGGAATGGTCAGAGTTGATCACAGACCACCTGACTTTTTTCCTGTCAGATTCACGTAGTTGCCATGAAAGAAATTCAGTTTGGAGATTCAGCAACTGGCGATTCAAGTTTAAGAATTTCTGATATTCCACTTGCTGCATTTGGTTCTCGTGCTCATCTTGAGGAGAAAGCTCTGGCTACAGTTTAGTCTTGCTGATGACGTTTGCTTCTTTATATATTTTGATTTTTTATATTGTTAAATTTTTCTTAGTAGAGTTACTTCATTTTTCAGAGGAAGTGGTACCGCAATTTTTTAATGAAGGGTTTCCATGTAGTGGTTCTCTTAAGTGCTGGTCCCGGAATTCGGGATACACAGGTAGACTTTCCACTTCACAAATAATTTGTTTTCCCTTAGATATGAGTAGAGATCCCTATCATATCTTGGATTCTTAATTAAAGCCTTTAGACTGGGGTTAATATAGATATTCTAAAAATTTTACTTGATATGGACATTTTCATGCATCACAGTGCGGTTTTAAGATGTTTACTAGGGCGGCTGCTCGAAAGCTTTTCACAAACATCCGCTTGAAAAGGTAACTACATAACTTTGGATGCTATTGATGATCCACTTACAATGTTCCCTTCAATTTCTAATGATTCTTTTTTGTTTTAATAGGAATTGTGGAGTTGTATTATGCTCTTGTTTATTCATCGAATATATCCTTTGGAGCTAACTTATTCTGTTTTGTGCCTTTAATCTAACATCCAGTGTCTTCAAACTTAGTTTTTGATGTAGCTATTTCTCTCCAGTGAAACTGAGGAATCGATACCTCTGGGTAGAACGCTAGTTAATCTATTGAATTTGTAAGGAGCCAGGGCTGATATTGAAGTTTAGGATTGCATTTCAACTCATCATGTGTTAAGTTTACAAACTAGTATGGTTTCCAACTGTATGACAACTAAATAGAAAAAACAGGTCATGTAATACAAGAAAAGCGACCTAGAATACATTTAAGGATTTGATCTACAGGACGAAAAAAACATCAAGATTGGAAAATTGAAATGCTTTCAGAACCATGGAAATTAGGATGTCCTATCATGACAATGATTTATTTTAAATTCTCAGAAAATTAACAATTTGAGGACATTCATGTAGTGTATGTACCAAGTAAATTAAAGCCACTTTCACCTGCAATCCAAGTGATTGAATGAAAATTAGAAAAGTTTATGCCAAGATGCTATGAGCAAATTGTATAGAGATAAGATGCATCTATGAAAACTGTTGCCTTTGGTCCAAGCTATTGAAATTGGCATCAAACAATTTATGTCAAGATGCGGCTGACAATTCCTGGAGAAGGTTTCTTCCCTCCCCTCCCCCCCAACCTGAATTCCCCCATCACACCAATCTTGAATTGGATGTTAATGTGGGGGGACCATTTTCAATGGGTGTGTACATGGACTCATGTACTCACCAGATACAGAAGATGACTCTTGGCCAGGTTTAGCTACAGCTGACTGGATATTTAACTTCGCAAATGTTAGGCCTAAACCAGTAGAGATGTAAATGGGACACATGGCTTATCAGTTAAGTGGGCATGTTTTATATATCAATTTTTTATCTTTATTTGGGGAATTATGCTCTGCAATGATCTGTTCCATATGTCTTGTTCTATGTTTGAGATATATATATATATATATATATATATATATATATATGTTTTCAATTTGGGGTACTTACATAGCCACATGGACTTGGTGCAGGTGGTGCTTTGATGTTGAGTTAGTCTATCTATGCAAATGGTTTGGTATTCCAATGATTGAGATATCTGTAAATTGGTCTGAGATTCCTGGTTCTAAGGTGAATCCATTAAGCATTCCCAACATGCTTTGGGAGCTTGCACTCATGTCTGCTGGATATAGGACTGGTATGTGGAAAATTTCTACCTGAGTAGTTATATTTTGAAGTTGATCCAAGAGGAGTAGTGTCATCTTTTTTGCTGCCTCCAGTTTGATGCAATTTCACAGACAGAAGTGACACCTGATAAGGCAAACCTTAGGGGACACAAATCTTCTTTCACTTTTGCACGAACAAAGATTACTAATTTCGTGAATTTTTATGCAAGCCATGATCTGACCTGGTAGTTCAGTTTGTAAAATTATACAAAGGAAACTACTATTTTTATTTTGTCTTTGTTCCTTACAATTGCGGATTAAACTATAGAGTCAGGGATGTCTACACAAGAAAAAGTTAAAATAAATGCTGGGAAATTGTTTGATCAGGTGTGAGAGATGTAATGAGTATAAATTTGCTTAGTTTCTTATTTCTCATGGTTTAAGGATCTGAAGTTTTAGTGGGCGAGGCTTGCCTATTTACACAGGATCATTAATGCCATCCTGGGTAAGATTTTTTGACCTTCTGAGCAATTTTTTGAAGAACAATTTGTTTCTCTTAGCAATTTTTAGGTAAAGTTTGGAACGGTGGAGTAGGAAATCAATTTCATTCCCATTGATTGATTTTTCGGAATGGGAATAGGAATCAAATCTCACTCTTATTAGGATTTTGATTCCTCTCTTCTGCCGCCTGCATTCTAATCCTATTTCCACGTATGAAATGCATTGTGACTAAGCAGGCAATGGAATTCGAGTTTGTTATTGATTTGAGTCTCTTTTCAGATCACAGTATTGAGGTCACTAGCCAGCCATGGAATTGATATATGGGTCTGTGGGGTAATAAAGGGTTTTCTCAATGGAATCTGTGGTGATGGTGCTCCAAGGATATGTGTAATGGGTGGCCTGGTTTTCCATCATCTTCCATGGTCTATTTTTAGCTTATTTGTTTTTAGGTGTGTTTTTGGAGCTACAATCCAGCCTAGCCAAAGGAAATAGAGCTGAATTTTCTCTATCCAGTTGGCAATCTAGGTGACAGTTGTCTCTATACTCGTCTCCCAGAGGAATTTTAAAAAGGAGTCTGAATTAATCCTAGCGGATAAAACTTTTACGATCCTAGGCCGCTGTAAAATAATTTGACATGTAAATTATAACACCCTGCCAATCTGATGTTTCCAATAAAGCTGTATCGCTTTGTTTCTCTCTCTACATCATGGTGGAATATAAATATAATTCATCATAAAAGGTAAAAAATCAACTAAAAATTGGAAAATAACTTAAGTTTTAAGAAATAATGGTTTAAGCTCAATTTTAGGTCTATTTGGATTGACTTTTTGAGAAGTCAATTTTTTATTTTTTATTTTTCCTTTTTGAGCTTATAATGAGAGATTTAGTTTAGTAGCATTATATGCACCATAAAAAATAAGATTTTTTTTTACCATAAATATTCTCATGGCAATGTGGTTTTTGATTAATTAATTTTATCTATCAACAGAAAACTCCATAGCAAAACTGTAACTCTGTACTACAAATAATATTTATGGCGACAAGTTAAAATATTGGTGACAAAAGGTACCTCTCTACCTTGAAACAGGTTTTGTGGCTTTTTTATACTATTATTATTTTTGTGACATTTTATTTTTTGGTAAAAGATTTCTTTTTTAAATGAATTTTATATTATATCAGTGACAAAATTTCTTTTGGCAAAAGGTTCATTATTGTGACCAATCAAGTTCCACGATCCTTCACTCTATCATCATTTTTCAAAAGAGAATTTTAATTCAATTCAATATTAGACCTATTCTTACACTCATCTCAAATTAAGATTATTTTTTAATAGTCTTGATAATGAAAGGATGAAAAGCTGAATATATATATTTAAAGATAAAAAAATATTTATACCATGGATGAGAAACTAATTTTTATATTTTTCAATAGATTGTATGTTTCACAATTTTTTATGAACTTCATTTATCTTTTCAACATTAGAATTGTTACAATTCATATATAAAAAAAAGGTTGAATGGTTGATTTTATTTTTCATTCTTGGTCAACATCAATTGTTTCTTAGTTGAATGAGAAGGCTTTTTTTTTTTTTTTTTTTTTTTTATTCATTAAACTATTTTTATTTAATGAATAACAATGTTTATTAATCTGACTCATATTTTTTTTAATTGTTAATATCAAATTTATTCAATATTAAAATAAAAAATAAATACTATATTTTCTAGTATCTAATAACTTTTACATTTAATTTTATAGAAATACTACTTTAATAAGAGTTTCAAAATTTATACTCATTGCAAATTGTTTTTTTTAGTCACAATTTCTATTTTTGTTATAAAAGTAAAATTTATTTTTTGCCAAAAAATATTTTTAAAAGTATATTGCTTTTAAATATGACATACGAGTTTATAAAGTAGCGTATAGTTTTGCAACAAATAAATTTGTGACAAGCTTTTTACTTAAGTCATTACTTTAGACTTCCATGGTAATATGTGAAATATGTTTTTTATTGAAACACTTTATCATGGCCCAAAAAAGAAATTTGTAGCAAAAAGAAATTAGTGATAATATTTTAATTTTGTGACAAAATGTCATATTAGCTATGAAATGTAAATTTTGTGACTGATATGGTAGTATGTATAACACTGGCATATCAGTTATGGTAGTGTTGTATATACTACCATATCAACAAATTAGTATAGGAGAAACTAGTTGAGTTGCTTGGAAGGACCAATGATTTAGTAGAAGTTACTCCAGAACAGGCAAAGAAAGCCCCCAAGAAAAAAGAGTGAGTTTTTCATATTGTAAAACAGAACATCAACCACAAGAAAATAGTTTTACCCTTCATGGCTAAGTTGGTCCAGTTGTCGTGGCACTGGTACAAGCCCAATTTGTTGCATGGCAACCCTTCCCTTCAATTTTGATGCTATGCTAAAACACAAAACGAAGTGATTCAGTGTTCCTGGATCCTCCGAAAACACCAACTGGTCTCAATAAATAAATAAATAATAAATAATAGATTAATTCTGGATGAAGCAAATTGCAGATTTAGCCTATTTCCACCACACCTCACCCCTAAAGGAAAGTAACACTGGGATTCACAAGCTGCAAAAGAAATCGCATGGCAACAGTTGAAATTTTCAAAAACAAATAATAATGAAAGAATCGGGACTGTTTCCGTAATCAACTCCTCAGCCCAGTCAAGGTCGTCACCTTGACACAAGTAAACATAAAAAGAAAACAAGCTAGAACCAAAGGTTGTAAAGCCGCATTTCTCTCCAAGAAATAGTGCAGTGCTTCCTTTCTTCCATGATCCTATTCTTGAACAATTAGAAACATTTCCTATGCACGATTGATGGCCCAGACTCATCATACTCCGCCTTTGCTATCCACATCTGCACTCAAAAAACGCACTCCAATCAGAAACTATCAAAAAGATGATTCACGGTTAGAATCATTCACATCTAAATCTTTGCAGAAAAGAAGCAAACCTGCTGGAAAGTGCTGAGAGATGCCAAGATGGAGCCTCCAATCCAGACACTGTATTTCCTCTCAGGTGGTGCCACTACCTTGATCTTCATGCTGCTTGGGGCCAGAGCAGTTATTTCCTTGCTCATTCTGTCAGCAATGCCTGGGAACATGGTTGTACCACCACTGAGGACAATGTTACCATAAAGGTCTTTCCTAATATCCACATCACACTTCATGATGGAGTTATATGTGGTCTCATGAATTCCTGATGCTTCCATTCCAATGAAAGATGGCTGGAAAAGGACCTCTGGGCATCGGAAACGCTCAGCTCCAATGGTGATCACCTGCCCATCAGGCAGCTCATAACTCTTCTCAACTGAGGAGCTGGTCTTGGCAGTCTCCAGTTCCTGCTCATAGTCAAGGGCAATATAGGAGAGCTTTTCTTTCATGTCCCTCACAATTTCACGCTCAGCTGTAGTAGTGAACGAGTACCCACGCTCAGTGAGAATTTTCATCATATAATCTGTAAGGTCACGGCCAGCAAGGTCAAGACGAAGGATGGCATGTGGGAGGGCATAACCCTCATAGATAGGGACTGTATGGCTGACACCATCACCAGAGTCCAGCACAATACCTGCACAGAAAATAAAGTACCCACATGAACATCTGTTATTATCACTATAAAGCAGGGGGAGGGGAGAGTAGTAGGTTGGAGGATGATACATCATCTCCTTGTCGTATTTAACAAAATAGCTAACTGCAAGCACAACACTCTATAAAGACCAGCTGCCCCTCATGAAAACCACAGGATGGGGGGTGAACTCAGAAAAGGTTAAGAGTTAATAGTTTCAGCATCCTAATGTCAAAACCAAGACTATGCAGCATCTTAGCACCAACCCAAGTAGGATATTTTCCCTATAATTCCAGAAAGAGAACTCTCTGAAGTTTCAAACTGTGTAAAAACTCAACCAGTTTTAGACTTTTGCAATGTCAAAATGCATTGAACATTTGCACATGTAGTCTGGGTATTTGAATTTCAGCTCTGTTAACAGCTCTCAAACTCTAATAAGTTGATCGATTGATTGAAATGCTTACCAGTGGTGCGACCACTTGCATACAAGGAAAGAACAGCTTGTATGGCAACATACATAGCAGGAGTGTTAAATGTCTCAAACATGATTTGGGTCATCTTCTCACGATTAGCCTTAGGGTTAAGAGGAGCTTCAGTTAGGAGAACAGGGTGCTCTTCTGGAGCAACACGAAGCTCATTATAGAAGGTATGATGCCATATCTTCTCCATGTCATCCCAATTGCTCACAATACCATGCTCAATCGGGTATTTTAGGGTTAATATACCACGCTTGGATTGAGCTTCATCTCCTACATATGCATCTTTCTGGCCCATGCCAACCATTACACCAGTGTGACGAGGACGACCTACAATGCTGGGGAACACAGCCCTAGGAGCATCATCTCCTGCAAATCCAGCCTAGAAGATAACATTGCAATCAGTTCTCTCAGACTTAATACAAGAAAAAGGCAGACTGTAGAATACAAGCATTCTACTAAACATTCACATAGAAAGAATCCTCCTTTGATACCTTAACCATTCCTGTTCCATTATCGCAGACAAGTGGTTGAACATCCTCACCATCTGCCATCTTGCCCTACCTGCTCAATAAACTGCAACTGTAATAAGAGAAAGCAAACAATGCTAAAAATTTCTAATTCCCCCTTTCCCCAATCTTTCAACTAAAATACCATATGATCAATAACAACAACCTATGTTGACAGACAAAACATAAAAATTGAGCCTTAGCAATTAACTGGCAACAAAATTCTGTCCATTTATTTAATTCAAGAGACAGGCACATATAATTCACACCAAGCCATTTGCTTAAGAGACATCAATAACAAGAAATGTGAACAGCCAATGTACATAGGATCATCCTATCCTATAAATATATAGGTGTACAGAAAACACTATTCATCCACCAGACAAAGCTCTTCATGTAATAGGCTATTCCAAAATGCAACCATTTTTTTTCCCATGCTTTACACAGACCTTTCTAAAGAAAGGATGAAAGAGAGCCTGTGGCAAGGGAAAAGACATACATAAATACACACATATGATCTTGCTTTCACTTTTAGCTTCCCAAATTTCACATCCATATGACTTTTAATTCCCAATGCACTTATCCATTAAATGAAGACTGCAAAGATCAGACTGGACCTCTTAGCCAATCAAAAAAGAAAAGACTTTGGTGGACCTCATTGTGACATTTCATTTTTTTGCTCCTTTTTACTAGATAACATGAAATAAATATTAAAACCAATATTGCATGAATTTGCTTCTTAGAGCTTTGTTCTCTTTTTCGTCTTTTGCCCCAATTTTTGTTTTGGTTTTTTATTTTCTCTGTTGTTTCGTTCAAATGAGAAAGAAAAGTGCAAAGCATGAAATAGAATCTGTCAAAACCATTCTTTCATGTATAAAAGCTCCATGCCTGTTTTCTTACATTTTCAGAAACATGTTTTTGAACTTCTTGATTCTTGAGGATGAAAAAGGCAAAAAATAAATAAATAAAACATGTTTTTTCCTGTTGTTCCATTTCTCAATACAAACCAATGATTAACTGTTAATATGAGAACACCAAAAACGTTTATATTTCTGGAGAAAAAGATTGGTTTTGATCAAAATCTTCAGAAACCAGCCATTGTGCAAAATCAATTTTTTTGGAATCACCACTAGATTACCTTTCTTGCTTTCCCTTTTAGTGCTAATTTTCATATTGTGTTTTGAAGAGCGCACATTCCGAACACATTATATTTGAACCAGCAAAAAAGGCATCCAAAGTAACCCTTGCTAATTACCTTTAGATCCAATGCGCATCCAGAGGAACTATATTACTTACTTATGGATCCACTATGTAACTCAGGAAAATTTTTTTACAAAATTAAATTCTAACCTCAATATGCTGCAAAACAACACAAAAAATGATCATTCCTTAAACTAGAATAAAAGGAATAGAAATTCAAGCAAGAACATGCAAGCCAAAATATCATGGATCTCAATTTGGTTTTGATTTCTCCTCCGATAGTTTCTCAGCAATCATACAGATTCCATATAATTCTATTCAAATCGCAATTGCTAATCACATTCAAAAGACGTCGCGGAAACCAAAAGACCAATGAATCCATCCGAATCCAACATAAATATAAAACTATTTTTGCTCTCCCGCACGTTCTCAGCAACCAAACAGACTCGAAATAACACAAAACAGATCAGACACCCCAATCCACAATTTCATGTCTGTCGAAATGAAAATGTAATCGATGACGATAATTGAATGACATTGAATATCGGAGAACCAAAATCACAGATCTAAGACCAATTCAAGATCGAGAAAGAAAGAACGAAGAAGCGAGAGAAATGCACCTTTGAGAAACCTAGAGACAGAAAATGGAAAAATATGAATGGGAGAGAACTCAAACGAGAGAAACCAGGCGCGAATAGGACCAAACCAGAAACGAGGGGGTCCCTTATATATACATGAAGAGCTGCTGACTGTATCCACCCTAGATGCACGTGCAACCCGACACGTCACCTGGGTGGTTTCTCCTGATTCTGATTTCTGGGGTTATCTTCACTCATTCAATCCTCCTTACCGGCTACAGCTTCTTCCGGTTTTCTCTTCTTTTTTCCTTTTCTTTTTTATTTTTTTTCTTTAATTATATCATATTTATTATTTTTTTAAAATACAAAAAATTGCAAGGACACTGCCACGTGAAACTCGACAAAGAATTGAACGAGTATGGTAAACGTAAATTTTTAGCCAACAGAGGAGTATTCGTAATACAAGCCTTTCTCAAACAATGAAGAGGGGATTATTAAATAGAAATAAAAATAGATTATATTTTTTATATTATTCTTAAAAATAATTAAAAATATATGAAAAAATGATATTATTTCTAAATTTATGATATATTTAAGTTTTAAAATATAATTTTGTATTTGAAAAAAAAATTTAATAATTATTTTCAATTTTAATTTTTTTTGGGGCATTGCTCAGATGAGCATAATCGGAGGGGGACAAAAGAAAAGGTAATGAATGGCTCGTAAGAATACAGGCTATCGGTTCAGATAACAGACAATCGGTTCAGGTTCAAGGATATTCACATCCACGTGCTGATGTGAACAGCTAAAAAGTTGCCCAAATGTCCCATACTGGATGATTTTAAAAGGGACAGGTTGTTAAAGCCAACTTAAAATATCCCAACGGTTACCCAGCCAGAAGGGCCAGAACTACCTAGAAATAAAAAATTAGAAGAGGCCAACTGGAGGGGACCCATTGCCACAACTTACATCCACACCATCAATCATAGCCTACAGACGTGTCCACCACTTACATCTGAATTTGATTTATATTCCAGAACAAGCTACACGCCTTGGAATTAGAGATAAAAATTGAGAGTTGAGACTCCTTAGTCCTTACACAACTTGGAATGGGATATAGACAAAATGTTATAAAAGAAAATGTAAGCCACATAAAATGGATGTTAGAAAGACTCGAAGAAAGACACCGAGTCAGATCAAATATCAATCAGTTGAGATTTGAGAATATGTTCCAACGAATGAAGTGAGGGCTGTAAATGTATGGGCGAGGGACGAGATGAGGACAAGGCTCTTGCTCGTCCATATTTATGAATTTATTTTCCAGTCTCGTCCTCTTCCCTGTTTTACACTAAACGGATTAGGGAGGACACACATTAGGGAAATTCTGATTAGCTTTCCTAAAGTCGTTAGATTTGAGAATATCTTCCAAAGAGCTTAAGTGAGGGAGACAACCGGTATGCACAAGGTGACATAGTTTGAAATGGTGCACTTTAAGCAAAGTCTAACCTATCGGAGCCACTTCTGGATTATAGCACCTCGCTTATAAGACATGCTCTTAAAAGGCGCATTTTGTCGATTTTACTATTTTTTTTTTTTAAGTACTTTTATTTTTGAAATTTTGAAACATATATTAAAATTTATATAATTTTATTACATTTTTTATTGAATGTTTATTTTAAATGTTTGACATCTTAAATTTTTTATTAATTATATATTTGGATTAAATTTTGAATCATATTTTATAAAATTGATATGGATAGACGTCTTGGTTCATTTGGTTCATTTCACTTAGGTGTAGGAATGATAACAGGATGGAGGTTCGGGAAGAATCACCCCCATCCCAACCTCATCTCATTTATTTATATCTATTCTTATTTCCACAAATAAAAATAAATAAATAAATAAATAGGACAAAACAATGTGAAACAAGTGTGGGAAATTCTTCAACCCATCTAACCCTATTTAAAAATTTTCAACTTTTTTCAAATTTTTTGTTTTTAAAATTTCAAAATTTATTAAAATAAATATTATATATACATATATATAATACTATAAATTTAAATTTATTTTAATGATTTATTAATGTTTAAAAAGTTGAAAACTGAAAAAAAAAATATATAATTAAAATAATTTTTTATTTAAAATTATATATAATCGAAATGAAATAGGCAAAATCATATTCAAACTCACCTCAAACTCATTCTAAGTTTTTAAAGGCTTTCTAAACCATCCCAAACTTGTTTATTTTTATTCAAAACCTTTTTTGATATGGGCGGAACAAGTACCCAAAAAATCCCTTGTCTTATACCTAAGGGCATGGTTGAAAATTTTGGGATAACAAGCTTACTCAGCTTGGGCTCACCACGGGGCTACATTTCTTCCTCATTATATTATATGCACCGGAATAACACATATACTAAAACCTTCATAAAAACAAAATATTAAAAGAATATTTTTATAAACAAATTAATTCTAATTCTTTTATTTTTAAATTTTATTTAATTGATCACTAAAAATATAAAAAATTATTGTGATAATTTTCTTAACAATTTTTTATATAATTTATATATTAATTAAATATAAAAAATATAAAAATCAAAAAATTTATTCATATATCATTATTTATTTTTTATCATTTAATACAATTAAATTAAAATGAATCATAATTTTAATATTAAATATATTTTAAAATTAAATATATCATAATCAAATATCATAATATTATTATCAAATAATATTTGATGTAATTTAATAATAAATATAAACTTATAAAATTCATATTTTTTTATCATATTATTATCAAATATAATTAATTATATCATATGCATATATCATTTTTTTATTTATAAAAACAACTTTAAAATATTTATTATTATTTATTATATCATTTTTAGAATTTTTATTAATATTTTCATGAATTTTGATTAATTTTAGACTCACCGATATTTTGTATCAAAATATCCACTGATATATCCGTAAAATCGAAGTACCGATATATTCATGATTACCGATATTTTCATCCTTGACTATAAGAGACTTTTGAACATTAGGTGCACCTTGCAGCTTGCAGCTAAACCATGAGTTAGAATATACCTTTTTTCTTAGTTTTATTTGAAAACTTATTTCTCATTCATGTTTCATTCCCTGTAATTGATTACACAAAAGAGGGAGTAGAAACCCATGACGGAAATCCTAATTAGTTTTGTAATTTCATAATTTTATATTTTATATTTTTAATTTTATAAATACAAAATTATATATAAATTAATATATTTAATAAGATTATTTATTTTTATTTTTTAAAAAATATTACGTATATTATTTTAAAATTATATAGAAACAATTGTAACAATATACCATATAATGATGATGTGAGACTGCCCCATCCCCAATGAGTTAATCCATTTTTGTATAGACATAAGAGCGTCATGTAAGGCATTAGGAGAACTCAACCACGTCCTGTGGTTATACATATGTGAAACTGCTAACAGATTTTATTACAATGAACAACGGATCAAGCGAGTCACATCCATTCACCAGCACATGCTACGATTCTGAACTTTGAGCTGACCCATTTCTAATTCTCAAACTCCCAATCTTCAATATTCCATCCTATATTTGCAATTTCTGCGTTTATGAATTTTTAGTTAAAGTTTAACTTATTTATCTTTTAAATTTTGAATTGAATGGAGGTTATATGCAAACAATTTTGGGTTGTTTGCCATTTCTGAATTCATTATGATTAATGATTTAATACAACTTGCTAGGAGAAAATTGGGATTCAAATGGATTAGATGCTTTGAGCAGGATTTACAAATAAAACTTACAGCATGTTGAAAGGAAATTTTCAAAGAAGCATCCAAAGGAAGAACTTAGAGCATTTTGAAAGGAACTAAGATCTTTGGATCTAGACAACGGTCCCAGCAATAAAACATCATCAAATGAACGAATTCTAGTTGTTAGGAGCCAAAAGAAGCATCCATCATTTGTCAGACTGTTTCTCCTTTGTTTCCACTGGAGGCAATGTCTGCATACAATGTGCCATAAACTCCATTATGAGATTGAAATTTATCAAACAAGGTAGGAAGTTCAAGCAGCAACTAGAACTAGTGTCAGGCATTTTATCAAACAGGTCATAGGGGTAGAGAGAATATTACTAGATCAGGCTTGAAGATGTTGTGGACAACGGAGGCGCCTGAAAGAAGCGAAACAATCACAACTACGCACGACCATGCCAACGAAGGAGTACCAGTCGGCTGCCTCCCTCCTCCGAACTTTTGATTCATTCCTCTGCAACCAAATCAAACGAATCAAATTGATGATTAATCTTTTAATTCTTTCGGCTTATTCAGATTGACATTTTGATCATTCTAGAAAGATGTTTGATATTTTCTACAATTATAACCTCAAATCTGGAAGCAAACTGGACCAAAAGCCATGATTCGGATGGTACATTTGGCACTTCATACAGCTTGCCGCTCAATTGAACAAGCCCTGCTAAACTCGGCAAAACCTTGATTTTGACAATTTGAGCTTCGGCTACTTGAATATATCTTTTTTTTCCCCTAATCTAAGGGCGTCGATTTCTAGCAGTTTCTAGAATACACTGCCGATTCATTTCTCCTCCCATTTCTTATTAACCAAACATACACGAAATTCAAAATACACTGACAAAATTTACAATAAAGAAAAAAAAATGCAAACATGATTAATATCAATAATGGATCAACGAAGTTCACATCCTACTTTTTATCAATCAAAGGAAGAAAAATCGAATCGATGGAGAAGTACCTTTGAATACTGCAAGAGAGTGAAGAAATGAAGACTAGGGAGACTGCGGAAACGATGATGATATAAAAGTGCCTTCTGAAACTGCAACAGAAGCTTTTACTATCATGCATGTATATAATTTAGGGGTCTCCAACGGGCGGGCCGGGCCGGGCCATGCTAAAATGCTAGGCCCGTGGCCCGGCCTATGAGCCCGCGGGTTGGCGGGCTGGAGGGCAAGCTGGGCCGAGCTGGCGGGCTTTTTGATTTAAGCCAAAATAGCTTTCAAAAAAACCAAGGGAAGGGAGAGGGGGGGATTCGAACCCCTCCCCTCATGCTTAAACCTTGAGGGTCTAACCAACTAAACTACGTTCTTTTTATGTTTATTAATTGAGTTAGTTATATGTATATAAAAATAAAGTATATTATTTTTTTAAAAAAAATTAAAGGCTCCAACGGTCATGTGAAGCCGAGCAACCTAGCCATAAGATAAATTGTCTTTTATCTACACTCGGAAATTTCTAAAAAATTAAGATCCCGTCCCATAGTTGAATTTTAAAAAACATTATTTAATATTTTGTAGAATAAAAATCTATTTAAAAATTTAAAATATTTTTAATCTATTTTTAATGTTTTTAAAAATATATATTTAATAATTATTTTTATATCTAATGCTTTATTTTAAAATTATTTTTTATATTTATATAATTATTTTTTA
Source organism: Vitis rotundifolia (assembly GCA_030254885.1). Taxonomy (NCBI): domain Eukaryota; kingdom Viridiplantae; phylum Streptophyta; class Magnoliopsida; order Vitales; family Vitaceae; genus Vitis; species Vitis rotundifolia. Next base: position 2,838,529 of record CM058163.1, read on the forward strand.
AACCGCCCTTGAAAAGAAAGTGAAAATAATTAAAAATAATTTAAAAATATTTTTTAAAAATACTTTTTATTTTTAAAAGTAGAAAATAAAGTATTTTCAAATAACATTTTTAGTTGTGTAATATTTTTTTATTATTTTTACTTATTTCCTAAATTTTTTTTACTTATGTTTTAAATTATTTTTATTTATTTTTTAAGGTTCATTTTAAAAAATAAAATGATTAAAAATAAAATATTATATATAAAAATTATTTAAAAATATAAAAAATAAATTAAAATATTTTAGATTCTAATGTAGACATTTCTTTTACAAAACATCAAAAAATAATTTTTTAAAATTCTACTATTTTAAAAAATTGTTATTAAATAGGGTCCATATTTTTTATTTTTAAAAAATAAAAAATAATTTTTTGATTGACACATATGTTTGTTTGTTTGTTTTCTTTTGGAGAATAAAAAATTATTCTCGTAAGCAATTATGCCAGCAAGCCTGAAAATTTAGATTACGAAGAAATTTAAACTTGAATTGTTAGCCTGGTCACTCCTAAGATAAGAGTCTGTCTTTTATACGAAGTGTGAAATGAAGAATTAGATCATGAAGAAATCTGGACTTGAATTTTTAGCCTACTCACCCCTAAACTAAGATAAAGAGTTTTGTCTTTTTGTCTAAAGTGTGAAGAGTTCTAAAAATTAAGAATTTAGATCATGACGAAATCTGAACATGTCAGAATTCTAAATAATGCTAAAAAAAAATGTAACAACACCATCCACACCACAAATTTCAGTTAAAATTTATTTGAAAACAAAATGTAACTTGAAAAACAAATGACACTAGAAAAGACTTGGAAAAACAATCAGGGCAAGGAAATTGATACAATTTCAATGCATCATCTTTATGAATTTACTGCCTTTTTTTTTCCTCTCTGAAGAGCTATCCGAGTATTTCAACATGCAAACCAGAAGGGTGCCAAAATAAGTAGATGTAGAACTCTCCAAACGATAATTTGATAAAAAGAAATAAGAGAATATCCCCAAGTAGGATCCCAAGGATGGGAACAAATTCAAATGGATTACACTGTCTAAATAGAAAACTAAGCTCACCAAGAGAGAACAGGCATTGAATGTCATCTCTTTTTAGTTCATTTTCCACAAGAATTGACCTTCAAGGATCCCAAATCATGCTGTGAATCCAGAACCTTGAATGAAAAGAGACTAACCGAATGGCAGACCTGCTTGCCATTTCTACAGGAATGGGGGTAGTATCACCCATCGGCGTGGGTACTTGGGTCTTCCCTCCTTTCCGTCAAATAGCTGCACATGACAATGAGCCCAAGTTAAAGAAACAAAAACAGTATAGCAGACAGGAGAGAGAGACAAGATGGCAAATGAAACCATAGTTTCTTATTTTATTCACTCATGATCATGCATCAATGAAGGACATGGATCCAGAAGACAACACTCAAACTGACAATTAAGGATCCTTGTACATTAAGAACATGTCTTTAAAATCTGGGTCCATGGTGTCCTTCGGGATGGATGATAATCAGTTTAATGCTTATTATAAATCCAGGCATGCCAAAAAAAGGACTCTCCCTCGGATCTGTGCTATGTTGATTTTGGTTATGATACTTTTTTTTTAAGGTACCATGACCAAAATTGCAGCAAAATGTAGGAAAAATCCATTAACAAATTTGTTTATGATTAACAGTAAATCTTTCCTATAAGATTCCAGGTTCTCAGGTGGGCAAACTTGGACATGTGAATGTATGTGTGTGCTCGCACGTAGAGATACAGGCACATAATCATGCAGAGTCATGCAACATCCTTAATAACAGACAAGCATAAGAAATTCTTACGAGGAAACATAAATGGAAAAGCACCCAAGGAAATGGATCTGATACAAACTTGAATCAGATAGAAATCCTGAATTAAAGCCCCTATTTATTGTGTAAGAAGCACATGCCTCTTTAAGAGTATGCAAAAGAATTGGAAATAACTTGTTCAGGAAAAGAGAAAAGCAAGTTACCTTCCTCAAACGACGGTGCTTTGCAAGGGCCCAGTTGGTCATGATAGCAGCAGCAACAACAAGAAAGACATAGCCCGCAACAGTCTGTGTTGCAATATTGAAGCCCACCCACTGATAAATCTCTGTTGTGTAATTTGCACATGTCACGATATTGAATAGAAACCCATGAGGAATTTGGTACCCTCCATTTCCATCAGGGCTTCGAAGATTCCTCAACAAGATATGGCAATAGAAGTTTGCAACCTGACAAACCAACCCAAACCCAAACCCAATTTTCATTTGGAGGTCACTAACAGGGGTGTAAAGTGGGTGGTTCACATAGTAAGCAATATAAGAGCCAAAGGTCCAATAATAAGCACAATTCCTGAATACATTAGAGAGCGGTGAAGTTGCATGACTGAACCGATGCACAAAAAAGGTTTCCATGATACGTTTGAAGTAGTGGAAGCACCAGTAGTACAAGGCATACGTCTGAACTGGGTGGATGAGACGCTCCCCTTTATAACCGAAGTACTGGTAAACAGGGAAGAAGTAGAAGATGGGATATATGAGTAGAGGACCCAAGTACTCCCAGAAGAAAAGTATCCTATAGGAGACTTGTGGACCCAGATCCTTGAACACTACAGTTAAGTTGCCTGAGTTTCCATCACAATAATCTTTGACACTCTTTTTGTAGTTAAGTACAACAGGCCTCTCCTTTGAGCCCGGTTGGAGGGGTAGGGTTAGCCGCTGTCTGGCGGGATAGTATTTTTTGGCTGTAAAAGAAAGAAATGTACATCAGTTAACTGAAATCATAGAGCATTACCTCAACCCAGCACAAAGAAGAAGAAAAGAGGAATAAAGGAATTATGAAACATAATTAAAGTGGCCAATTCAGTAAATAACAAGAGCATGGCAAAAAAAACATGGAACAAGCTAGTTAAAAAGGACATCATTGCAAGAATTTAATTGAAGAAATGGCTCTAAGTAGAGATGACAAAATAAGATTCGTACAACCAACATCAAGACAATCGGAAAAAGGCTTTGTTGAGTTGAGTTCTAATTCAGGCAATGCGGGGAGGGGGTCGTTACTAAGGAAACTTTACCACTTTCCTTACATGAACAAAAATATGCGGGAAGGACAAAGGGATGAAAATACATATAACCCATCTTTTCTCTAAGCATGCACTGCTGGTGACTGAGGGATGTATATAATAAGCTACTTGAATCAAGCCAATATTCCCATTATATAATAATGTATCGCATTTACTTGTAGCACTTCCTCAAGAATTTATATTAAAGGCTCTATTTATATGAAATATCATATTCTTTTCTAAGCTAAGTACATCAAACAAAAAAGTAATTTCATCTCAAATCAATTAACAAAGTTCACCCCTATTCAATTTAAATTGAGCACTCGAGTTACATCAATTTTTACACATGAAGGGATTGGGCAAGGGAACTAAGTGCAAGATCAAATGTCGGTCGGTTCTAACATCAAATACTAATCATAGGCAACAGTGTAGCAATAACAGAAGCATATATCTGACACTTACTTCGCCGATGAATTGCCTCCTGCAGGTCAACCACAGTAGCCTGCAAAATCCAAAGACAAATACAATCAAAATTGCATAGCACAGGGTTCATTTGCTTTCTGAGAAATTGTAGGAAAAGATGACAAAATTGAAATTTTGAGTATTAGATCTATTATCCATTGGAATCCCAGAAAATCCATCCCTAACTGAACCTAATACAACCATTTGGCCTACCAAAATTTTCAGCTTTTACTAGAAATCAAAACACCGAAGCGCAGAAATTTTAAATCTTCATTTTCTTTCCATTTCCCTCCTGGTTTCCTCGGCAGCCAAACGGAGGGTATAGAGAAACTAAAACATGAGGAATTTTGAAACCCAATGCCAAGATCAGCAACCCTAATACCTAATCTCAAATGAACTATCAAACTCAAAAGTTAGCGAAATTGATCTCTTCTTCCACACCAAGCAAAGCAAGAGCAAGCACTAGCTATTCTATCAGAAGATCCACATAACCATCTCAATTTCACCAAATCTTCCACACCCATCTCCAAATCGAAACGAAATCTACCCCCTGTTTGCCTTCCCAGAAAACTAAGGAAAATAAATTTAAATTTCTACTTCTTCTACTATTTAGTCAACAAAAAACCTCAAATAACTTGATCGGGTTCTAACAAATTACAAGTGTTCAGGACTCATTTTTCTTCCATTCTCCTCCACTTTCTTAGTAACCAAACAGAATAAACAAAAACAAAAACAAACACAGATGGCGAAACAAAGACAGAGCCTGAGAGAGAGAGAGAGCATACCGACTCATCGAGCTCAAGCCCACCCTTGATGACCTCTCTACCACTCCGCGTTACCACCGTGACCTTCATCTCCAAGATGTGATAAAAGGCTCAAATGAGAGAGAATAGAAAGAGAAAGAAATGGACTCTGGATCTGCAAAACAATATCTCCTAGGAGATCAAAACAAGAAGCAGAGGAGGAGAAATCAGGCGCAAAACCCACCTTGCTAATGCGAGGAGAGCCCAACCCAAGGTTGTTAAATACGAGACTTGAAAGATGATGGGTTGAGTAGTTGGAGGCTCGGAGGAGGCCTTTATTGTTGATCGTGGATATTATTGTGAGGTGGTGTCCAATGTCCATACACTACTGACAGACAAAGGTAATTAATCGTGTGCGGTTGGGGTAGGACAGCTAACTATGTGAGCTGATCACCCAACTCTTTTTCATTCAACACTTTGTTCATGCCCTACTGGAGGTCTTCCAATTCCTCCCTTACCCACAACTGCATTGGGTTAAGGTTCCACACTCTGCTAAAAAAAAAAAAAAAATCAATCCTTGGTAGATTAAATTTTGAAATATCAAATAAATGATAGTGAAGTATAAAATTAAAAGATCGAAAGTTATACACGTGACACTATGAGATTGGCGGTGTCTTTTATAGTAGTAGGACCCATAAAAAGTCCTCATTTTATAGTAGTGCAAAATGGGCTAAATTTAGGAATCAATCTTCAAGTATTTTACCATTGTAACCCTACACGGCTACGCCTCTATAAATTTATGGGCCATATTGGTCATGACCAAGAAATGGGCCGGTTTAAATAGGACATCATCCAACCCATCTTTTCAGACAACCGAACAGATTTAAATGAAACCTAAATGAGTTGGTTGGCAGCCATAGGATACAATTAGTAGATTACCAAATCAAGTTGTTGATTGGGCCGTTAGGATTAAATATTTGGGCCCATGGTGGTTTGATGAAAGGTAGTCCATGAATACGACCCATCCCCGTCATTATTCATGTTAGCTAAAAGTGGATCACATGTACGGCCCTCTATTGAGTTTTCAATTCCTCATTAGTGATTCCCACCCATTGCTTTATGTGATTGAACTCTTGTGTACATACGTCGATTTGCAACAAGAAATTGCTGCAACTAATATAAAATATAGAAAAAAAAAAAAAAAAGAAAAAAAAAGTTGAATTAATAGTTAAGAAGGGAAAATTTTCCTTTTTTTAAATTGTGCTTTGAAGATTACAATTTTATTGTACTTAATTTGAAATTCTAAATTACGGTAAATTGAATAAAAATTATATTTGTATTTTTTCAATAAAAAGAAGTGGTAAAAAAGAGAAAATGGGTATTTCATTTTGAGAAAAGTTTGGTATATTGAATAGAATTTTTTTTATTTAAAAAAGTGACTTTTAAATTATTAAAATAGTTGACCAATCCCATGGTTATTGATTTACTGATTTGTGCTTACTTGATTGTGGCCCCTTGAGTTTCTTGATTGATCGTGTATAACTATCTTTACTCTCTCGTTTATATATATATATTTGTACACCATGTACAATGATTCATTAATACAAAAAATACATTCTTTTCATTTTTTTTCTATTGGTTGTTCTACTAACATGGTATTAAAAACCCTAACATTTTATTAGGTTTGCTGAAAGTTTTTCTTTTGATTGCTAGACCTTATTTGTGTTTGTGACATTTCACTCTACCGTGGCTCAAACACAATTGTTGTTTTATAAGCTATCTCTATTATTCTCGATGTTTCCAATTACACATTATAGGTTTTGGCTTAACTTTTGAAAGGACAAAAACTATCGTAGTGATTGCAAAATACCTTTCAAGGTGTCTCTAAATCTTTAAAAGAGTCTGAGTTTTACCTCAAGGATTGAAACAATAATAAACATAAAATTATTACATGGATCATCAATGCATCCACTACTTCCATTGATATGTCATTTAGTTACTTCACAACAACAAAAGAAGTCTAAAAGTTTTTATCTACTCACTATGCCTTTGGAGATTTGGTTCAACGATGTCACCTTCTTACCACTTTTCATCACATGAAACTTATCTCAAGTTAATTTGACGATGACTTTTATTCATAAGTGGTTTTTTTGGGGACTAACTTGCCTTATCTCAACTTCAATTGGAAACAAGCAAAATTATTTGAAATGTATCGACATAACTTATGGTTAAATCAATTTCTTATAGCACTAAATGATGATTTTGAGCAAGTTTAGGCTTCCTTGCTTCATCGCAAACCCATGCTTCCCTTGATGGTGCATTGATGGAGATTTTGTCTGAAAAAGACTTGAATGTCATGCATAGCCAACCAATTGAAGGGCTATCAACTCTTAAGTTAGAAAACAATCATGGATACTATCCACAAAAGCTCCTGCACATCTAGCTTTCAAGTCTTTCAGCCAACAAAAGGACCATCCACAGAATCACTTCCGAAGTCAACCAATTTCAAAGGAAACATGTGTAATGCTATCATTGTTATAATTATAAGCTGGTGCATATTATTGAGGATTGCTATCAAGTAATCAATAAAATATCACTAGTACTCCACCAATATATGAAGATTCATCTTCTTGTCTATCTATATCCTTTGCAAAACTTGAAGTTACAATCAACTAGGTTTTGCCTTGTACTACTCTGCAAGTCTCTTTTACAATACTTGGTACATCAAATAACTCATCTTGGTTTCTTGATTCTGCCTATGCCAATCATATGACTTAAGATTTCTCCAAATTTTCTTCTAAATCTCCTGCAATTAATATTCCTGAAATTCATACAACTAATGGTTCAACTCTTCATGCAAGTCATACTGGTTCCATTTCCACCTTAAACATGACAATTTTTTTATGCTTATCTTGTTCCTAGTCTTTGTTTGATCCAATTGTGTGATTATGATTTTGTTGTTCATTTCTCCTAGACTAGTTGTGTGGCACAGGATCCATGGATCATTGGGACATGACATAAAATTGGAAGTTAATATGTATCCCCTCTTCAATTATCTCATCTTGCAAAGCAATGTGTTGATGCTTCCTTTAAGTCTTTGACATTCATGGTTGGGTCATGCATTAGTGTCTCAGTAACCTTTGGTATCAAGTGATCACTTAGGTCTTGTATGTTCTATGTCATTTGACTGTATGCCTTGTCAAACGAGAAAGCAAATTGCTCTTTCATTTCCAAATGGTACTTCATAATCATTGCACCTTTTGATTTAGTTGATTCTAATGTATGCAGTCCATTTCTTATTGCCACTATGGATGACTCTTGTTATTATTATTTTTTTGTTGATATTTTTTTCGCATTTCACATTAATATATTTGATGTGTAGTCCATATGAATTGATTAATATATACAAAATTTTCTCAAACATGGAAACTCAGTTTTCCAAAATTATCAAATGTTTTCATTCTAGCAATGGTAAAAATACAAGTCTTGGAAATTCCTTACCTTATTAAAACATATTGGGAATCTTCCTCTATATTCTGATCCAAATACATTGCAACAAAATAGTGAAGTGAAAAGCAAAGTCAAACACATTCTAAATTCTATTAGACCCATGTCACTTTTAGCTTATACTCCTAATGGTTTTTGGGGTGATGTTGCACTTATTGTTATTTATACAATTAATAGGACTCCTTTTTTTTTTTTTTTTTTTTTTTTTTTTTTTTTTTTTTTTTTTTTTTTATGTGTTTGGTAATGAATCTCCTTATCAATGCATGCCTTTTTGTTGAGATCCCTATCTATACCTTTCATAGTTGTTCTTGTTTTTTTTTATTCCACCCAAGTGCAACAAGCTACAACCTCATTCTTGTTTATGCTATTTTCTTGGGTATGGTTTTAAACATAAGAGTTATCATTGCTTTGTATTTGTCTCCAAATAGTCTTTGCAACTCTTATGTTTACAAACCCTTCTCTTGATATTTTTTTTTTATCTATTACTTTATCTAATGTTTCAACAATAACTTGTCTTGATGCAATCAATACCTCTATTGATCATGTTACAACTAATATTGGTCCTTTCTTTATCTCCCCTTATGTATATATATATAGAAGTATATAAACCATCAACTTGTTTACAAGATTTTTATTGTTATTTTGTTGTCACTATTCTTCATGAGCCTCAATCCTTTCATGAGGCTTCCATTAAATCCTCTTAATAGTAAGTTATGAATGAGGAAACTTCATTCCCTCATGAAAAACTCATACTTGAGATTTGGTTGACCTATCACTTAGGATAACTACAATAAAATGCAAATAGGTTTATAAGATCAACTCGATCTAAAGGGACTATTGAGAGGTAAAAAACACATCTTGTTGTAAAAGGGTTCACTCAAGCATATAGTAACTATTGATTTTATATTACTTATCTATCTTTACTCTCTACTGTATACCATGTACAATAATTCTTCAAGATAATATAAAAAAAAAATTAAAAGACATTTTATTTTGATGAAGAGACTAGCAGTCATAAATTACTTTTATAGTCTTTTTTTTTTTAAATAATAATTTTTAAAATTTGTTTGGTAAAATATTACATAAGCAAAAAAGTATGACAATAACATATTAGACCAAGGATATCATCTGTGAACTATTAAACCAAGGATATCATCCATGAACTATTAAAAACCCTAAAATCATAATTTAGCCTTTTTTATTTTTGACATTTTCTTTTTATAAGCCCTTTAAAAAACTTTATTGGCTTTGAAATCTTATTTTCACTAGCCCTCTCTAATAACTCCTTACTAAACCTCTCAATAACTCCTTTAACTTCTTTCTTCTCACATTTTTCTCTTTACAGTTGGGGTTACCTGGTGTTGGATGACTAAATAGTGATTTTTTCTTTTAGAAAGTGAAAGTCAGTATTTAGAGGGTTTTTTTTTTTTTTTTCTTATTTTTCTTGGTGTAATTTTACATTTGGGAGAAATTAGAGAGTATTTAAGAAGCCATATTTTTATTTGAATTGAAATTTTACATATATATATATATATTGTATACATTTGAGAGATTTAATAAAATAAGCTTATGATATAAATAATTGTAGTAGTACTATATTTACTAAAGAATTGTTATTGATCAAAAATTGCAAGGACATGCATCGAAAAAATTGCCTTATTAAAATTTAAGAATCTATTTGACAATTTTTTTAAAAATAATTATCAAAAAGCAATTTTTAAAAATCATTTTTAAAAATAGTTTAAAATTGTTTTTATAAACAAAATGATTCTACTCAAGTCACTTGGCACTCATGTGCAATATTTCAAAAGTTTAAAATATTCTGCATCTTCAATTATTGCTTAAAACACTTGTTCCAAAAAACAATTTGTTTATAGAACTAATTCTCCAAATGTGTTTCTAATTTTAAAAACCATTTTTCGTACTAAATAGTAAAAATAGTTATCTTTAAAAACTGTTCTCAAACACACCAAAATATATGATTGGTACCGCTTCATTATCAAAATAACAAAAATAACCACTTGAGGCCCAATGTTTTAGGATTTTAGGCTTAGAAATGCGGGTCTTGGAAGTCGGCCCGTAATCCACACCAGTTTTGGGATAACTTGGGCCTACCCATTTGTAACCCAATGGGCCTCAAAGATCGTTAGAACCCTGTTGCGATTGGAGCCCACTTTACTCATGTGCCCTCCTAGATTAGATACTCCAAAACAATTAAATTTGATGATTCCATTTGATTGATAAAATTTCGAAATTTAATGCCCCTTACATTAGGCGTAACTCTGAGCATATGGGCCTGCATCATATTAATCCAAAACAAAATTACATAATGGTCTATCTATTGGCCTCGTGCATCTTATGGTTAACTATTTAGAACTCCAAAAGCTAATTTGAACATCGGACAAAGGGGAAAAAAAATGAAGTTGGCTGGAGAAGATTAAGGCTATGTTTGGTTCCCGGAAAATGTGAGGGAAAATGTGAGGGAAAGAAAATAGAGAGGAAAAGTGGAAGGAAAGAAAAAATAAAGGAAAATAAAAAATAGATTCAAAATTAATAATTTATTTTTATATGTTTTTTCAAACTCATTTTACTTAAATTCATTCATTAATAAATATTAAATAATTTAAAAATGTATAAATTTCTAACTAATTTTAATTATATTTAATTTTCTTTAAAAAAATTTATAGTGAAACCAAACATGAGAAAACTATTTTTCTTTATATTTTTTTTCTTTTCTTAGTATTTTTCAGGAACCAAACATAACCTCACATTTCCATCTATATTATCGACATTATTGGGCCCAAATAGTCAACATAAATACCAAATAAAAGGCCTAAGAAGTCTCCTAATGGGCCCTCATCAGAACGCAGAAGGGATGAAAGGCCTAAGAAGTCTAGAAGTATTTTAAAATATTCAAACTGAAGTGAATGCGTACGACTCAGTATCTTAATATACAGTACTTATGGAGCCCAATTTCTATGTTAAACATTTCTTATAAAGCACATTACAGATAAAAATCAATGTTTTCATAATTGTAACGGATATTGAACAAAAAAAAGTTACAAATTCAAAATTTATTGATCGAACTGATGGTTGAACCGTAATTGTAAGAGAGGAGTGGACATATGGTATTTGGAATTTTTGGACCTTGTGTTGCAAATATTCCAAAGACGTGTGGAATTTTTGATCTCTCAGTTTCATTAGGTATCTTCTATATATAGAGAGAGAGAGGGGAAGAAACCTTTAAGGGTATATGCATCACATACAGCAGAAGGTAACTAGCTACTCTTTTAACCTTTCTTTTCTTGTCCTAGTTTTTGAAAGAGTTTCAGCCTTGATCTATTGCTCCTTTGTGTTTCCCTTTTATATAGAGTCTTGAGAGAATCTGCTAACAACATTCTTGTCGTAGAGTCAGTTACATGAACTGTCTTGAAACTAATCTACTGACCTAAACTAATCTAGTTTGTTCTGCTGTAGCTAATCTTGTATGTCAGTAATCTTGCATGTTACAGTAGGTTGCATGGCCTTGAGTTCGGTTACAGGTTTGGTGCAGTCTTTCAGAGGTGTGGTCTGTTGTTTATCAGTTTTCATTATCATGGTTTGCTGATAGGGAATTGCTGCAATATCCCTCTGTTCTCTTAAATCTCAGAAGCATTCTTTTGTACTTTGTAGAGAATATTCTGTAACATAAAAATCCAAAACTATATGTGTGCAGGTGCAGGAGAGCTGTCACCCCATCGTTTGTCATAAAGATTTGCAGTTGTGAATCCTCAACAAGTGCTCAGAGCAGAGGTATCAGAAAGGGAAGTCGAATATGGGGTGGAAGGAGATTGTAAAGAATGTACTGAGGGTAACAGAGGTTGTTCTCAAAGTCACGCATATCACGCATCAGGGACACCACGGAATTGCTGCACTTAATAATGCTTTGAATTCTTCGAATGGTTGGTCTAACTCTCGATTGGGATAACAATGCAGAAGTTCTCTCTCCGTATGACTGCTTTGATATTTACATTGCCACAGTCCGCTTGCCATTCATGCCTTCCAAATCACTATTATATCGTATCCCCGAATGATCCATCATACTCTAATATGTTTTCATGTGTTTTTATCTGTATCGTGTCTTATGCCTTTGTAAGATCTAATGTTTAATATATAAATTGGGCTCTTTTCTTTTTCAGTTTCTCATCGAAAGAGACAGAACATGATCATCATTTTTAGTAATTGCCTGCATGCAAATAGTGTTACAGCATATTTCTTCGTTTTTGGCTTTAAATTGGATTAATATTTTTAATTTTTCATAATTATTTATTTTGATTTTGTCATAACACACAATAATTGGTTGGGTGATCATTCCAGGAATTTATTGAAAATTTTCCCCATTTTTTTTTGGGGATTTTATTTATTTATTTTTATTATTATTATTTTGTTTTTATCTTTTTTTGCTGAAATTTGACCATTCTACGCCCCCAAACTCGATCAACAGCCGGTCAAAGTGACCCAAAAAGCTTGATCAACAGGATGAGGCTGGGATTCAAACCATGAATGATCGGTTGGAAGTGCAGCAAACAAGCCTAATAGGCTAAGTCTTTGTGATATTTTATGAATAATATAAACCCATATTTCCCATATACATATATAAAATAAATAAATAAATTTTAAATATTTTATCTTTAAATTTAATTTAAATTATTATTAAAAAGATAAAACTATCATATCTCAATATTTTTCAGTATATATTCTATAACTTAATTAAATACAAGAAAAAAAATAAATTTTTATAATTTTTATTATAATTAATTTCTATTTCATTAATTTTTTTTCAAAGTTTCTATTTATAAAATTTCATAAAAATCGATATTTTATCCTTGATTTATTGCTCTTTAAAAATATTGTTGTTAATTAAAATATGATAGTTGATGGAAACTACAAAATATCATTGAAGAGATGCCTCTCAAGAAATCATAATGCAAAACATTTAGCCATTTTCCGAATTCTAATATTCAAAATAAGCTTAATTGAGATAATATCAAATACTAAAATGTTATAGATACCATTTGATTATCGAGTTTGTAAGATTACATTTAATAACAAAATAACTCTTATGAAGAACAAAAAGAGAGATATAATTTGAAATTTTTTAAAAATCAAATTTATTAATTTGAAAAAACAAAACATTAAACATTAAAAAGTTAGACACTACCATTGATCATCAAGCCTATAAAATTATTTTAAAATAAAAGAACTCTTTTTGTGCATCCAACTCATGCTTAATAAATAAAAAATCAAATTCACTTCCATAAATTTTAAAATGTATAGAAATTTAGTTACTCTTATATTATTTTGCAATATGCTTCTCCAAAAAGTTTTTTAAAAATAGTTTTTAATTGGCAAGATGTTTTAAAAAATAGTTTTTTAAAACAAAAACCAAAAAGTTTGTTTAGATGAAAGAATTTGTATTGTACGTTTTTAAAAACAATGTGTTATTTTTATTGTATCAAAATTTTATAACTTCAAGCTAAGCATAAATATTTTTTTTAATTATTAGAAAATCAAATTTTCTAGGTCGTCTTGCCGTGGATGATGGTTCGTATAATCAAAAGTATAATCCAAGCGGTCTTGATGGGCAACCAAAAAGTAAATTGAAGGAAAAAACAGGTTGACTCTACCACAAGTCGTCTTGCCGTGGATTATGAGTTGTAGGGCTTCACACGTTGTTGTCCATTTTGGAACAACTATATGAAATCTTGATGTGTGGAGATAACAAGAAGTCCAAATGCCAACCCATTCCCCAAGTTGTTTGGAGAAAATTTTGTTTTATCGGGAAAGGGTATGAAGGGGAAAGGAAATTGGGAGAAATTTTTAAAAGATAAAAAATAAAAAAGAAAGAAGAAAGACAAATTTTCGTGGAAGAGCATAAAAGTAGGGTTTTCATTTTGGGGACAATTACCATCTTTGAAAACGGTTTTTGAGAACTGTTTTTTAAAATTGCTTTCCAATGTTTTATATATTAAAAAACTGAAATATTTTTAAAATGTTTTTAATATTTTAAAATATATTTTTCAAATAAAATGTTTGACTAACGTCTACTTATTTGTATATTTATTTTTTAAAAGAATTATTAGAAAACAAGTTAAAACAATTAAAAGATAAAGGTTTCGGTTGGTGGTGTTTTTTAAAATTATTTTCAAAACAGAGGACAAAAAATAGTTTTTAAAACCACGATTTAATTGGCAAGATGTTTTAAAAAATGGTTTTTTAAAACAAAAAACAAAAAGTTTGTTTAGATGAAAGAATTTGTATTGTACGTTTTTTAAAACAATGTGTTATTTTTATTGTATCAAAATTTTATAACTTCAAGCTAAGTATAAATATTTTTTTTAATTATTAGAAAATCAAATTTTCTAGGTCGTCTTGCCGTGGATGATGGTTCGTATAATCAAAAGTATAATCCAAGCGGTCTTGATGGGCAACCAAAAAGTAAATTGAAGGAAAAAACAGGTTGACTCTACCACAAGTCGTCTTGCCGTGGATTATGAGTTGTAGGGCTTCACACGTTGTTGTCCATTTTGGAACAACTATATGAAATCTTGATGTGTGGAGATAACAAGAAGTCCAAATGCCAACCCATTCCCCAAGTTGTTTGGAGAAAATTTTGTTTTATCGGGAAAGGGTATGAAGGGGAAAGGAAATTGGGAGAAATTTTTAAAAGATAAAAAATAAAAAAGAAAGAAGAAAGACAAATTTTCGTGGAAGAGCATAAAAGTAGGGTTTTCATTTTGGGGACAATTACCATCTTTGAAAACGGTTTTTGAGAACTGTTTTTTAAAATTGCTTTCCAATGTTTTATATATTAAAAAACTGAAATATTTTTAAAATGTTTTTAATATTTTAAAATATATTTTTCAAATAAAATGTTTGACTAACGTCTACTTATTTGTATATTTATTTTTTAAAAGAATTATTAGAAAACAAGTTAAAACAATTAAAAGATAAAGGTTTTGGTTGGTGGTGTTTTTTAAAATTATTTTCAAAACAGAGGACAAAAAATAGTTTTTAAAACCACGATTTAATTGGCAAGATGTTTTAAAAAATGGTTTTTTAAAACAAAAAACAAAAAGTTTGTTTAGATGAAAGAATTTGTATTGTACGTTTTTTAAAACAATGTGTTATTTTTATTGTATCAAAATTTTATAACTTCAAGCTAAGTATAAATATTTTTTTTAATTATTAGAAAATCAAATTTTCTAGGTCGTCTTGCCGTGGATGATGGTTCGTATAATCAAAAGTATAATCCAAGCGGTCTTGATGGGCAACCAAAAAGTAAATTGAAGGAAAAAACAGGTTGACTCTACCACAAGTCGTCTTGCCGTGGATTATGAGTTGTAGGGCTTCACACGTTGTTGTCCATTTTGGAACAACTATATGAAATCTTGATGTGTGGAGATAACAAGAAGTCCAAATGCCAACCCATTCCCCAAGTTGTTTGGAGAAAATTTTGTTTTATCGGGAAAGGGTATGAAGGGGAAAGGAAATTGGGAGAAATTTTTAAAAGATAAAAAATAAAAAAGAAAGAAGAAAGACAAATTTTCGTGGAAGAGCATAAAAGTAGGGTTTTCATTTTGGGGACAATTACCATCTTTGAAAACGGTTTTTGAGAACTGTTTTTTAAAATTGCTTTCCAATGTTTTATATATTAAAAAACTGAAATATTTTTAAAATGTTTTTAATATTTTAAAATATATTTTTCAAATAAAATGTTTGACTAACGTCTACTTATTTGTATATTTATTTTTTAAAAGAATTATTAGAAAACAAGTTAAAACAATTAAAAGATAAAGGTTTCGGTTGGTGGTGTTTTTTAAAATTATTTTCAAAACAGAGGACAAAAAATAGTTTTTAAAACCACGATTTAATTGGCAAGATGTTTTAAAAAATGGTTTTTTAAAACAAAAAACAAAAAGTTTGTTTAGATGAAAGAATTTGTATTGTATGTTTTTAAAGACAACGTCTTATTTTTATTTTAGAAAAAATTTATAAATTGAATTTATAATAATATAAAATGAAATTCATGTTAAGTATAAATATTTTTTTTAATTGTAAAAGAAATCAAATTTTCTAGGTTGTCTTTCCGTGGATGATTGTTTGTATAATAAAAAGTATAATTGGAGCAGTATTGACGGGCCTAGCAAAAAGAAAACGGAAGTAAAAAACAAGTCGACTCTACCACAACTCGTCTTCATTGTGGTTTGGAGGATGAATTAAAATTTTGCTCGTTATGTTCATCTTGTCGTGGATTATGAGTCATAGGGTTCCACACATTATGATCTATTATGGAATAACTACATGAAATCTTGATGTATGGAGATAACAAGAAGTCGAAAGGCTAACCCACTCCTTGAGTTGTGGGAATTTTTTTTTGTTTTTTTTTTTGGGAGAGAGTACCAAAAAAAAAAAACGGAAATTGAGAGAAAATTTTAAAAGATAAACAATAAAAACGAAGGAAGAAAGGCAAATTTTCATGGAAGAGCATAAAAGTAGTGTTTTCATTTTGAGGACAATTAAGTACTTGTTTGGTAACCATTTTTGAAAAGAGTTTTTGAGAACTGATTTTTTAAAATTATTTTATAATGTTTTATAGATTGTAAAATTGAATTATTTTTAATATGTTTTTAATATTTTTAAATATATTTTTCATATAAATTTTTTGTCTAATGTTTTATTTTTAATTGTTTTAAATGTTTGGGTATTTATTTTTTAAAAGAATTCTTATAAAACAAGTAAAAACAATTAAAAGATAAAGGCTTCAGTTTGAAAGTATTTTTTAAAATTTGTTTTTGTCAAGGATACGTTACCTTAATTAGCTCCCTGTCAAGGATATGTTACCTTCATTAACTCCCTTAAATATTCAGCTCAATATCATATTTATTTTTTCTATTTTTATATACTTTGTAAATGGCAATATATAGAAGAAACACTCACCACGATCAAGCGTGGTGGTTTTTGCAAACATTCACAATATTTAAAAATTGTTTTCAAAACAGTGGACAAAAAATAATTTTTAAACTTTTTTTAAAACCACGAGTATTTGACAAGATGTTTTAAAAAATAGTTTTTTAAAACAAAAAATAAAAAATTTGTTTGGACGAAAGAATTTGTATTATTTTTTAAAAACAATGTCTTACTTTTATTTTATAAAAATTTTATAAATTGAATTTGTAATAATATAAAATGAAATTCAAGTTAAGTATAAATATTTTTTTTTTAATTATAAAAAAATCAAATTTTCTAGGTCCTCTTGCCGTGGATGATGGTTTGTGGGGCTTCACGCGTCGTGGACCACTGAACTTGGAATAACTAGATCTACTCCTTGTTGAGAGAAATCTTATATATATAGACAAACCTCCGAGGGCATATGTATCACATACAGCAGAAGCAGAAACAGGCAATTAAATACTCTTTTAACCTTTCTTTTCTTGTCCTGCTTTTCGTTATCATGGTTTGTAGTTAGGGAACTGCTGCAATATCCCTCTGTTCTCTAAAATCTTACAAGCATTCGTTCCTACTTTGTAGACAATATTCTGTAACATAAAAATCCAACACCATATATGTGTGCAGGTGCAGGAGAGCTGTCATCGTTTGTCATGAAGAGTTGCGGCTGTGAATGCTCGACAAGTGCTCAAAGGAAGAGTGCGAGAAACCGAAGTCGACAGGCGGGTTGGGGGGGGGGGGGGGGGGGGGGGTGAGGTGGTTTTTGAAGGGGTTAAAAATTGCTCTCCAAATCGTTGTTTGGTACGCAGCCGGGGGTCCTTTTAATTGTCATATTGAAGAATTCGTCAACTGGTTTTAATGTCTTTTGATCCTCTAAGATATTAGTTTGGTTTTATTGTATCCATGTCTGTATTTGTGATGTCTGTATCTGTGATGTCCCACATCGAATAGGAGAGAAAGTTATTGGTGCTATATATGTAGAGACTTCTCTTAACCAAGTAAACGCGTTTTAAAGCCGTAAGAACCCCTTTAAGTCCAAAGCGGATAATATCTATGGTTATGAGCGGGTCGTTACAAATGGTATCAGAGCCATTTCATCAGTGTCTGTCTGTATCGTTTCACATGCCTCTAAATTCTAGTGTCACTTTTGTTTAAATGGTGTGTTTCTCTTGGTGTGCCTCTAAATTGTTGCCTTTTTTCAACGATAAATAAATAGAATATGTCTACCTTTTCAAGTGTGTGGTGTTTATCATATCCAAGGTAAGGGTGTGTGTGAGAGATGAGGTGATCTCTCATTTGATCATGAATGAACTAATTATTTTTGTATGCACGAGACTGGAACGTGAATAAAATTGACTTTCCTTTCTTTCAATTTCCTTCTTCTGGTAAGAAAAGACACTTAATTTCTTGAATTAGCCAGATTCTGCCATTAATAATAGTAGAGATAGCTAGGAATTTATTGTAGGAGAACAAATAATAGGATGTTTATTCAAGGCGGGCAAAATCATATAAATGATACATTTTGCCTAATGGTAACTCTATTTCTCTTCCTTCAAGAAGGGCTGGAATCAAACTCAGAAAAATTCAATATACTGGGCCATTGCTATCTAGTTCCAACACTGGCCATGACCATATTTCATGGTATGCCCCTCTGTCCAAATCTACAATTCATAGAGACTTCCTTTTTGCTTAATGAGGTTTAGAGAACCATATCATTGGGGATAAAACGCATCCGAGACTCTTCTTAAATTAATTACTTGGACAGTAGACAAGCTAATAATATATAAAAGTAAGCTAAACCCTAGATATGAACATGGAAAGGTACGTGCTTCAAGGAGAGGTGGTATATGTATTAACAAAGATTAATACACACTTACAAGCATCAACTAGTACCAAGATTTTAAGAAAATTTTCATAACTTTCTCATGCACATTTATTGTATGTTTTATCATTTATTATAATTTTTTTTCAATATTATGAGTTTTTTTTATTAATTTCAATTGATCAAGATTTTGTGTGAAAATATCTATAGATATTTTTAGATACATTTCAATATATTCGCAAAATCAAGTTATCGATTAATCCATCGAAAATGATATTTCCATCCTTGGATCATCATCATGAGAATGACACCTATCTTGATATTAAAGACAACTCGGGGTGCAATTATTATTAAAATTATGAGTCATAATAGAAAAATACGAAAAGTGGGACAACTTCTTTCCAAGTAGAAAATAGGAACACACTGCTTGATTTCTTATAAATTATAATAAAACATGATTGTGAATCCCATCCAACATAGCATATACCCACTGATTAAAATATAAGGATATTTTGGTGAAATATCGCCGAAATATTAGTGTGTAGGTAGATGTAGATACGATAGTTTCAACCGAAATATCAACGGTCAACGCAAACCAGTCAAAGCCCAAATATCGGCGATTAACCAAAATATGGCATATACACACTGCTTGACTGATTATGTATTTCTTATTTATATTTACTTTCTTATTTATATATATGTACACTATGTATAATGATTCATTAATACAAAAAACACATTCTTCTCATTTTATTTTTTGTTTTGTTGACATGGTATTAGAGAATCAAGCTTTTTATTAAGTTCTCCCAAAGTTATCTTTTGATTGTTAAATCTTATTGGTGTTTGTGATATTTCACTCTACTATAGCTCAAACACAATCAATGTTTCATAATCCATCTCTATTATTCTCAATATTTTTAATTACATATTATGGGTCCAAGTTAAACATAACTTTTTGAAAGGACAAAAACTATGGTAATAATTGCAAAATACTTTCAAGGTGTCTCTAAATTTTTAAAAGAATTTGAATTTTACCTCAAGGATTGAGATAACAATAGTCACAAAATTATACATCCACTACTTCCATTGATATGTCATTTAGTTACTTTGAGATAACAAAAAAGTTTAAAACTTCTTATCTACTCATTATGTCTAGGAGATTTGGTTCAACGATGTCATATTCTTACCACTTTGTATCACGTGAAACTTGCATCAGGTCAATTTGACAATGACTTTTGTTTGTAAGTTGTTTTTTTAGGACTAACTTGCCTTATCTCAATCTCAATTGGAAACATGCAAAATTATTTGAAAAGCATCAAGATAACTTACAATTAAATCAATTTCTCACAACACTAAATTATTATTTTGAGCAAGTTTAGGACTCATTGCTTCATTGCAAACCCATGTTCCCCTTGATGGTGCATTGATGGAGATTTTGTTTGAAGAGACTCAAAAGATTACCATGTATAGCCAACCAATTGAAGGACTATCAACTCTTAAGATTAGAAAACAATCATGGCTACTTATACGCACAAAAGCTCCTAAACATCTAGCTTTCAAGTCTTTCCACCAATAAAATAACCATCCACAAAATCATTTCCAAAGTCAACCTATTTCAAAGAAATACATGTGTAATGCTATCATTGATATTGTCATAAGCCAATGCATATTATTGAGGATTGCCACAAACTCAACAGCAAGAATACAACAACTACCACTAGTACTCCACCAATATATAAAGATTCATCTTCTTGTCCATCTATATCCTTTGCAAAACTTGAAGCAACAATCAACTAGGTTTTGTCTTGCACTACTCTACAAGAATAAGGTAATTATTAATATATATATATATATTCCATTTATTTTCTTCCGTCTACTTTTTTGGTTGACATAAACTTCTTAATCCAAAAAATTAAAGGAAATTTTATTAATTTTATGAAGAGACTAACGGTTATAAATTACTTTTATAGTCTTTTCTTTTTTAAAATAATAATTTTTAAAATTTGCTTAGTAAAATATCACATAAGCAAAAAAGCATGACAATAACATATTATACCAAGGATATCATCCATGAACTATTAAAAACCCTAATTTATATATATATATATATATATATTCTTTTTATAAGCCCTTTAAAAAACTTTATTGGCTTCCAAATCTTATATTCACTAATCCTCTCAAATACCTTCTTTCTTCTCACGTTTTTTTTTTTTTTTTTTTACATCTTCCATTAATAAGAATTCATAATTTGTACAAAAATAAAATAAAAATGAAAAAGGGTTTAAAGATAGGGTTAGTGGATGACTAGATACCAATTTTCTCTTTTAGAAAGTGAAAGTCATATTTAGAGAGGGTTTTTTTTTTTGGTGTCATTTTACACTTGGGAGAAATTAGAGAGTATTTAAGAAGCCATATTTTTATTTTTAGTTGAAATTTTACATATAGACTTAAAGAGGGAAGGGAAGAAAGTTGAAGAGAAAAGAAATAGGGGGAAAATAAGCTTATGGTATAAATAGTTGTAGTAGTACTATATTTACTAAAGAATTGTTATTGATCGAAAATTGCAAGGATATGCAATACTGAAAGTTAAAGATCTATTTGATAATATTTTAAAAAATAATTATCAAAAATCAATTTTTAAGAATCGTTCTTAAAAATAATTTTAAATTATTTTCATGTAATATTTCAGAAATTTAAAATATTGTATGTATCTTCAATTATTGCTTAAAACACTTGCTCCAAAAAACAATTTGTTTTTAGAACTAATTCTCATAATGTGTTTCTAATTTAAAAAACCATTTTTCGTACTAATAATAAAGATGGTTCTCTTTAAAAACCGTTCTCAAACACACCAAAGAAATTTGATTGGCACCGCTTTATTATCAAAATAATAAAAATAACCACTTGAGGCCCAATGTTTTGAGTTTTGGGCTTAGAAATGTGGGTCTTGGAAGTCGGCCCGTAATCCACACCAGTTTTGGGATAACTTGGGCCTACCTATTTGCAACCCAATGGGCCTCAAAGATCATTAGAACCATGTTGCAATTGGAGCCCACTTCACTCATGTGCCCTCCAAGATTAGATACTCCAAAACAATTCAATTTGATTAATAAATTTTCAAAATTTAATGCATCATATTAAAATCCAAAACAAAATTAGTGTCCACACAATGGTCTATCTATTGGCCTCGTGCATCTTATGGTTAACTATTTGGAACGCCAAAGGCTAATGTGAACATCGGAAAGAGAGGGAAGAAAAAATGAAGTTGGCTGAAGAAGATCAAGGCAAGTCTCACATTCCCATTTGTATTATCGACTTTATTGGGCCCAAATGTTCAACATAAATACCAAATGAAAGGCCTAAGAAGTCACCTAATGGGCGCATCAGAAGGCAGAAGGGATGAAAGACCCATTGCTGCCCAGTAGAAAGGGAAGAAAAAATGAAGTTGGCTGAAGAAGATCAAGGCAAGTCTCACATTCCCATTTGTATTGTCGACTTTATTGGGCCCAAATGTTCAACATAAATACCAAATGAAAGGCCTAAGAAGTCACCTAATGGGCGCATCAGAAGGCAGAAGGGATGAAAGACCCATTGCTGCCCAGTCCTACACAACTCATAAGTCGTTGAGTGGTTTTAACTTTTCCACTTGACCCAGACCCTTCTCCTTAACTCATTTATGGAACAGAATCAACAGATGGCTTCCTAACCCTTGATGTTCCACGTGACACGAAAGAGGCTAGTAATTCTGAGGCCGGCGGCATTGGTTTCTTTAGCAATGAGGAGGCGGGACTTCAAAAGTGGGGTGGTGAATTTTTGTGGGTTTAGTAAATGAATGGCCCAAGGAAGGCCCTTATGTAGTTTCCTAACGGCTGACATTGCCTTCTAGTCCAACGCCACCCTGTACTCCCTTCCCACCGGCCACAGAACTTATATATATGTTTTTGATGCGACGTGGTCAAGTTTTTTAAAATATTCAAATTGAAGTGAATATGTGTTTGACTCAACATCTTAATATACAGTACTTATGGCCCAAGTTTAACCAAATTAGAGTGTGGCTACGGCCCTATGCAGTGAATATGTGTATGCATGACTCGATATTTTTATATATAGAACTTAAGGGCCAAGTTCAACCAGATTGGCGCGTGGGGTAGTAGGGTCCTCCCTGTGAAGTACTTATAGGCCAAGTTTAACCAAAATGAAGTGAATACGGGCATGTGATATATAGGGTCCTCCCTCACCTCTTTCAGCCATACCCTTCAACAGCTACTGCTTCTTCAGTTCTTCTACATCTTTATATCTTTGGATTGATTCCATTCTTACATTTCTTCTTTTATTAGCATTTTCAATTGAGGTACTAATTGAATGGGGGCCGCGGGCAGCAATCACTTTAGCCATCCGGAGCACCCACTGGAGCTCAAAAACTACAAAAAGCCTTACACCTGCGACGGATGCAAGGAGCCAGGATTCGGATCAAGATACAGATGTGAGGCCTGCGATTTCAATCTCCACAAGGACTGCATGTTCCCTGTTGAAACCACTACCCATGACTTCTTCGGAAACGCCACCTTCAAATTTCTCCCTCGATCACCCAATCCAAAGTGCAAAGAGAAGCACTGCAGGAACCACCGCAGAACATACTGTGACGCCTGTGGAAAGGCCGTGAAGGGCTTTGTTTACCACTGTGCGGCAAGCGACTTGGATTTGCATCCATGCTGCTGCAACCTCGAGACTAAAATGGATATCCACGGCGAGGAGTTTTGGCTCCAAGATAAGGTTTCAAGGCGATGCAATTGGTGCAGGAAGAAGAAGCTTCAGGGCAGAGGCTCAGGCGTCCAAGGCTGGGCTTACGCATCAAGCAACGAAGACTACTATTTTCATGTGGGCTGTGTGCCGGAGATGATGCTGGATGCTTGGCAAAATGAAGGTGGCAGTCGCAGTGATAATGATGATGATAAGAGTGTAGCAGCGGTGAGTAAAATAAAGGTGCAGCTGCAACGCAATTCAAAGGGAAATAGGGGGAGAGGAAACAAGTATTGGAAGATGTTGAAGTCGATCTTGAAGATTATAGTGTGTGTTTTATTAGGGGATCCAACCATAACTCTCGCTTGTGTGGTTGCAGAGTCGCTTCTCTCCAAGTAATATTTTATATTTTTTAGGTTTATGTTTCAGTTGTATGGATGAGTGTTAGCTTGCATTCAGCTTTGATATTTTTATTTAGCTTATCTCCAAGAGTAAGAGTGTTGATATCACGACCCATGTAAAAGGTTTGACCTAAGGTTTCTCCTAATCTAAACTCACAATCAATTAAAACATTCTGAATTTATTTTTTCTAAAAATAAATCACAATTTAAATCAAAACAAATCTTCTTCTAATTTAAAACTTCAATTTACCAATATAAAAACCAATACTCAAAAGTAACGTGAGAAAGTAAAAATCATTAAAATCTTTAATATAAGTTTGTTCTCAATAATCTCAATCATTTCGATCACCCAACACAACAATTTTTATACAATTAAAAATTCCAAAATCACAAAAATTTTATAAATCATCAAATAAATTTTCCCATATCAATAATCACATTCAAATACCATAAATACTACTTATTTATCTTCTAATAACAAAATCTTTAAATTTTTTCAAGAAAAAAAATATTAGATAGAAGATTTAGGGTTAAACAATGCCAAAAATTTGACTGTTGAAATTGAAATTTGACACCGTATAAACATTCTTAGTGTTGAAGGTGAATGAAGGTCTCCAACTACACTACCTCTTTCTCCACTAAAAGTATATATATATTATTTAGTTATATTTGTTTTTCTTTTCTCTCCTTTCCCAATTCATTTAATTTCGTTAATTTTTTTTTTTCAACTTCACTCCATTTAATAAATTCTCAAATACAAACCAAAATTTTTTTAAATTTTTTTATAATTTATTAATATTAGATAATTTTATATTATTGAATTTTTTTTATTTCCTTTCCGATTTTTATTTTTATTATTTTAATAAACTTCAATTTTGATCATTCTAAGAAATTTTTTATTATAAAATTAATGTGGTATAAAATTTATCTCATTTAGTTGATTAATAAAATCTTCCAAATTCTATGAACCTAAAATTTGACACGTGTTCTCAATTTGTATTTATTACAACAAAAGAAGATGTAATATGCCAAAAGAAAAGTTTTTGAAGGAACATTCAATAATAGATTCAATGATCAGCATTATTTCTACCACTTCAACTCTGGATTAATTTGCAAGAAATTTACAAAATTAAATAAATCATATGAATTAATTAAGGTGTTGAAGGATGGACCCACACGACCAATCTCTGAGTCCTAATCTTCCGCCTGACTTGTGGTCAAACGTTTTCCACCGACCAGATCGGCTGTTCCTCGATTTTTTATATAAATTGTCAATAATTTGTAATGATTTCGTGTTAGTCATTTTCAATTTCAGCAAGTGAAAATAATTGGTAACTATCCAATCATTACTGGGAATTGTTAGAAAAAGTATAATTGAAGTGGTGTCGATGGGCCTACTGATGGTTAGCCTACTTTGAAGCCCTCGGAAAAACCAAAAGAAAAAGAAAGGAAAAGACATGTTGACCCTAGCACAAGTCTTCTTCATGAAGGTCTGGAGCATGAATTAAAATTTCGCACGTTGTTGTCGTCTTACCGTGGATTATGGTTTGTAGGGTTTCACACGTTATGGCCCATTGGACATGGAATAACTACATCAAAGCTTGATGTGTGCAGATAAAAGCAAGTCCAAAGGCCAGCCCACTCCCCAAGTCGTGGGATTATTTTGTTTTTCGGGGAAGAGAGTAGGAAAGGAAAAGGAAGTTGGGAGAAAATTAAAAATAAAAAAATAAAAAGGAAAGAAGAAAGCCACATTTTTGTGGAAGAGCAAAAGAGTAGGGTTTTTATTTTGAGTATAATTAACTATATTTGGTAACAATTTTTAAAACGGTTTTAAAAATTGTTTTTAAATATTTTATAAATTAAAAAATTAAAATATTTTTAATATGTTTAAATATATTTTAGGATTTTTTTTTTTCTAGTGCTTTATTTAAAATTATTCTACATGTTTTTATATTTATTTTTTTTAAATAACCTTTAGGAAATAAGTGAGAACAATTAAAAGATAAAAGTTTTGTTTGAAGGTATTTTTAAAAATTATTTTCAAAACAAAAAATAAAAAAATAAATTTAAAAAACAAGCGTGTTTGACAAAATATTTTAAAAAACAGTTTTTAAAATAAAAAATAAAAAATTTGTTTGGATGAAAGAATTTGTATTGTTTTTAAAATCTCTGTATTGCTTTTATTTTATAAATTAAATTTATAATAATATAAAATGAAATTCAAGTTAAGTATAAATAATTTTTTTTAATTATGAAAAAACTAAAATTTCTGGTCGTCTTGCCTTGGATTATGGTTTGTAGGGATTCACGAGTCATGGTCCATTGAGCACGGAATGACTAAATCAACTCCCTGTTGAGAGAAATCTTATATATATAGACAAGCCTCCGAGGGCATATGCATCACATACAGCAGAAGCAGAAACAGGCAATTAAATACTCTTTTAACCTTTCTTTTCTTGTCCTAGTTTTCGTTATCATGGTTTGTAGTTAGGGAACTGCTGCAATATCCCTCTGTTCTCTAAAATCTTACAAGCATTCGTTCCTACTTTGTAGACAATATTCCGTAACATAAAAATCCAACACTATACATGTGTGCAGGTGCAGGAGAGCTGTCATCCGATCGTCCATCCACTCATCATTTGTCATGAAGAGTTGCAGCTGTGAATCCTCGACTAGTGCTCAAAGCAGCGCTATGAGAAAGGGAAGTCGAAAGGCGGGGGTGATGAAGGTTTTGAAGGGGGCAACAATTGCTCTCAAAGTCATTCTTTATTTTGTGTCCGGGTATCTTATTAATCATCGTGTTGCTGAATTCTATAACTTGTTTTAAAGTCCATTTAATAATGATTCTAGGAAACAATTTTATCATTTAGTATTAAAAATGTTTTATAGAATCACTCACAAACGTACTTTTAATGTATTTTGATTATTTAAAATAAATTAATTTTGTTTTATTTTATTTGTATATTTTCATGAGCCTCGATCCTTTCACGAGGCTTCCATTAATTCCACTTAGTAGCAAGTTATGAATGAGGAAACTTCATACTCTCATGGAAAACTCGTAGTTGAGATTTGGTCGACCTACCTCTTTGAAGAACTTCAATAAAATGCAAATGAGTTTATAAGTCCTTTGAAAAAGGCTTCTAAATCTTACATTCACTAATTCTCTCAAATAACTTCTTCTCGCCTTTTTCTTTTTACATCTTCCATTAGTCATTAAGAAGAATTCATAATTTGTTAAAAAAAAAAAAAAAACAAAAAAATAGAGGAAGAAAAAGGGTTTAAGGCTAAGGCTACTAGTGGTGGATGACTAGATACTAATTTTCTCAAATAAGCTTACGATATACATAGCTCTAATAGTTTTTTATTCACTAAAAAATTATTATTGATTGAAAATTACAAGAGCAACTGTTGAAAAATTTGCCTTACTAAAAGCTAAGGATTTGTTTGGCAACACATTAAAAAATAATTATCAAAAAACAAATTTTGAGAATCATTCTTAAAAATAGTTTTTAATTGTTTTTTTTTTATGAACAAAATTATTCTAATCAAGATAATTTGTTCTTGTATAATGCAATTTCAAAGTATTATCCATATGTTCAATTATTGCTTAGAACACTTTATAAAAATAATTAAAGACACCTTAAATTTGTTCCAAAAAATAATTTGTTTTTAGAACGAATTTTCCAAATGTGTTTCTAATTAAAAAACTATTTTTCGTACTAAATAAAAAAATATTTTTAAAAATAGTTTTCAAACACCCAAAGATATTTGATTGATATATCCTTGATTATCAAAATAATAAAAATAAGCAATTGAGGCCCAATGTTATGAGTTTTAGGCTTAGAAATACGGGTTTTGGGAGTCGGCCCATTGTTCACATCAGTTTTGGGCTACCTTGGGCCGACCTTTGTGTAACTCAATGGCCTGAACTAGCTTGTCTTTTTGAGCTTTTCAAGATCGTTAGAATCATGTTGCAATTGGAGCCCACTTGACTCATGCGCCCTCCAAGATTAGATACTCCAAAACAATTCAATTTGATGATTTCATTTGATAAATAAAATTTCAAAATTTAATGCCCCTTACGTTAGGCGTAACACCGAGCAAATGGGCCTTCATCATATCAATCCAAAACAAAATTGGAGTGCACAGAATGGTCTATCTATTGGCCTCGTGCATCTTACGGTTAACCATTTGGAACACCAAAAGCTAATTTGAACATCGAAAAGAGGGGGAAAAAACTGAAGTTGGCTGAAGAAGATTATGCCAAGTCTCACATTCCCATTTATAATATGGTTTTTATTGGGTCCAAATAGTGAACACAAATATACCAAATGAAAGGCCCAAGAAGTCTCCTAATGGGCCCCTCATCAGAAGGTAGATGGGATGAAAGACCCATTGCTGCCCAGTCGACTCATAAGTCTCCTTGAGTGGTTAACTTTTGCACTTGACCCGGACTCTTCTCCGTATCTCGCTTATGGAACAGAGTCAAGAGATGCCTTCCTACCCCTTTATGTCCCCTTGACACGTCAATAGAAAGGAGTTCAATGCTCCCACTCTACCCCGGACTAGGAGGACTGTGGATGGAAAGAAAGAGAGGAGTAGTTTCGAGGCAGGTGGCATTGGTTTCTCTAGCAATGCGGTGGGAGGAGTGCGAGGGTGGTGAATTTTGTGGGTTTAATAGAGGAAATGCCCAAGGAGTTTCGGGCTGGGCCCTCGTCTAGCTTCCTAACGACTGCCTTGTCTTCCAGTCCAACGCCTCTCTGTACTCCTTTCCCACATCGAGAGACCTTTTAGGTGATTAATTTCCTGATGTTGCGTGGTCTGGAAGTCTTTCAAATGGAAAAGTCCAGCACAGTGAAACTTATGCGCCACGGCAACGACCCAATTGAAGTGGGTATATGCTTATGATTTAAACCATGGTACCACTTTTATTATCAAAATAATAAAAATAAGCAATTGAGGCCCAATGTTACGAGTTTTAAGCTTAGTAATGCCGGTCTTGGGAGTCGGCCCATTGTCCACACTAGTTTTGGGCTAACTTGGGCCTACCTATTTTAACCCAATGGACCTGAACTAGCTTGTCTTCTTGAGCATTCAAGATCGTTAGAATCATGTTGCAATTGGAGCCCACTTTAGTCATGTGCCCTCCAAGATTAGATACTCCAAAACAATTCAATTTGAGAATTTCATTTGATTAATAAAATTTCAAAATTTAATGCCCCTTACATTAGGTGTAACCCTGAGCAAATGGTTCTGCATCATATTAATCCAAAACAAAATGAGAGTCCACACAATGGTCTATCTATGGCCTCATGCATCTTATGGTTAACTATTTGGAACGCCAGAAGCCAATTTGAACATCGGGAAGAGGGAAAAAAATTGAACTTGGCTGGAGAAGATTAAGGCAAGTCTCACATTCCCATTTATATTGTGGACTTTATTGGGCCCAAGTAGTTGACATAAATACCAAATGAAAGGCCTAAGAAGTCTCCTAATGGGCCCCTCATCAGAAGGTAGATGGGAGGTAAGACCCATTCGGCCCAGTCCTACGTGACTCATAAGTGGTTGAGTGGTTTAACTTTTGCAGTTGACCCGGACTCTTCTCTGTATCTCGTTTATGGAACAGAGTCAAGAGATGGCTTCCCACCCCTTGATGTCCCCCGTGACACGTCAACAGAAAGGAGTTCAATGCTCCCACTCTACCCCGGACTAGGAGGACTATGGATGGAAAGAAAGAGCCGAGTAATTTCGAGGCGGGTGGCATTGGTTTCTTTAGCAATGAGGTGGGAGGAGTGCGAGGGTGGTGAATTTTTGTGGGTTTAGCAAAGGAAAGGCCCAAGGAGTTTCGGGTTGGGCCCTCATCTAGCTTCCTAACGACTGAATTGCCTTCCAGTCCAACGCCTCTCTGTACTCCTTTCCCACTTGGCACGACCCAATGACTGTCTTCCCCTGGAGTATTTGTTTTGGTGAAGGAATTCAATGTTCCCACTCTACCCGGGAGGACTGAGAATGGAAAAGAAAGAGCCTAGTAATTTCGGGACGGGCAGCATTGCTTTCCTTTGCCAACAGGTGGCAGGAGTCCCAGGATGTTGTGGTGAATTTTTGTGGGTTTGATAAACGAAAGGCCCAAGGAGTTTCGGGCTGGGCCCTCATTTTCTTTCCTATCGACTAACGACCGCCCTGCCTTCCACTCAACGCGGCTCTGTACTCCTAAGTCCTTTCCCACAAGCCACGACCAAATGACCCAGCGTCTTCCCTTGAACCACATCCTCCATCCATGCCCCTCTCCCTTGAGAATCATTTGAATGCAACAGTACTTATATATATATATATATATATATATTTATATTTATGATTTAATTTTATTTTTCAGTCAGTCTGCAAAATCGAGTGACCTTTTAGGTGATTAATTTCCTGATGCCGCGTGGTCTGGAAGTCTTTCAAATGGAAAAGTCCAGAACAGTAAAACTTATGTGGCAAGTTTCAGCAACGACCCAATTAAAGTGGGTATATGTGTATGACTTAATATTTGTATATGACTTTATCCTATATATAGGGCACTGCCCTCACCATTTTCAGCCATATTCTTCAACACCAACAGCTTCTTGTTCAGTTCTTTATATATCTTTGGAATTCGATCCATTCTTATATTCTTCTTTATTATTATTATTATTGCTATTTTATTTATTTTTCCATTGAGGTGATTGTATGGGGGCCACAGACAGGACTCACGTTAGCCATCCGGAGCACCCATTGGAGTTAAAAAACTACAAAAAACCTTACACCTGCGACGGATGCAAAGAGCCAGGATTCGGGTCAAGGTACAGATGTGAGGCCTGTGACTTCGATCTCCATGAGGACTGCATGTTCCCTACTGAAACCACTACCCACGACTTCTTCGGAAATGCCGCCTTCAAATTTCTCCTTCGACCACCCAATTCAAAGTGCAAAGAGAAGCACTGCACGAAGCACTGCAGAACATACTGTGACGCCTGTGGAAAGGCCGTGAAGGGCTTTGTTTACCACTGTGCGGCACGCGACTTGGATTTGCATCCATGTTGCCGAAACCTTAAGACTAAAATGGATATCAACGGCGAGGGGTTTCGGCTTCAAGATAAGGTGTCAAGGCGGTGCAATTGGTGCAAGGAGGGCTCAAGAGGAGGCTGGGCTTACGCATCAAGCAACGAAGACTACTATTTTCATGTGGGCTGTGTGCCGGAGATGATGCTGGAGGCTTGGCAAAATGAGGGTGGCGGTGGCAGTGGCAGTGGCAGTGGCAGTGATGATGATGGTAAGAGTGTAGCGGCGGTGAGTAAAATGAAGCTGCAGCTGCAACGCAATTCAAAGGGAAATGGGGGGAGAGGAAGCAAGTATTGGAAGATGTTGAAGTCAATACTGAGGATTGTAATGTGCGTTTTATTAGGGGATCCAACCATAACTCTCGCTTGTGTGGTTACAGAGTCGCTTCTCTCTAAGTAGTATTTAATATTTTTTAGGTTTATGTTTGAGTTGCGTGTATGAGTGTTAGGTTGCATTCGGCTTTCTTTTTTATTTCTTCGGTCCCGCAAAGACGAAGAATCTTGATTCAAATATATACATATAAGCCATTGGCAAAGGTTGCATACTTTGGATGGCCAGCTATTTTAAATAATATTACAGCATATTTTTTCCTTTTTAAAATTAGTCTTTGATTAGTTCAAACCATAACACATTATTTATTTTGCTTAAACTCAAATGGGCACTAATGTTTGACTGTGAAGCAAAAGTCCCATAAGATTAAATTTTTAGGCTCCTTAATTAATTGCCTGTATAAGGAGTACTTCCGTTGCGCCAATATCATATGCCTTCCCTTTCCTTTCTTTATTTCTTCTGTCACTGTAGCTGCTTCTTCTTCCTGCAACCTCTTGGCTCAACTTCTTCTGTCACTGTACCTCACATTCCAACAGTCAGGTTACATGCATCTATTTTCCGGCACTATTTCACTGAATATATATGATCTTTTATTTCTTCCTCCATGCCTATATTATGATTATGGCTGGTACCTTTAGCTCATTTTTCCCAATATACTCATGATTTTATCCATTCAGATTCTCCAGATGACCTAAAATGTACAGTCACTTTCTTTGTAGTCAAGTTTGCGTTGAAGAAATCGGTTTTTATACAAAAACTAGTCTTTAATCTGCAAATCATTATGTATATTGTTCATTGTGCTTAAAAATGAATGGTTTGGGTGATCCTCTGACCTAGTTCTTCATCACAATACAGTAACAGAAACGTTTGAAAGCTTGCTGTAGAGAAAAATTCCAATAAGAACCAAGTTTTAGAGTATTACTTTGCCTACATAAGATTACCTTCAGTAGACTGATGTTTAGTCACATGCCTTGCTCCCTTTCTTCTTCTTCCTTCAAATTTTCTTCTACTTCCTTATACAAAAACAAGTCTTTGATTAATTCAAACCATTAGGTATAACATTCGTTTAAAAATGAACTGGACACACATGGTTTGGATGATTCTCTGACCTAGTTGCTCATCACAAAAAGCAGGTGGGCTGTTAAATAAAAACCCAAGAAAAGATTGTCTTGCTTTGCCTGTAAAGAGCACAGTCATTGCACCAATGCTATATCACATGCTTTCCACTTCTTTTCTTTTCCCTCTACCAGATTTCTTCTTTTCGTTTCTTTTCAATTGTGCCAAACATTAGGGCTCATTGCATCTCGTGTTTTACCCAGTAGGTGATATGTAAGGACTCCCTCTCAATGGTGTTAGACTTCAACTTAGGGTTTACTACTTTCCACCTTTTAGCTTTTGTATTATCCATTCATCATTTTCCTTTTGTTTTCAATATATATCATTACTAATGAGCACCCATTCCTTGTTCTTTTCTCTCCATGTTCCACTAATTGCTACTTGCTTGCTTAACTGCTGCTTATCTAAAAATGAAAAATAGAATCTCCAACACATGTACTATGTACACTAGCATTTATTTGTAGATAAACTGTGATAGATCTTAGCCTATAGCATTAAAACCCATAACTTAGTATGTATTCTGTTCTGTAGTTAATCTTTAACACAAAACTACTTGGTATTTACGACACACAAATATATGATATGTGTGTGCAGGTGCTGGAGAGCTATCATCCACAAAAATGGAGTTACGTCCAGAAGAGATATCCATAGACAGCCACCCACATAGACGCTTAAACTGAAGCCTGCGTAAAAACCAGATCATTGTGTGGGCTGTAAAGAATTAGAGTTTGATTTAAAACCATGTTACCAGTGTGAGCACGAGAATGAGCTAGCTCCAGAAATGCGGCTTCCATCTGAGAGTGTTCGAAAAACTACCACACATTTAGTAGTGAGTCAATTTCATATATATATACACAGTTATATATGTGAATATGGTAATTACAAGTATAGAAAGAATCAATCAAATAAATTAGAAACTACAATTGTGGGTCAAAGAGAATGCAAATGGAAAGCCTTGAATTAAGGCTGAGGATCCTTAGCATGATCCTCGACACCATCTACATGAGGAATGCGTCCCTTCCTCCTTCCCCTTCTGGCTAGGATTAATCAGTTGCGACCTTACCTTTCAGCAGGACCCAAGAGGAAAGAATATGGTTTGGTTTGTGATGTATGCGGGAAGGACGTGAAAGGTTGGTTTTACTATGGCTTATCACGAGGGGAACCACTTCATTTACACCCATGTTGTGCCAAGCTTCCATTTAAGAGAACGGATAATAGTAGCATTGTACTTGATCTTAAAGAAAATATTACATCGGTGTGCCTAGCATGTGGAGATGAGGGTTTTTCAAATGAAATCAGGAGCTGGGCCTAAGTAATTCCCGTTGTGGAAAATACTGTTATCAAGTGTCCTGTGTGAAGGGCAAAGTCGAGGAGGGGAAGAAAGAGGAGTGTGGTGATCAGAAACAAAGTGTTGGAACTGAGGCCAGTAGAGGAGCCTTGACAAGGGAGCTCATAACCCAGATATAAAACTGCGCCCTGGAGAGGTGGTCACCGAATGCTGCTTGGAGCTGGCTGTTGACATTCTCAATTTAATCGTTTCTCTCCTCTTTGGGCTGCCTCCTCTCCCTATTGGATTAGCCCTGAAATGGTTAAAAAAACATACTAAATTTACATACCATTGCATTAGCAAATACTACTAAAGATGATGACAAAAGTGCAGGTGCCTCTGAATTCTGAATTCTAGTGTCACTTCTGTTCAAATGGTGTGTTTCTCTTGGTGTGCCTCTAAATTATTGCCTGTTTTCAACGACAAATAAATAGACTGTCTACCTTTTCAAGTGTGTGGTGTTATCATATCCAAGGTAAGGGTATGTGTGAGAGATGAGGTGATCTCTCATTTGATCATGAATGAACTAATTATTTTTGTACGCACGAGACTGGAACATGAATAAAATTGGCTTTCCTTTCTTTCATTTTCCTTCTTCTGGTAAGAAAGGACACTTAATTTCTTGAATTAGCCAGATTCTGCCATCAATAATAGTAGAGATAGCTAGAAATTTATTGTAGGAGAACAAATAATAGGATGTTTATTCAAGGCGGGCAAAATCATATAAATGATACATTTTGCCTAATGGTAACTCTATTTCTCTTTCTTCAAGAAGGGCTGGAATCAAACTCAGAAAAATTCAATATACTGGGCCATTGCTAGCTAGTTCCACCATTGCCCATGACCATATTTCATGGTATGCCCCTCTGTCCAAATCTACAATTCATAGAGACTTCCTTTTTTCTTAATGAGGTTTAGAGAACCATATCATTGGGGATAAAACGCATCCGAGACTCTTCTTAAATTAATTACTTGGACAGTAGACAAGCTAATAATATATAAAAGTAAGCTAAACCCTAGATATGAACATGGAATGGTACGTGCTTTAAGAAGAGGTAGTATATGTATGAACAAAGATTAATACACACTTACAAGCATCAACTAGTGCCAAGATTTTAAGAAAATTTTCATAACTTTCTCATACACATTTATTGTATGTTTTATCATTTATTAGAATTTTTTTTCTTGATATTATGAGTTTTTTATTAATTTTTGATTCATCAAGATTTTGTGTTAAAATATCTATCAATATTTTTTGATATATTTCAATATATTTGCAAAATCAAGTTATCGATTAATTCATAAAAAATGATATTTCCATCTTAGATCATCATCATGAGAAAGACACGTACCTTGATATTAAAGACAACTTGGGGTGCAATTATTATTAAAATTACGAGTCATAATAGAAAAATACGAAAAGTGGGATAACTTCTTTCCAAGAGTAGGAAATAGGAATACATTGCTTGATTTCTTATAAATTATAATAAAACATGATTGTGAATCCTATCCAACCAAATCTTCCACACGAGACTATCAATTATACCAACTACCCAAACTTGTCTATCGTTGAGACATATGATGCTCCCAACCACATAATATTTATTAATAAAGTTGGCTCCTTTATTTCGAACATCTATATTTCTAGTAAATTAATTATTAGAAGATTAGTTAGCAGTACGTATCTAGAAATTTATTCTAATATTTGTGACTAAGATTATGAAAAATATGTCTATTACTTAATAACAACTTGTACGTCAAATGACTTTACACTTTCATTTTTCTAAATAATAAATAGCTAAAAAACAACAAAGCCGGTGGTCATGAATGGTGGACAATAGAAGCTCTATTATTTTTTATTCTCACGCAGGAAAGAAAAGAGGGATTTTACTAGCTAGCATTAACCAAGAAACAAAAAGGCCGGTTGTCAAGGGGCCTCAGCTAATTTGATCTTCAGAGTGAAAAGGACAAATAAATATATATGATAGACTTGATCAGATCAAGTCTTTAATTAAGGTTTGTAGCCTCAAGAACCTTGATGTTGCCATGTAAAAGCTTGATCCTAGCTACAAAAAACAAAGGAAGAGAAACTTAGAAGAAGAATCGCAAGTCTACAAATTTCCACTGCATATCTCAATGCCACTGTCAACAATAAGATTACTAGACAAATTCAGATATTTTAGATAGGTTTCCAACATTTGTCAAGCTCTATAAGTTCTATTTAAATTATTTTGTAATTTTTCTTTTAACAAACAAGCATCCATATTAAATATTTGAATTTAATAAATTTAAAAGATTACAAATCTTTTGCACGAAAATCGAAACCTTCTTGTTGTTGAAATAGAACAATAACTAATACATACATCTAAAAATTTCCTTCTTCATTTTTTTAGGTATTTTGTTATATTTTGTTTGACTTGAGGTTCAGTAATCTTTTTGTAATTTTTCTATAAGAATCTTTTCTATGAACTCCTTTTAATCATATAAACATGTTTTAAAGTTATAAAGACTCATTTGGACTGAGAGCAGACAATATCTATACAATTGGATGCTAGTAATTACAAATGGTATCGGAACTAATCTTTAACATTGATGTAGGAGTTTGGACTGAAAAGGAATAATGTCGACCTGGTTAGGTGAGAGTTGTTACATTAATCTTCCTGCATTCTGTTTTATATTTCCATCCCAAACCTAAAAATCCATTTTTTTATATTTTAATTGAATTGTGCATAGATCACTAGTCCCGTTTCAGAATATATGGCTTTTTGGATGGAGAAAACTATGGACATGGAGTTTATATATGCTCTGGGAAACAAGGTTCTGATCAGAAATAAGCTAAGGCTGGTGACCCTAACTGGTAAATTGTTGAGAATTCGAACCATAAAAGCAAACCTCTAAAAGTCAGGCTCAATTTGGAGGGGAAAAAGAACTAACAAAAAGCATTAGAGAAGAACAAAGTTTAAAACTAACTTTTTTTTTTGGGGAAAGCAACAAACCAGAAATATTGCCCAGATTTAATAAAAGAGTTGTTCTCTATTTGAAAAAGTTATATGGAGGAAGAAAGTCATATAAGAAACCACCGCAAATTTCCTAGAATGTTTGTCCTGAATTTCTCAACAGTTAAGTCTTCTATGGAGTCACTTTTCTTCATTGGAATGAATTTTATACCTACAAAGGCTTGTCATAAATATTTTTTTATTGATTTTTCTTGTCAGTCAGATCTGTTAGCATTGTATAGATTAATTATGTTCAGAATTTTCACAAAGCTATATCTTGGTGGTTATATGTGCATCAAGCATACAATTAGTAGAATTGATCATCATCATTGAGGTGCGTCTAACCTTTTGATTAATTTCTAGAAATGTTCAACATCTAGCATATAAGGGAGGCACCTTCTAATATTACACCTTTATTAGCTTGAGATTATACTCCAAAAAATGCATGGCTCAGGTGCCCTCGCTAATTTGCCTCATTTGCCTGCTGAATTCTATTCTCTTTAATCATTTTAATAACTCAGTTTTACAAACATTTCAAAAAAAATTGAAATGTAATTGGGTAACTCCCATGTTCTTATGTCATAAGATATTGTGGCTTAGTTATGTTAAATGTTCATTTCAGTGACTTGAAAAAATTTCAAATCCTTATCCATCAACCCTCATCCTCTTCTCTTCCTAATTAAGTTTATATCTACAAAGTTATTTTGATTTAGGAAGGACCAATTTTATACTCATGAGTTGATCAATTCAAACTTTCAAAATGCTATAAAATGGGCAATCTCTTTCTTGGTGGTCAAGTTCACACGAAGAGGTTGTTTTCATTTTAACAAAGAGAAATACGTTAGTTTATACAAAAACTAGTTTTTGATTAATTCAAACCATTAGGTATATGTTAGGGTGCAATAATGTTACTTTTAAGTTCTGTCAATGAATCGCCCAAATGATGGTGATCAAATGTCATAAAAAGCTTAACATACCTCATTGGACACTAATTAGTTTTAAGATGAGATGATCAAAGCCCAATTTAAAATTGGTATAAGAGTCAAAGTCATGAATTTGAGCCACACGAATGTCATATTGG
This sequence comes from Vitis rotundifolia, assembly GCA_030254885.1. Classification (NCBI taxonomy): domain Eukaryota; kingdom Viridiplantae; phylum Streptophyta; class Magnoliopsida; order Vitales; family Vitaceae; genus Vitis; species Vitis rotundifolia. The sequence goes on from CM058163.1 coordinate 2,876,220, forward strand.
GGGAGTAAGTTAGGGTTGTTGAGGTGCAACAATGTGCTTAAGTTAATAGATAGGTCACCCAAATAATAGTAGTAAAAGACTTATCCTATCCTTATGAGATGGTCAAAGCCCTATCCAAGTATATATCATTCATGTTTCTTAAAAATGATTGGATGATTTTGTCTAGTTGCTCATCACAATGTAGTAATTGTAATTTCAATGGTGGATTGTTAAAGTAAAAATCCAATAAAAAAATTGTTTTGCTTTGCCTATAAATTGAGTACCTTCATTGCACCAATGCTATATCACATGCATTCTTCTTTTCTTTTCCCTCTATTATATTTCTTCTTCTTCTAGTAAACTCTTGGCTCAACTAGGTGGTGCCAAACATTAGGGTGATTGCATCTCAAATTCCAACAAGCAGGTGAGATGTATTAATATTTTCCATCTTTCTATATATATATATATAGTTTCTGGCTTCAAAGTTAGGGTTTACTCCTTCACCCTTTTAGCTTTTCTATTATGCATTCAATTTCCGTCTGTTTTCAATCTGTATCATTATTAATGAGCACCCATTCCTTTTGCTGCTGCTTTTCTCTCCATATCCTAGTAATTGCTCCTTGTTTACGGCTTCAAAGTTAGGGTTTTACTCCTTCCCCTTCGAAGTTAGGGTTTACTTCTTTCCCCTTTTAGCTTTTCTATTATGCATTCAATTTCCATCTGTTTTCAATCTGTATCATTATTAATGAACACCCATTCCTTTTGCTTTTGCTTTTGCTTTTCTCTCCATATCCTAGTAATTGCTCCTTGTTTACGGCTTCAAAGTTAGGGTTTTACTCCTTTCCCCTTTTAGCTTTTGTATCATGCATTCAATTTCCATCTGTCTTCAATCTGTATCATTATTAATGGGCGCCCATATCTTTTGCTTTTCCTTTTCTCTTCATATCCTACTAATTGTTCCTGTTTGCTTCACTGCTGCTTATCAAAAAAAGAAAAATAAATCTCTAGCCCATGTAATATCGACACAAGTATTTATTTGTAGATGAACTGAGATAAATCTTAGCCTATATCATAAAAACCCAGAGTTATGCATATATAATATGTACTCTACTTAATTTGTTGTTAATCGTTAACACGCAACGACTATTTACCAAACACAAGAATGTAATACTCAGGATACAAATATGTGTGCAGGTGCAGGAGAGCCATCATCAACAGAAATGGCAACATCAATGAAGTTACATGAGGAAGAGATATATATAGATAGCCACCCAGGACACGGGCCCCTTAAACTGAAGACTGCTGAAAAATCATGTTATTGTGGGGGATGTAAAGAAATGGTGTTTATTTCACAAGAGTGTTACCAGTGTGAGCACGAGGATGAGCACCAGAAATGCGACTTCCACCTTCATGTGCAATGCAAACCTGTCGTTTCCTTGCGGCTAACATTTATCAGTTGCGAATTTACCTTTGAGCAGGACTCAAGAGGAAAAAATATGGTTTGTGATGCATGCGGCAGGGATGTGAAAGGTTGGTTTTTCCAGTCTTTGCCACCAGGGGAACCACGTCATTTACACCCATGTTGTGCCAACCTTGACTTTAAGAGAACGGTCCGTAATGGTAGCATTACTCTTGATCTTAAAGAAGAGACTTCATCAGTGTGCCTAATATGTAGAAACGAGGGTCATTCAAAAAATTTCAGGAGCTGGGTCTATGTTTCCCGTTGTGGCGAGTACTGTTATCATGTGTCATGCATGAAGGACAACGTCGAGAAAGGGGCGAAAGACGAGGCTAGTAATCAGCAACCAAGTTATAAGACTGGAACAACCAGCGGGGCCTTGGAGTCAAGGGCTCAGAAACAAGATGAACGACCACGCCGTGGAGAGACGGTCCTCGATTTGTTGGAGTTCGCAGTCGACCTTGTCATTTTCGTGATTTCTGTCATCTTTGGGATACCTTTACCATCGGTGTCTAAATGGATAAGAAAGCTGGTAGAATGAATAAATGCGGTGATTGATCTAAAATAATTCATGCATGGCTAGTTGATGCATATGTGGCTTTCTATAAAAATGATTCCCATCTGTTCTTGTTGCTCCCCCCGCCGTTTCACATGGCTACTCAATATATCTTTTTAAGTGTGTGGTGTGGTGTTCTCTAGGGTATATATAAGAGATGAGGTTAGATCTCATTTTATCATGGTTGTACTCGACAGGAGCATAGATACATAAGGTTTGTTTTCCTTTCTTGGTGTGGTGTTCTCTCGGGTATAAATGAGAGATGAGATTAGATCTCGTTTTATCATGGATGTACTCGACAGGAACATATATAAATAAAGTTTGTTTTGTTTTCTTTTCTTTTCCTTTTAGTAGTATGAAAATAAGCACCCTATGGTTGGTTGTTCTTCAGGACATATGTATTGGCTTCCATTGTAGCCTGTCTGATGTCTCTTTTTTATACATCGCACCATAATATTACAACCATCATTCTCGTCTACGTAGACGACATTTTTCTCACAAGAAATACTGATGCTTTTCTTCAAAATCTATTCAATAAACTAAGCCAAGAGTTTGCGATCAAGGATCTTGGATCACCGCACTACTTTCTTGGAGTAGAAGTGAAGCCTTTGTCTGGTGAACTATTCTTGTCCCAACACAACTACACATATGACATACTTCGCAGAATGCTAGAAGGTTCTCTCTTTGCTACACTAATGACCGTAAAAAAACAAAGCTATCTCCTCTAACTCAGAACTTGTTGATACCACCTGTTTCCTCAGCATAGTAGGGCCAATATCTCGACCTTCACAAGACCCAACATAGTTTATTTAGTTAATAATGTGTCAATTCTTTGGCTGCCCTACTTTCACCCATTTGAAAGTTGTAAAACGGATCCTGAGATACTTAAATATGACATAAAATTTTGGTCTTCGCTATATTGGCCAAAGTTCTACAAACCTGCATGTGTTTAATGATGCAGATTGGGCTAGTTGCACTACTGCAAGGAGAAGCATCATTGGTTTCAGCATATTTCTTGGTGTTCTAAGAAACAACCCACAGTTCTCGATCCAATACAGAAGTTGAATCTAGATCGGTCTCCACCACAGCTGAGATAACATTGATCATATTTCTCCTTCATGATCTTGGCATTCCCTTTGCAAAGCTACTGCAGCTATTTTGTGACAATGTTAGTGCACTTCACATGTCAGTTAATCTTATGTTTCATCCAAGATCAAAACACATTGAGCTCGACTATCACTTCATATGACAGAAAGTTGCAGTGGGTCATCTTATCACAAGACACATTCCTTATTCGTCTTAACTTGCTGATATCTTCACAAAGCCATTAAACAAGGCTACCTTTCAAATATTCAGGGACAAACAGTGTGTTCATCCTCAATCACATGCTAATTTAAGGGGGCATATGCCAAGATTAAAGATCCCACCATCTCCTGGGGTCAAGCTACAGATCAAGAGAATAAAAGGGAAAATAAAAAATCCACCAGTCATGAGTGTTAACCAATCTTCCGGCAATATCAACATTCCTTAATCGGTGCAATCTCCTTGAGTAAATAGTGCATTTCCTCTTAAGTAAAATATAAACTTCCATGTATGTAAAATATATACTACGTATGTTAAGTTCAGATCAATGAAAATGAACAATGGCTTCATCCATCTTCTCTAAAATTTTCTTCATAAATAGCGTCTTTCTCTTGGTCAACGAGTGTTTTTTGTTTTTGCTTTGTTTATTACCTTTCTTTTTTCTTTTTCTTTTTTTTTTAATGATGAATAAATAGACAATGTCTATCCTTTTACGTGTGTGGTGTTATCTAAGGTATGTGTGAGAGATGGGTTGATATTTCATTTGATCATGAATGTACTAATTATTTTCTATGCACGAGACAGAGACAGAGACACGAATGAACCAATTATTTTGTATGCACGAGACAAAGACATAATTGAAAGTGGCTTTCCTTTCTTTCTTTTTCCATTTTCTGGCAAGAAAGACACTTGAATTAGCCAAATTCTGCCACCAATAGTAGTAGAGTTAGCTAGAAATTTATTGTAGGACGACAAATAATAGGATATTTATTCAAGGGGGGCAAAATTATACACAAGTTAATGAAAAATTTTGCCCAAATTTCTCCCCTTAAAAGAAGGCTGTAATCCAACACGGAAAACTTCAATATACTGGGCCTTTGCTAGCTCCACCACTGGGCACGATCATGTTCAATGTTATGCCCCTCTGTCCAAATCTACAATTCATCAAGACCTCCATTTCTGTTAATGTAAATTTTATAATATTATAGTTCATTTGACGCCTTTGATATTAAAGAGAAGTCATCGGGGGCAATTGATATTAAAATTATGAGCCATAGTAGGAAAATACGAAAAGTGGGACAGCTTCTTTCCAAATAGTAAGTAGGAACACGTTGCTTGACTTCTATAATAAAACATGATTGTGAAACCTATCCGACCAAATTCTCCACACTAGACCATCAAGCACACCAACTACCCAAACTCACAAGGCACATGGCATACGCCTCTCCTGTTCGAAGCATCCACATAACACAAGCAATAATGAAATCTAACTGCGCCTTACAGATGAGACCTCAACAAAGTGCCTAAAATGCAAGAACAAGGGGATTTTTTGAAGGAATCACAGGCTCGTTCGATGTTGGTTTCCACTTGTAGCCAATAATGTTATCATGTGTCCTGTGAAGGACGTCATTCTTGCGAACTGGCAGAAGGGTCACTTCCAAATTAAAGTGGTAGAGAAAGTTAGAGAAAGCTCAAGAGGAAGCAGTCAACATTATTTCCAGTAAGAATTATTTGAAGATAGTTACCAGTACAAATCTGGAAATTTAATTATTCTCATATTTGTGACAGATTATGAAAAATATATCTATTACTTAATTAATTTTCTAAAGAATAAAACAAAAAAGCCGGTGGTGGAGTACTATAGAAGCTTTGCTATATTGATTGTCATGCATGAAAGAAAAAGGGGACCATAGAGGCTTCCCTCCCAGCTTGATTTTCATTCATGAAAGAAAAGCAAAAAGGTCAAAAAATGACTCTAGCTCAAAGTCACGAGGGCTGGAGCCTCACAGAAAGTTTCATGTCTATAGCTGCAAACATATTCTTCCTCTCTTGGTTAATTGGACATACCTGGCTATAAAGACCTTCACCCACCCTTTAAAGTAATCACAACAAAAAGAACACTAATGAAGCCTATTAATAAATATAACTCCTGTTGAAAATTAAATACTTTTAACAACTGATTAATATACATATTATTTTCACTAACAACTCTTGTTCAATTGCAACCAATGACGCGCTAGTGGTTTGTTCATGTGGCTTTCTAGTAAATGTTAAGTGTTTTTTTCTAATAATTTAAAAAATGCGTTTGATTGTAATCATAAAAAAAATTATTTTAAAGTTTTTTGATACTAAAAAGTTTATTTTTAAAAATTATTATCAAATATATTTTAAATTTTTTTAATTTATATCCAAAATTTAACTTAATTCTAGCTGACTCGTAGCCCGAAAGTGTAATATACTATCACCACCCTTCCATTCCATCCATGTGAACACAACTATTTCCACGTACCAAAAGTCACTAGCTTCCAAAAACAAAGAAACTTCGAAGGTATTAATAAACTGAGAATTGGCTACGGACTTTCAATTCTCGTGGAATATACTTTTTGTCTTGGAATTCTAGTTTCTCTACTCGGCGTGGAAAATTACAGGAGACGTGTTGAACATGTCCTTGCAAATCTCCCTCCTCCTTTCAGGGAACAGGAAGGTGTTTTATTTATTTTTAACCATCTACACTTGCTCATTTAAACTTTCTCTCAAACTACGTACTCTCCATCAGAAGCGCTTAATTGGGGGGTTTAAATTTTTCTTTATAATTGTTTATCTTTATAGTTGTATAGAAGAACAAATTACAGAAGAAACCACTTCTAAACTTGGCAGTGTGTTTAGCCCAACTTCCTCTAATGCTGGTCTTCTATATGTGATGATGTCATGAAATCTTCAATCTTTGATATTGAAGAGAAATCACTGGGGCGCAGTTATTATTAAAATTATGAGTCATAAAAGGAAAATTCGAAAAGTGAGACAGCCTTTTTCCAAGTAGGAGGTAGGCACACGTTGCTTGACTTCTAGAATAATCTAGTCAATTCCTCTCCTTCAAACATCTTTATTTCTATTAAGAATTATTAGAAGATTAGTTACCAACTAACCTGCCCTTTCATATCTGGAAATTTATTCTAATATTTTAGACTAAGATTATGAAAAATATATCTATTACACTTTTTCATTTTTCTAAAGAACAAAACAAAAAAGCCGGTGGTTAGAGGTGGACTATAGAAACAAAAAGGTTGGTCGTCAAGGGGACCATAGAATTGAAGCTTCCCTACCAGCTTCATTTTCATTCATGAAAGAAATAAACGAAAAGTGGCCAAAAAATTAAAAAAAAAAAAGAAAAAAAAGAAAAAGACTAGCTGTCACAAGGGCTGGAGCCTCGCAGAAGGTTTCATGTCTAAATAGCTACAAATATATTTTTATTTTTAGTTTTACTAACTTTACTTTTTTCCCCCTCTCGCTTCATTGGACATCCCTATCTGAAAAGACCTTCACCCACCCTTCAAAATAATCACGTACAAGTCAACCAAAAGAATACTAATAAGGTCTTTTCATAAATAAATATAACGACTGTTGAAAATGAAATATTTTTAACAACCCATTGATGCGTCTGATGTTCATTCAAACCAATGAATGACGCCCAGGTGGATTTCGAAGAATCAATTGGCATCAGCCTAAACTAATTGATGGAAACCAAAAGATTTTTTAGCAACCCCCGTCCCATTCAACCTAAATTGAAATTCATCGATCTCTAAATTAATTTATAGAAATTTATAAAATTTGCAATATAGAAATGAAATTCAATCACATAACGGGACATATATGTCTTTCATATCTTTTTATTCTCATAATATAAACTTCCAATACCTTTTTATGAGCTATAAAGATTTGTATTTTTCTCACGAAATAAGAACACTTCTGAAACTTAATGAGCTTTTGTATTTGATTCTTCATTGGTGCTCCTGACTTGAACTTAATCCTGCATGGTTTGTGATTATTCTTGTCCATCTTCTATCTAGACGACTGTTCCCCAGCTGACTTGATCTTCGTACGTGAAAAGGACAAATAAATATATAAGATTGACTCTAGATCAAGTCTTTAATTAATGTTTGTGGCCTTGAGAACCTTGATGTGGCGTGTGAAAGAATGACCCAAGCAAATTTCCAGACAATTTAAATCTAGAAATTTCCACATTGACTCTACAAAAAGCAAAGGATGATGAATTTCTCTGAAAAATCATAAGTCGATCATCTAGAAATTTCCAGTTCATATCTCAATTTCATTGTTAATAATATGATTATTAGGTAGATTCAGACATTTTGGAAAGGTTCACACCATTGATCAAGTTCCATAAGTTATACTTAAATTAATGTGTAATTTATATAGTGATTAATCTTGCCAAATTTCCCAACTTTTTAATCAACAATTAATTAGTCTTTGATGGAGTCGTTTTTCTGCATTGGAGTAAATTGTACACCTACAAAGGCTTGTCATAAAATATTTTTTTATTGATTTTTCTTGTTAATTGATATCAGATCTGTAAACATTAATCCTCCTAAACTATAGATTAATTATGCTCAAAATTTTCATAAAGCTATCTTGGTGTGTATATGCATATCAAGCAAAAAATTAGTAGAACTGATCATCGTCACGGTGCATGTAACCTTTTGACCAATTTCTGGACATGTCTGATACGTAGCATAAAAGGGATACACTTTCGGGATATTACAACTTTATTAGCTTGAGATTATACCCCAAGCACCATATTGTTCCTGTGCCCTGGTTAATTCACCTCATTTTGCCTGATGAATTCTATCCTGTTTAACTGGTTTTCAAGTAACAAAATATTAACAACTCAGACTCACAAACACTTCACAAAATTTAATTGAAAATATAATTGGGAAAATATTTTGCTATGATTTGGTGGCTTATGTTAAATTTTCATTTCAGTGATTTGAAAAAAAATTTAGAGACCTTATCTGTTGACCCTAATCCTCTTTTCTTCTTAATTAAGTATGGATCCACAATATTATTTTGATTTAGGAAGGACCAATTTTATACTCATGAGTTGATCAATTCAATCCTCTTTCTTGGTGGTCAAGTTTGCTTGAAGAGGGCGGTTTCATTTTAGCAAAGAGAAATACGTACGTTAGGTTTATACAAAAACTAGTCTTTGATTGATTCAAACCATTAGGTATACCATTCATTTGTCTTAAAAATGAAATGGGCACACACGGTTTGGGTGATTTTCTGACCAAATTTCTCATCACAATGCAGTGAAAGTAATGTTTTAATGGTGGACTATCAAGTAAAAACCCAATAAAAAATTGTTTTCCTTTGCCTATAAAGAGTGCCCTCATTGCACCAATGCTTTATCACATGCCTTCCCACTTCCTTTCTTTTCTGCCTCTATCAGATTTCTTCTTCTTGTAATCTCTCGGCCCAACTAGGTGGTATCAAACATTAGAGGTCATTGCATCTCAAATTCCAACAAGCAGGTGAGATGCATTGATATTTTCCATCTTTCTATAACTATCTCTATATGTATATATAGTTTACGGATTCGAGCTTAGTGTTTACTCCTTTCAATTCCTTTTCAGCTTTTGTCTAATCCATTCAATTTCCATCTGTTTTCAATCTGCATCATTATTAATAAGCACTCATTCCTTTTACTTTATGCTTTTCTCTCCATATCCTACAAATTGTTACCGGTTTGCTTTACTACTGCTTATCAAAATATGAAAAGTAGAATCTCTAACTTATACTGACATAAGCATATGCCAAAATTATGCATGTGTTATATGTGTGAAATCTATTTTGTTGGTAACCAAACGCATATGTGTAATACTCAGGATACATGTTTGCAGGTCTGGGAGAGCTATCATCAACAGAAATGGAGTTGTACCCAAGACAAAAAGTAATAAACAGTCACCCACACTCGCCGCTTATACTGAAGCCTGCTCAAAAACCATACCATTGCGGGGGATGTAAAGAGTATGAGATAGATTTACGACAATGTTACCAGTGTGAGCACAAGAATGTGCACCAGAAATGCGACTTCCATCTTCATGTGGAATGCGACCCTTCCTCCAAGTCCATCTGGCTTCAGTTTATCAACTGCACCTTTACCTTTCAGCAGGAGGCCCCAAGAGGAAAGAAAATGGTTTGCGATGGATGTGGGAAGGATGTGAAAGGTTGGTTTTACCAGTGCTCATCGCGGGGGAACCCACGTTATTTACACCCATGTTGTGCCAAGCTTCCATTTAAGAGGACGGATAAGGGAGGTATGGTACTTGATCTTAAGGAAAAGACTTCATCCGTGTGCCTAATATGTGGAAATGAGGGTAATTCCAAAGATTTCAGGAGCTGGGTCTACGTTTCCCGCTGTGGCAAGTACTGTTATCATGTGGCATGCGTGAAGGATAAAGTGGAGAGGTGGAACAAAGAGGAGGCTAGTAATCAGCAACAAAGTTATAGGGCTGGGACCAGCAGCGGAGCCTTGGTGAGAAGGGCTCCGAACCAAGAGATAAAAACAGGCCGTAGAGAGAAGGTCCTCGATTACTTGGAGATGGCATTCGATATTTTCACTTTCGTGGTTCTTCTCATCTTTGGGGTATCTGTTCCTGTGCCTTACGGACTGGTGATCAAATGGTTAAAAAGAAAATGAGAGATCGTCATCGCATCAGAAAGTGATTCATCTAAAATCATTAATCATGGTTAGTTGTTATGGCTTTTTAGCAAATGCGAGCTTTTTCCTTTTGTTTCGAGTGCTTTTCTTTTTGCTCCCTTTTTCGATTGACGTGGTCAATTTGTCTCTGGTGTGGGTGTAGTGTTCTCTAGGTATGCATGAGAGATGAGATTAGCTCTCGTTTGTACTCGATGGGAACATAAATCAAGTTTGTTTTCCTTCCTTTTTCTTTTTCATTTCCCTTTTTGTAATATCAAAATAAACGCCCTTGAATGTTTTAATAAACATGATGATTGATTGTTGTTTAGGTTCACACAGATATTGGTTTTTTGAAGTAATTTTTTATTGGTAACAACGAATTTTCTATGAAATTTAACATGGAATTCGGGTGTCAACTAAGAAAATATACGTATATATTAAAAAGTGATATAAGATGTTAAGTGTCGTACTAATCAAATTTTTAATGCATAAAATATTAATTTAAGAATACAAAGATAAAATGATTAATATAAAAATATATGAGGTTTTAATATGATTTCATTAATCATATTTACATAGATGAGAGGAAAATCATTTTATCATATTCTTAAAAATATTAAAAGGAAACAAAAATTAGAAATATTTATTGATTTATGAAATATTTTATATTTCTTCATTTCTTATATTTACACCTTTAACCACGAGCCTCTAGCTCCACTATTTTCTATTCTTCCTTTTATCTCTATTCACTTCATATAATTTTCTATTTTCTTATAACTTTTTCTTCTTATAACCAAAATATTTATAATAATTTTTTTTATTTAATAAAAAAAATATAATATTACAATGAAATGAATATTAAAGAAATAAGGAATTTGGAACACTTTTCAAAAATAACAATTCCAACTTTTTTTATATCCAAATTAAAAAAAAAAAAAAAAGAAGAGTATGTGTAGCTTAATTCTACCTAACTCGTACCCGGCTGTCACCATCCTTGTGAACACAACTATTTCCACGCACCTAGGTCAAGGCATTTTGGCCGAAATTAAGATATCAAGTACACCAACTTGCTTCAAAAAACAATGAAATCACCAAAGTTTTAATAAACTGAGGATTGGCTTCAGACTTTCAATTCTCGTGCGTGGAATTCTAGTTTCTCTACTCGGCGTGGAAAATTATAAAAGATGCCGTGAAAATGACTTGCAAAAGACTCTCCTCCTTCCAGCGAATAGGAAGATGATTTATTTACTTTAAATTCTATCAATTGAAAAAACTATCTACACTTAAGAACACAATCACTAGAAAAAATCTAATACGTACCCTATTGAAAATTTAAAATTTCTCTGTATGTTCATTTCAACTTTCTCTGAAGCTACTGTCCATGGAGGAAGAAATTACATGAGAAACCAGTACTAAACTTCTCTGCGTGTTTATCACAACTTCCTCTAATGCTGGTCTTCTTAATTGTGTGATGTCACGAAATCTTCAGTCTTGAAGGGTTATGGAATATTAAAATATCTGCTCATGTTACAATGATAGTTTTTATATGATTTTTCTGATTTATTACATCTGCTGACTATGGGTTACTTTTAGAACTTTTCAAGAAGCTTCTAATTGATTTAGGAAAGACCAATATAATCCTAAGAGTTGATCGGTTCAAACTCTCAAATGATACATCATATATTTATTCTTCATGTATCTGAAACGGTGGCCTCGATGATTTTCTGGCCTGGTTCGGTGGTTCCTCATTCTAACACGGTATTGTTGACGTTTCAATGTTGACCGTCAAGAATAAAAAAAGATTTTGCTCAACAATTTGTATGTAATTAATCATATATATATATCTTAAATTGGAATGGCCTATTTATCATTCATGTTCAAGAGAGCATGTTATTTAATCATTTTTCTGCCAAATAGTCTTAAATATAATGAGAATCACAAATAAAATTAATATTAAAAATTTTATGGTTTATTTAACAACTGTTTTTAAAAACACTTTTAATAACTAAAAATTATTTTCTACTTTCTATTTTTTGTTCTCTATTCTTTAGAATGGAATGTTTTCAAAATATTATTTTTTAGTTGTTTTCATTTATTTTCTAAAGATTTTTTTTTAAAAAAAATAATGGTATAAATATGTAAAATAATTAAAAATAAAATATTAGACATAAAATTTATTGTTAAAATATATTTAAAATTTTTAAAAATAATTTAATTTTTCAAACAAATTTTTATTCTACAAAATATTATAAAATAGTTTTTAAAAACGATTCTCAAAAATTATTTTTCAAAACGATTACCAAACATGCCCTTAATTTTCCTCAAAATAAAAACCCTACTTTAATGTTCCGCCACGAAGACTTGGTTTTCGTTTTTCTTTTTCTATTTTTTTTTCTCCTTATTTCCTTCCCCTTTCCTACTCTCTTCCAAAAAAAAAAAAAAAAAAAAAAAAAAAAATCCACAACTTGGGGTGTAAGGTGGCCTTTCAATCTTTGACCGGGTCAGTGTCCACGACCAATCTCCATTACTAGTCCAAATCAAACCCTTACACGCATCAAGCTTCTATTTAGTTAATTCCATGTTCAACCATAACGTGTGAAACCCTAAAAACCATAATCCACGGCGAGACGACCAAAAAAATTTTCCACAAGAAACAGTGGGAAAGCTCCGACTTCCTCTTCTGATTCTTACTGGTTAACAGCATACAAACCATTACCAAGGAAAATGACTGCCTGCCTCTTTAGGCTTCTTCTTTTTTTTTCTTTTTTTTTTTTAATGGGCTCCAATAATATATGATATGATAATTTTATCATTTGAGGTGGCCTTGGCTGATTTGCAAGATGGAAGAGAAGAAAAGTCAAGTTGGGAAGAAGAAACTCTAGGCAAAATTTCATATTCTTTATTTTCTGACTTTAATGGGCTCCAGTCTTCAGCATTAAGGTTCGTGATATCTTCTGGGTCTACCAAAAGAAAAGGCCACGTATGCTCCTGATGGGCCCCTATAGGATCCAGATGGGCCACCCATTGTGATCCAAATGGGCCACAACACCTTCCTTGCTGCCCACTCCAACACGCCTCATTGACGCCAGTCAATAGTAAACGACCCGCTTTATCAATGTTCAATTTGGAGGACACGTTTCCTTCAACTTACATTTTTGAATGACAAAAATTTTAAATTCAATCCGTCAATCAATTTAAAAATAAATATAGGCATACCTCTCAAGTTTTTTCAATCATTCTATTTAATGCGAATCGGACCCACCATTTTTGTAAATACCCTTTATACATTATGTATTAATATTAATTAAATAATATTTATATTATTTACTTACGTCTTCTTTTATGACCATGGTCCATAAACAAAAATAGTTATAATTTGATATTAGATAAATCACCATCAAATTAACGATTCAATAATCTAATTAAATTATTTTGCTTTTAAATAAAGGTATCAATAAAGAAGATTATGAATGACAATGAAATGGGTTGAGTTTAGGACGAATTGCCTATAATTTGATTCATTTTATTTAAAATAATTATCATTCTTATCGAGTAAAAGAATTAAACAAGATAGGATAGTGTAGAGTCCGCAGATAGGTTCCTTCATCTCATTTTATTTTTTTATAAAAAAATTATTTTTAAAAGAATTTAAATTATATAAAAATAAATATATTTTATAAATAGTTAAAATATTATAATGATTTATAACTTATTTTTATAAAAAAAAAAATTATTATTATTATTTTTACATATTAAAAATGAGTAAATAAAAAAATTTTAATTAAATTTTTTTTTAAAATCAATTTATATATGATTTAGGTGAGAGTCATGACACAAGGCAATGCCCAAACTCAGGTTTAAAACAGGAAGAAAGAAAAAAAAAATCTCAAAAGCCACCCATGATTTATGTTAATTATAAATCGGTCCAAATGTGGATGGGAGAGGACGAGTCCCATCGCCATCGCCATGCCTAAAGGAGCTTCAACGAAAGACGTACGTCTTCGTGAGGGTGTATTTGTAATATTATAAAATTATTAATTTCTTAAGCCAAACCCAAACAGGTTGTTGACTCCGACTTGCAAATAAAAGTAAAGAGATTTTTAGCGGTTTATGGGAAATCTCCTGCAGCTTGCTGATGGGCCGTTGTCCATCTAGAACTCTCGCTAAACCTTTACGTAGATTCTGGGAAGTTTCGGAATTAACTCTCTCAGTTTCAGAGAAAATGATCAACTCCATGTTGAGATAAATCTTATATATAAATAGATAAACCTCAAAGGGCATGCATCAACACCACATATAGCAGAAACAGGTAATCAACTACTCTTTTAATCTTTCTTTTCTTGACCTAGTTTTCGTTATCATGGTTTGTAGTTAGGGAACTGCGGCATCCCTCTGCTCTCTAAAATCTTACAAGATTTTGTTTGTACTTTGTAGACGATATTATGTAGCATAACAATCCAAAACTATACATGTGTGCAGGTACAGGAGAGCTGTCATCGATCCTCATGTCGTCCATCTACTCATCGTACTTCATGAAGGATTTGTGCACCTCTGAAAACATAACGGCAAGCTTCCACCCACACCCTCTCCGGCTGAAGGATGCTCACGAAACGCCATATTATTGTGCGGGATGTAAGGAGAAAGGCTTAGGAAAGTGCTACCAGTGTGAAGATCCTGAAAATTGCGACTATCATCTTCATCAGCAGTGCTATGAATTATCCACGTTATCCGAGAGTGGCTACTCCTCCTCCATCAAATTCACATTCCTGGAGAATAAGAAATGCGACTTTGTATTTCAGAAGGAAGCCCCAGGAGCCAATCAGAGAGCTTGTGATGCATGTGGGAGGGACGTGAAAGGGTGGTTTTACCAGTGTAAAATGTGTGAGAAACCCCATTATTTACACCCCTGTTGCGCCAATCTTCCCGTCAACCAAAAAGGGGAGAAGGGGATTGTGCTTGATCTTAAAGCCAAGACCTCATCAAAGTGCCTAGAATGCGGAAGTAAGAATATTTCCCAGGGACTCAGGGGCTGGTTCTACGCTTCCAACTGTGGGAAACACTGTTATCATGTGGGATGTGTTATGGACATGGTTCTGGAGAATTTGGAGAAGGGTGGTTATGGGTGTGATGATGGTCGATATCTTATCAAAGAAACTAGTGATGAGAGGAAGAGTTGCAGCTGCCAATCCTTGACAAGGGCTCAAAGCGGAGCTATCACAAGGCGAAGTCGAAAGGTGGGGACGATGAAGTTCATAACGGAGGCAACAATCATTGTTCTCAACCTCATTATTTCGGCCATATTGGGGATTCCGATTACTAGTGCTTGTGTTGCTTTCTATAACTTGTTTTAATGTGTTTTGATCCTCTACAATTCGTTAGTTTTGTTTTATTTTATCTGGATCGTTTCATGTACAAATATTGCTGTCTCTATCCTTTTGCATGAAATATTTTCTATAGATAACGGGCTCTTTTCTTTTATTTTCTTCTTTTCCAGTTTCTTATTGAAAGAGACAGCACACTGAACCAACCAAGCAAGGACCATGAACATCATTTTTAGTTATTGTCTACATCATTTATATCTAAATCTTTTTTTCTTTTTTTTAATACCAAAATCTTTTTTTTATTTATCAATCCAAATTTAGCAAATTAAGAACTTAATTATATTTAAAGTTTAATACAATAACCAATGTTTTTTTTTATTTTTTATAATTAAACAAAGATTTATGTAAAAGACAAACTTTTCCCACCCACTTTCATCCTTTTATTTGATTATTTTAGGGCATTCAAAGCATTGCAACTTTCAACGGTCAAATCTTTGTCTTATTTTTTTGAATTAATTTATTAATGGACCCATAAAAAGGCCTTCCTTTCTCTTCGCAGTAACTTCGCCACACTCTCTCATCTTCTTTGTTCCCCTGTACTGTGTACGTTGCCGGGCTATTGAAGGAAGTTCTTCCCATTTGTCCGTGTGCCACACTGCCCCTTCCCATCCCATTAGCTAGGAAAAGGCCTCACTTATCATTAGAAAAGATTATTAACATTACCTTTCTAGAAGGGCCATCTTTTATCTTTATTCAGTTATGTCAGGTTGCATTGCACAAGAAATAAAAAAATAATATCAATATTTTAAAATTTGCATTGAGCCATTGGTTCAACCGATCAAACCCTGGTTTGTTTGCTTTGGACTGACATTGAACCCGATGAATAGGACAAAATGGGGATGGTTTGGTTCAACAAACTTTTTACATTTGGTCTTTTTTTTTTTTGGCCGGGGGGGGGGGGGGGGTGTGGGGGGCGCGGGGGGGAATAGGCCTTGGTTTCCGGGCCACACGTCATTTCATTGCCCAGCCTAAAGGTCTTTTATCTTACTTTTCCGATGTGGGACAAGTATAGGAACTAATTTTAAAAAATTCAGCATTTAAATATACCTAGCTTGCGAGTCTATGGACTGAATCTCGGACGTAAGGTTCAAATAAGTATGGTTGCACCAACCTACTACCTCACCGTTTTCTTCTAAGAGTTATAAATAATAAAATAGATATATTATTTTAAAAATTCATCTCAAATATCTAACATATTTTAAAACTTATAAAATAATAAGATATATATAAAATCACATAATATTCTTCATGTCTTAATTTATATTTTCACATTTAAATATTATATATATTTTATTTAATAAAATTCAAAATATTAATATATTTAATAAAAGATAAAAATATAAATATTATTGATTTTTAATTTTATTTATATTAATAAAATTTTAAATTATTTTTAATTTTAATAAAATATAAATTATATATTTATAATATTATCGATTTAATTACGGTTCAACTAACTAACCACTAAATTGTGTATTAATAAGTTTTTTAATTTACTTAATTCTAAAAAATATTGAATATTATTAATGAAATCATTGGATCTAATTTTCATAATAATTGTTTTTTTAATTATTTTCCCAAACCGCCTCTCCTTATTTGTACCTCAGATTCAAAAGCATATATATATATAATTACTTAGATTTGCGTAGACTTTCATAAATATCAAATAAGAAAGTCAACCAGAGAATATACTCCTTGATGAATCTTTGTCTTCTTGTCTGACTTCCAAGCAACATCCTCACCGCCTCTCCTTCGTCAACTGTCATGCATGCATCAAAGTTTGGGCAGTTCATGGGAAATTGCCTTCATGGCCTGTCTAATCCAGTGGAATGTTCGTGAAATTATCAAACTCGGCATTATATATTAATTAAATCTAGTCAATGATGACGTATATGTCAGTCCATAATTTATGCATATATCACACATGTCACGACCTAAATTTCGGGCGATCCAAAATTTGGCCCATGACCCCAGGTCAAAGGTTTGATCATGAGAATTCCTCCTATTCCACGCTAGCAATCAACCAAAACACTCTAAATTTTTTTTTTCTACACATACATCTCACTAGAGTTCTCACCGACTAACAATATCCCAAACATTACAAAATAAAATAACAAGATTTAATAATTTTTATTACAGTTCAAAAATAAAATTCACAATTAAACAATTTATTCAAAATACGGTTTCATTACAAATCCATAGTTCATAATTACTAAAACAAATCTCAAAACCACAAACACAATAAATGCCACACTCCACTAGGCCGCTCCAAGAACATCCTGAAGTCCTCCTTGCCCCACGTGGATCCTCAGGAGTGATATCTGCATCTAAAAAGATGTAAAAAGAAAAGGGTAAATATTCCACATTGCTCAGTAGGGTGCCTAACACCCAAGGGGTTAAGGGGGATTACTAAGTTTCAAAGAACACAAAGGAACATTTCAATAATATTAATCAAGACACATAATTTAATATATAATATTATACACACTTTAAAAACATTCAACAATTAAATGAATGCACACGAACGTGTGGCACACAGTCATACAATGTACTATCGTTATCGGGCTTTCATCGAAGGACACGCATCCGTACCTAAATACACTCCCCATTCGAAGTCTTCCCGGGGTAAACTTTTGGGTCTTGATCTCTCTCCCTTCTTAATTCGCCTCACACGGGCTTTTACTTTTCATCACTATTTCATTTTTTTTTTTCCATTTCATACACCTTTCACAATCTTTGTCCTTTCTTCACACAATTCATGATGCAAATAAATGCCAAAATTCCAAAATTTCTCAATAATTTCAACAATTCCAACATTCTCAATAATCTAATAAAATAAATTCTCCACATCAAAATATTCAAAAATATTCCAACAATTTTTCAAAAATTCACATATCAATAAACTTCCAATTATACCACACTTTAGGAATTTTTCAACAATTCTAATAATTTCCAATATTCAAAAATAACTAATTTTCCACCTTAAAAATTCCGAAAATATTCAACCAATTCCCAAAAATTCACATATCACTAAATTTGAAATTATAACCTAATTTCAAAATTTTTCAATACTTCAAATAATTTTTAACAACTCAAAACAATTATTTATCAACCAAAAAAATATTCCCGAAATTACAAAAATTCCAAAAAAATTCATATAACATCAATATTATCTACTTAACTCAAAACAATAGGATTGACAATTTTTTTTAAAGGAAAAACGCATTAAATTTAAGTTTTAGAGTTAGGTTCCCTTACCACAAATTTAAGAATTCAACCTTTAGAAACACGATCGGCCACTATAGGATTGTTTCTCTCGTCGAGTAGAACACTTTCTCAAAATTTGAGCCAAAACAGAAGTTATTTGGCCGTCCAAATGGCCGGTCAAAGTTCCGGCAAGGAGCAAAATCTCCACAGTGCCACCGCTGCTCCTTTTCTCTCCCGTTCTGCCATTGTTCCCTTTTTTCCTTTTTTTTTTTTTTTTTTCTTTTACTTACCCACCAGCCACCAGCCACCAGCCACCAGCCACCAGCCCATGCCCAACAGCGCAAAAGCCCAAACTAACCTTTTTATTCTTTTTTCTTTTAAAACCCAATCATCCAAGCCCAAATCAATTCCTTTTTATTTTTGTTTTTAAAACCCACTTTCAACCGGTCACAGCCCACTGTCCATGGCCCAAATCCAAAGGCTCCAATTAAAACTTTTTTTTATTTTTTTCTTTCATTTGCTTATTTTTCATTTTCAATCTTTTTTTTTTTTTTTTTCTTCTCAACTTCCACGCCCATTTCACTTATATATGTATATATAATATTATTAAACAAATCCTAAAATACCACGCACATCCTTTTCTCTTAATAAATTAAAACCATTATTCCTTAATTTATTTTCTATAATTATGAATTAAACCCAAATTATAATTTTCCACCTCATGAAAAATACTATCGTATTTGTAATTTAATTTGCTACAAGTCTGCTCTTCAAAAAGTATAATTTGACTATAATTACCTAAAATATTTTTTTATTCTAAAATTCACTTAAAACGTTACATAATTAACTATTAACAAAATTCAATTTCATAAAAATATAAAAAAGATAAAATAATCTTTTTCGACAACCAAGAAGTTGAAATTTATAATAACCATTAATTCATTAATTTTACCAATATTTATTTACCAACAAAATTTAAGTAATATTTAAAACTTAATTCCATAAATTAATTAATCATTTAATTTATAAAAATCAATTTCTCAACCATAACTTTTATTTAATTTACTTAATTTGTCAAATTATTCAATCGCATCAACATTTCAAAAGTTAAATTCATAAAATTTATATTTAATTAATTTACCTCTTTTATATATATATATATATTTTCTAAATGCACATATCATAATTTACTCTTTATTTAATCTCAATTCAACTCCGGTTAATGTTTCATAATTTTATAAAGTTAAATTCCAATTATAAAAACTAATTTAATTCATTATAAAATTAAATTCACTTTCTTTTTAATTATTCATTATAACAATTTGATATAATATAAATTTTTACCAAGTTTCTCTTACTACAGTTTTTTTTTTATAATTACCTAATCATAATTAAAGTAATTCACGTAACGTACTTAATATTCAAATTTTCAAAACCTAATTTCAATTATTTGATGGCTAAATTTTTCTCCAAATCTAAATTTATTTTCTAAAATTCCTACTCCTCATATATGACGTGGCAAAATTTTTAAACTATTGACTTTTGACTAATTTTTCCAAAATATCTCCTAATTAGATACTAACACGTAGATCTCCACCACTTTTTGACCATTTGACCTACAATTTTATGAAATACTTTATGTTCCTAGAATATGACGTTTCCTTAAAAAATAACCCGGGTATTACAATACAACTACCCAACGTCAGAACCTTCGGCATTCATTGAGTTCCAGATCCATGAACAAAACACAACAAAGAAATTTTCTCGGGAAAATTTGTTGAAAATTTGCCGAATGAAAAAAAAAAAAAAAAAATCTTCTTTTAGGGTTCCATGACTTTTCAGCCTTTCAGTTTCCCTTCTTCCAAACAACTTCCCCCACAACCCTCAAACCGCACTCCTCACACCCCCGCAATTTCCCTCAACCAGCAATTTCTCTTGCCGTCCATTTTCAAACAACATCGTTATTAATTAATTATCTGCGAAATGGAAAAACCTTCCTTTAGAGTTCCATGACTTTTCAGCCTCTCACTTTCCCCTCTTCCAAACAACTTCCGCGGTTCCACCCCCACCTTGCCCCCCGGCACCCCCGGCACCCCCGCAATTACCCTTTTTTCTCTTTCATTTCTTGACATGTTTCTCTCCCCGCTCATTCCAAACAACGTCCGACTTCACTCTCTTCCTCTTAAATTATTTGAAGTCAATGGTTGGTTTGCTAATATTATGTTCAAGAATAACGCGTGACCGTATGAGCCCTACAAACCAGACACCTCAGGTTTCCGGAAGCAATAAGACAAATAAGATTTTTGGTAGAAAGAATCGTGGGAAATCTCAGACTTTTTAATCGATCCAACTGTGGATGGGACAGGACGACCCCCCATCGCCATTGCCATGCCTAAAGGAGCTTCAACGAAAGAGGTACATCTTCCTGAGGGTGTATTGGTAACCTTGCAAGATTATTTCTTTAGCCAAACCATTTTTTAATATATAATATAAAAAAGATATTAACTTGTGGAACATGGAAGACGCTTAACAACCAAATAGCCAAAATTGGTTGTTCACTCCGACCTTTGTAAGCCAACAACATCAAGGCAAATTAAAATAAAGAGATTTTTTGAGGTACGCTAAATCCGTACGTAGATTCTGTGAAGTTTCAGAATTAACTCTCTCAGTTTCAGAGAAAATGATCAACTCCTTGTTGAGAGAAATCTTATATATAGACAAACCTCCAAGGGCATATGCATCACATACTGCAGAAACAGGTAATTAACTACTCTTTTAACCTTTCTTTTCTTGTCCTAGTTTTCGTTATCATGATTTGCAGGTTAGGGAACTGCTGCATCCCTCTGTTCTCTAAGATCTTACAAGCATTTGTTTGTATTTTGTAGACAATATTCTGTAACATAAAAATCTAAAGCTTGGTGTAGTTGGCATTGAAAGCCATAAAAATATTATGATTGGTGAGTTGACTTGGCCCCTTAATGACATTGATCTTTGCATTTAATTTTCCATGAGGGTAGGAATTGGTTTCTTTGTCGTATGTGGACTCGGTCACAGGGCAGGAACCTTCTTTCCATCTCAATTAATGAAGTCCTCTTCATTTTTTTTAATATATAAAGGTTAGACAGGCCTCATCAACGGACCATAACGTGTGAAGCCCTACAAACCATCATCCACGGCGAGGCGACCAAGAAAATTTTCCATAAGAAACAGTGGGAAAGCTCCGACTTCCTCTTCTGATTCTTATTGCTATCAGGGTACAAGCCATTTGAATCATGTATACACACATAACAACTTCCTTGCTACCCACTCCAACACGCCTCGTTGACCCAGTCAATAGTAAACGAAGGACACATTTACTTCAATTAATATTTTTAAATGCCAAAAATTTCAAATTCAATCCATCAATAAACAAAAAGATAAGTAAATATAGGGATACTTCTCAAGTCTTTTCAAGTATTCTATTTAATGTAAATTGGACACACCATTTTCGTAAATATCCTTTTACATAATGTGAACAAAAATAATGATATTAATTAAATAATATTTATATTATTTACATCTTCCTTTATGATCATGGTCCATGAATAAGAATCATTGAATGGTTGTAATTTGATGTTAAGGCAAATCACCATTAAATTAATGAATACATTAATCTAATCAAACTATTTTACTTTTAGACAAAGTGTTCGTTTGGTTGAGGGGATATCAGTAGAACATCTATTCTGTATCCTGAATGATTGGCTGCATAAAGGCATCAATAAAAAAGGTTGGAGATAACAATGAAGTTGATTATGTTTAAGATTGATTGTCCCTGTTTTTGTTCATCTTATTCAAAATAATTCTCATTCCTAATTAAATAAAATAGGATGATGGATATGCTAATTTTCCATATCCATTCTAGGATGGGACAGGATGAATCCCATCACCATCGCCATGCCTAGGAGGAGCTTCAGTGAAAGTACACCTTCGTGAGGGTGCATCATGTATGTGTGATATTATAAGATTATTTCTTTTAACCAAATCCATTTTTTAATATATAATATAAAAAGGATTTTAAACTTTTGGAAAATGGAACACGGTTAACTAGCAAATAGCCAAAACCGGTTATTCACTCCGACTTTCGTAACCCAACAACATCAAGGCAAATTAAAATAAAGAGATTTTTAGAGGGACGCGAAATCCGTACGTAGATTCTGGGAAGTTTCAGACCTTACACTCTCAGTTTCAGAGAACATGATCAACTCCCTGTTGAGAGAAATCTTCTATATATAGATAAACCTCCAAGGGCATATGCATCACGTACAGCAGAAACAGGTTTTCTTTTCTTGTCCTAGTTTTCGTTATCATGATTTGTAGTTGGGGAATTGCTGCATCCCTCTGTTCTCTAAAATCTTACAAGCATTTGTTTGTATTTTGTAGACAATATTCTGTAACATAAAAATCTAAAACTGTACATGTGTGCAGGTGCAGGTGCAGGTGCAGGAGAGCTGTCATCGATCCTCATTTCGTCCAGCTACTCACAGTTTGTCATGAAGCAGTTTTACCCCCCAGAAAACATAACGGGAAGCTTCCACCCACACGCACTTCAGCTGAAGGATGCTACCGACAAGCCATATACTTGTGGGGGATGTAAAGAGAAAGGCCTAGGAAAAGTTTACCAGTGTAAAGATGGTGAGAATTGCGACTATCATCTTCATCAGCGGTGCTATGATTTATCCAAGAGTGGCTACTCCTCCATCAAATTCACATTCCTGCAGAGTAAGAAATGCGACTTTGTATTTCAGAAGGAAGCCCCAGGAGCCAATCAGAGAGCTTGTGATGCATGTGGGAGGGACGTGAAAGGGTGGTCTTACCAGTGTAAAATGTGTAAGAAACCCCATTATTTACACCCCTGTTGCGCCAATCTTCCCGTCAACCGAAAAGGGGAGAAGGTTGTGCTTGATCTTAAAGCCAAGACCTCATCAAAGTGCCTAAAATGCGAAAGTAAGAATATTTCCCAAGGACTCAGGGGCTGGTTCTACGCTTCCAACTGTGGGAATTACTGTTATCATGTGGGATGTGTTATGGACATGGTTGTGGAGAATTTGGAGAACGGTGGTCATGGGTGTGATGATGGTCGATATCTTATCAAAGAAACTAGTGCTGAGAGGAAGGGTCGCAGCTGTGAATCCTTGACAAGGCCTCAAAGCAGGGCTATCACAAAGCGAAGTCCAAAGGTGGTGACGATGAAGATTCTAAAGGAGGCAACAAAGATTGTTCTCAACCTCATCATTTCAGCCATACTCGGGATTCCGATTACTAGTGCTTGTGCTGCTTTCTATAACTTGTTTTAATGTGTTTTGATCCTCTAAAATTAGTTAGTTTTGTTTTATTTTATCTGTATCGTTTTATGCCTTTGTAAGAAAAGTTTGATATGGAAAATGAGCTCTTTTCTTTTGTTTTCTTCTTTTCCGGTTTCTCTTCGAAAGAGACAGCACATTGATCCAAGCAAGGACTATGATCATCATTTTTAGTAATTGCCTGCATGTCAATTCTTTTTCTTTCTATGATTCAAGGACTTTTATGTGAGGAAAATTCTATGTCACTGATTTGATATCTACTAAACTTGCAATCTCAGTCTTTTAAAGCATATGATAAAATCTAGAGTATATATAGTCCTTAGTATGTACCGATTTGGTGTAATAACAAAATCATTTTTCAGGTTTTATACAACAAGAATTTTCCAATTAATACGAGTCATGTGATAAAAATAAGTCTTATTTTTCTATCTCAACAAAAGACTTTCTTTAAATGATCCATTTATTCATATCCAAATCATTGTTTTTTTCTTCCTCTAATCCTATTTTCATTCATCAATCCAAATTTACGTTGCACATTAAGAACTCAATTATATTTAAAGTTTAATATAATAATCAATGGTTTTCTTATAATTGAACAAAGAATTATATAGAAGAGAGTTCTCCCACCCACTTTTCTTTTATTTTTATTTTTCTTTTAGGGCATTCAAAGAATTGCAACTTTCTACCGTCAAAAGGCCTTCCTTTCTCTTCCAAGCAACTTCGCCACAATCTCTCATCAACTTTTGTTCTCTTATACTGTGTTCACATATATATGGAAAGTGTCTGGATATTTAAGGATGTACTTCCCATGTGTCCGCGTGCCCCACTGCCCCTTTCCATCCCATTAGCTAGGAAAAGGCCTCACTTATCATTAGAATAGATTATTAATGCTACCTTTCCAAAAGTGCCATCTTTGATCTTCATTCAGTTATTATTATTTGTTGTCAGGTTGGACTGTACAAGAAATAGAGAACTGATATTAATGATATCTTTGCAGCTGATTTTCATAATAATTATTTTCCCAAACTGCCCCTCCTTAGTTGGACCATAGATTCAAAAGCATGTATATATAATTATTTACGTATATTTATTCACTGAATCCTTTATTTCTGTATCATGTATCACGTCTCGAGGAAGAGGAATAATAATCGTAAGAAAAAGTTCTTTAAATTAGTTTTTAATTGTGAATGATTTTTGCGTAGACTTTCATCCATGTGAAGTCAGAAAGTCAACCAGACAATATACTTCTTGATGAATCTTTGTCTTCTTGTCTGAGTTCCCAGGCAACTTCTGGCCTCACATTCTCTCCAGCATTACTGTCATGCATGCATCAAAGTTTGGGCAGTTTATGGGAAATTGAGGTCATGGCTTGTCTAATCATTTAGCTCAACGTAAGAACCTTCATCACATCGTTAAGCTCCAATTCCATGAACGAAAGACAATAAAGAAATTTTCTAAGGAAAATCTGTTGGAAATTTGCAAAGTTTCAAATTTTGGACTTTTTCTCTTGTTACTGTGGTTAATTAATTTCAAGCCACATTCTTTTATTGTAGGGTTCCATGACTTTTCAACCTCTCACTTTCCCTTCTTCTAAACATCTTCCCCACCTCCAACCCTCAACCCGCCTTCCCCACACCCCCGCAATTTCCCTTTTTCTTTTTCTTTTTTCTTTCATTTCTTAACTCGTTTCTCTTGCAGCCCATTTCCAAACAACATCGTTATTAATTAATTATCTGCCAATTGGAAAAGCCTTCCCTTTAGGGTTCCATGACTTTTCAGCCTCTCACTTTCGCCTCTTCCAAACAACTTCCACGGTTCCCACCCCCACCTTGCCCCCCTGCACCGCTGCACCCCCGCAATTACCCTTTTTTCTATTTCATTTCTTGACTCTTTTCTCTCTCCGCCCATTTCCAAACAACTTCCGACTTCACTCTCTCCCTCTTAAATTATCTCAAATCAATGGTTGATTTCCAAATATCATGTTCAAGAACAACGCGTGACTGTATGAGCCCTACAAACTGGACACCCAAGGTTTGCTGAAGCAATAAGACAACTAAGATTTTTCTTAGAAAGAATAGTGGAAAATCTCATACTTTCCTAAATTATTTAAGTCAAGGGTGATTTTCTGGTTTCATGTTCAAGAATAACACGGGACTGTATGAGCCATACAAACCAGACCTGTCAGGTTCCCGGAAGCAATAAGACAACTAAGAATTTTCTTTGAAAGAATAGTGGGAAATCTCAGACTTTCTTAAATTATTTAAGTCAAGGATTGATTTGCTAGCTTCATGTTCAAGAATAACGCGTGACTGGATGAGCAGACATCTCAGGTTTCCGGAAGCAATAAGACAACTAAAATTTTTCTTAGAAAGAAATAGTGGAAAATCTCATACTTAATTGTGTCACAAATACGCCCTATTATTATTATTATTATCATTTTTATTATAGAAATGGTCTAAGGTAGTCCCTCTAAGTTTCAGCTCCATCAGATGATTGGTAATAATTTTTTTTTTTTTTTTTTTGTTTGGAGAAAAAGAGAAAGGGAAAGGGAAAGGTCTAAGGTAGTTCCTTGAAGTTTCAGTTCAGTTGATAGGCAATTTTCCTTTCTTTGTTCAAGAAAAAGAAAAAGGGAAATAAGGCTTATTAGTGTCCTACAAGTTAAGTGACAACTTTCTGCAATAGCCCACATATTATATATGGTCAAGTGCAGGAGTGGTGTGTCATTGTATTTCCTCTTCTTCTCCTTTCTTTCATAATTCCTCTGCTTCTCTTCTTGTCCTTTTTTCTATCAGAATTCTTCTTCTTCTTCTTGGAAGGTTTCGGGCTTTCAGCAACCAGGTAATATCATCATCATCACTTCATCTTCTTGGAAGGCTTCATCAACCAGGTAACATATCATTGTCCCCATATGTGTATGTGGACTATCACTCTTTATTTTATCCCCTCGATTTTCATTTTCCTTTTGGGTAAAATTTTCCTATATATTTTTCTGTGAATTATTTTTCTCATCTGGCTGAACTGCTGCATGCCTCTTTGATCTAAAATCTTATAAACAGGTTCTAATCAAGGACTCTTTGAGAAGCTCCCATAATGACAATCACCGAAAACACTCATTTCAGCCACCCACAGCACCCACTCGACCTGAAAAATTATCAGAAGCCTTACATCTGCGATGGATGCAAAGAACAAGGATTTGGATCCAGATACCGATGCGAGCTATGCAACTACGATCTTCATGCAGATTGTGCCTTCGCCGACTCCACCACTTCCCACAAGTTCTTCAAAGCATGCACCTTCAAATTCTTGGACCAACGTCCGGGAAAATGCTGTAATTCCCACTGCAAAGACTGCATGAAATACTGTGATGCCTGCGGGAAGCCAATACATGGCTTTGTGTACCACTGCAAGGAGAAGGGCTGGGATTTGCACCCATGCTGCCGCAATCTTATGAATGAATTAGACATAGACGGCATTAAATTTCACCTCCGTGGGACGGTTTCTTCAAAGTGCATATGGTGCAAGCAGAGAAACCCTCCAGGCAGTGTTTCGGGCATTCGGGGTTGGTCCTATGTCTCCAAGTGCAAAAACTACCGTTTCCATGTGTACTGCGCAACAGAAATGGTGAATCAAATCTGGAAGAATGGGGGTAGTAAGGATAGTAATGAATGTCTGTCAATAGAGAATGTGAAGCTTCCTCTTCCGGTTTCTTTGAATAGAAGTGGTGGGAGTGGTAGCAATTCTTTTATGAGGATAGTGAAGGTATTTCTCAAGACAATTGCTGGTATTCTTATGGGAGATCCAACCATAACTCTTACTGCTCTCTTCGTGGAATTGGCCTTTAAGGGATGATTATTTGGCTCGTTGTGGTCCGTCTCTCTTTCTTGGTACATTCCTCAATTAATCCTACCTCTTTTATCATAGTTTTATCACTTCATTAAGTTCATAGATAGTGATTAATTAAAGAAAGAAATCACTATCCGTAAGATAGAGAAGTGATAAAAATAGTCATACTAAAGACTGATAAAAGAGATGAATAAAAGAATACTTTTCACTTCAATTTTTGTTATTTCCTATGCAACCCATGAATGTCTCATAAAAGAGCTTCGTGTTATCTTCTCTTGTAATCCTATTTCGCAGTGTTTGGCCTGTATTGTAACTCTTGAAGAACTTCCATGAATTCATGAACTTTTCTGATCTATCTCACTAGGCGATTGTACACAGGATAATTTTTCTTAATTACTTTTTAAAATTATTGTCATTAAGATTTTCCGATCTGTAATTACCTACGAAAAACGTTGTTTGCCTAACTGCAAGTCAAATATAGTAAGGTTCAATGTCATACACATTTTGCCTGCTTGGGCCCTCAAAATGAAGAATAGGTTTATATCACACTCATCATGATTTCATTAACTCATGATTCTTTATCACAACAGCCAATCAATTAAATATAGTAGCATGAAGACATGTCATTAAAGCTTGCCATTAACAAGGTCTTCAACTTAAAGTTTCTTGGGTAGGGCTAAGGAGGAGAAAACGGATGATATTGCAGTGAACATGAATGCAAAGAGGATGAAGCTAGCAGCTGCACTTCCCTTGTTGAAAAAATTGTTGTAGGTTGAGCCGAGTTCTGAAAATACTTCCTTCAGATCTAGAGTCGCCCCAAATGCTGCACCAGTACCTGTGGCTAGTATGTAGGACATCACCTGCTCAAAGACATGCCAATTCAACTCTGTGATCAAAGTGTGTGCAAGTTCCAAAATTGAATTGGACTACAAGGACTATTAATTGGGTCGGGAACGGGTGCATTGTTTAATTAATACCCAAGTTGGTTGAAGTTCAGCCCATGAATTCAACTAGGCTTTTGAAGCCCACAGGCTCTCATTAAGCCAGAAGCCTTGAAAGCCCATCTTAAAGATGGGTAAAGTTGGGCTCTGTCGAAGCCACAAGAAGACAACACCACAGAACCGTTTGGGAATGATTTTGATTAAAGCTCTTTTCTAGTTTGTAATACTTTTCAAAAGTGATTTTTTTTAAAAATGCCAAATGATTCTCTCATTTTTCTTTTAAAGTTTATCAAATAGGTAATTTATGCAAAAAAAAAAAAAAAAAAGAAAGCGTTTCCAAGGATGTTAAAAAGTGCTTTTACATCTCTTAAAATCACTCTCAAATATATTCTAAATCTTAATGCATAAAAGAAAAAATTTGTAGGCCTAGGCCGGACCAGAGCTAGAAATGACTAATTGTAACACCTTGTTGGCTCCAGGGGTCAGAGAAGGTTGGGTTAGAAAAATCTTGTTGAATATGTTTGATATTGCCATGCTTATCCATATTAAAATTATATAATTCTAAGTCAATCAAATGTTCTGATTGTAAATTTGGATCCACAATTAATCCTATGGATCCTCAAGATTGTGTTCTTGTATACGTTACAGCTTGAGCTATGAATCGAGCATTCAAAGTATCAAAACTCTAATGTATTAGCCCTTAAACTTGATATTTGAATAGATTTTACCAGGAAAAAAATGTTAAATTGGGAGGAGAAATACCAAAGATGATCATGAACAAAAGATTATTACAAACACAAAGCGTTAAGCTAAAGGTAACGATCAGCCAGCCATGCAAAGGGGAAAGAGTTGACCTTATTTTTTGCCTGTAAAAGTGGACAAATCATATTTAATCACATCGTTGGCATAACCATCTAGACCACCAATAGATTAATCTGTATCCTCCCTGTAAAACTATATTCAAAACTACCCAATACAGCTCAAACTCAATTCTACCCAACTAAAGAAGAAAGCATATCAGATCTTACCGCAGAAATTTCAAGAGAGAAAGTAGAGAAGCAAAGAAAAAGATAAAGGTGGTACCTTGTCAGCGTAGAAGTCGAATTGAAGAAGACTTTCACCACTGGACGATATGCGTTTTCCCATGCTCACATGATAGATCCCGAACACAATTTGCAAGAGGGCGTATGCAAGTCCGACGACAAGCGCAAAAAGCATATATCTGGAATCCATAAATTAATGTTCCGAAAAACAAACGGAAAAATCCAACTACTTCATCTACTGAAACCAGCCATGCATGTAACTCACCGGTAAGCGTAAACATCCTTAAACCGGAGCTTGAGCTCAGTGGAATTTACAACTATGGTTGCAGAGTTGGTGGTGAGGATGATGAGCGATATCAAAATGGAAATGAAGGTGAGGAGCCTTAGTACAAGAGAAATAACTGGGGAGGGCGTAGAGAAGGAAGGCTCTGTCATCTTTTTGAATTAAAGCTTCAAAAATGGCTATGCCTATGCTGCAGATCTGGTGCAATTGCTCTTTCATTTGTACCAAGGCTTGAACATTGAAGCCGTCTCATCGTCCACCTTTTTGCCTTATCAACAAGTCACTTACAAGGTCAACATGTACCCAAGTTGTGCATATAATAATATCATGCAAGCTCGTTTTATTGACCAACCAAAAATAACTTGTCTATTTTGTTGACATATGATTAATTTAATAAATTTATCATTTATTAATTTCCACAAGCTCTTTGTATTATCTTATTATTGT
Source organism: Vitis rotundifolia (assembly GCA_030254885.1). Lineage (NCBI taxonomy): Eukaryota > Viridiplantae > Streptophyta > Magnoliopsida > Vitales > Vitaceae > Vitis > Vitis rotundifolia. The sequence goes on from CM058163.1 coordinate 2,906,496, forward strand.
TATTAAAGTCAATAAATATATTTTATTACATTGTTGTAAAGCAGTGTGTTACAATTTGCTATTTTATTATATTTTTCTTTTTCACATGATTTTTTTTTCTTAAAATATATGACATAAGTGTTAAAAATGAATTCGTCTAAGTAAAATTTTTATTTCAATATCTTTTAATTAAATAATTAATAAAGAATAAATTTATACTAAAAATATGAATGAATTCTTAACTCCGATCTAGGGGCATTATTTTTCTCATAAAGGGGGAGTATTAAATGGGTTAATACATAGGTTTAATTTGTGTTAGATTTTTTATTTTTTATTTTTTATAATTAATTTTAAATTTGTGTCATGTTTTTAGGTTAAATAGCATCAAATATGTTAGAAATGAGGCTGAGTGATGGTTATAGCTGATTAATTTAATCAGAAATCTTATAGAAAAGAATCTGAAATGGGTGATTGAATCTTGAAGCAGACGTTATATATATACATATAAATATGCTACCTAGTTGCAGTTGCTTGATCAGCAGGTAATGGAATTCTATGGCTGCTGGGAAGATGTTCATGGCAACTTCTGCCAGGTCAATGCGTACCTTAGCTTGCTAAAGATAGATGACAACTCATTTCCAAGAAGATCATTTGAACAAATCAAATTAATCTTATGGTTGAAGATTCTGTGAATTTGTTTGTTCATGGCACCCATTAATGTCATAGTATGACCCTTACTTTCATATTTGTGTCTTAAAGTTAATGCCAAGTGCTCTATGTTCTTATCAATCACAGTTTTGATATAAACTTTATTTGCCTAAATATGGAGTTGAAATCCTCGTCGGCTCCAAGTTAGGAATTAAAGCACTAATGGAAAGTATACTTTAGGGTTCACAATTCGTGTAAATGGATTGTATCAATCAAAATTTAGGCATTCTATTACTAGGTCAACCAAAATCCTATGCGAATAATAGTCAAGTTAAACATAAATCCAAATATTGTCTAATTATTAAATAAATAATGTATCGAATAACTCATTCAATAATTGGATCCTTTTATTTAATAATTAGATTGAATTATGTCTTATATAAGTTTATATAATTAATATCTCAATTAAACATGTTTATCATTCAATGAAATTATCAATCACAAATAAAAGAAGATGGTCTTTTATTTTTTTTAACACGCTTTTTTCTTAAAAAAAAGAAAAAATCATCTGACTCATCAATGGTAATTATCCTACTTTCCATTTGGGATTCTCTAAATATTCCATGATGGGTTAGATTGATTGAGGAATGAAGTTGCAATACAACTAATCATATAATCAGACTATCTTATAGCACACTCATTCAACTCTTATTTTTTGGGTGGGGATAGAAACATATGCAATAAATGTATCATGATAAAAATATTAAAGCATATTGATTCCAAAGATCATGCACCTATTAAATATTGACTACAATTAAGCTTCTTTTCCAAAACCTTCTATATGAAATTAATTAATCTTTAATATGGTATAAAGTGTGATGCTCAAATGAGCTCTACCATCGAATGTATCCACCTCTTTCAACACCTTAGTTGACAACTCTATCTCTCTCAATAATGCTTCCCTCATCTCTTTAAACATAGCAAGACCTATTAAAACTTACTCCTTTAAATTACATTTTATGTGGGGTATAATCTAACTCGCTCTTGAATGGTTAGGATCTCATGGACTATCTTGATTGTTCTGCCCCTTGTCTTTTCATTATTCTTAAAATAGATGGAAAAGAAAAACTAAATCCTTTATGGGCAAGTTAGAATCAACTCTTAGTCAATGCAATAGTTACTTTTCTTTTTAAGAAAATTACTTCCCGTAGCATCAATCAAGATTTTGCCAGATATTTGGACCATGCTTACTAACATATATGCCAAACCATTTCATGACATAATGATGAGAATCAAACAAAGAATCAATTGTTCATATGCATCAAGCAATATCTCCAATTATATGTGACGAGTGAAAATATCTGTTGATTAACTTGATCTTATTATTGAATTTAATATTTCCAATTTTGCTAGTTTCATTTAATTAGACCTTTAATTGTAATTCTTGTAACTGCAATAAAGCTTACACGCCAAAATACCATAGCAAAATCAAGTATTTAACCGATCTTTTCTATTGTCCAAAATATTAAGTTTTTTTATATAACAACTCTGGTAAAAAAAAAAAATTATAAAAAGAGTCACTATAGCTTTTGTCTCAATAGTATTTGCTTCATTCTTGTTCCTTATAGGGGCATTGCAGGCCAAATGTTAATTTCAAAGATCATGAGCAAATTAAAGCAAATATTGATTCCAAATATCATGGTCAACCATTGCATTAGCACTTACTTTTCTTTTGCAAATTACGCAATATATAGATCCTCTATTATTTTTTTATTTGTTATATAGTTTCTCTTCTTAGGTTATATTTAATTTATACTTCTAGATTAGAGCAAACTTTTGTACAAAAGAAACACAATCGATTAATACAATCGGGCTTCTTTCCCAAAACTTTCTGTCCAAAATTCTTTTTTTTTTAAAAAAAAACATGCCTCCAATTACATCACATAAGTTGTGATTACATGGTATTAATTGACCCTAAATCCTCATTTGAGATCCACAATCTTTTTCTATAACAGTTAAATTTTCTTAGGCAGTGCTAAGGATGAGAAAACTGATGATACTGCAGTGAACAAGAAGGCAAGGAGGAGGAGGCTGGCAGCTGCACTTCCCTTATTGAAAAATTTGTTAGCACCCGAGGAGGCTTCCTTCAGATCTATGGTAGCACCAAACGCTGCACCGACCCCTGTGGCTAGTACATAGGATATCACCTGCACAAACCATATGTATGTTAAACTTCATGGGCTTGGCCCAATGTGAATATTGCAGGCCTCGGTCTCTGGTAGTCCTTATTGGGCCAGGCCTGGGGAACGTTTGGGAAGCTGAGAAATGGTAGAATGTTTTAAGAGTGGATGGAGAATGGACCCATCCTTTGATAGTCAAGTGGGACTGTGGGATAAGGTCGATTGAACAATATAGATGTTAAAAGCCCAAGGCCAATGTATTGAATGGGTGATTGAAGCACCAGTACAAGCCCATGGATCAAGCTTGGCCTCCATCAAAGTCAGCCGACAGATTAGGGCTAGTTCTAAGAGAAAATAGCGTTGTTTCCTATTCTTTAAAATTTTTTAAAAATATATTGAAAATAATACTTTTTATGACATGTTTCTAAATTATTTATTTTCATACTCGAAAGAAAAGGTGGACTAAGGAAATATATGAAGGTTGGACCTTATCGCCGTAGAAGTCGAATTGATAGAGTCCATCACCACTGCTTAAGCGTTTTCCCATGCACACCTGATAGATTGTGAAAGCAATTTGCAAGAGGGTATATGCAAATCCCACCACAAGCGTAAAAACCATGTACCTGCAATCCACAAAAAGCTCCAAATCAAACAATATGGTGAAGAAAAGAAAAGGAACAAGTTCTCAACCTCAACTCTATAAATATGTCTAATTCACTAATATTTATAATATTTTTAGGAAATATTTCTAATTTTTTAATATTTGAAAATAATTTTTTTAATAAAAATTTTTAAGAGTGTTTCTTAAAATTAGTCTCAAATAAAGTATTAATTACCTGTAGGAGTAGACATCTTTAAAGTGGAGCTTCACTTTACCGTAATCGGAAGATAAGGTGGTGGTGTTGGTGATGAGGACGATGAATGATATCGAAATGGAAATTAAGGTCAGGATCCTTAATACAAGTGCAGCAACAGGGGAAGGAGGCTTCATCTTTGTGTCTTTAGGGTTCAAAAATGGCTGTGTTTATAGTGCAATTGGTCTTCATTTATACAAGGTTTGGTGGTGTGCCACCATTTACTTTTTGGCCTTATAGTGCGCCGGCCACGTAAACATTCCTTCCAGTCATAATCCATTAGGGATTAGTTATTAGTTCACTATGAAGTTTGGCCATTGCGAGAAGCCGGGTTCATTGACTAAGAAAATAGTGGGGGTGCGGTCATCAAATATCTAATTGAACAGCCCCCTTGTTGCCTTTCTCCTTCGGACTTTTTTAGCTTCAGGTGGAGAAGAGCACAATAAAATCTCATGGCACAACCAGAACCCCTCATCATGAACTCATTCAACGTCACTCCTGACTTTGGGTTTGAGCTCTAAAATGGACATGAACACTCCATCTGAATCTAAGCAATGGTACTCACTCTATCAACTATTAAAGATGACTCACTCTTTCTTACCAAATTTGTGCTGAAAGCTAACATTAAAACAAGAAATTAAAAACTAATACCATCCTTCCTCCAATCTCGCTAAAACTTAAAAAAGGAGGAGCAAATGAAGGCTCTTTCTACTTCCACCATGTCTTCTCTGCTTTGATCACAAGCTATCTCTAACCAACTTCCCCAGCTTCTGACATGTGTCAAATCTCAATCCTAAGGCACAATAGAAGGAGGTTTTTCGTAAGGTTAAGGATGATTAAGTTTTGGCAAAGACGATTGATCCTTGTTGACAACAGTTACTTGATCATTTCAGTGGGTTTCAGAGGAAGATAGAGATTAAGGAAGGATACTTTATCGTTATTGGGCTTAGCCTCCGATCATTCTCCCTGTTTAGGTAAGAATGATTAAGCATTCTATGGGGCAGACGCATGATCGTTGCATACATGCACAAGGATGATTGACAATGACTATGACAATTGAATGTAATTGTGATCGTCCTGTTAATCTTTCTAGTTCAACTGGCTGCTATGATAGAGGGATGTTCAATTGTCTTGTTACATTCAAATCGTTTCTCCCTTCAAGCGAAGACGCATATTGGATGCCAAGATGATCACGCGTGATCGTGAGTGCTCTTTCCTTCTTTCCTTAATTTTTGTATTTTCTACTTAGTCATTATTCCGAAAAGAGTGGAATGACTAAACATTGACTTCATACCACTTAATCATTATTCCGTAAATGATTAATCGTTCAATTTGTTCTTAATCTTTCTATCTCCTCTTCAACAATTAGAAAAGCGTAATGAGCTCCAATGGCCATCTCCTTGCATTGATTGCCCACTTTATTTTGGAAACAAGATCAAATATTAAACCTAAGAAACAAATAACAAAAACAAGGTATTGGATTAACTTTAAACATCCAAATTGTTACACAAAGATTTAATTAATCTCGATTTTGATGATAACAAAATAAGGTTTGAAACTAATAATTTATTCTAAACATGTTTGGTAATAAAAATTTTAAGATGACAATCATAAAGATAAATCAAAATAAAGTAAAAAAAAAAATAAAAAAATAAAAAAATAAAAAAAAAGACCTTAAAAGGGAAGGTCAATCAAGACCAAATGTCTAAGATCTTTTTGTAAAATCAAGAAGATTGTTGATGTACTAGGATCATACATTTTATTTTTATTCATGCATTTTTATTTGAGCGATCCTTAGTATCTTATAAACAATAAACTTCAATATACCTATGGTTATGTAACGATTTGCATCTAACTATGTAGATATTATCTGTTCTGGATCCAAAAAAATCCTCATAAGGTTAAAAAAGGTTCATACTTATATGAAGTTAAAAACTTCCTCCCTGGGGCCAACAAACCCCCACATAAGGTCGAGGATCTCTAATATCATTTGTAATGACTCATACCAACTGTATAAATATTGTTTGTTTTAAACCTAAAGGAGGTCTCACAGTTTTAAAACAAGTTTAAAAGATTAAGAGAAGCCTCTATATATATAGTGTCAAGAACTTGCTCCCCTATCTGATGTGGGACATCATAGGTTACAAATTAAAATAATACATCATCTCATTTTAATTCATTTATAAGTATTAATAATTCATAGGAAATTGAATATTTTACATAATTTGATGTCTATGAATCTTTCTAGTTTTGTCACTTTAGTGACTAGCCAGCTAACCAATATGGATCTTAAAAGAATAGTGATATTGAAACAAATTAGTACATAATTTTAATTCATATACAAGAAGTAAATTTGAGATTTGACATAATATAAGCAAATATATTAATACAATCTAAAATTTTCAATTATAAATAAGGCCCCCAAGCTTTCATAGGCCTTGCACTAAAATTTCCAACTATTGTCAAATCCACCCTACTATTTATCTCCTCTGATGGGGAAATTTGGAGACCAGAGACCTCCATGGTGGCCTCATCACCTTCTCGAGAGCCCCCTGTCTAGGGTTTTTTTCTTTTATATGTTTGATTTCAAGAAAATTTGAGAGAAAAAGCAAAGGAAAGAAAGTACAAAGGAAAAGTACAAGAAAAGAAAAAATGAAAGAAAATAAAAAATAGATTGAAAGTTGATAACTTTTTTTTTTATTATTATTTCAAACTCATTTTATTTATTTTAACTCATCAATATAAAGATTAAATAATTTAAAAATACATAAGTTTTTAATTAGTTTTAATTATATTTGATTTTCTTTTATATTTTTCATAAGATAATCAAACATGAAAAAATCATTTTCCTTTACATTTTTTTTCTTTCATTAGTATTTTTTAAGAACCAAACATAACCTTATAGTCGAAATGCCGCTGAATCCATGGGCCTTTTCCTAGTCTAATGTGAGTCTATAAGATGAAGTGGGCTTACCCCAAATGCTGGATTGGGGCTGCTTTATAGTTGATGTATGGACCATGGGCTACAATGAATCCCCAACAGATGTTACTCTTTCCAATTTAGGGGTGTTTAGTTAAAAGTAAATTATTATGTAATTAAAATCTTTAAAAATGTCAAAATTATTTTTATTTTATGATAAAAACATTTTTGAAATTTAGTTTTCAAACAGACACAACAATAGTAATTAGTAATTACTCTATTTCTACTCCTTATATTGCCAAATGCAAAAATAAGCCACTTTCGAAAACACACCCTAGCCTTGTGTTGTTTTATTTATTTTAATGTTTGGTTATATATTTTATGTGGAATTAATTTGTCACTATTACTACTACTACTACTACGTTTGAGAAATGTTTAATTTTGTTAAGTCATGACTAGGTAAATTTTCATTTTCTGTATGATATTTTATTAGCTACTTGAACTATGATTTTTTTTTTTCCATACAATTTGGTATTGAAATTCACAAATATGTATTTTTTACGATTTAGTATTAGAGCCAAATTGGTCAAGGACCATTCGTCCAAAGTGCATGGTCAAAGGCCACTTGTTCGAGGTGTTACATGGTCAAGCACCAATGAGTCGAAGTGCTGTAAGGGATCATGAAAAAAATGTGTTCCGAGATTGAAGGGTTGATTGGTCTAAGAACAAAAAGCTTCTTGGTGGGGAGAGGACAACATGCTATGATGACAGATTTTAGTATGAGCATGCTCACAAAGTTGGGCAACTACAACTATGAAAAATTGGGAGACTAAAGTCAAATCCTACTCAAGGGACATGATTTATGGCAAGTTATTGGTGGAAGTAGTATCATTAAAAAGTTGAAAATTAGAGCCTGAAAGGAAATGTACATGTTCAATATGATAGGGGTTAGCAAACTAGAGATAGTTAACCAAGATAGCATTAAATTCTTTTGCTTCTATGTTAATTACATGAATGGAATGATACTTGATTACATTTCTTGGAGAATGAGCTATATTATGATCAGTTTGAATTAGATTCAAAATTAAAACTCATATACAATGGGTTTACCATTGGAATTCAAGGATGATCAACTCAATCATCATACTTGGAATTGGAAAATTTATTACTTTACCAAAAGAGTTTAGCTAAGCAAATGGCTAAAAACTCTCAGTTAAAGAATGAAGAAATGGATAATCTTATGAAGACTACAAGAGCTGAGCCTGGATGAAGAAAGAAACATTGCCTTGTGGTTAAGGAAAGCATTTGTTAAAAGAGGAGTTTATGAGTTGGCAACACCCTTCCAAACCACCACTAAAATCATCACCTTCGCTATTAATTTATTTCCTTTATTGGAAAATTCATGAGACCTACGTGCATGGTGACCCTATCCCACCTCTTGTTCTCAGGTATGGTCATCGTCATCGATAGAGAGGCCCAACAAGATTTTAGCACTACAATCATGAACTGTCATGGCTCCCATTGCCTTCAATCTCTTCCATGAGTGGAGATGAGAGGGGTGTGTGAGGATTTGTAGAGAACAATTAGTGGTAAATTATCAATTTACTTAAAACTTTAAGTTAATAGGTGAGGGGTCAATAACTAATGTATACGGGCTGCAACCTCACTTTTCAATCTTTGAGTTTATATGTTAACTTAATGAAGAGGGGGAAATAATCTGATACGAAAATAATAAGAATAGATAATAAAAAATAAAATATGATAAGAACATATAGTTTTACATGAAAAACCCTTGATGGAAAAAATCACAAATAAAAGAGAAGAAAATTCACTATATTAAAAATTAAAACAAAAGGAAAATTATTACAATAATATATATATATATATGTGTGTGTGTGAAAATAATTAACAAAGCAAGTTCATACCAGAGGGAGACTGATCCCTCCACTACAATCATAGACCCACCAAAAAATTTCATAATTTTAGTTTCACCACATATGCCCCACCACAAGTTTTTTAAATTAGACCAAAAAAAATTTAGGTCATCAAACTCTAATAATTTTATTTAAGATTAGTTTTCTTCATGATCATATATATGAGCATAGATTTTTAATTGTTTAAAATTTAGTAAGTCTCTTTGTAAGTACCATTGGATTTATAATACATTGTTAGCTATTAGAAAAAAAAAAAAGAATTCTATAATTTGATAAAGAGAGCAATGATGTTGATCATGAGTACTGTCTCCCTTACAATCAAAAGGCTTCATGGACCGATTTAATTACATGATCTTTAACTGATATAACACAGAATATGTACACCTAGGACTTGAAGATTCTGTGTATATGGCTTACATTGTTACTTTTTGACTCCATTTACATTTAAATAGAACACTGAGAGGGAAGGGATTAAAGAAGGATAATATATAGAAACAGATTGAGAAATGGATTCCTTCTATCAAATTATTTTCATCCCAAAAATAAAAATAATCAACATCAAAAATGGTCCCCTTTTTCTTACTAGTTTAATAGTGATAAATCCAAGATTCTCGGCATGCCGTTACCGTTAACAGATGTTGCAGCACACCAATGAATTGATTAGCGACGGAGTAATCATGGAAGCCATGTGGCCCATTATTTGGGTCAAAAGTAGAAGAAGCAGAGCTGAAGCTGGCATGAAGTGGTCAGGTTTTCAAAGTAGCTAGCCTTCAATGTTTCCCATTTGCCAAGCCCATGTCTGGTGGACCTTTATCTTCTACAATAGTTTCATTCTGTAAAGCTAGCCTCTGAATTGAGTACACAGGCTTTCTTTCTTTTTTGCCTGGCACCATTGTCTTTTAAGCTGCCATAGATGATGCTCAATTGGACCACACTATCAGTATCTCCCCCATGGCTCCTCTCCCTTTAGCCTCAATATCTGCCACTGCGCTTGGGGGTGCTTCATACTCTCTTTGATGCATGGGGCCTGGGCTAGTGCACCATTTACTCAGTATGACCCAATTGGACCATGTTCGAACCTACCATGTGCACATCCTCTGTGTAAATTACTTTTCCTCATTGAAGCTTCATACTAACAAGAACACTCATTTTTATTTGATAAAATTAGTTATACAGTGGAAAACATCCCATTCATCACCCTGTAAGGAATATAGTAGAACATGCAAATGAAAGAATGAGAGCGCTCGAGGTAAAGAAAGTAATTAATGGAAATTGTCATCTATCTTTGCACCAAGATTGCCATTTTGCTGGTCTCATAAGTGGGTCCCATGAAGGAAAACCCCACCACAATTTTTGGCAATAAAGTGTACCATATGAGAGCGTTATGTGTCCTTGGGACAAAAATGGTACAAAGTGGTAGCTTTATCAGCTTTACAATCTCCTAATTAACCAAAAACTTATAGGAGTATGTAGCATATTTGTGCTAAACCAAATAGCCCCTAAAAGAGACACCATAGTACTTTTTCAGGACAATTTTGAAGGGAAAATGCTTTGGAAAATGAATAACTTATTGGATTTGCTTGTCCTAAAATGCAGTTCAAATTGAGCAATATTACTCACTGTGGAGGCAAATTTCATGTACGATCGAAATTGGTCTCATATAGGTCCAAAAGACAGTGAGGATGAACAATTAGCAAAAAGTGTACGACCCCAAATTAAAAATGGAAGAAGCCTATAAAGAGAGACACTTTACCTTTTGTGTTTAACCCTCCATCAACCACTAACATGAGCTCAGCCTCATTCACACGGTCGAGCTCTTTGGATTATCATTTCTTTTCCAAGGATTATGAAACAAAATGAGTTGTCAAATCTTAATAGAAAAACTAAAGGGTTATCAACATCAAGATTAAAGTGAGACATGATAGAAAGCAAATAATGTAGGCCCCTAATGTCTCGCAGCAGAATCATTGTTGTTTAATGAAAACTAAGTCTGCATCAACGCGGTGGATATCACCACACGTTCACGGCAAGAAGGCCTATCATTTTGCACCGCATCACAGAACGACTCTACGCGACTCCTGATTTTTTTTAAGTGATCTTACCCTTGTTTTTTATTGAATGATAGGTCAGCAAATTGTGGTTTCACTAATTAGTTGAGATGACAGGGAACATGAATCACATACATGGCATTCCATTGGTCCACATCCCTTGGTCAAAGCTCAGTGCTTTACAGATGAGTTCAGTATAATTACCTGTTGCTTAGAAGAATCTAATCCACATAGTAGTTAGCACTAACGTCCACATCATTTACCCACTAGCCATGAACAAGTTTCATGGTAGTTGAGGGTTTCTGTTCAAGATTATGAATGATTCAAGATGGTAATCAAGGAAAAAATTAGAAAATATACCCTTTTCTTGGAGATAAAAGGAAGAATGCAGAAATATAATTTTTTTTAATCACACTCAAATTAAACACTAGGGGTCCAACAAAAGACTAGGGATATGTATTGAAAAAGTTGACTGAGTAATTAAACATGAAAAAATGATGCCCTAGAAACGCCAAAGCCATCAAAATGGGAGGACTATGTCACCTTTAAACTTTTATGTGACATCACTTGCCCCATTAGAAGGCCACACCGAATCTTTAGTTTAGAAAGCTAATCAAAATCATGACTGCAAATATGATACGTGCAATGCTTATAGCCTAATGATGTTACCATCAAACAATGCATTTAGCCTGCAATTATATGCATAAAGGTTAGATGAACAAAATTATGAGGTTTTTGATGTCCTAGCTAGGTAAGTGCGACAGTATATGAAATTGAATTTTGATGCAAATAGGGAAAATTGATTTCGGGTTTTGAAATTTTCTTTCATATTTGTTTTTCTTCCATTCAAATGGAAGTGGGTCTTTCTCCATGTGATGACAAAGGAAAGTTCAAACAGTGTTGTATTGGAAAATCATTGATGGGCCTCCTGATATATGCTACTATCTTCTGAATGGAATGTAATGTAATGTGTACAAAATTTGTGGAAAAATCATCACATACTTTTGGAAAAGTGCAGTGTCATTTTTCTCAAGATTGGTCAAACATCCCTCCCTCTTTCACTCTATTGCAAAATTTAATATTGATGAAAAACAAGCCTTATGCATACGTCCAAATGAAAGTGCTCCATCACGCAACCTTCCACTTATGATTATATTTGGTAGGTGATGTAAGGCAAGAGTTCGAATAAAATCAATCAACCCCACTGTAATCTTGGTCCTCCATGACGAGTTAAAAAAGAACACACATGCAAAAGCTACCATAACAAAGGCTACTAAGGTTTTTGATGATATGCAACTTAGAGGATAATTATGAGAAGACTTTGCGTTTTAAGCCTATTACACGGAAGCTCATCACTGTACAATTCACAATATGAAGAGGCCTCCCGTGCCACTGCTTTTTAGGAGTATGACATGATGGACCTTAGAAATTGATTCTTGAAGAAAAGTACTCAAAAGGTTTCTATTATTTGCGGAACCTTGGACCTATATTGTAATGGCTCAGCTGAGTGATGTGGAGACACATTATTGGTATATTAACATCAACTTTGAATTTTAAGGAAGGCTATCAGATCTCTCCTCAAAGAATTAAGGTATTGAATCACAAAATATGACCTCATTTTTGCTAAATTTTCTGTATCTTTTAGTCGTAATTGAATTATTTTGTAGAAGCTATTCTTCTGATTTTGTGAATCTTTGGCTAGTTTTCTTAAGAAAATGGGCAAATTAACTTTGCTGGGGGACTACAGTTCAGATTATTATTTGCTATTGTTTCTCTTTTAATTTCTTTCTTTTTTGTGGTACAACTGCAACAAACGGTGAGTTGAACAAGCATTGAGTAATTTAACCTTCAACTCAAGGTATCCGATTGTAATTCAACTGCAAGAACTTGGTTAATTTAAACCTGCAAATTCTCAAATTAACCTTAAGTTAACTGTTATGTATGCGACAATATTGCTCCTCGGAAAAAATGACTGTTCAAACACTATTTAGAATGAGAACGACGGCTGAGAAATGATTTAGGGATGAGTGTGTATGGTTAGGCACGGTATAAGTCTTGGGATGAGTCAATAATTATTAATAGTATATAATACATGTAAATGTATTCAATTACATTGCGTTTGAATTTATTTCGGATTGAATTAGATTGTCAGACAGATCTATTTAGGCAGCCTGCCAACTCAAACAATAGTGGGACTAGCATTTCTCAACCTGAATGCAACCCAGCTTAGACAAAAGGCTTTTGAAATCCCGGCCAATAATCACATTGGCGAGACTGAGGTAGGGTCAGGTTCAATTCCACCTAGTTACACCACTAGATATTAGCTTGAGGACTACAAAGAGAACCATTCAAAAGTAATGAAATATCAATCTAGGGAACTGCTGCGGGATGCCTCTTTGAGAAGCCGTTGAAAGTTTAATTGACCTACTGATGATCATAAGACCAGACATGATATCATATTCATCAAAGCACTTTGTCTTATACTATAATGCTTTGCATTCCAGACCAGTTTTACACTACAATATTCCTTAGCTTGTGCTTTTCATATGCTGATTGTAATTGGCTACATTGCTTTTAATTTTCATCATCCCACTGCTAGTTTTTGCATTTTTTGTGGACACAAAAAGTTGGAAACAAACAGTAATTGTTGCTAGTTTTTGGCCACCATGACTGCATGCTTAAAGTTGAGGAATAACTTTTTCAGGGCATAAATTCATTTTGAAAATAGGAGTGTTGTGCAAATAGGATGCAATGATCATGAAGGAGTGAAAAAAATATGTTAAGAGCACTGCAACTTCATCATCATCTGCTTGAGCAAAACACCACTGCATTGTTTCCGTTTTTACAAGCAATGGAGTCAAAAGCTGGCACCGAAACACTAACATACCATGATTAGGATTATCAAAAATAGAAGCTTGAAGGTGACTTTTTGAGCAGTCCACAATTAGTGGTGTTATGCCAACTTTTGACTCCATTTTTTCTTGGTATTGGATGCTCAAAGCCCTTGATTATTGATTGATTAATGGTGGTCTTAGGGGAGTATATAAGGTGTCTTAATTACTAATGTCAATGTATATTCTGTAATCATAATAGCTAAACCTTTATTGTATGATATATAATGCTTTACAAAATTAGGAGTGTTGTGAGGATTTGAGTATAAAGTTTTATCAAAAATCATTCATTACTCTTATATATATTATTGTTAATAGGACCAACAATGTATATCTTTTTCAAAGCATGTCCAAAACACAAAAGAGAGAATTGCCTGGGGTTGACAGTGAGTGTAAAACTTTACAGTGGTCAGTATTTTATTATCATATTGTACAATTTCATTATCTCCCAATCAGGTTTCTAGAAATGGAGGAGAATCTGGCACATATATATGATTGAGCACATGTGGGAGAACGTGAGGACTGAGAGGTGAGAGCTTGGATTGGAATCTGTGAGAGATAGAGAGAGAGAGAGAAAGAGAGAGGCATGACAACTAACAAGGACATCTCAAAAGCCAAAGCTGCCATGGAAACAGAGAGAACATCTCACGCCGATTCATGTGGGCATCAACATGAGCATACACAGCTTGGATTTCCGAGCTCTTCTTCCACTTATGTTCTTTTTCCTTTTCTTCAAATACCCATTTGGCCATTTATATAGACATACAATTTTCGAACTCACTATCTGCTTAAGTTGTTACAATTGAAGAGAGAGAGAGAGAGAGAGAAAGAGAGAGGGTATTTGCTTTTTGACGGGAAGTTTCCTGGTTTGCTAGCTTTATTCCTTGTTACTAAACGGCCTTGGTTACTGAAAAAGCAAATCCAAAAACCAGATTCTATTCTCTCAAGACTACCAACCATATGGATCGTAATCTGTGACATCATAATAATAATATATGTCTGATTATTTAAAAACGATTTGTTTGAGATGGGATTAGAGATTTTTTTTGTACTTTAATTTTTAATATTTTGGTCGGATGAAAATATAGAGGGAACCCAAATCAAACAAAAGGTGAACAAGGTCTGGGGTTATAGATAGGAAAAGAAAGATTCTTTTGACCTATGCAGGGTGTGGTCTTACGTTATTTTTCTCCAACAAAATTCGAGAATCCTACTTGGGTCTTTGCTTGGGCATTTGCATGGTTTTGAGTGGAATTTTGGCCGCTTCTTAGCTTCTTTTCTTGTCCATCTCTACCACTCTCACTCAAGTCACTGCAAAGCAACAAATAAGTACGTCTCATATGTTTGATTTTCCTTGTCTTATAATTACAAAATCATTGTAAAATTCTCTCTCTTCCTCTCGCGAGTCTAAGTCTATAGCATGGGCACACACAAACTGAGAGGTGCTCGCTTGAACAGTTTTCTTGGACAGGTGAAAATTAACTTCCTCAGGTAAAACTCCTAAAAACATGAGACCAAGAGGTGTCTGGGAATTTGGAATTTCCACACAGATGATTAAAGAAACCGAGGGTACAGCCAGCCAGCCAGCAATGTCTCATATCAAGCTTGGTGCTGACGAAGCCAGGCATGGATAACCCAGTTTTCATGAACTCGAAATTTCTAGCAGAAGCTACTGAACCATTGAAACCAGAAAAGGAACTGTTCAGTGTATTGGCCTAAAATGCAATATGGAACTAGTTCTTGTGGTTTCACACTTTCACACTTTGTGATAGGCGGTAGTCTGCAAAATGAGAGAGATTGTGAGTCTTACAATATTTCATGAAGTCAGGCTAGGCATTTTCTGCAATCACTCTACTTGCCAAGAACTGATTCTTTACTGCCATAGTTTTCATCCTTAAAGATGGGTCACTCACAAGTCACACCTCATTGCCTATTTACAACTGATCAGTTGACAACTAACGTCCCACTCAAATAATGCGCTTAAGAAGTGGATGATTGAAACCAGTTTGATGGCCATATAATATATAAATATGAACCATGATTTTAGCCAACTTTTTTCCTTTCATGGACATCTGAGATAGATCAAGAGCCCCAATTGGCATTATTTTGTTTGAATATTCATCAACAAGTTCATTGATTCAGCATACCAGCTTCTGATTTTGCCCGGGACGACTTCATCTGAAGCTAATAGTAATGCGTAAGGAAGCAAGATGGCTAAACACATTCCCATAGAACCACTTGAAACAAACTCAACAAGTACAGTGCATTTGATCAATTACAACAATTTAGCACTTCATGTTAGATACTGAACTTCACGAACACATACACCTACTTCTGTAAACATACCATAGAATACAAGAAAAGAGATAAACAAAAAGAAATAAATGATAATGAACTAAAGCCTACCATTTCTAAGTTTTCTGCCACATCTTGAAGAGACAACTTCATTGATCCATCCTCTCCATTTCACCCTCTTGGACTCTTAATTGGGTTGGAAGTAACTCGCAAGTTAGGATAGTCGACTGAAAGTCTTTTATCTTTGAGCTGATTTCGCTTTAACAGAACCTGTAGTAATTAAACGAAGGAAAAAAAAAAAGGAAGATTGGGTAGGGTTTTTGGAGATGAAGAGAGATTAAAATCATAAGAGATGACTGGTGGTAGAAGAATTGAAACCAGAGAGATCATTCCATGTATTGCCGCTCCAGTACTGATCATTTCCTGGAAGACCCAAAAAATTCCTTGATAAATTCAAACCATGATTTTCTTCTATCTTCACCGCGGTCATATGAGTAACTCCAGAATCCAAGGCCTTAGCTCGAAGCTGGCCCGATCCCCCTAGGTAACTCGGTGGCTCAGTACCTTCACCCTCAAATGGATATAACCCAGAAGGTGGCTCCAATCCAGCCAAGAAAGGGAACTGCTGCACTTGCTGCAGTCTCCACTGCTCGGCAAGCCCACCTGATAAAATTGGCCCACCACCACCTGAACAGCTACCAATCGGGAATTCTATATCAGTTCCGCTGTTACCGCCACCCGATACTGCCACAGGTGGCTGAATTCCACCGAAATTTAAGCCAATGTCCCCGGCCCCGTAGTCAGCAAGGTGATGCAAAGGGGGCAAAAAGGATAATTGGGGTGGTGGTGGTGGCGGGGGCAAATGGCCTATCATATCAGACGTGCAGCTATTGGAAGGAACTGCACTGGAGGAGCTGGAACCACCCTGGCGCTCGCCAGTGACTGGAGACTTTGATCTATTGCCTTTGCTTCTCTTATTCCTCCGACAACCTCCCCCTACAGGCACGTTCCTCAGTGCACCTCCTCTAGTCCAGTAGCGCCGACACGCCTTGCAAAAGTGACGAGGCTGAGAGAGGCTATAATTATTGAAGTAGCAAAACTTAGTATTGGTAGATTCGCATCGAGGACATTTCAGTGCCGTCTCCGGCTGTGGCAACTTAGCTAGCCGAGCCCGATCGGCCATTGAACCAGGCCTGATTGTGCCAGTACCGCCACTGCCTCCTCCGCCAACTGGAGGCAGCGGTGGGGGCTGCTGCTGCGGTGGAAGATGGGGATTGTCATTGCTCCCTCCTGGTTGATGATTTGCTTGCTGTGAAATTAAAAGGCCAAAGAAGAAAAATCAAATATCTGGTATATTCAACAAGAGATTAAAAAAGGGCAGGAATATTTATCTTTTAATTTGCTTTTTTGGTGAAGAAGCTAGGCAAAGAAAACTGAAGAAAAACCTCACCTGTTGCCAGTTGGGTGGATCTAGATAAACCGGAACGGATGAGAAAACCATGGTTCTCGATCTTTCTCTTTTGTAAAGGTTGATGGGTTTTTAGAGATATGGTGGAGAATCACATCAATAAGGGGAGTTGCAGAGAAAGAGAAAGAGAAAGAGAGAAAGAGAGAAAGAGGAGAGATGGAAAGATAAAGGAGGGGCTGTTTATTTATTTTGTTCTTGTTCTCCCACTCCTCTCTTTTTGTTTTATTAATTTTTAGGGTTTGAAGGAGACTAAATTTCTTAACCTGTAAGCTTCTTTTTGATGCCCTTTTAACGATGCCCAGAGATAAAATCAAAAAACAATTTATGCCACCATGCACAGAGAGAGAGAGGACTGAAGAACCCTAAAGGGAAAATCAATTAGAAAAATCATATAAAATCAAAATAGAAGTAAAAATCAAAAAGCAAGTCTCTCTAGTGGACGTGTCACTATCGAATGTACCTTTCTTTCCCTGGTCTGTTTCCGGCATTTTTCCCTTTTTTTTTTTTTTTGCATGGAAAATCATGAAATCATTTTTATTTATTTATATATATTTACATACTTTTTTTTTTTTTGGTTGTTGCTTTACGTGCATCATATATTATTGTAAGGCGGGGTATACATATTGCCCTCTGTGCTCTCCAAAATTACAATTTTACTGCTTTTGAATTGTTTGAATCTTCACCTACCTTGGAGGACAAAATTGGCTGCCGGTGCCTACAAGCTTACACCCAACTCGACAATGGTGTTTTGCCAGAAGTGTGAAAGGCGATCGATCGAATATCATTGGTACTGTCATTAAGCAAATGCTATTACCTTTCCTTACTCAACATAAGTTTTTTAATTTCTTAATTATAATTAATACCTTTATTTTGAATTAATTAAAGCTTTTTATCAGCTGAAATTTATGCAGTACTCTTCATGTAGAACAATAATAAAGTATTAAGTAGCATTTTCCAAAAATAAATAAATAAAATACGATAAACTTTTCTGGATCATTATGCTAATAATGCCAAGAGGGCACTTTAGCATCTCCTGCAGATTAAATAGCAAGCTCCCTTTGACAATGAAGGTTTGTCTCAATGATTTTTCTTTTTTTTTTCCTTTTAAAGGTCTTCACATTGCCAATAAAGGAATCCGTACAAAATCCATGCAAGGAAACTTAGGGTAAATCCCAATTTTAATTTCTTTAACTTAATGCAAACAGACGGTTTCCATATATACATCTAGAGATGTTGAATACCCTTCTTAGTTAAAGGCACTCTTAACTCGGAAATCACAAAAATTGCCTATGTTACAAGTATTAGAAGCAATCATTCTTCTTACACATGGGTTCATAGATAGAAAAATGACAAATGGAAAAGTTCAAACTCGACCTTTTATGATAAAGAAAGCAATTTCTAATATCATGTCTTTGAAAAAAAAAATTCTAATAATATAATCATTCAAGTGCATATTTGTAATTATTGAAATAACAAGGCCCATATAAGTGGATAATCATATAAATAATTTACAGAACAAACTTTCCTTTTCATTACGGATAATGATCATACATCCTCCTTTGTAGACTTGTACGTTAACAGTCACATAGGTAACTATCAAAACATGGCCAAGGAGAGAAGAAAAAAGGAAAGAGGTGGGCTGAGCCGCCGGTTGTGGAGTGAAGGGAGTGGTCGTCATCAGATGCTCACGGTCGGGGGATTCCTACTTTACCCACGTGCCACGTCAGATCCCACAGGGTCCCACACGAGGCCAACAAGAATATGTATACTTGGGTCGGTGAAAAAAAGTATGGAATGGTCTCATCCCTCATATTTCCAGGGTCCCCACTTGAAACATGAGGCCTATATATTTTGTGTTAGGGTTTTCAAGAGGACTTTGGGGGTCTTGGATTATGCAATTGGCATCAAATCTTGGTTGAAGATGATGAGATTTTAATCCATGATTCCATGAATGTACCGCACTGAGGCAGCGGTCCATGGCGGTTCAAGAGAAAAGTGCGGATATCTGTGATTCGATCTACATTGGCTCTATGCCACTGATAATTTATTTGCAGTGATGATTCTTGATTTTGCTAAGTGGGTTTAAATCATGTTCATGTTCATGGTCAATATTGAACACCAACATGGTGTGCACGAGGAACACGGCATGAATTTGAATGGTGTTGAGTTCAAACATGATTGTTTTTGGCGTGAGATTCCATTCTTGAAGAGTCATAACTTCAATTTTTTTAGTTAAAAGGCAGGATGAGGAAAAAGATTGGTTAGCTGCATTATGAATTTATGGTGCATGGACTGGGGTCCTGGCTATGGCTTCTTCTTTTTCTTTTTTATTATTATTATTATTATTATTATTGTATGATTTTGCCATTACCCATCATCCTTTTCGTAGGACCCATCGAAATTGTCGGCTTTGGTGGTTTGAGTAAAATCATCCCCCCAATAAAAAGTGAAAAATACATCAAAACCTCATGTTTCACCTGCGAACTACTTTGATGCAAAACTCAATTGTTTTGTAGGGATTTTTCTTTCCTTTTGTTTGAATTCTTAATTGTGGCCATGCATTGCATTAATCTTGAAGGAAATTGGCCGTGTTAAACCACTTTTTCATAGATTATTAAAGCTTGTTTAGGGATGGTAATGGCTCCTCACAGATGTCGCCCTAGTGGGACCGATCGACGACCAGAGTCACAAACCTTAAAAGATTTCTTCCCGTGTTATAAGTTATAACTAGGTCGCAACTTGGTCTTAGAAATGATTCTTAGAAAGTGTTTGTTTAAGTGGAATATTCAATCAAACGACAAGAGTAGGGCACCCATATCACCCAGTTCAACCCAAACAAGCCAATTTGGTCCCAAATTTCTTCCTAATTGCTGCTGTCAACCTCTACTACAGCCACTTATAGAAAGAATGACCTAGTGTGAATTGTGAGTTAAGCTTAACAACCCCCCAAGTCCAAAAAGTAAATTGAACATGACTTAAGATTTACGACCCAGGAACTGTGTTCCCACCTCCAACAGTACAATATAAAAACTGTTTCAACATTCTGGTCATTATAGCATGGGAAAGAGTCCAACCTCGAATTCTTCTACTTATATTTATGGATATTTGTTAAAATTTTCACTGATAAGGCTGAAAAGAAAGCAAAGTTCAGGCTGCTGTCTCAACCTTCCGTTGGCAAAGAAGACTGTGGTCCAAACACCAAGTACAACAATCTAGCTAGCCCCTTTGTTATGGGTCTCCTATTTTAGCCTCAGTTGCTAGCTAGCTTCTTCCTCAAAGAAGACCAATTTGCTTTCACTTGTATATTGTACACAGCTCAAACTTTACATCACTGTTGCTGCTATCCCACCTCACTGCTATCTTTCTATATAACCTTCTCTTTTTTTCCCACTCCATATAGCATATATATTATGATTCCAAATCTTACAAGCTTAAACTTAACCCAATTTAAGATCATGGGAACCCGAATCGAGCTTAAACTTTTTAGGAAAATTGATTGTATAGAAGCACATGACTCTATTTCGGCTTTCAACATGCTGTGAATTAACTCAAAACACTGAATTATGGTAGGCTTAGGAAGTGTGTTACAGAAGATTAATGGCATAGGCAAAGTGAAATAGGGTGCAGGATCTCATGTCTTTCAGGCTGCCCACCTGACCATCTGCCATGTGCTCTGAAAAGCTACGGCATTGGATAATGCACTGGCTTTGCTTTATATATCCACTGTTCACAGTGTCAAGCCATTTTTTCATTCTAAGTTCAATTATTGATTACGGGTTTGATCTCAACTCCATTAATCACGGAAGCACAATATTCAGTACCACATTTCTTCTTAATATTGGTCTTCCAACAGTGCCTTTGGCATCGCAGCATAGTCAAATTGTCGTCAAATGTGGAAGTTAATTCTTGATTTTACACTACTATTGGCATGTAACTCACTGGAGAGGATCCCAAAAAGAGAACTATTAAATATTCCTCTTCAAATACTTCTCTTCAGTTGAAATTCCTTTTCTCCCCTCGCTGCAAATTGCACTATTTCCCACACGCCTTTGCATAGAGCACGAAGTATTTCTTAGCCCATGGAAAAATTAACTGAGTGCCACTTTTTTTGCTTGGTCCCGCGTTTTCCCTTTGCTTAAAAGTGGAACTTATGTCCATATCATTTAGTGTCCATAACATGCCTTAATACGAGTGAACACCAACACATTCAGATCTCCTTTTTTCGTGTCACTGAGTAGAATTCCGTCCCCATGGTTATCTGTTGAGTCAGTCTGTCCTGACCCATTGAGGCCCTCTCGTTCCCCACTCAGCTGATTACCGACTAGACATGCCGCGTTTCCATTTTTTCAGTGCGAATCCTAAAGGTAATTAGTTTGATAAGTGCTTATATTATTCATTGTCATACACAGTGATTTAGCATCCAATAATTGGTTCTTCGAAAAAGGGAATTTCACCAACTGATGACACTAACTAGCCAAGATTCTAGCAACCTAGTACATATCCTGTACATATATATTAGGGTTTTAAATTGACTCTTTAGGGAGAAATTAAATTAATGTTTTTGAATTATGTCCACTTTCTACTTTTAGGGCACATTCATCTTCATGCATTGATTGAACCATGGCTGTCTTGATCCAAACCATGAGCTGGGATTGAACCATCTATGGTCTCTTCTAGCCCCCTAACTTGACCATAAGTTGTGGAGGTTCCATGCAATGAATATATACAAACATAAGAGTTGTGATCCATGGCAGGCAAATGAAAAAGTGTAAGTTAATTTTTGAAGGGGATGGGTTCGTGCATGCAACTAGGGTAATACGGATGAAAAGATCAGAAGAAGAATTAGAAATTCAGAAAACTAAGGTTGGTGGTGTCGGAATCTAATTCCCTATCTAATCAGAATATGTATCTTTAACTCATTTTCATGTAAAAAGCAACTCTTCTTCACATACATAGTTGGAAAGGGAAGCTTACCCACTGCCAGCTTTTTTCCTCTCATTATTTCTTCTTCAATTGCTCTCTCTCTCTCTCTCTCATCTTCCCATCCTCACGTGCCACCATGAAAAAACTATGTAATCAACTACATGCTGACAAACCCCATCCTTCATAGTGCTCACGTGAACATCATCATCTTTGCGAAGATGCTTCTATGCCAGATTCCAACATGGTTTTCTTTTCGTTTTTTAATTAAAATTTGTCCATTATCCCATTGATTTGGTGAACGGATTAGGGTTTTTTTATTATTATTCTTTTAAGACAAAGATGGTTGATGAAGCTCGTGGGACATTCACTTAATCATGGATCTATGTATGCTTTGTCTTGATCTATAATTTTCCTTTTCAAATCTTTTTTTTTTTTTTTTTTTTTTTTTTGTTCTATCATCAATCAACTATACATGGTGCCACATATAATCTTACAAATTCAATAAAATTCATATGGAAAAAAAATGATAAATGTGTATACGGTATAAAGAAAAGAAAATTTTAAGAGAAAATTTTCAGAGCCTTCATCCAATTTTATTGAGACATTTAAGAAAATTTTCATAATCATCGTCCATTTTATACAAAGTCATTGACCATTTTATATTATCATCGTCATCAAATTATGGGAGCAAAATTTTTGATATGTCTATCAAATTTGTGTAGAAAAATTCTACATTTTATATAGAACTTTCAAATTTTTAAAAACAAAAAATAGAAAATAATTCTGATATGTCTATCATTCAATAATGTATTGAAAAATAGGAAATAATAATGATTGCCTAACATTCAATTATTTATTTGAAAATCAGACTTAATAATTTTCTTTTGTGCTTGATCCATGGAATTCATAGGTCCAGACCAGTCGTGCGATCCACATCCATGGTCGATCCAGAGCTATTGTCAGCCCAAATAGGGTGGTTCAAGCCCATCTTGAAATAGGCTTCTTTTGCAGGCGGACCGCTACAAGCCTAACCCAAACTTGTATTGCCTCATTAATGGGCCCAAGCTATATGAGGCCCAGTGGGCTGACCTTTCACTGTAAAACTTTAAACTTTGCCGGACATGCTCAGTCCATGTTCTAGGCTTTGATCCAAGTTGTAAAAGTGTCACTGAATGTGAAAGGGTTACGGGGCCGGGCATTTGGTTTCGGTTGCTAAATTTTGATCGGGCTTGGCCCAAGACCTTGTTTAATTCAATACCAAGTAGCCCATGGCCGAGCCTATTTGGCTGCTCCCTCGCCTTCAGAATGCTGAGAGCCTGAGACGTCAAATTTTGACTGGGCTCAGCCCGAGAACTAATCAAATTCAATTGAAAAAATCGGGCCCACTCTCAAGCACAAGCCACAGCCCGTGCCCATTGGGAGGACCACAACCCAAAGTCAATATGACTAGTGGTTGGATCGTGGATAAGTTTTACAAAATAAAATATCTGAAAATCTATTATAAGATTGCAAAATCAAAAATCAAAAATCAAAAATAAAATAAAATCTTACGATAAAATATGAAATTAATATAAACATATTTATATAGAATGAAAATATGAATATAATTATGAATTAAGGTTTTTACTTATATTTACAATAAAGATTTGATCCATTTTTTCTCTACATATTAAACTTTATCTATCTTATTTTACTAATTCTTATATCTAAAGGTAAGGATTAGGTTAGAAGAAAATATATACAAATGCTTTTAAATAGAATATTGTGCTTCAAGTTGAGTTGGAGCTTGGGATTGTTAACATCAACCCCAATTTAATTTCACACTAAGTAGAAGTTTCTCCGCCAAGCATATACCCTTTTTTTTTTTTTTTTTTTTGTCTCTTAGGTTTAATTTATGTTTAAACTCACTCATACTGTTAAAGAGTGATTAACCCGTTTGTTGAAGTTAGTGTAGTTTCCTATCAGGTCTATTGAGTTGTATAGAATCCCGTTGTCATAATATGATTGGCTTACTTTAAATTTTGTAAGAAAGGTTGTTAAGCAACTTATTAAAAATATGTTGTTTGTTCAAACGAATTAACTAATTTATTCAATACTCAATTCAAATTAAATCTTTTTTTTCGTCTCAATTTCTTTATTTTTCTAAGTTGGTAGTAGAGTTTAGTTTGCCATTAGTGGAAGATTCTTTGATCTCCACCTCACATAGAGGTTCATCCTTTTCTTCACGATTCACTTTAATTTATATCGCACAATGTTTTGTTGGGAACTCTGAATTAGTTCCTTCTTTGGCCCTAGATAATATAGGGTGCATGTTTTCTATCATAGGCATCTTGAAATCTATCAGAGCAAAATAACATGGCAATAAAAATCAAAATAATAGATTTATAAAATTTAGATGTCATATCTTTTGAAAAACCAAAAGTCTAATAAGGAACACCCAGAAGAAGGGTGAATTGGTGATTTTAAAAAATTTAATAAAGATTTATATGTTATACTCAATTCTTTTACCATGTGAGATGTTAGAGATAATCAATTCTTTGAATTATGAACAATTCAAATAAAATATCAAATATAAAAAATATAGACAATGAGACACATGATTTTTTACGTAAAATACCTTCATACTAACTATGAAGATAAAAAAACCACGAGGTCTAAAATCTACTAATCTAAATCCACTATACAAATCAAGTTACATAGATTTATTTGGTCGTTTTACCCTAAATACTTAGTTTCTAATATCTATAACTTGATTCACATCCACAACGCAGCAACCTTCAATTGCTCCAGTGGATCACTTCAATCTCACCAAAGGGATAAAGGTCTTCAACCTAAGATTTAAATATCTAATCTTTGAATGAAAGATTAGGAATGGTGTGACATTTTAATATCTCACTAAGAGACCCTTTCTAAAGAAAATAAGGTCTCTCAACAATCTCTATAGGATCTCTCTAATCCTCAAGGGGTTAATAGGAAGGTATTTATAGGTAAAAGTCTGAAGAGTCTTGGTTTTGGAAGGTTTTTCAATTGAAATTGCATGAAAAACTTGGCAGAATCAGCATGACCACTCGAACCAACTTACCCATGCTTGAGTGCCTCAGACACTTGAGTGATATGGCTCACTTGAGCGGCCCTAAGCACTCGAAAGTCAATGCTCCACTAAAGAAAGTCAACTACATTCCAATATCCTATGAAATTACAATGAATTAAAACTCGAATTCGTGACTTACTATTCAATGCATGCAAACTCCCCATGGGTTGGTATCCATAATCAAATAGAATAGTGTTATCAACCCATCAAGATTACTTGTTCAATCCTTATGTTAGAGATCATCTTATCAAGATTCACTGTGGGTCTTGTCTAATATGTTACCATATACACTAATACACTCACCATAAGAAACTCATCTCAATGGCCAAAATAAGTCATTCTCTAATTACGAGATAGTATACTACAATCTCCACTGAATTGCTCAAATCTATAAACCAACTATGAACAACTTATCATTTTGCAAGGAACTTATGACTTATATCTTTTGTGCAACACCTAATGCACCTAAGTCATGTATAATACAAGTGATATGAATTTGAATGCTCAAATCAAAATCAATGCAAATGATGGATAAATAAGCGGAAGCTCAAGTCCAACTTTGTCACATTATGCCTTGCTTTTAAGGACTTTATCACAACACAATCAAACTTAGTCTTTGGTGTCTTTACGTCTAGGAAGGCAAACTATTGACTGTAAATGAGTTTTTAAATTGAAAGAGAATTCAAACAAAACAATACAAAAGTATAAGGCTAGATCAATAACAAAAGGTTTTATTAAGTAGCATGTTTTGATTTTAATGACACTTTTAGTCCTATGATTAAACCAATAACAATCAGAGTTGTTCTTATAATAGCTTTGTCTAGAGGTTAACAAGAGTATCAATTAGATATTAATAATGCATTCTTGAATTATGTGTTTCAAGATGAGGCATTTATGTAGCAACCATTTGGCTTAGTCGATGTTAAACAGTCTCATTTGGTTTGCAAGCTTCATAAAGCATTGTATATACTAAAGAAAGCTCATTGGGTTTAGTTTGGGAAGTTTGCGTAAGCCTTATATGCCTTTGGTTTTGCTTGTGCTAAGCTAGATCAATCATTGTTTATACATACAACATTCCAACATATTACATCAATCATTGTTTCAATGTATATAGATGATATAGCAATAACTAGAAGCAATGCCCAATCATTTCAATTCTAAGAATAAGCTTTGCATAAGGAATTTACTCAAAAATATTTAGGAGCTAGATGTCAATTACTCTTTGGCAATACAAGTGAAGAAAATTACAAGCAACATTTATTTATCTCAAATAAAGTATATCATAAATGTTGGGATAGAGCTCTTAAAAGTATGACATGGTATAATAATAAATGAATTTTTTTAATATTTATATTATGATTTTGGTTTTACTTTCATTTCTCATTTATACATTGTGTATGATGAGCATTCAAATTTGCATCACTTACATGATATATAACTTAGATGCATTAAGAGTTGCATAGAAAATCCAAGTCATGAGTTCCTTACAAGTAAATGAGTTGATCATAACCAGTTCATAGACTTAAGCAATCCATTTAAGGTTATCCTACGCAACCTCCTAATTGAATGGATGACTTGTCTTGGTTATTGAGATGAGGTTCTAGTGGTAAGTATACTAATGTGTATGGTTACACATTGAACAAGACCTGCAATGGGTCATGAAATTGGTTATTGGGTATTCATGACTCTTACTAAGCTACTATACTATATGAGCTCTCAATCTTAAGAAAATATTGAGTTAATGCTAAGGTCTTTAATCCTTTTGACCTACAAGTGAGACACTAAAGTGATCATATATTCCTTATGGATTAGGTCATTGTTGATCAAGGTAGGTGACAATAGGTATTCTGAAGATAGGGACCATGATATCTCATAGGTTTGAGACAATGTATACCCATGAGTAATCTTAAGGACATGTGATCAAGAAATTTGTAGTAGTAGTAATTCTTTTACTGAAATTTGACATATACTCTTAGAAAGTTAAAGTATGTTAATTGATCACATAATAGAAGGATCTAAGACTTAAGGATGACAAAGGTAATCTTGAGAGGACAATAGCATTTACCTTGTTAAATTATGAATACTAGTTTATGGGGAGCTTGCATTCAATCATTAGCAAGTCACCAAACCGAGCTTTGTATCTCGATTTAATATCATATGTCAAGCCTTCTACACCAATGAGAAGTTATCTTTAATTTTATGAGTTTAGTAGTGATCTCGTTACAAGTCTCAAGTCAATTGTTGATGCATTGCAGTATGTGGTAGTAACTTGGTATGAAATCTCTTACAGTGTAAATAAGGTTTGTCAAATTTATGTACAATCATTTATGAGCTCACTAAAAGGATGTCAAAAATATATTGATGAATCTGAGGGGTACAGTAAAATATGATTGTTCATAATATCAACTAATCTTGAATTGGTAAGTTTTGTGATGTTAACTGAGGCTTAAACTCTAATGACAAACACTCAACATATGGTTTTTAATCTATTTGAAATCCAACTTGATAACTTGGAATTCAAAGAAACAACATATTATTTCAAGATCAAGCACAAAGAGTATAGGAGCTTGGCTAATTTAGTGGCAAAGGTTACTTGGATTTAATCACTACTTGATGAGCATGGAGTTTTCATACCAAGACCATCGGTAATTTGGTAAGATAATCTTCATACAATCATACTTGCTACTAATCATGTTTTACATGTCATAATTAAACACATCAAACTAGATTTGTATTTCATTCAAGAAAGAGTATAACAAAAACAAGTTGGTGTTAGACATGTACCATCTTTAGACCAAATACCAGATATTTTAATTAAAGTTATCACAAGTATTAAGGCTATGTTTGGTTCCCAAAAATTACTAAAAAATGAAAAAAAAAAATACTAAGAAAAATGATTTTCTCATGTTTTGTTTTAATATGAAAAATAAAAAAGAAAATAAAATATAATTAAAATTAGTTAAAGGTGTATACATTTTTAAATTATTTAATCTTTATATGGAAAATGAAAAATAAGTTAACTGAGTTTGAATTAGCATGTAAAATAATTTATTTATTTTAAATTTTTTTTCAATTTTTTCTTTCTTTCTATTTTTTCTCTTTATTTTCTTTCCCCGGCATTTTCCCTCATGTTTTCTAGGACCAAACATAATATAATTTTTTGAATTTGAGAAACAAACTCAAAATAGAAATCTTTCTCCTAAGTTTAAAGGGAAATATTAGAGAATGATTGATGAGTTAATTGAAGTTAGTTCATATTCAATTAGGTATGTGGAGTTGTGTAGAATCTTTTTTTTTTTTCGATATTTGGTTATAGGAAGGCATGCACACACACGATTTTCTCAAATTAGAAAATTAATTGATTTAAAATTAATTAAAAAATTTACAATTTCAAATTATTTAATCTTTATAAGAAAGAAGAAAACAAAGTGAAATAAATTCAAAAAAACATGCAAAAATTATTTATTAACTTAAAATCTAGTTATTTTTTTCTTTTTCTTCCATTTCCAACTTTTTTCCAAAATATTTCCCATATCAAGGACACCAACCATGAAGAATTTTTGTGAAGCATAATACATCATGCTCAAATTATGTGATATATTAGGGATTAAGAAACATCATACATGATGACAGGTGTGCCTCCATCTAACCAATTCTACAGCCCATTTTCTTTCTATCATCCCCTTCAAATCTCAAACCCCACCATGTCAATTGATTAGTATCTTCTAATATTGCAAAAATTGGTATGTCATTTTGTCATTTTGATCTCAATATAGCAAAAGTTGATATAAAATTTCTCATAAATAGATTATTTGTAAATTATTTGAATAGTGGCAAAGAGAAGAGGGGTTTTTTTTTTTTTAATAAAAAAATAAAAATTAAGTGTTTGATAAATATTTTAAAAACGTAAAAAATTATTTGAAGTGATTCTAGATAATTATTAAAATCGTTTTTCTGTTGTATAATACATTATCAAAAGTATAATTAAAATATAATAAAATTATATTTGAGAGTATATATTTGAAAAGTGAAAATTATTTTTAAAAGAATAAAAAAATAAAAAAATACAGTCACACAAAAAAAAAAAAAAAAAAAAAATCCTTGAGAGGCCTATTATAAAAAAAATGAATATTACAAATATGAAAAAAATATATTAATATAAATAAAATATTATTTCATATATATTCGGAATCAAATTTTATCTAATATAAATATTTTGTTTATTTATTAAATTATAAATTATTATAAGTGGATAATTTTTATATTAGAATAAATTATTTAATTCATTACAAGTACATAAAACATTTTATTAAATCATTTAAAATAAATAAAAAACAATACAATAATAAAGTCATATATAAATTTAATCATGATTTTTTTTAAGAAAATAAAAAAATTATATATATAAATCAATTAATTAAAAAAAACAATCAGTCATGTGGCAAGATCCAACGTTCGGTGCGTAAATTCTTAGTTTTTACCTATCATCATAATGATTGTGATTGAATTCAAAGCAATTTGAAGAGCATTTTCAAAACTAATAATTTTGCCAAAAAAGATAAATGAAAAAAAAAAAAAGGCCACAGCAATAATGTGCCACGCATGTTACGCTGAGAGCTTTTCTTCTGACGCAAGCAATCATTGTTCCACTTTGACTGCGGTGCCAACCACACAGAGCGGTCTTCTCTGCCGACTCCAGTTGGACACTTGGAACTCTACCATTGGCCAACCTCAAACCTATGCGTAACAGACTTTTCTACAAGTAAAATAATAATTTTCCTGCATAGGTTATGGATGAATCTCAACCGTCCAAGTTCCTCTAATCAACGGCTTAAAATCAATATTCCATAGAACATTCTCGAAACTCACAATAAAATGCTATATATACCAAGCCTGGCTTCACTTGTTCTCACAAAACCTAGCGGCCAGACTTTTTGCTTCTCAATTTTTTTTTCTCTCTCGTTCTATTTTGTTCGACTTAGTCGTCGATTTTTTCAGTCGGTGCGAGAATGGCCGGAAAGGGAGAGGGTCCGGCGATTGGAATCGATCTCGGCACGACGTACTCGTGCGTCGGAGTATGGCAACACGACCGTGTGGAGATCATAGCCAACGATCAGGGGAACAGAACGACGCCGTCTTACGTTGCTTTCACTGATACGGAAAGGCTGATCGGAGATGCGGCCAAGAACCAGGTCGCGATGAACCCGATCAACACTGTTTTCGGTATGTTTTTAAGATCTAGTTTTGTTTTGGTTTTTGTGGTTCCGACTGGATCCTGTATTAGAAGCTTTGTTTGCCATTCTTTGATTTATAAGATTTCGGTTTCAGGGTGGATCCTATAAGGATCAAAATGAAAATTTTAGATCTTATAGGCATGGATATCAGATTTGGATTTTAGATCTTGTGTGAATGGAAAATTTGTTGTTGTTGTTATGTAGGGATTTTGGATCTGTGATCTATGCCATGTATGGTTGCTTTGGTCCATTGATCTGCTTCTGTAAAATCAAATGTTTTTTTTTGTCTCCAATGATTTTGGTTGACGATCATGAAAGTGAACTTTTTTCGTTTGACAATTAATATTTGAAGCAGATGATAAGAGGTTATCGATGTGGTGATTACAGATTTGTTTTTGTTTTTTTTGGTTTTTTTTTTTTCCTCTTAACACTGTAACTAAACAGCCCTTTATGTTTATGTTTCATGCCACTTTTAAAATTATTTTTTATTATTTAAAATTAAGTTTTATTTATTTGTTTACTTGTTAGGTTTTTTTAACTCTTATCTTGGGTCCTGTTTTATGTGTTTGAAATTTTGAATTCGTCTAGAATCAGATTAAAAACTCTTTTGATCTTGTTCCTGATTTAATAGTTTAATCTTATGGATTGCAGATGCCAAGCGTTTGATTGGTAGAAGATTCTCTGATGCCTCGGTTCAGAGTGATATCAAGCACTGGTCATTCAAGGTCACTCCTGGTCCTGGTGACAAGCCCATGATCTCAGTCACCTATAAGGGTGAAGATAAGCAGTTTGCCGCCGAGGAAATCTCGTCCATGGTTCTGACTAAGATGCGTGAGATTGCCGAGGCATTCCTCGGTTCAACTGTGAAGAACGCTGTTGTTACAGTGCCTGCCTACTTCAATGACTCTCAGCGTCAAGCCACCAAGGATGCGGGAGTTATTGCCGGCCTCAATGTGATGCGTATCATCAATGAGCCAACAGCTGCCGCTATCGCTTATGGTCTTGACAAGAAGGCGACCAGTGTTGGTGAGAAGAACGTGTTGATTTTCGATCTGGGTGGTGGCACTTTTGATGTGTCCCTTCTCACTATTGAAGAGGGTATCTTTGAAGTGAAGGCAACAGCTGGAGATACCCATCTTGGAGGAGAGGACTTTGATAATAGAATGGTCAACCACTTTGTTCAGGAGTTTAAGAGGAAACACAAGAAGGACATTACTGGAAACGCCAGATCTCTTAGAAGATTGAGGACATCTTGTGAGAGGGCAAAGAGAACTCTCTCATCAACGGCTCAGACTACCATTGAAATTGATTCTTTGTACGAGGGTATTGATTTTTACTCAACTATTACCCGTGCCAGATTTGAGGAGCTCAACATGGATTTATTTAGGAAATGTATGGAGCCTGTGGAGAAGTGTCTGCGGGATGCTAAGATGGACAAGAGCACTGTCCATGACGTTGTTCTTGTTGGTGGGTCTACTAGAATCCCCAAGGTGCAGCAGTTGTTGCAGGACTTCTTCAATGGGAAGGAGCTTTGCAAGAGCATTAACCCTGATGAGGCTGTGGCCTATGGTGCTGCGGTGCAGGCTGCAATCTTGAGCGGTGAGGGCAATGAGAAGGTCCAAGACTTACTGTTGTTGGATGTCACCCCTCTCTCCCTTGGTTTGGAGACTGCTGGTGGTGTCATGACTGTCTTGATTCCAAGGAATACCACCATTCCTACAAAGAAGGAGCAAGTGTTCTCTACCTACTCAGACAACCAACCTGGTGTCTTGATCCAGGTTTATGAGGGTGAGAGAACAAGAACCAGGGACAACAACTTGTTGGGAAAATTCGAACTCTCTGGCATTCCTCCTGCTCCCAGGGGTGTTCCTCAAATCACTGTTTGCTTTGACATTGATGCCAATGGCATCTTGAATGTCTCTGCTGAGGACAAGACCACCGGCCAAAAGAACAAGATCACTATTACCAATGACAAGGGAAGGCTGTCCAAGGAAGAGATTGAGAATATGGTCCAGGAGGCTGAGAAGTACAAGTCTGAAGATGAGGAGCACAAAAAGAAGGTTGAGGCAAAGAATGCTTTGGAGAACTACGCCTACAACATGAGGAACACTGTCAAAGACGAGAAGATCAGTGCCAAGCTTCCCCCACCAGACAAGAAGAAAATTGAAGATGCTGTTGAGCAGGCCATTCAATGGTTGGACAGTAACCAGCTTGCAGAAGCAGACGAGTTTGAGGACAAGATGAAGGAGCTGGAGAGCATCTGCAATCCCATTATCGCAAAGATGTATCAGGGTGCTGGTGGTCCTGATGTGGGCGCCGGTGCCATGGACGATGATGGCCCTTCTGCTGGTGGCAGTGGTGCAGGACCTAAGATCGAAGAGGTTGACTAAATTTTCCATGCTCCAAAATTGGTGGTGACGAACAGTGATTTGATTTTGCCTTGCTCTTTGGGGCTCAGATTCTGTCTTTGTTTTTGTTTTTGTTTTTCCCTTACAATATCTGTTAGGCATGGATTTTACTTGAGACAGGGTCTCTCTGATTCTCTTCCCTATATCTAGTTTTTATCCTTTTTGTCTTCCCTTTAATGATCACTGATCAAAGCTGAACTTTTGCAGCCAAATTTCTTCTTAATTACTGTCTTATTACTCCTGTCTTATCCTATTTTTTAGTCTCTCGTATTGAATGTAATCTGCTTATTTAAGAACAATGTCAATTAAACAATACAAAACTATCACTCCAAACCCCATCTCTCTCTTTCTCATATTACCACACACATGACTTGAAGGAAGCTAGAAAAGAAATTCACGCAAACCTGAGAAATGTCAGACCATAAAAGTCAATAATAAATTAAACTGCAGTTTAGAGAGATTGTCGGATTATTTTGCTTTTGAAACCAAAAGTAATACATAGAACAGACACAACTATAAAATGCCTAAAGATATTGCAAATTATGATCCCAGACCACTGTAACTTGAAACATTCTTCAGAGCCTCTTCTTCCATCTCAACAAGTTGGCTGCAGAATGCTTCAACACTGCGAGCCTCTTCCCTGAACGTGAATCGGAACTCCTTCCATTGGTATTCACCAAATCCATCCTTCATCGGTGGACTAGGAACCTTTCCCAGCACTTCAAATCCTTTCCGATCAATAGAGAGCACGTAGGCATCCTTGACACAACAGCAGAGGATTGTCATTTCTTTGTATTCTCAGAAGACAGTACACAGTATGTATTATGATGCTTAGTGAATAAAATAACAAGCTTGGAAATATTCAAAGTAGCGCATATTCAATAATAAACAACAAATCAGTAGCTTAGGTTGTAGGAGTAATAACATCCGCACCAAGAATACAAAACAGCAAGATTTGGGTGATAATCAGATCCCTTGTGTTCAAGGTCACAGGAAAGAACCATTAGAAAACCAGAGATTGCAGGAGGCAAGTCTCATCTCCTCAATTTCTCAGTTCAATTGTAGGTGCTTGGAGATTCCACCGGACCTTATCAATTTGACAAGAGAGATCTGAAGTTTAACCTCCTTGCTGGATTTACACTTCCAAATTATCCTCTGATCTCCAAACATGTTAAGCCTCATCACCTACACAAGTCTGTACGAGATTTGATAGAGCTAGTTTTATGTACCAAGGGTTTTTCTGGGATGGGTGTGCATCTGTATGACCATTAAACCGCATACCTATAATTTTCCCCTTCTTGTAGGCTCACAAGCTTTCTTCATCACTAAAAATAAGGTACTTGTAAAACTAATCACGGGAAGAAAACAATTTGTAAACCTGTGGGTACATGTCACAAGGGCAAACACTTATCAAGACGGATGAACGTTAGATCCCAAACACCTAAAGACAATGATGCATGGATTCTGGTACATATTCCTGAATTATTCAGATAGGATATGCAGATCAAATAATTTGAGCAAAAACCATGTTCAGTTGAGTTTATGCCACTGCAAAGTTGGCATTAAGTCTCATTATTACAATGTCAGTGAAGGGGCTTTACACTAGTAGATCTACATTACTGAATGGGTAGATGCTAAGATGGACTTTTTGTTTCTTTACAAGCCCAGAAAATTGACTTGTCCTGGGTTCAGCATTTAAGCAATGACACATTTAGTCCCAACTTCTAAGTATAAAGCCACTATAAAAACTCTAAAGTTAACTCAAATTTGGTAGACTAAAGTCGACAAGCTCCTAAGCTATTGTAAAATCCGCCATAGGGATAAACATGTAGGCAACACAAAGAATAGGTTATCATTATCACATAATTTTTTGTTATCAATACTTATTATCACATAAAATGATCCTAATTCTCCTCTATCCACTGGTTTTTTGACATGTAGTACATAAGAAATATACACAATCAAATGGAATAAATGTAATATTATTACCATACCAATTCATATATTTAATTTCTTACCTTGGCGTTTGCATTCTTGTAAACAATACAAAAAAGCAGCAGGGCTCTGCGCCTTACTTCACTTTGATTAATGCCATCGATTAGATTTGCAGAAAAGGGTGCTACACAATGAGACAAATATAAGGAGTAAATTAAAAAGTGCACACACAAAAAGATATTACTTCTGTGAGGAAAAAATGAATGCCAATACAAAGAGCAGAAAGTTAAATCATCCTTTTAACCATACTTGTGAGAAGGGTCTTACATAAAATATCGGCCTTGGATGCTTCGATATTCTCCAAATTTACTTCATGAGTACCTCCATTGCCATCTATAAACATGCATGAGCTGGATGCACAGTGAAAATCTAAGCTTACAAACTAATGTCAACAAAATATAAACTAATACAGTACTTGTCTATAAAAAGTACACATGCACGTCCTCCTTTGAGATATCGTACAGAAATTGTGCTAGATCCAAATAGATTAAATCGAAAATTGATGACTTGTTGACTGTCTTTCTCTAGAATCCTGTTGAGCTCCCTAACTAACTACATTTAGATATCAAATTGGGAGATTAATAAATGCATTTTCCATAAAAAGGTTTCTTCTTGTTATCATTTACAAGAATGTATTCTACATATGCATAATGCTGCGTGCATATCAAACTTCATGATATATAACTCACAGCAGAGATAAATGAGAGCGTTCATTAAGAGTCTCCAATTTTTATTTTAACAGAAAAACACTTGGTTTTGGTTTCTTTGAGTTGATAAATGCAAATCAGATGTGAGTTGATTATTACAGGTTTTTTACATATTTGACAGCGAAAAACAAAAAAATGAAAAGCTAAATTGGTACTTCGATAAGAGATGAGAAACAACTCTGTGCGAATTAAAATGACAAATTTTCCTTCAGCACACTCAAACGACGAAACTTGAACCTCTATCTGGACTAACAGGTTCTAATAAAATTTTACTTGATTTCCCAGCAATAGGTCATCCAAGTAACTAGGATGACACCCAATGACAAGGATAATCATGACATTCACTTACTAAAGAAACTCTGTACAAAGAGTACCAGATGAAAACAATCTGCATGAAAGTTGCCTACCTTAGATTGAACTTATAAATCACATGTTGTTCACCTCCATCCAGTAATTCCTGAAGGTTTTCACTTCGAAGTGGACAAGAAGGACCTGAAGAACTTAATATACCAGAAACTGAATAACTGAACTCGCTAATTGCTTTTTGTTCAGACAATATCATTTCTCTAAGGCTTTCTTCAGCAAACCGAACCTGTAAAAAACAAGAAGATAAATAGTCAAGGTTAGGTTCTC
This sequence comes from Vitis rotundifolia, assembly GCA_030254885.1. Taxonomy (NCBI): domain Eukaryota; kingdom Viridiplantae; phylum Streptophyta; class Magnoliopsida; order Vitales; family Vitaceae; genus Vitis; species Vitis rotundifolia. The sequence continues at coordinate 2,942,704 of CM058163.1, forward strand.
AATAAAAGCTTTACAATAAAATCAAGCAAAACCAGTTTGCATAAGCAAAACCAAATCCGTGGCCTGGTTTAGCCTCACAATGAAGACAAATATGGACAAGCCTTTCTCTTCTAGGAACAAGACTTAATGCTACAATAATTATGAAGATGGGGATAGATCTCACAAAATATGTTCCAGACCAACTTTTTTGAACAGTTGCCCATTTCTCAGTATGAAAGAGTATTGATGAAGGACAAGGACTTTTAGATTTCTTTTAAGATAGAATTTTAGAGGTTTTTTAATACAAAAAATATTATTAAAATATGACAAAGAGGAAGGGGCACCCAAAGAAAAAAAGACAGCAAGCCAACAACACTTCGATGAAATAAAAGAAGCAAGCTTCCTTTCCATAAGGATTCCCTGGTTCAAGAGAACACGGACATAAGACAGTAGTCTTTCAGCCTCAAAACCAGTGGGTCCACCAAATCAAAGATTTTCCTATTCCACTCCTTCCATAAGCACCAGAGAAAAAACAAAGGGCACATATTTCAAACTTTCCTGAGCTGTTTAACAAATAAACTGTCCCTCCAACAGCCCAAAGACTCTCACGCCAACAAGGGCATCACCCAAGATATGCCAAAACAAAGAAAAGCAAAGTCCAGAGAGAACCAACCACCCCACAGTGGAGCAGAACTTGATTAGCTAACCTTTCGTCTCCCTTGCATAAGTTACACCAATCCCCCAAGATCCTTTCCCTTGGAATCAATTGATCAAAGGTGAGAACATTGCCCCAGGCCACTTCCCGAGCTGAAAACACATGTATGTCCCTTGGGGGGAGGAACAGGGTTATGATCAAGAACACCAGACCACAAAGCCACGAAGAAATATGACTTCCTTGAAAACAGAAAATTAGTAAAAAACTCAACCAAAAAAATAAAACCAACTTTTCAAGAACATTTTTTAAAGTAAAGAATTTTCCCCGTCTTCCTTTAAGCTGTAGCTATAAATGAATGCCAGAAAAGCAACCATCATCTCACACTCCTAGTGGTTGAAGCTTTTTGAAAACCTTTACTGCAGCTACCTTGCCATCCTCAGAGTTCCAATAACCAGCTATGAAGCCTCTCAATATGAAACCAAAACAAAAAGACTCCAAAATTCATCATAAGATGACCTTCCTGCACACCATACATCAGCCCAAAACCTAGCATGCAGCCTGTGCCCCATATAAAACTAGTAAAGCTTTTGACAACATCTCACCCATTCCTAACAGCCATGCAAAGCCTGCAACCACTTGGACTCCAATACCAGGAATTCATCCAAAATTACCTGCTGCCACAACCTGTTGCTTTCCCCTACAAACCTCCAAAGCCATTTACTTAACAAGGCTCTATTAAGGAGAAGCAAATTTCTAATCCCCAAGCCTCAAACCTTCTTAAGGTTGCAGACTGTATACCACTTAGCCAAGGGCTCCCCACAGGAAATTCTTCTGAAGCTTTTTTAGGAAATTTTGAACTGAGACCAGATAGCAAAGGATATGACAAAATATGGATCAGCAAGCTGGAGGGTTATGTTTATGGAGCTTTTTTTAAAGTATCAACAAGGTTGGAGTCATATTATATTTTATAATACATTTTAAGGTTTCAGTCAAACTATTTGAAACAACATCAAGCTTTTGGAAAGAAGAAAACAAAAATTATCTATTAAGAAGTTAACTTCTAATGTACTAATCACCTTTAAGGCTAGAGCCTGTATATTTGTATATCAAAATTAAACCATAAAGCAAAATCTTTCTAATTTCTTAATGCAACCTGACCAGGATTCATTGTCATATTAAAAATTATTGATTAATTTAGAATTAAATTAAGGCACATAACAAAAGAGTGTGTATCCTATGTACATAGGGAGTATACAAAAGGCACCAAAAAACAAACTCCTGCAAAAGAAAAATCAAACCTATAAATTTTTATCCACAAGTTATGCCATCCATAAAGTCCAACAATGTACAATTAGCCAACCCTAGAGGGAAACTAGATGACTCCAAAAGGGACATAATGAGGATCTACTACAGTTTCATCTAACTTCTGTTCCTCATTAAAGGTTCAGTCATTAAGCTCCCCTCTAAAGGCACCAAAATAAGCAAAAGTGGGCCATTCACCAAACCTTTCTCCTCTGCTTATCCAAGCCTCACAATGTCCAACCTAGCAGAAGCTCCCTAGTTGACTCTGAAAAAACCCACTGCAGCCCAAAAATATTTAGCAACAAAACCCAAGCTGTCTAGTCCTACTGCAGTGAATCAAGATGTGATTTGTTGATTCCTCATTGGCTTTGCAAAGGCTGCACCTATTCACCATCAACCATTCTCTCCTTATAAAAAGGTCTATGATTAACATTTCCCCCAACATTGCCTACCACACAAAAACAAAAAACCAAGTCCTCATAGGAGCACTAGTTACCAGTTACCCACAAGTTATAAGCAGGGAAAACAATTGTCTCTTTAGTACGTAAGTTATAAAAAGATTTCACTCTAAATCTCCCAATTTTTGTCCTCCATCCACCTTAATCTGTCTTCCTCTGCTGCTTGTAATCTCACAAGATGCCTTTGGAACTATAAGACTCAGCAACCATCACCTCCATCCTCCTAGTGGAAAGGTTCCTTTTAAAGTTTGATCCCTGACCTGTTTATCCCTCCAGAATTAGTCCCCACTAGGGGAAAGAGGGTCATCCAGCTGCAAACCTTTAAAGCTCTGAAAAAAAATCTATAGGAGCCATTGACCAATGGCACAAGTCTCACTGTGCAGAGAATGTATCCATCACAACCACCTTTACCCAAAACCTATTTTTTCCATACCCCAGAGAAGAAATTTTCAGTTTTTCTGTGTCCAGTTTGCACACTAAACCTACCTTGGAGCTTCTTGTCCTTAGGTCTATGGCATCATTGGCAATCAAGACAGCATCCAAAATTTTACCTCCCCCCCACCCCCAACAAATGCATTCTGGGGATCGGGTACCACCTTTCCAATCACCTTGTTCAATCTTTTGCCAAAAGTTTATGCAGGCCTCCTACAAGACTGATTGATCTAAAATCCTTTATATCTTCTGCTCCACCCTTTTCAGGAATAAGTGCCATCAACAAGGCATTGAGGCTTCATTAAAGAACCCAATTGCATGGAAGTCCAAGAAAAAATCCATTACCTCCCCAAGCCCAGGCCATTGAGAAACCATCAGGCCCAGACCCTTTGTCCCCTCCCATCTTTGAAAGAGTATCCACCACCTCTTCTGACTTTCAAGCTATCTTTCTCCATGCTGTTGATACACTTAAGAAACCCTCCATCCACATTAGCTCCCCAACCTGACAATTCTCGAACACTGACTGGAAAAAAAGAGGAGATCCCATGTTTTATTTTTGGTTCCTTATAAAGCCACTCTCCATTCACTTTCAACCAGGGAATAAAGTTGAAAGACACAAACATACTCCCATATCACCATGTAAGAGTTATGTAAGTAGACATATTCTAACTGGGTCCAAGCTTGTCCCATAAACTTTCTCTATTGCACATTATTTAATTTCAAATTTCAAATTATGATAGTGCCTTCTTGTCATGTTTACAAAAGTTTGATATTTCAAACAATCAATCAAGTTTCCACTCACCTCTAAACTACAGAAAACGAAAAAAAGTGCTAGAGAGATATTTAAACTTTTCTAAGTCATTGTTAGCACCATCATTAGGAGCTTGAGCAGGATTGCAGGATTTCCATAGTCATTGAGTGTAGTGTGAAAATAAATTTACCTTTTCGTCTTTAAGAGGCACCACATCCCCAGTCAGAGCAACACGAGCTGGAAACTGTATAATGTATATAACTCAGCCATGTCAAAGTCTAGGCTTCATATCTAGGATACTTGCTAACTAGAGCCAAATCCTTAAAACTCCGAACCATAAAATTCTAATATTTATGCCTACCTTTTTCATTGATCTGAGTAAGTTTGCAAGTGGACCTGGGTAGGGACTGGCCACAGAAAATGATCCACGCTCATCAATGATGGTGTTCTACGTGAAAAAAGAAATAATTAAATTATAGCATGCAGAGAGTAGCCAACCAAACAAATTTCTCATCTGAATGACTTTTATCAGCTTAAATGTGACAAGGTAAAAATAAAAATAAAAATAAATAAAAAGAATAATAAAATAATAAAAACCAACTAGGTAGGTTTTGCAAACTGTACTACCACCAAACAAGTGGAGGTTAACAAGTCTATTATTAGAATGTGTAAGGAGTATGAGGAGAAAAATAACCAATGTAAGATGGAGAACGAGGAGAAAAAAAGAAGATTGTGTGTGTGTGTGTGTGTGCACGCACCCATGTGTGTGTGCATGTGCGCATGTGTGCGTGTGCATGCACACATGTATGCGTGAATTTGTTTGGAAAAAGAGAGCAATAGGATCCAAATTTGCAGTGATTTGTCAAGAGTATGGCCCTCCTTCAATTTCACTACATGAGGCAAGTATTGAAATCAATCCTTGCAAAGTTTCATGTCAGATAGTGATTTAGCATGGATGGGAAAATGAGGTCCAATGGCTTTGTTACTGGTGATAGAGATGGGTGTTGGTGACAGTGAAAACGTGGTTCTTTGGCTATAATTTAACATTTCTGCATCAATAGGAACACAAGATTCCTCAAAAGTGAGTTCAGAACAGGGATATTTTTTTATAAGTAAATGTACAGAAAAATATATTAGAATAAAGGGCGCCTTAAGGCTGACCCAATGCATACAGGGGGTTATACAAGAGATGCCAAAAAGCAAGAACAAAAAGAGGAGGGGATACAAAAAATCACCAGCCCTCATCTAGAACCCAATCAATCAAAAAAAACTAATTAAAGGAAGAGGTCCTTCATCTACAATCGACTTAATCCAAAACCAAAAATTTCAAGCAAAAGAATTTTTCCTCCTATGAATCGAAAGCTCCTCATTTTCAAAAGCAATTCTATTTCTTTCCTTCCAAACCGTCCAAAAAAGACATAAGGGGGCTGCCATCCACACCTTACTACGCTTCTTGCCCTAGTTGATATCACACCAACCAAGAAGGATATCTCTAACCAAATAAGGAAGGATCCACATTACGCCAAAATGAGCAAACAATAACTCCCATAAAACTCGTGCAATGAATTAGAACATGATCAATAGACTCTTCTCCCGCACAACAAAAGAAGCATCTATTAACTAAAGTTCACCCCCTCTTTTTAAGTTGATCCAAAGTTAATACCTTACCCCAAGAGGTTTACCAAGCAAAAAAACCCACTTTAGTAGGAACACAAGGGCTCCAAATGATGCTCTTTGGGAATTCAACTACACTTCTTGAATCTAGAGCACTATAAAGAGATTTGACAGAAAATCCCGTCCTTAAGTCTCTTTCGACAGCACCTATCTTCCAAATTAGGATTAAGCCTCCTTGTATTGTCACAAGTAACCTCTCCACCTCCTCCACCTCCCAATCATTGAAGGGCCTAGAGAACCTAGGGTTCCAACCCCCTTCCTCTCCTGATGAGTCCCACAACTCCACTAACCAAGCCTCTTTAGAAGCCGCTAAGGCATACAAAGAGGGGAAAGAATCACAAAAAGCAAAGTTCCCACACCATTTATCTTTCCAAAATTTCACTCTTCTACCATCTCCCACAGAAAATACAACTTTATTTTGCAAAACAAACCCTGCCTTCCTGATTTCCTTCCAAAATCCTACACCAAACCCTCCCTCGCTTCCCTAGCACACCACCCCCCTTCTTCCTCCCCAAACTTCCTACTAATAACATGCTTTCAGAACAGGGATATCCTCATTGTGCCCATAAGCCTATAACATCAACCCTAGGAGGCAGAACCGAAACAAAGGGAAATGTAATGGATGACCTGGAGAGACAGGGGAAGATTTCATTAGTAGTTCTTGGGAACCGAACTAAACTTTTTCTACACTACAAACTACCAGGTGAAAATGATACACTTCTCAATACCATTGAATGTGAGAGGGTTTAGAGAGTGGTAGGATATGTGTGCATCTTACAGAACACCAATACTGTCCCAATTCCTAGGAAAATAATACTTTGCCTGAATTACTTCTCTGAAGGATATAATTGCAATGCCATGTAATTTGTGACAGAGCAAAATCACCCAATGCACTGTATCTTGCCAAACAAACAATTCTACAAAGTAGAAACATAAAATCATTCTGTTTCCATGGTTGGTTTCTTCATGGGAATCATACAAAACTGCAGGGTTTATAAGTCGTAACATTAATTCTAATTAGTTGGGTTTTGGGTTTTGGGTTTTGGGTTTTGGGTTTTGGATTTTCATCAAACAGCCAAACACCCTTGAATCCTTCAAATCATCCAAACGCACAAATAAATAAAATCTTTTACAAAATTAAAAACAGTTAAACCCCATTAAAAAGAGAGCCATACCACATTATGCAAATCATTTTCAGGTACCCAAATGTACGGCTTCCCTCTCTTGACCATGTAATTAACCTTCGAAGAGTAGATGTCCGCCTTGCTAAAACAACAAAAACATATACAATTATGAAAACAATCAGCTGCCCAATACACAATCTTTTACATACAAATTAAAACCAAGGTTTATACAAGTAACTTCAGTATCACGAAAAATCACAAACAACCCAGATATTTGCATAAGGTGCACCTTCCTTTGGCGTCGGCTTTGATGGTGTTGAGTCTACCTTGCCAATTGGACGCCAATATATTCTGCGAGCATTCAACTCAAAAATATCAGAACATCCTGTAAATGAATAAGAGCCAACAATCTATATGCTCTGTTCTTGACTATAGAGACCTTGCATCTCTCAGCTGCTGTTAAGATCGATGCTTTGTTGCCTTTCATATTGCAGTCCAAATGCTCGATGAAATTAGTATGAGAGAACTGCGCTTTGATTGGGTGATGGAGCTATTCTGGAGATCCCTCAGGACTTTTGAGTTGTCACTGTGCGTCTGTGAGCGGCCTTTCTCGTTTCTCCTATCTTGAGAAAGCGCAGCTGGCCTTTGTCGTTCCCTCAGGGCGGGCTCAGCTTGCTTCAACGGAAGTGTTTCTTTTAAAATTAAGTATATATATATAAGAAAATACCAACAAAGAAAATATAAAGAAAAGAAAAATAGAAGTAAAAAAAATGAATAAAAATAAAAAATAAATTCAAAAATGCATAAATTATTTTTATATTATTTCACTTATTTTAATTTTTAGTACAAAATAAAATCATTTGAAAATAAATAAATTTTCAATTAATTTTTATTATATTTTATTTTTTAAAATATTATATATAATACAATCAAATATAAAAAAAAATATTTTCTTTTTTTCTTTCTTTATTATTTTTTGAGAACCAAACATCACCAACAACAAATAACAAATTTGAAATAATTTAAAAATTAATAAATTTTTTATTTTGGTAAGAAAACAATAATCATTAATAAGCCTTCATCCTTTTTAGCCTTTTTTTCCCCCAAAAGTCCTCACTTGTATTAGAAATAATTTTTTTAAATATTGAAAAACATTTATATCCAAAAAAAAATATAATAATAATAATAAATTACATCAAGATAATAATAATAATAATATAAATGCATAAATATATGAAGAATTAATTAAATAAATTAGTTAAAAGACAATCATATAGGTTATATAATTTTTTATAAATAAAAATACAAGAAATATAAATATAAATAAATAAATGATATATAATATTTAATAAGATAAATAAGTAATCAACTCTTGTAAAAATAATAATAAATATATAAATAAATGAAGAATTTATTAAATAGATTAGTAATGAAACATTATTTTTAATTAAATTGTGATAATTTTTTTAAAGGGAGGGTTTGTATTTTTTTGGAAATAGAAGAAAAATTATTTATTTATTTTTTTCTAGATAATTTTGACTTTTTTTCATGGTATGCACCACACACTCAATAGGAATATGGGCCATTATGTGCTAATTTGTAGCATGGGAGGGGTATGCTTGAGGTTTGGCATAGACCATCCATGTATAGTAATTGGCTTGTTTGGCATTCCATTCATGGACTTCCTTCATCGATGGTTTAGGAAACCTTTTACTGCGGTGGGTGAGTGCAGCATGAAAATAAAGACCCCTTCCTCACTTTTCTTGTTTACGGTTAGCATCGACCCTTTGTTTGATTTTGTGGGTTTGCTTTATAATTCCTTCCAATAACGTATTCCATTCTTTGTACTTATTCTTACTTCTGTGTTTCTTAATCTCGGGCCCACATTTTGATTTCATCATACCTTCATCTTAGCCGTCAATTGTGTCGCTTCTTTGGTAACTTTTAAAGTACGTTATGCTTATGAAAAGTATTTTTAGCATTGAAAAAAAAATTATTTATAAAAAAAATATTTGAAATATTTAACATTTTAATAAAATAAGGCTGGGAATATCGGCCGTACTTGCAGCGGTCTAAGCCGCAAGAGCACTGAGGAGTAATCATCTTGCTCGCTCAGATCCAGACGTATCCGTACAATTCCGCCATGGACTCTCAGTGGAGCTCTTCCTCCTTCTTCGACAGAGAGAAACACGTCGTTTTCTTGCAGATGATGAATCAGCTCTTGCCTGCAGATTACCAGGGCCAAGAGATCAATCGCCTCACTCTCGCCTACTTCGCCATCTCTGGCCTTCACATCTTAGGTGCTCTAGATCAGGTAAGCACCCTACTCTTCCCCGATTTACACTCTTCTCTCCTTTTTTTCGGTTGGCTGCCGAGATAATTTTGGAAAATAAAAGAAACTCAAGTTTTGGTCCTTGATTTATGCTGTTTTGGTGCGAGGAATTTTCGTGATTAGAAATGCATATACTTTTGGATTTGAACTAAGGTTCTAGAAACCCCGAGCTTCACCTACAGGAAATAATTTCGAATTCCACAGAATTGAGATTCCGAATGAAATTCAATTATATGCAGCCAAAGTCCGGATGTCATGTTTGTAACTTCGTATCTTCTGTCAATGTGCATCATTACTTTTTTCTGGAAAACGATATAATGTGTTGGGTAGGCATCCAAAAATTTGGGTTCAGACAGAATTAAAAGGAGAGGAAAATGCTAAAAACAATTTAGAGAAAAGAATGATTCTCAACATTTTCCCCAGAATTTATGAACTTCAAAGCTTCACTATTTCAGTAATGGCAGTTGACGATCATCTCCATTACCATCAATTTAATTTCATCCTCTCTTTTTTTGAATTTTTTATTTTCCTAGCTCGGTCTGACTCGGTTTGAGTAATAGGTTGACAAGGAGGAAGTTTCCAGTTGGGTTTTGTCCTTGCAAGCTCATCCAAGAAATGAGGCTGAACTGAACAATGGCAAGCAATTTTTCATTGAGAAATCAACAGTTTTAATTTTTTTGGTTGGCAAACACTATATCTGTCTATTGTAGAATCATCACATGAACATTTGGGTTGCTGCAGGACAATTCTTTGGGTTCCATGGTTCCAGATCTTCTCAATTTCCTCGGGATGATAATGGGGTATGACTGGAGAACATGTTATGTTCCAATTATGCCTTTCTAACTCGCATTTTCTCGAGGAAGCGTTTTGATTTAGGCAACAGAACTTACAAATTTTGTGTATCATTCCTTGATAAAACTTTCCTGCTTAATCTGCATGTAGGTATTGATTCACAATGGCAGTCACTTGGCAAGCACATACTGTGCCCTAGCCATACTAAAGATTGTTGGCTACAACTTCTCATGTATTAACTCTAAATCAATATTGACATCAATGAGAAACCTTCAACAGCCTGATGGGAGGTATGCTTTTGCAGTTCTTGTTCTTGGACCTCTAACTCTTTCTGAAAATCAAATCACTGTAAATTTCTGAAATGAGTGTATAATTGATTTTTCCCTTCTTCTAAATAATAGCCATTTGAATCATGGAATTAAATATGTAGTTTTACTTGTTGACTTGGGCATATAGTCTAGGCAGTATACATAGTTTAATTTTAGACGTAGACCCTAATGACATCATGTGTTGGCATGGCTGTTAATGAACTCCGATATTATAGTTACTCATTGAATAGCAAACTCTTAAAGAATGTGAAATTCTAGTTATCATTTCATCCTAGCCCCCCTCCTACATCCACCCACCCACACACCCCTTTGTATCTTCTTTTTGATTGATCAGTTACATTCTATAGGCAACATCTGCTTCAGTCTTTGATGATAAACCAAAGGTGAAAATTTTTACTGTTAGTCATGCTTTCGTTGTTAATATTTACTAACATTTTGTTTTTGTTACTAGGTTTTCTAAAATCGCATTCCATATGTTTTGTCCAGTCTTCTTTGTCCTTAAGAATTTTGATGCTTGGTAACTCTCCACAATTGGGGGAAAAAAAAAAATCAAATTTAGTATTTACTGTTCCTATAATCTTTGTCTATAAAGACTATGCCCAAAAGTAAACAATACATGTAATAGGATCCTGCACTTTACTTAGCTAGTCAATTCACTGTTCCTAGGTTTGCTGAAATTATATTCTGTGTGTTGTATCTGAATCAGATCAACTTGTCTCTCTTTTAACTATACTCCTTCTAGTCATCTAGATGTCCTTGATCAGGACAATATATCTGAAGTCCATTGTGTTTTCTGTAACTTGCCACACTATATCATAATATATCATTGTGGTCATTAAAAGCCATATGGAGCTCTCTAAACCTTTCCATCAGTCAGCAATATATTTCATGGTTGATCCCCCTGGCCTTGTTATTGGACTGATTCTCAAACTTATTTTTCCTTCTGTTGGTGGCAGTTTTATGCCCACCCATGTTGGCGCAGAGACAGATCTCAGATTTGTATTTTGTGCTGGTAAGGAAAAAAAATGCCGTGGGTGTGCCATTACACTCTTTAAATTTTTAGATGCTCTTCAATGAATCAGTTTAGCTACTCATTGTATCAGCTGCCATATGTTCTATGCTGGAGAACTGGAGTGGCATGGACAAGGAGAAAGCAAAGGAATACATATTGAATTGCCAGGTCTGTAAAACAAGTGCACTGCTATTGTGTGACGTTCTGGCATGCTGCCATCCTTTGCAATTAAAGCTAGCAATCAGACTATGTCTTTTGTTTAATGATATCAGTTTATATTTGATTAAAAATGTTGTTGTTTTCTTTCAGTCATATGATGGTGGCTTTGGGTTGATTCCTGGTTCAGAATCCCACGGTAAGTGGATAGGAATTCTGTATTGTTGTGTGATCTGTCTTCTCTGTTCTGTGCATGTGCGGGTGGCTAATTGATATTTTGCAACTTCTACCTTTACTAATTCTGTAATTTGCGATATGATGTTTTAGTTTTTAGTTCACATCCATAACTAGTCAGTTCTCTAAAATGTGTTGCATGTTGGAAAATAAAAGGCTTTTGGAGTCAGGGGGTTAAAAAAGGTTTGAGATCCACTGTTCTTTTTTGTGTTCTACGATCTAACTGATGGAGATACTTTCTTGTTGCACATCTGCATGCTAACATTCAATCTTATTTTAACAACAGATCTGTAGGGCAAGATTTAATGGACTGGTGTGAGTTGCATTAGTTAGAAATGATACAAATGATTATTTGTCTGGGTTATTTTGCTGTGATATGAAGATATAAGTAGTTGGGTTATAAGGTCCTTTGTGAATGGTTTCTGAGCTGTGGCTTTGGTTCCCTCTTGAAGGAGTGTATTGGGTCCTCCCCAGTTCAGTTAGAGAGGTATTGCTTAGCTGACACGGAACTTTTGTAGGTGTGTGCCCAATGTAAGATGGTTTGGATGCTAATTCTGTTATGGCTGTTCTGAACTGTCTGGCAAGACCACAATCCAAAAAAAAAAAGCACAATACCAAGATTTTTTATGGGGTGGAATGTAGCGGTCTAACTGTGAAAAATGGTCTCTTAAGGACCTTGTTTGTGTGGTCCAATGAGAGGTTTCTCCCTTCCTCTCCTTCTTTATTGGATTTTGTTGACAGATTGGGCATCGATTAGATGTTGTTGGGGTTGGGTTTCTTTTTTATTTTTTGTGTGTGATTCACATATTTCATGTTTGCAAGAGAGCATCCCATTTTTCTTTGGCACCTCTATGAATACATTTTCTATTTTCACCTATAAAAGAAAACCTAAAGAGGGATAGTTGGGATTGATGTAGGACAACCCTAGGATGGTTGTCTACACTCAAAATAGGTGGATTAGGGTTTTTATTTTTAGGGTGTGAGGAGAGAAATACGGAATAAAGTTTATGGTAAAGAAAAAGTAAAATAAAAAAAATAGAGAGAAAGAAGAAACAACGAAAAAAAGATGGAAACCTTAGAATCTTACTATGGCCTTCTAGGAGTCTCACCTAGAAGAAAATTAATGAAGGCTCAGCATTGAGGATTGCAACACTTGCAATGAGAAAAACTTAATATTATTAATATCAATCAATTCATTCCTTTGATTTACATCTATTGGCTTTATTTATAGGCTTTTCTAAGAAATCCAAAGTCTATAGAAAAATATAATATTACTAATATCAATCAATTCATTCCCTTGATTTACATCAATTAGCTTTATTTATAGATTTCTCTAAGAAATCCAAAGTCTATTAGGATTTTAATAACCTATTATGACTATAATTCTTATTATAACATCCAAACTCTATAGGGACTCTAATAGCCTATTATGACTCAAATTCTAATTATGTTATAATCTAACTAACTAATTCTAATTTGACTCCAACAAATACTAATCCTAATTTAATTTCCATTAATATTAATTCTCCTTAAAGTTTATTTGTCTTCCCTTTCTTCCTTGAATAGACTTTAAAAGACTTTCCCCCATAGGGATATTGCCCATTTTGTAAGAATTCCTTTTAATATTTTCTTCTATTAAACTGTTACCAAATATGCAAAATGACTACTGTGGGACATTACAAGGGAAATCATATGAATAAGGTTGCATGAGTTTATACCCAGGGTATTGCCAAAATTTCGAAATGGATGATATGATGTTTCTTTTTCTTTTTGGTGGATGTGATATGTTCAATTGAATATGATGTATGATTGCAGTCCAGTAGTCCCAAAATTTGTGAATAAATGGTATAGCTGCTACATAATTCAGAATTTTAAGCATCCATGTGATAACCACTGAAGTCAGAGTAAGAACAGTGATCTCTTAATACGTCTTAATGTAGACCATATAAGGCATACCTGTTGCATCTGTACCTTTTATTGGTAATTTAAAGAAAAATTAACTTAAACAGAATTTGTCTATATCAGGGAAACAAAATTTTCCTCATCTTGTGTTGGTAATCTCTATCGCCTGCTTGAACTTACATATTATAATCACACATCTTTGCTATTTTTAATCCTTGATGGTTTCTTTACTTATCGTATTGCTTAATTAGTTAATAATTATCATTTGTTCATGATAATAAATTTATGTGACAAAAAAATTCCTTTTTCATGATAATAAAATTAGGTGACAACAAAATATATTCCTTTACTATAATTTCTAGTTCATTTGATACATTTTTGCTCCATATTTTCCTTAACCCATTTTATTCCCTTTGTATTTACTACCGTCATAGTTCCATATTGTAGTAGGGAAAATATAGCAAAAGTGTAATAAATATAGGCCTAGTCTTTCCAAAAATGTCAAATGCCATTTGTAACTTTTCATGACTTCAAAATTTCGTTCAATAACAAAAAAGATTGGTATCTTACATATATGAATATATTCACATGGCACCAAAACACTTGCAAAATAATAACATATTTATTTGTTAGTTCTTGGGTTCGATTGCTCAAGGCTTCCCCAAGGCCTACTCCAACCTTTAATTGGGTTAGAATTTCTCTGCCCAAGCTTGCTTTCTTCAGGTTGGACACAAGTTGGATTCAACCTGTTTCTCATACTCACATAGGATTGGCAATTTAATAAGGAGTGAAGTTGCGAGTTTCTACTCTTAAAGCATAGTTGCCATTGACATGAATTAGCATTTTCTTTCTTTCCTGTCCCACCCTTCTCCCCTCTCTCCTCTTTTCTCCCTCTTCACACTCATCATGAAGCAATCGCCAATTCCAGTGCCAGTTCTTGGTGGATCTTTGTCAGAGCATTCTTATATTGTTTTTTACTTACCAAAATGTACAAAAAGGCATCTGCATAAACCGGCTTAGAAAGGTAGCTGCATAAATTTGCTCCATATATAGTTTCCTTAATTTTGAGCTGAATTGTCTCTCCTGATATTTACCAACAGTATTTGTTTTAGTGGCACAGGTGGTGCAACTTACTGTGCTGTTGCATCTCTCCAACTGATGGGATTCATTGAAAATGATATTTTGTCTAAAAGCTCATCATCTTCCATAATAAACGTGCCACTGTTGCTAGATTGGAGCTTGCAGGTGTATTTTTCTCATCTAATCTCCTATTAGAATGACCCTGAAGCCACGTGCCTTCAATTTTTAGACAACAGATAGACATAATTGCTGTCCAAAACCAAACAGAAACTGCAAAATGAGCAAATACTTTTTAAACAATTTGCTTTCCGAGCATCCAGTTCATGTTGGATATAGTTTTAGGTGATTTAGGTACTTCATATTGCTCCTGAGAATAACATCACTCCCTTATTTTCTCTCCTGCAGAGGCAAGCAGCTGATGGTGGATTTCAAGGAAGAGCCAACAAGGCCAGTGACACATGTTATGCATTTTGGTAAGTGTAAAAGCACTCATTCGGAAGTTCCTTGAGCTTGTTTGTATTCTTGTGCCTTGATAAGGGTAATGTTCTTGTATAGGGTTGGAGGGGTCCTAAGAATCTTAGGGGGCTACAAATTCATTGACAAGAAAGCTTTGCATAGATTTCTGCTGACTTGTCAGTCCCAGGTATTGCTCCTTACTTTAGTAGATCTAAGTTCAGCAGGCACAAGATCTATAACCTCAATACACCCTGCAGTTGCAACTGCCTTGGGTTTATTTCTATTCAATTGGTTTAGCTCTCAACAATCGGTGTCAAAAATCCTCCCTATTCAAGTCATTGTATCATTTGTTGTGCCCAATAGTTTCGAAGAATGAAGCAGTAGGGTGGTTATCACCATCAATTGTTAGGCATACCTTTATGCTCTCTTGGACTGCTTCTAAAGAAAAAGTAAGAAATGAGAATTGGAGTCTTGCAAAATCATTGTAAGATTCATCTTCAATAGAAAGCAATGATATGATGCTTGCAATATTGAAGCCCTCACCCTGTTTTAAATTGCCCCATATTTATTTTATATTCCTTTGTCCTTGGGATCACCTGAATATCTGAGATTTTCTTTTAGTTAATAATACAACTTTGAAGCTTCTGATTTTGTTCCTCCTTCGTTCCTATGCCAGTATGGTGGTTTCAGTAAATTCCCTGGACAACTGCCAGATCTTTACCACTCCTACTACGGATTTTCTGCATTTAGCATGTTGGAAGAACCTGGCCTGATCCCAATCTGTGTTGAACTGGGAATAGCAGATATCGCAGCCATTGGACACTGAAGTGGTAGACTAAACTTTCATATGAATCAGATTACACATTGGTGTTCTTTGACAGCAGATAGGTTGATTGTTTAAGCTATTGGTTTTTCTTCAGTGTCACACCAAGAAAGGAAACACGTGAATTTGTAGAGAAACTTGGCCTACTCAAGACGTTTGAAGTGGGGTTGCCTGAACAACTATCCCAAGCTCATGAATCTCTATTTTGAAATGTTACACGAATTTTATACCTGATATCAAGTTCAAATTACTTGCCCCACCCTGCCTGCTATCAAAGTGGTGTAATTTTTTGAATTATGTTTGATTCTTGAAAAGTATTAAAAAAGAAAAAATTATTAAGAAAAATTATTTTTTCATATTTATTTTTATCATAAAAAATGCTAAAGAAAATAAAATATAATTAAAATTAGAAAGAAATTTATGTATTTTTTAATTATTTTATTTTTATATAAAAGAGTTAATTAAGTGGGATGAATTTGAAGTGTATATAAAATAATTTATTAACTTTAAATCTTTATTTATTTATTTATTTTTCTTTTCTTTTATTTTTTTTCTCTATTTTCTTCTGCTTATGTTTTTCTACAAACTTTCCTGAAACCAAACATAGCGTTTTAAGTACTAGGATTGCCCTTTTGCATTTTCATTCTACTATCTTAACCAAGCACTTCATTTAACTGGACAAACCTTTCTTTTCTTCAAATTCAATACAATAAGCCATAGCAAACATGACCAACTCCATCTCCTCGGTCCTCAATTTTTACAACTGTTTTTACTAATCTGTCTACGGTAGATGATATTTTTTTTGGGTCAGAGGTTGATTTTCTTCCCATTGAGGAGGTTCATCTTCTTCGCACCTTGAATTGTAACTTTTGTCAAATGGGAAACTCATCTTCCTCTACATTTTACGTTGGACACTCATCTTCTTCACATCTTCCATTATATTTCTTTCCTCTTCATAAATAGCTTTGTTGATGGATTTAATGTATTGAAATTTTTTGAATTCATTATTCTGGTGGGTGTAAAGCTTACTAGTTGCAAACTGCTGATCTTCTTTTGGTAGGTCCGAAGCTTCATGGTTGGAATTCCTTCATATCTATTGTGTTTGATTGATTAAATAGTTTGTATGCATTACATATGTTTCATGTTGCATGAATGAGACATAAGAACTGGTCTTCAGTTCAAATTTAGCCAAGGATCATCAACTTATCTTTTGGATGAATTTTATGTGGTCGATTAAATTCATTGAGTCATTGTTTGATTTGTCAGATATAATTTGATATTGTTTTTTAAAAATATTTTTAGCATAAATATGTTTTTTTTAATAAAAAAATCAATGGTTTGAATGTTATAATGTTTTCTATGGAAATATCGAACAATCGATTTTCCTAAAGAAAAAACACTTCAAATAAAAAAATACTTTTATTAAAAGTATTTCAAATAAAAATACCATTAAATACATTTTTTACATAAACAAGAATTAAACTCCACATTTAGAATATATTTAACAGGAATTTTAGAAAATATTTATAATTTTTTTAACACTTGAATAATAAAATATTTTAAGTATTAAAAATATTAGAAATATTTCTTAAAATTACTATCAAACAAATTCTTATATGAAAAATACATTTTATTATACAAAGTGTTTATAGCATTTTTAATATTTGAAAGATAAAATTTTTTAAGTATTATAAATATTAAAAATACTTTCTAAAATCATTATCAAACGTACTTTAATGCATATTTAAATACACATTAATTCAATTTATTTACTAATATAAAAAAATTATAAAAATTAATATTATAATCCATGAAAATTCGTATCGGAAAAAAGTTAATATATTTAAAATATATGTATTCATGTATATTGGTACATCCCTAGACCGAATATATGGGGAAATGTGATTTTTACTCCCTACGTTCTCTTTGGAAAAATCATTATTTGACGGAAGGAAAAAGAAAATAGAATAAATGAGAGAACTCAATTGCCCTGACCAAACGTACCGCGGACAGGAAAACGAATAAAAAGTACAATTATTTTTAAGTACTTTTTGAGACTATGGGATGGGACGGGATATTCACGAGACTAGATGGTGTGTTCGATAATAATTTTAAAAAATATTTTTATTTTTTTTTAATATTAAAAATAAATTTTAAAATTACTCCCAAAGATTTTAAATAAATTTACGTAACTTTAATATCATTTACAATAATATAAGCTGATTTATTAATTTCATAACTTAAATAAAATAAAGCAAAGAAATTGTGTATTGAAATTTCAAAACAGGTGGTCTTGCGTGCACCCCACCAAACTCGTTTTCGCTTCCAACTTCTCTCTATAAAAAAACCTCTGAGACGACTTTCTCCATACGACTCACGATAACAAGAACAAGAACAAGAAAAGAGACGCGAAACACAGAGAAATGACGATCGGCATGCTAGAGGTTTCGCTTTTGGATGCCCGAGGCCTTCAGGATACCGATTTCCTCGGTATATCATCTCCATTCCTTTCTCTTCTACCTTCTCAGAAATTCATTATTCATTTCCTTATTCCTTGACAACAATCCATCCATCAAACTGCGATCTCTTTCTTCCTCCTTGTCTCTTTCATTAGTTAATTTGAATGCGCGTCTCCGTTTTCCTCCTTGCTGGAAGTTTGATTGAAGTTTTCCAATGGTGAATGGTTTGATAATTTGCAGGTAGAATTGACCCCTACGTCGTGATTCAATACAAAAATCAAGAGCGCAAGAGCAGCGTCGCCCGAGGTTTGTAATTTCTCCCAATATTCCTCATTTTCGCATCATCCTATTCAATCCACGGTGTATATTTAAAGCAGTACACCATGTTTGCCTGTGTGTGATGCATAATAGTAGATTCTAGAAGTATGATATCAAAGTCCTTGACCAAATCAAGTTGCGTAGCATTGTAAGCATCGAATGGTCAGTATAGGCATCTCCAACTCCATATAATAATGGAGATGATACAGAGGAGGGTCATCCAGACATGTAATTTAAGGATGTATGAACTCTCATGGTAATTTTTTTGACAAATTTGAGTTGTGTTTTATTTGCTAGCTCCTCTTCACAAAAATCAAATCAGGTGTTTGAAAATTTTTTCAAAATCTATAAAATCACTTAAACTGATTCTCAGAAAGCCATTCGGCAGATCATTCCTAAAAAAATCAGCTTTTTATTATGCAATGGAATACTAAAACACAGCCAAAACACATCTTTAGTTTGTTTTCAAACAAGATGCAATACTAACAAAAGTGCCGTAAGTTAAAAAATTATTCGATCAACACTGTTTCTAAACAAGTTCCAAGTCATGAATGTCTGAAGAAAATTTGACTAAAAAACTTTTTGATAAATTTAATATCCAACAAGGCATAAATTGATAAAAGACAGAGAGTTCCATGGATTGGGGAGGCCAATAGGATTGCTGTTTCTAGTTTCATATATGCTACTTTGCTGGTTTCAACCTCCCTAGTTATAGAAATAATATATGAATGGCGCAGGCGACGGCGGGAGCCCAGTGTGGAACGAGAAGTTCACATTCAGAGTGGAATATCCAGGGGGCGAAGGCCAGTACAAGCTAGTTCTGAAAATCATGGACAAGGACACCTTCTCTGCTGATGACTTCCTGGGCCAAGCCTCGTAAGACACTCCTAAAATTTTTTAGCTTACTACACTGTTTAACTCATTGTCAATGTGCTCAAATTCTTAGTAGTTTTATCTCAAATTGCAGAAAGGCATGAAACAAAGTAAAACATCAGTGATAGCCACAGTATATAGAGAAAGGTTATTGTAATTCTCATAAATGTATCCACGAGGGGCATGATATAAAAGCTAGCCAAAATATCAGATGCTTAGTCTGTTCAAACAAAAAAGTGGGCCCAAATATTCCTGTATGTATTGCAACTTAATCATCTGACTAGTTGCAGGGTATGATTACCTATATGAGCTTAGCTGGATTCCATCAATTCTGGGTCTTCTTGATAGAAAATAGTACCAATGTCTACTGTAGGGATGAAAATTCCATTTAAGATGTAGCGTGAGTCCTTAGTAGCCACTAGCTGGTGTTTGCCAATTCAATTTAACAATGAAATTGCTTTAGTTGAATCATACCTAAGTATAAAATGAGACCTATATACAAATTTTGCAATTGTCCCAATCATAAAAAATTAGTTTGTTCTTTTAGTGGGGCATCTACTAACCCTGATAAGGTTTGGTCTCAAAGTGATGAGAGAAGATTCAATCTCAAAGCTCACAACACTAAAAACTTGAAGTTTAGTGAAGAGCAGAATAGTTCCATTTGAATCATACACATCACAAAAGCAAAATATAAATGAAAATTTCTGTTTTGCTTCATCTCATGTACAACATTACTATGTCAACAAATTTTCATTAGGATCTACTTGGAGGATCTGTTGGCATTGGGAGTGGAAAATGGAAAAGCTGAGCTACATCCTTGCAAGTACAGGGTTGTTCAGACTGATCAGACTTACTGTGGAGAGATTCGAGTTGGCATCAATTTCACTCCAAAGGTATTTTTAACTCTTTTAGCAGCTACAATTAGCAAATCACTTTATTTATATGAAAAGGAAAGGAGTGAAAAGGAAATGGGAATGCAACTCTAGCTCTCGTCTTCATTTGTAACATGAGGCCATACAGTAGGGATGGTAAGGCCCATCCTGGATTCCGTTCCGATTATTTAAACCCACTTCCATCTCCATCCAAAAACAAAATTTAAACAAAGCACGGGATGGGATAGGTATCCGAAAAAATCCATCCTATCATCATCCTTAATGTACTATGTGCTTGCAAAAGATATCAAGAGAACACATTCCTATTTATTGTTTGGTTGATGTAGATGTTTGTTGGATTTCTCAGGTAAAAGAGGAAAAAGATGAAATACAGGTCGGAGGATGGAGGGAAAGTGATTACTAGTTTGCCATATGAGCCGGTGGATATACGGAATCTCCTGCTCCATTGTCTGTTATTAGTCTCTTATATTATGGGAATGGAATGGTTGTTTAAAGATCCAAATTGTATTTGGATTTACTTTTCATGGCCGCCATGGCGGCATATAAACCAGAAGTCAGTGGTCAACCAGTGCCTAGTCTACCAGTTATTTTATTATCCGAGAAGTGGACTTTGTTAAGGAACGTTTCTATTCATCGTTCTTAAAATTGAAAATTATTTCAGATAGCAATTTTTAATTGTATTCAAATATAAAATTATTTTTAAAAGGTCAAGTATGAAAAATATTTTTCTAACGTATTCTTTTAGAAGATATCACGTTCTTATTCATAATACAAAAGCTTTTAAAATATCTTTAATATTAAAATATATTTAAAGTCAATAAATTATTTTTATATATTATTTATATTTTTTATATAAAAATTAAATAATTTAAAAATATACAAAATTTTTAATAATTTTAATTATATTTAACTTTTTTTGTATTAATAGAGCAAAATATGATAAGATCATTTTATTTTTTTTCAAAATCAAACGTCTAAATAAACTTTATAACTTTTTTATCTTATGCTTTTTAAAGAAAATTTTCCTATTTTCTTATTACTTTCAGATTTTTTTTATCTTGTCATGTAGGTATAAATGCAAAGCAAAAGATTTAATATTCATATTTTTCATAAAAGAAAAAACAAATTTTTATTTTGTAATATTAAATTATTTTATGAATATTAAATTATTCAATTAAGTAAATCAACCTAACATGTGATTTGTAAGATGAATGTTTTTAGTATTATAAAAAATAAAGATGTTTTATTTCTTTTTTCTCTTATACGTAATTTTAAAAAAAAATTGATTATTGTCTTTGATTACAATGTAATTAATAAATAAATAAAATCATTAAAATTACCATCATGTTTTAAATGGTGAAATCCATTCCTAAAATATCTGCCGTAATTAAATTTATTTTATTAAATTTAATAGACCGTAAAGCAAAAATTCAATAGCCGTCTTAGCTCAGCCGGTAGAGCGCGTGGCTTTTAACCACGTGGTCGTGGGTTCGATTCCCACAGACGGCGTTTTATTTTCGAAATTTAAACCATAGAGAAATAACGTTTTATTTATTTTTATTTTTGAAAAAACTTATTGGCCGTTTTAGCTCAGCCGCGCGTGGCTTTTAAACACGTGGTTCGAACTTGGATTCCCATGCACGGCATTCATAAAATTGATAAATTTTCTTCTCTCCTAATTTAAGAAAAACAGCCGTCTTAGCTCAGCCGGTAGAGCGCGTGGCTTTTAACCACGTGGTCGTGGGTTCGATTCCCACAGACGGCGTGTTATTTTTAACTTTTTTTCGCAACAATTACCATTTCAAATTTGTTTTTTCATTTTCCCTTTTTTTTTTTTTTTTTTTTTGTATGTTTTTCTCCTTTTTCGTTACTTTTATTTCCCTTTTGAAAAATAATTACTTTTTATTTTTATTTTAAAATATTTAATTCTTTATTTTTATTTTTTTAAGCTTTTAAGACACAATCTAGGATTTATCTGACAACATTTTTAAAAATAGTTTTCAAAAAATAATTTCTTGAGAACTATTTTTCAATAGT
This sequence comes from Vitis rotundifolia, assembly GCA_030254885.1. Classification (NCBI taxonomy): domain Eukaryota; kingdom Viridiplantae; phylum Streptophyta; class Magnoliopsida; order Vitales; family Vitaceae; genus Vitis; species Vitis rotundifolia. The sequence goes on from CM058163.1 coordinate 2,964,775, forward strand.
TATTAAAAATAATTTTCAATTGTTTTTAAAAACAAAATTTTATTTAAAAAATCAAAAATAGTTTTCTCATTTTAATCTTATATATACGTATAATATAAAAATTTTAAAAAGAGACTCTTAAAACTCTCTTGATAGCTGCATGTTTTGTTTCGTTTATTCCTTTCTTTTTGACTTATGAGGCTGGTGATATTCCAAATTGTGAAAGCTAACAACCGCTTGGGGGGCCTCTCCAATCATCCCAATACTGTTCATGGGTTTCACGTCATATCCACTCACCACAGAGTTCATGTGACTTTTCCCCTACATTCCATTTCAATTTGATCATCAACTACTGCCTATTCACCACCATTTTAATTCATTTCTCCACCGCACCTCTCTTACCTTTCATGCATTTCTCCGCCTCTCCCTTTTTCATCTCTTCAGCACGTCCTCTAAATGCCCATCCACCCACCAAGAGACTCCAAAGTCATCTCCTCATTTACATCTCCAACTCAACTCTTTTATCTCCATTTTGATGAGGCCCTCTCTCCTCCTTAACTTTCATTACTACCACCCCTGCTGCCCGGAGGCTCTTTAAATTCAGATGCTTGTTCTCGTTTGCCTTGTGTAGATAATGAAATTCGAAGACTTTCTGATGCAGCCCAGGGATGATCAGCAGAGAAGACAGGAGCTGGAGGAGGAGGCGAGCAATTGTTTGGTGGTTTTGGGTTTTGGGTTTCTGAATTCTGATTGAATTCATTCTCATTTTGTGTTTTCTACAGGTTGTGAAACTGCAAGGTGAATTGGATGAGCAGCATAGGCTCAACAGGGTTTTGCAGTGTGCGCTGCACGGCCCTGCTGTGTGTCGTTCGTGCCTTTGCTCGTTGCTTCCTGTTGAGGTCAGGAGACTGAGGAAGCTGGTTGTCTATGATTCTGTCCTGGGAATTGGATCTTTACTAAGGCTGGGTTGTATTGGTGTAGGTTCAGGTGCTGCTTGCAGAACTGGCAATGGTGGAGGAAGAGATCGTTTGGCTAGAGGGAAAAGTACAGGAGCTGAAACTGTGCCTGTACCAAGAGAAGGAACAGAACAGAGAAAGGGAAGCACAGCAGCAGCAATGGAGGAGGCGGCAACAGAAGCAGTTGATGTGCAAACCTGAGAATGGATCCGAGCTCAGAAGTTTAAGACAGCTTCACGGGTCACAAAGCTGTGAAGAAATCAGAAAATACAAATTGATAAGAGAAAGAAAAGCGTCTCTTGGTCGTGCCTCAGAAACTCAAAGCATGTCTTCCACAAGATCCAATGGTAATAACACCTGACTCCTAGCATGCCTACCATGCACAAACAAGTCCATTTGATGTGCCTGCCATACATGATAAGTCGTAGTCTTAGTTTCATTTCGGTTCTGGGTTGTGGTCAACAGAAGAAACACCTGACAAATGGAGACACACAGGAAGAAGCCGAGACTGGAGCCAGACAGACAAAGATAGTGTCCCCGAGAGCCCAAATGAAATCTCAGAAGAACTGGTCAAGTGCTTAACAAGCATGTTTCTCAAAATGAACCAGGCATCACTAGAAACAGGGGGATCAGCTACTGTTCCAAGGCTTACTCTCCCCTGCATGACCTCCAAAGCCTTTATCTCAAAAGCATCATTCAACTGCAAAGTACCAACATTTTCCTATGAGGTCACGGCGTCAAATCTTGACCCTTATGGCATACTACAGGATTTAGATGGCAGTCTCAGGGAAGTTGGTCCCTACAAGAACTTCGCCCAGATCACAAGAAGCTCATTAGACACTAGTCGAATCTCTGAATGTTTTCAAGAAATCGGAAAATTGAGGTAGCCTCCAAGTCTATAAAGACATGATGATAATAGTTTAGACTGCTATTTACAAAAAAATTTCTTAAAATGTTTTCCAGGGTGTTGATGCATGAACTTTGTACTTTGGACTTAACTTTCTTGACCTACAAACAGAAGCTAGCATTCTGGATCAACATTTACAATGCCAGCATAATGCATGTACTGTAAGATATCTCTAGCCACGCCAAAAAAAACAGGACAATATGACATATGGCAATCTAAGTGCACAGTTTTTATTAACTTTCAGGCGTTTCTACAACATGGGTTGCCTTCCACGCAGGAGAAGTTGCTGGGATTATTAAACAAGGTAAGTCAGAAGTACATTGTCCTAAAGAAGAAAAGGAAACCAGACATTAGACATTGAGCAACTGATCATTTAGATCTGTACACTTAGAATAAACTAGTACTGAAACACTCACAACTGATGACTTCTTCTGTCCAAACTGATTTTGCTAACCTAAGATGTCACTGTCTTGGTCCAGGCTGTGCTGAATGTGGGTGGGATTGTACTGAATGCGCTGGCTATAGAGCATTTTATTCTCCGGCACCCATGTGAATCAAAACATGTGGGTATTCATCTTTGTATCTAAGGATTAAGGTTTTGAAGTTCATCCTAGTACCAAACGTCTCAATAGTTCATGATGTTCAAGCCATTTCAAAATATTTTTACTTTGAAGATCCATCCAACTTTCAATTTACGTAAAACAGAAAGTTTGTAACCAGAATCCTATGACGTTTTCTTAAGATAGATAAATTTTGGGATGGAATCTTTATTTCAGCCTGCACAGGTTTTGATTTCAAAATCAAAATCTAAAACCTATTAGATTCTTGTGTTTCTCTTTTTATTCACCTGATGCATATTAATACCTGATCGCTAGGGGCCTATGGATGAGAAAGAAATACTACTACGGCATGCCTATGGTCTGGGATATCCAGAACCTAATGTAACATTTGCTCTATGCCGAGGCAGTTGGTCTTCACCAGCAGTAAGCGCACCAAATTTGATCCTATGTCAACTATTTTTATAAAACTCAACAAGTTTATTGAAAGAAATTTGTTTGCAGTTAAGGATCTATACTCCAGATGATGTTGTGAATGAGTTGGGGAGAGCAAAGTTGGAGTATCTGGAAGCATCAGTGGGATTTACAAACAAGAAAAAGGTTATGGTGCCCAAGCTTCTGCAGTGGCACATGAAAGATTTTGCAGATGACATGGAGTCTTTACTAGAATGGATTTATAGCCAATTGCCATGTTCAGGGTCACTGAAAAGATTGATGATGGAGTGCCTGAATGGAGAAACAAAATCGCCTACAACAAAAATGGTAGAAATTCAGCCTTATGAATCTGAGTTCCGATACTTGCTGCCCTTGTAAGCCAACTGATGAAACAAAGACCACACTTTCAGAGCAGCTAATAGTGGATGCAAGTGATGATAAAGCTTTACAAATCCAAAAATCCAAGATATGAGCAAGGACAGAGAAACAGTCACACCATGTTTCCACAAAGCATATTAATACTTTTCCAGCAACCTGAGTGTCAATAAGCTCGATATGTATTCTAATTGTTTGATCTGTAACGTATCAAGATTCTTTAGCGTATTCTAAATTTGATGATTTTAGCACATTCTAAATATAAAGACTAATACTGGGTGTTACAATGATTGGTCTAACACTACCCTTTTGAAGAGATTTTTGGCATATTCATTGGTTGATACTCGATACAAAAGCTTAATGCAAACATAATATTACAAAGCAATCGATGCATAAATGACTATTGATGGATGAGAGACTGATTGCTGAGCAGACACCATCACGATATGGAAAATCACACAGCTAACCCACACTGAAAAGCCAGCCAGTATTTAACTAAGCAGAACAGAGCTTGAGTTTAGAAAACTTGCTAAAAGATCTCCAAGTTTGGCCTACCAACGCAACATGTCCCTCTTAAAACGGTAAACAGTAGCAGCATTCAAACAAATAAACCTCCCAAACCAACACCAACAAGAGCTAACTTCCAACAAGAAAATGCAAATGCACCAGACAGTTCCACAGAAGAGAAAGCAAGATTACAAAGTTTTTTTGCTTTTGGAATCAAAAGCATAAAAGTACACCTAGAATATTCCAATAGATGGAATAGAGTAACAATGCAATGACTTATTTGGCACACCGACATCAATCATGTTCTTCCCATTTTTTTCTTCACAAAATAATTGACAATTCCACAGTTTTCACCTCTCTGCTCAATCATAAGTGGGTGATAGAGGGCTCAACTAGAAAATTCACAATCCTGTTCAATAGATTTAAACCAAATACAGTTTCTTCACAGTTGACTTTGACGGTTACATTCAACGGTTCAGAGCAATTACCTTCAATCGTAATGGTAATTAAGCAGGGAATGGAGTTGCTTAAGATCTCGCTGCTGAACCGTAAGCGTAAACCTGATGCATCATCAAGGTTGGAAGCCACTGGCATATCCACAGATACAAGAAAAAGATTTGCATTACTGAGCATCTTTACTGCTAAGCTCTTGCAGATCACAAGAAATTTGTCTTTTGTTAGTGAGCTATCACCCTTATCACTGTTCATCTCTCTAATGTGGTCGGTGAAGGTGCACCTATGATACATAATACAAGAAAAATCAACGTTAAGATTCCAAATTAAAAAATTATCCTTAATCCCATAATTTTCAATGAAGTTGAATCAACAGCACACTGTACAAGAAAAAATCCAAGTTATGATTCCAATAAAACAAAGAACAAAGATGAGGAAAGCTCAGATGATAAACCATTATTTTGATTAAAAAATTGCCAAGAGAAGACATTATCATATTTTGCCACTGGTCTTTCAGGCTGGACCAACGCAATCACCTATCCGAAATGATGTATCACAGGCATTACAGAATATCATGGAAAGAGCAAGGGAAATTACCATCTTTCCAAGAATACTCCAAATTTCTGTCCGACAAAACATATATGCCCCAACAACAAAGAAAGAACAACTGATTATCCCCAAATTAATAAGAAAAAGATCCCCGAGATACAAACTAGAGATCCTAGAAAGTTCATAATACATAAACTGAACTTCCATCTTATATTTCACAAAAGAACACTGCCCAACTTCAAAAAGTTTAAACTTTAAGGTTTTGCAAAACAGTTTCTGTCGGAAATTTACATGTAGATATCAACAGTTCCTGATGTTCCTGATGCAAACATAGAGGAGATAACCACGTTATATTTTACAATAGAACAGCGCCTAAATTAAAAAGTCTAAACTTTAAAGTTTTGCAAGGCAGTTTAAATTTAAATTTTGTTATCAGCAGTTCTTGATTGATTGATAGATAGAGGATTTCTTATCTACGGATTGAAAAACAAAGTGACTAACCTTCTTTCGTATTCAAACATTCCAGGGAGATGAGATTCCTTATTCACAAAGACTTCAACATCCATTGGAAGTGGTTTTATAAAATATCCAATATCAGGCCGCAGCTTAACAGGATACTTATTCCCATTACACCACAAAGCAAGCTTCACAGGCAAAAGATGGTGATGGAAGCGAACCTGGAGAATGCACTTTGTTGACTGACCAGGCTCTATAGATGCAATCTCTTCCATATAAACTAAATTTGGCACATCATTTTGAGATGGCATGGAGCTGCAGTAGCAAGACAAAAAACATATACCATAAATTAGGCCCTAAAAGACCTTGATGTAAAAAATAAGCCTGCTCATACAATCAGCCAGGTGCCATGCAATGTACAGTCAAGTTATAAAGCACTTTAGCTCATTCACATTCATTGGAGAATCTCACCCATCGGATTAGTAGCCAGAAAATCAAGCTGATCTGATGACCCAGACCATCAATTATCAACCACAATTTGAGAACTAAGAAAATTAATTCAGCTTAAAACATTGAACAAAAAAAAAGGCAAATCAATAGTCCACAATATATTTGCTCAATAATAACATTTTCAGCATTCAATAAGGACAGTGATAAAGTTAGACCCAGAGGTTGACTCCAACAAAATAACCAAGTTGACCTAGAAGCCAAAACACTTGGATACTTAAATGATTGCTTAGCCAATCAAACCCAACCCAGTAAACTCATGGAAACTACATCTAACATCATTTTTCTTTAACACATTCACTTGAAAACAACAAAGTTTGATTGGCAAACTAAATTTCATGCAGCTCTAAGTTAAACAATTGTTTCTCAAACTTGATGATATTTATGATTATAGATCATTATCAGAATTCAGACCTTCATGCTCGTCGATCATTAAATATTGATGGCATGGACCACCTAAATGGTCCCACCCACTAAACAATTTAGATGACAAGACAGAATCATGATGCTTTGAACATGTGCAACATAGATCAGTGCATGAGCCATGTCACCTCTAAGAAGTAGTCTGATTTGAAAGATGAAGGTTCTCAAAGGATGAGAAGAAGATTAAAAGGACCTTGGTTTGAGGTAGTTACAAAAGACATCATGGTCTTTAATTGGACAGAGGCTTTGTCGGGATGCATGGCTTAGCTGTTGCAATGGTTGTATCCAATGTCTATTCTGCAGATGATGGTATTATCTAAATCTACATGACCAGCATGAACACAATTTTCCTCAAAGTTAAATACTTGTATCAATCCAATTAAGAAATCAAAAATCATAAAAATGGCACCTCATGAACAAGTGTATTTTAATTTCACCTTTCAGTCGCAACCAAAGACTGGTCTGCAGAGTCAAGGCCTTTGTTAGATTCTTCATCTACCAGAAGTACCTTTGACATAGACTCTGCCGAACAGTTCTCAAAGATAAGTTCTACACATACAAGCTGGGGTGACATGCTTGAAATCTCTGATGAAAATGAATAATTCACCCTCAAACCATTTCCATTTGTTGGATCTAAGAGGCCATAGATTTTGGGTTTAACTCTTCCACCAATATCGCCAATAGAGATTCTTGCTGAAGATCTTCGAACTTGACTTTGTTTAGACAGATTTGGGTCTGATAAACTGGGCTGCTCATCCAACCATGATTCAAGAGTTTGCTTAGACATCAATTCCTCCATACTATCAGAGCCTGACCGTGAAACTCCATTTTGCTTTTTATTAGAAATGCCAACATCTGAAAACCGAATTAGTGGGTCAACATTATCATCATCTTCACTTTCAGACCCAGGCACGTCACTGCCACTGGATCCGGAAATAGAATTTTGAGAACTATAACCAGAAGTGCTTTCTTCATTTGCAGATTGAGATAACCTGTCAGGATCATCTGTCTCATAGGAATCACTGTTAGTGGCTCCCTCCCCTGATCCAACAACATTCAAGCGCTGATGGAGGTCATTGCTAAGCAAACTACAAGGTTTGGGAAGAGGTTCATAACCAGGAGCTGCATGAAGAACTATCTGAGAAAGAGATCCGGGAAGATAAAACCTGAAATTAATGGGCTCAGGTGACATTGGTTTTCTCTGTCCCCTAAATATACATTCTGCAAGTATTTGTGGAATGTCCTTCCGAGGTAAACAATCTGTTTCTTCCTCCAAATCTTGACCTAAATAGCATGACATGAGTTCCTTAAGAATATGAGCTCGATCACGAACATCATAGTTCAAGTCACATTTGGCCAGTTCAAGCACATAGCTTAAAACGCTTTTGAATGTCCACAGATCTTTCCCTTTTGCACACAACAAGACCTGAAGAAATACCAGTTTAAGAATAAAGTCTCAGGTTCTATAAGCCTCCAGAATCTAAAAGGTGAAACAAAGTTATCTACCATTAAGACAATAACAAGGAACAGAAATTATGATATAAATAAGTGAATAATACTTTTTTTTTTTTCCTTTCAATTATCATCCCTATCCTCGTCAACTTATCCCAACTTTTGGAATGAACAACTTCAATGCTGCAGCCTTATAACAGGAGCACTAAAATAATTCTATGGAGGAAAAGTTCTAACCAAGTCTTGCAAGTTGATTACTGAATCATGTGGGTCTAAACAAATTCTTGATGCATTTTAGATTCAATCATGGAAAACTCTGCTTAGAAGAACTCCACACTTAACTCAATCCATATAACTTGGGTCATTAGACAGTAAAATATGCCTCCACACTGCAAAATCTTATGCAATAAAGAAACAAAATAGCTGTAGACGAAAGTTTCCTAAAATGCAATTGAATCTTTAGGTGGGTAAAGAATGCCTGAAACATCATCCTGACTTCAAAGTTGCCAGCCGGATTGAGTCATCAGGCATTAAAGCATGACTTCACACTGCAAAACTCTTAAGCATCAAAGAAATTGAAATTGCAATCAACAAAGGCTTCCTAAAACGCAATTGAATTCTTCTCTTTAAGTGTGTAAGTTATTTCTTAAACATCATCTGATTTCAAAGTAGCAGGATGGACTGATCCATTAGGCATTAAACATCCCTCCACATTGTAAAACTTTTATGTGATAAAGAAATGAGGTATTACTGTGTTCAAGGCCTCCTAAAACACAATTAGAATATTTTTATGTCTATAAAGCATGCCTGAAACATCATACTGAGTACAAAAAATTACTAGTTTGTGTTCCATGGATGGTCAATGGAGATGCATCTTGTGTAAGAACAACAACCAATGATAAAAGCAGGAGGCGACTAAGACAAATCTGAGAGAAGTTTAGGGAATAATTATGAGAACACATCAAGAAGTGCACAGGAAGTATTTGCTTTACAACGCCTCCTAGCTAATAACTAAGTTTTCTGAAAAATTATGTGGTAAAAGAATACAAGAAACATATAAATATTTTTTGTTTTTGATAGGTAAAAAGAGTGATTAAATGCAAGAAACATATAAATATTGATTTTATTAGTTAACCTTTAATAGAAACTTTGGTTCCTACTAAAAGAAATTGAGCTTTCAATTATTAATAATACAACAGTCTAGAGAAACTTAAAAATACAATTTCATAATTCGAGTCCAAAGATACTTAGAAAGTACAATTTCATAATCTTGGAAGACAAGATTATGTCTCATAATTACATTAAGTGACCAGGAATTTTTTTTTATTTTTGACCAATTTAAAGGTCAACATCATCTGAAAATAACATTAATATGGTTTGACTAGAATAGAAAATATTAGCATCAAAAGAGATTCTTTGGACATGCAGATGAGAAGACAAATGATTTCACATGCACCAAGCAAATAAAAAGCACTAAAAATTTAGAAAAAAAACTTCCCCAAAAGGTGAACAAAATCGATAAGAACGATTTAAAAAAAAAAAAAATCCGTATCTTAACTGATGTATAACATGGTTTCAAAGGCTAGAACGTTAAAAGTTCTGCATTTGTTGCCAAGCCCTGGAATCAGGGAGATACTTAGAAAGTACAATTTCATAATCTTGGAAGCCAAGATTATGTCTCATAATTACATTAAGCGACCAGGAAGTCTTTTTTATTTTTGACCAATTGAAAGGTCAACATCATCTGAAAATAACATTACGATGGTTTGACTAGAATAGAAAATATTAGCATCAAAAGAGATTCTTTGGACATGCAGATAAGAAGACAAATGACAATGTCTGTGAAATACATGCACCAAGCAAATAAAAAGCACTAAAAATTTAGGAAAAAAAAAAAAAAAAAATCCCCAAAAGGTGAACAAAATCAATAAGAACGATTTAAAAAAACCCATATCTTAATTGATGTATAACATGGTTTCAAAGGCTAGAATGCTAAAAGTTCTGCATTTGTTGCCAAGCCCTGGAATCAGGCAGTGCTTTAAATAATAATATTAGTATGTAAAGATGGGATCCACCCCTTTCTTTAACAATGAATATTTTTACATTGATATAAAAGAAACAAAAACAAAAAGTTGAAGTGGTAGTAGCAGGAGCAGTAGCAAAAGAAGAGAAACACCAAAGAAAATAAGTAGGTCCAAAATTGTTAAAGACATCTTCATGGAGAACTAACTGGTGAGAAAACATGACAGTGGTGTGATAAGAGAGAGTTCTTAATCAGCTAATATCGTGATCTTTTACATTTTACTTTGGGGACTGGTTTATTACGAGGAGAAAGTGACAACCTTTTTACCCACCTGATTGAGAAAAAAAGAAGGGAGAAACCCTAAAGGCAGGAGAAAATTCTGACATATGACATAAAAGATGAAAAAGAAAATATACCAAGTTTTCCCTAATATTTTCTCTTTTGAAATCTTGGGGTTATTAAAAAAATTCTCCTAATCTCATTGTTTTCCCCCCAATATTTCAACATTTTCATATGTATAATATAAGTTATAGTGGATTTTAAGGGCATATTTGATAGTATAAATAAAAACTCTCTTCTGTTTTAGAAAACAAAGTTTGAGATGACACAAAATAAAACATCTTTTGTACCACATTCAAGACCTGTTTCAGAAATGTTTCCTTAAAATGGATTTTTAGAAAAGTTAATATACCATTTTTCACATTTTCATTTCCACTAAATTTCATGAAATACTCTTATCCAACAAGAGTTCAGTTTAAAACAAAACCCTGAAATTGTGAGTGTATCCAATTAAAATTTTTCTAAAAGCACATACTCAAAGATTGATGTTACAACTACCCTCAAACCGATGCTTCTAGAACATAAACTATTGTATGTGTAAGGAATGGCATACTGTGAAGGATGTCATACCTAGAGACTAAATAAAAGTGGATAGTCTGGAGAAAGAGGTCTGAATTTCACCTGACGGATGTTTTTTTTTTTTGGTTGGTTGGTATAGAAAGGACTTCATGTGGCAGAGTCCAACGGTTTGGACAAGGCAACATAAATAGTAAATAAATGCATGTTTGTGGAGATAAGCATGAAAGCATGTACAATGTGCTTTCTATATATGCAAATTTCAATTGAATACATGTTCTTTTAAGTTCACAGAAAAGTATTAGAATAACCATGTCTTTTTTTTTCTCCGTTTGATAAGCAAAGTATTACCATGTATTTCCTTTTCATCACTTTCCATGATTAACAATCTAATATTTCATGTCTAAAAACATGAGGAAATTTAACCACTGAATCAGGAGGTCATTTGCTTCTGTTAATGTTCCTTGACAGAAATAGAGTCCAGGCATCAAGTTCACTGCTATACTAAATAAATTGGTAGTTTTTCCTTGTTTATAATCTGGACCAATTCCCCCTTCATGAACTGTCACAAACTGACTACACCAAAGACTTAAGCCCGCTATTCATGGTTGGTTATTTGTACAAACTGTCACCAATTGACTAAAATTGCCTTCAATACTTCAGCCAAAAACATTAACTATGAATCATGGAAACTGGCAATGGAGATCAAAACAGATATTTTCTTGAGAAATTGAACAGATGTATACATAAGAAATGGAAAAAAGCAAAGGAAGAAAAAAAAGGAGGAAAAGTTAGCATGCTGATGATAATACCTTGACAGCAGTATTAAGAATTTGAAGTTTTGTTTCCTGTGCTTCTGAAGCAAAGCACCGAGCAAGATATGTAAGCACTGTGGTTAACATCCTTGGGATTATCTCACCTATAGTGTTGTACTCTCCTATTATCCATATAATAATTGCACGGGCTGCAGGCACTTTGATTGAATCCAAACTACGAACCAACTGAACTATAACCTTCAATATAAATATAAAGAAGCAGGTTAACAAATGCAAAAACAGTGTCATGACCAAAAATGGTTTTAATATATCATATATCAAATAAGATATATGGCAAAGCCACATACAAGTAACTAATACAATCAGAATGAAATCTCAAGATCTTTCTTAAATGTTGGTGAATGATCTAAATCAATATATAATTCACAGTGATTTCCTATATAATGGTAATCACCAATGATTCATTGTTCATAGATTGATGCAACCAATGCCATATTAAGACTCCCCTTACACATTAATATTATCAATTCCATTTGTCCAAGCTGATAATTTGATCAAAGGCACATTAGCAATGAGATTAACAGTCATGTGTTGATTTAATAGAGATATGGAAGCTTGTGATAAAGGTGTAGCTACATAATGCCTGGCTCAGGATGGGATCAATAAACATTTCTTTGAGCCCAGTTGAAGTTTGGACTCTACCAGATGAATGACTTCCTAGGTCTGGGAAACCTTTCATGTGATGTGCTTGGTATTTTTTTTTATTTCAGGACTTCCCTACGTATCCAGACAGGTTGTCAATTGTAGTTTCCTATGCTCATGAAAGGATTGTGAATCTTACAAATTTTATGTTTTTTGTATATATATATATATAGAACTATATATATATATAGAACCAGGCATCTTCAAGTTCCCACTGACCAAGGGAACAACTGCAATTGTATAAACAGCAGTGCAACACCGAGGGCACACACCCCTTGTGTCATTAACCACTGCATTCAATGAAGGGAAAATCCTTCTCAAAGGAAAGTCAACATTCATCACATGTTCCCTCTTTATTCATTTAGTTTGTTCTTTTTGACAGTTACATCTAAAAGATCTTATATTCAGAGTCTCAGACAGAATAAAAGAATCAAAACAGTAGCAACACATTACCACAACTTAACCGGGGAAAAAAAAGGAACAAAATCAGAATACCTTCTCGTGAGCAGGTGGATCTTGCTTTAAGATTGCTTCAATCGACATTATTGCTTGAATCAAAATATTTGTTTCTTCATCCATGCAGACAAAGTCACCAATCAAATATTCTGAAAAAATGGGTGTCACATCAAAAGACAGGAAATGAAAATTTTATAAAGATCACAACAAACAAGTAGCTGGTCACAGACCCTCTCTAGTCAGAGCTAAAAGCCCCTCCAAGCATATATTTGCCACTTTTGGAAGTCGTTGTGCGCATAAGCCAATTGCAGCAACAGTATCAGCAGCAAATCTCCTGTCGGGATCTCTAATATAATCCTAGCAATACACTAAAAGATAAGCATCAATTCATGCACAAGAAGCCATGATATTTCACATATAACTGTCTGCAATGAGAAAATGAAAAGTTGATAACAGATAACCAAGTCAAACAAACAATAAAAATGTTGAATGAAAACTTTAAAATAGTGTCTGTGAATGCAAACTTATTACCTACCATCTTGGCAAATGGCCAATAATTTTCCAGTGGCGTAAAAAGGTCCTGTTATTCAGGCTTAGAATAAGAAAAAAGGTAAGCTTAGGATCAGAAAATTGAACAAATTAACTTAGGGTCTTCATGATGCTCCATCCAATTCACTCTTTTTCTTCAAATGCAGTACAGAATTTTAATGTTTTCTGTATTCCTCCCAAAGAAGAAATCTGAAACATTATCTATTGCCATACACTAAAACACCTTATCCTAATGTTTCTCCAATCATCCACATGATTCAAAGTCGTGGTATCAGTCCTTGACTCAAGAGGTCCTAAGGCTCATTGGTCTCAGTAGGCATGTAAGTGATAATAATCAACATAATCGCGTCAGTTTTGAACTATAATAATGTTTGGTTCAATTATTGGGATTGAAAAACCAATTGAATCGGTTCAATTGTCAATTTGAAAAAAAAAAATTAATAATAAGAAATGGAACCAAGCCGACCCCATGTAAAATGGTATCCGTCTTGAAGCAAATAGTAAATCCTTTTAAGTGCCAACCTGCTCACATCTCAGTCTCTCGTCCATGGTGCTGTTTCATTTTCAATCTTTCACCCCTCTACTCGGCAAAAATTAAAAATGCATGAGGCACATATCATCTCCAGTGGTCTATGAGAAAGGGATCATAGTTGCCGATGGTCAGCGCTATTTGTGATTAAGGTTCTTTCATCTATGCTAGGGTTTTGAAATGCATTAAGCATGCTCTTGCTATCCCTTTTTCCATGATCCCTCTGCTCACATATTTCCATGATAGTTCTTGCCCTCATTGTCTCCCTCTCAAAAGGTGATCAGCATGGTAATCTTAGTGAACAATTTGTTCTCTCTGTACCTTCCTTACCCATTTTTTAAAAATGTTTTTATTTAGGGTTTTTTTTGCCATTAATGGAATGTGTGTTTTTTCAAAGTGTTGCATGAACTGAAAGTTTTTTATCTTTGCAATGCTTGTATTAGGCATTTAAAGAATTTTTTGCTATTGGTGGTCATCTCAATATTATTATTGCTGCCAGTCAGCCAGAAAAGGCTTTTTCATTACTTAATCCACTTTTTCATGTTTCACCAATTTACAGCAAAACGGCATCTCAAACAAACGTATAAGGAGGCCACTTCAATTTAAAGAAATGATTCAAATGGACTTTTGGTGAAAAAGATTAAAATGGGCTTTGGGATTAATAACAAGAGATGCAAGAAGCCCTTAATATAAACCCAAATTAAATGGGCTTTGAACATGGGTTAAAAATAAATACAAATTTACTTTAAAATTCAATTAGGCCAGAGGCTAAAAATAAGTCTTGAAATTGGGCCTATGTCCCTTTATGACTTTATCGATGGATGGGGTCCTCACTAAGGGAGGGAGTAGTTTTTTGTTTACCACTTCTTTTTTGGCCATCTTTTGGTGGCCGTTGTATACATCCTATGTACTTTGGTGCGAGCCCTTTTTGGCACTTTTAATGCATCTCTTGTTTACCTATCAAAAAAAACTGATCTAACCAAAACCCAATCAAACCGACCCCAAAGGGCTTGCTTTGGTTTGGTTGTCCAATGCAAATTTGTTGGGTTTGGTTCTTTGCTACATGAACGGATTATGTTGGTTCAATCAGTTTTTCTTCCAAAAACCAATTGAAATGACCTTATCGACACCCCTAGGTCTCAACATTTCAATTTAGTATCAGACAATAAGCAAAATATGCTAATTTAAAATCTCAAAAAATTCAAAAAAAAAAATCATAAAAATGATAAAAAATAAATAAATATAATTAGATAGACTAAAAAATTAACAAAACAAACATTTATTATGTGTAACTTTGATTAAATAGTTATAAAAAAAAATGTGTTTAAAATGATCTATAATAACATTAAGAATTAAAAACCTTTTTATTTCATCACTTTATGCTAAATTTATTTTACTCTTAGTCATAAAATTAATTATAACTTTTGATTTAAAGTTGATATAAGTAATTATTAATTTCGTAATATCATTTTATGCTAAAAACAATAAAACTAAATTCATATGGTTCATATAATTGTATTCTAATGAATTATAATTAATTTTAAACAAACTATAATCAAATTAAACTCTGGTATAATCTTAATTTCACATCATTAGACAAGTTTCTTTACATTGATCATGACCCAATTAGCCACTACCCATTACCCATTACCTAGCCTATGATCCAATTGTTGAATACCAATACAAATATGCATTTCTTTGTATACTTCCGATGTACTCTTGTGTGTTTTTTGCACTTTTAATACATTCTCTTACTTATAAAAAAAAATATATAAATATGCATTTCCTACTAAAACTAATGTAGGACAACCCTAAGATGGTTGCCTACAATCAAATAGGTAAGTCAGAGTTTCTATCTTTTAGGGTTAATGGGAGGAACAAGGGATAAAGTTTATAGTAGCAAAAAATAAAATAAAAAATATAGAGAGAAAGAAGATAAAAAAGAAGAAGAGATGGAAACCTTAGAACCTCACTAAAGCCTTCTTAGAGTTTCACCTAAAAGAAAATCAATGGACTGTTACCATTGAGAATTGCAACACTTGCAAAAAAACTAACATTATTTAACCATCAATCAATACTTCAATTTACATCCATTAGCCTTATTGATAGGTTTTTCTAAGAAATCCAAATTCTACTAGAATTCTCACTTATTATGACTCTAATTTTAATTCTCTTGTAACCTAATTAGTTATTCCTAATTTGACTTCGATAAATACTAATCCTCATTTAATTCTAATTAATACTAATCCCAATTTAATTCCAACTAATACTATTGTCCATCCTCATCAATTTCCCCAACTTGAAAAAAAAAAAATTAACCTCAAGTTTTAGTGATTGTCCATCAATGACCATAGTATATAACCTCCCCTGGCAATAGATACATGTATGAAAAATGCTAGTACACTGCTAATCTTCTTCTCTTGTCACCTTTGGGACACTAACAAACATTGCATTACAAGACTATAGCTTTCTATCATACCATCATAGTAATCACTTTCTTTGCTAAGTTCATCTTAATTTTGAGTCTCCTCTTTCTTCGGATAATTTTCCAATTTAGATTCCGGCTCTTCAACACAAAAGTGTAAACCTTTTCTTAGGCACACAACAACATAATGACCATGCCCACCACACTTAAAGCCTAAAGAAGTCATGCCTACATTTTTATTTCCAATACTAATTGAAGTTTTACCTTCATTAGCATCTCTATTAGGCACATTCGAAGCATGTTGATTACTACCCCCACCATGCACATGATTAGAAGTTTGGAAATCTGTTAAGCTTAACGGTTTGCTCGTTGTTTGGTTAGAGAAAATGCTTCCAATTTGTGAACTTGGATGCTTGGAAGCCCCAAATTTGAGCCCTTCTTCTAGTTTAAGGGCTAGTTGATAAACATCATCTATAGTATAAATGTCTAAGCTATCATCTCAAGCTAAATCTCCATTCAAAGTCCAACTTTCTAACAGGCTAGAAGTTGAGCCTCACTTTCCCCCACTTGATTTTGAATGCCCAACTCATGGAATTCTTCTGTATATTGTTCAACCAACTCAATACCTTGTTTAAGAGAAAACAATTTTGTGTACATAAGTTGTTCATAGTTTGCTAAAAGAAAGTGCTCCATCTTCAACTTTATCTCATCTCATGTGTCTATAGGTGGTTGTCCAATTTTATAAAGCTGATTCTCAATATTATGTCACCATAGATGGGTTGCTCCTTTCAACTTTGTCTTCACAAAACAAACTTTTCTATTTTCAGGCATAACATACCAATCAAAGTAACTTTCCATTGACATAATCCAATCAAAAAAAGTAGTTGGATTTAATTTTCCATAAAATTCAGCAACTTGAAAGTGTACTCTTGTTTTCACATCATCATCTTGCTCAAAGATTTTGCCCCTTCTTTGATTTCCCATTACAAAATTGTCTTGTTCTTCACACGGTCAATGAGGCTTGAAATGATGACTTGCAATCTCATCTTGAATTGGTCATTTTTCTTTATTCTTTTCTAATAACTTCATGATCTCATCAAGTTTTCTATTTAGTTGTATCACAACATCTTGATGGAATTGTTATATGGTAAATATTTCCTCTAAGCGTATTTTAGCGGCATCTTGATTGTTAGAAGTATTTTTTGAATTCATGCTTGCATAAGTTGCTCTGCTCCTTAATTACATTACCTTCAAGCCAATAACTTTTGCCTTTGATACCAAAACTGATGTAGGATAACCTTATGATGGTTGCCTACATTCAAATAGGTGGGTTAGAGCTAGAGCGTTTATCTTTTAGAGTTAAGGAGAGGAACACGGGATGAAGTTTATATCAACAAAAAAATTAAATAAGAAATATTGAGAAAGAAGGTAAGAAGAAGAGATAGAAACTTCAAAGTCTCACTAACGCCTTCTAGGAGTCTCATTTAGAAGAAAATCAATAGAGTCTCACTTTTAAGAATTGTAAAAGTTGCAAAAAAAATAATAATAATAATATTACTTGATCACCAATCAATACTTTGGTTTACACCAATTAGCCTTATTTATAGTCTTCTCTAAGAAATCCAAATTCTACTAAGATTCTAAAAACCTATTATGACTTTAATTCTAATTCTCTTGTAACCTAATTAACCACTTCTAATTTGACTCCAATAAATACTAATTCTAATTTAATTCCAATTAATACTAATGTCCATCCTCATAAAAAACATTATATCCAATATCAATTTTTAATTATTGGTTGAAAACAAATAGCAATTGTAGCTTGCTAAATAAAAATTATTTTTATTTTAAAAATAAAGATGAAAAAAAAATGAATTTATATTTTATACTAAGTTTGTTTAAAAACAAGTATTTTGAAAATTTTAAAACTTATTTTCTAGTTTTAGAAAATGCAACCATTCTAAATGATGAATCAACTTAAAAAAAAATGAACTCTATTTTTCTTCTCAATATAAAACAATTATAAAAAATAAAGGTTTTTATTATTTTATTTTTATTTGAACCAACATATTTAAAAACAAATATATTGTTACAAATTTCATATTCATTTTTTTTAACATTCATTTCCATTTTTTATATCAATGTCCATATCCTATTTATTTCAGATAAACCCAAATACCTATCACCCATTTCATAGAACCCCAAATTCCTATCAAATACCTATTACCTATTTAAACCAAAATACCCATAAAATGACTATTGGATCATTACGCATTATCCATGCTCTACCCAAATACCCATTTCATTTCCAATTTCATCTCCATGTCATCTCTGTACAGAAGAGTGAAGACCATAAGGATATAGCCAAGGATCTAGTTGAAGCATAGAGATGCAAACAAAGGTCCCAAAGCCCTGCATATTGTCATCTCTCTCTCTCCTTCCAATCTTCTACATTTTCATGCTCTTCCTCTCCTAATCTCCGCTGCCCTTCCCTCCAATCACTACTTTCTTCAATACCAGGATGCTCAATCTTGGTATTGTCTCAGAGTCATCACATGAACCGTGCTGAGATCAGCAATTCATCTCTGAGTTGGTCAAGTTGTTTTGTTATTCACCAAAATATTGAGCTTGGTTACCGGTATCAATGCATCATAATGGTGATGGCCGAGGCCAATACAACTTGGTTGAGTCATACCAATATCAGCCGAAATTTTGAACCTTGATCGTCCACTCTGACAATATTAAATTTTAGGGAGGTACGGATTTCAAGCAGAGATATATCCAGTTACCCACAATTACTTGATTTAACTCAACTACACACAACTTTTTTTTTTTTTTTTGGTTTTAAGCGACAATGCAAAATGCCAAAATATGCATTGATATAACATGGCATACAGTTTAGTCGTAAGTATGAGAGCTTATACACAACAAAACCAAATAGGATGACCCGATCCTGAAATAGCCATTCTCAATAGAACAAAACACTCATGGATAGCGTAATCTGACACTAAGAGAATGAAAATTCAAAATTAATAAACACAGAAACATTCTTTAAATGATTGTCATTCTGCCCACAATATGTAGAAAGTGACTATCTCAAGAAAGTCAAAATTTCATTAACAAAAGCAGTAAAACATAATCTGCCAATGGGAAAAAAAAAAAAAAAAAAAAACATAAAACAGATGAAAAAGATACCTGGAACTCTTGAAAAATAGATGAAATTGATGAATCCATAGCAATGGAAGACAGGATTTCAAGCTTCAGAGCTTTTATTTGATAGGATTCTGAAGAACATATGAAGAAGTCTTCAAAGTGTGGGGCAAAGAAAAAAGGCATTGCTTTGGCAAACACTTGAATGTTGCAAAGCACCTGCACTAATCAAAGTTACCATCTTACTTAATCAGAAAGATAAAGAAAGGTAAGTGCATAAAGAGAAGATTTTTGAGCATTGAATTAGTACAATATGAATTGCTCAAACCATGAACCCAAGAAAATTCCAATATTAGCTCCTTAAAGAGCTTAGAGAAAACTGGAAAATGTGTGCACTGTTATCGTCCAACACGAATCATGGTAAGAACCAGCAATACTCAAGATCATTAAAGAAATACCATGAGATAATAAGAAGACTAAAGCATGTGTTTAACTGTGTCATTAGCCTCAGTAATGTATTAATGAGTAACAAGGTGACAAGGCTAACAATTAGCTAATCAGGAAATACCATTTAACCCATCCCTTCAGCATGTCATTTATCTAAAGAGAGTTCTTCTTGCACGGTTGCACTTATTTCCCACTCTCATCCAGAAACATTATTTTAAAACTCACAAGTCCCAGAAACTCCCGTATTACTGAACTTATTCCATACATTTTGATCCAACTTCTAACCAGGTACCCCAAGTTACTAGAATTTTGTGCAGTTCTATAACAGGATCGGTAGTACCTCGCATTTGGGATCCTATCATGTGATTCTAATGAGTCATTCAGCATCCATACTATAAAAAAAAAACCAAAAACAGAAGTATTTACGTCCCATTGAGGTTATATTTATAATTTTTAAAAAGGTGAGAATTACTTTTCAAAGTGGAGACTAATTCATTGTTTTGGCACAAATATTCCTCTCTAAAATTCACTCCATCAGGAGCCCTGTTTCCCTCTTTCTGTTAAATTATGGGCCATCATGCCATTTCCCACTCCCTACACTTGTTTTTTTCATGATTCAAGTATACCTTCCAAAAGTAAAAAGTGAAATAAAAAAATAAAAAAACATATTAGTTTCTCAATACAATGGTAACATGTATTATAAACATGGAACAGATGAGAAGCTGAAGGAACTTAGAAGCAAAAAAGCACTAATAGATGGTGACAAATACACAAGAGAACAACACTTCAATATCTCCTTAAAGAGAAGGCATATGCAATATATAAATCAGATCATGAGATCATAAGCCAGTTATTAATAAAACTAGAAGCAGAATACTAAATAAATCAAACTGAAAGAAAGCATCAAACCAATAATTTAAAAAAAAAAATGCAAAATACCACATATTTTGAGGCATGGGATGATCTCAGGAGAAACAAGAGCGGCTTAACAATTCTCTTCACATCCTCCCTTGGGGCCATAATCCAGTGTACACCAGCAGCTGCAAGTACCACTGCACTATTATGACTCCATAGCAATGGCGATGTGCATTGCAGCAGCATCTTCACATCATCATTACTTCTGCCAGACATAAAACATGATCGATCTAATCCAGAGGAAACCTCATTTATGTAACTTAACCGTGATAAATATTCATCCGGTCCTTCAATATAACACCTGGAGACCATATTCACCAATTCAGACATGAAATCACAACCTGTGTCACCATTGTCTTCTTCAAATGCAGAATTAACATCTGAACCATCCTTTTCAGATTGGGAACTCTCAGTACAACAAGACTGGAACATGATGGATTCTTGAACAAGCCCATGTTTTGCTATTACAAAGCGCAAAAGGATCTCAATTAAAAGAATTTGACCCCACTCTTCCACATCAGGAAGAGCCTCACATAACCTTCTATAATTTCTTCCAATTAAAGACAAATTATTTGGACAAACAGAAGTAAAAGCAGCAGCAGCAGCTCCAACTACTCCAGGAGAATGGTCATTTAATAATATTCCAACAATCTGCATAACAACAATATATTACATATTAATGGAAGAAACACTGGCCTTTCAAATATCATAGATTTAGCACATGATCATATCTGAGAGTGGTAATCAGGCTAAGGCATGGAAGCATTTGATGAAAAATGCAGGCATAAGAAACAAAATTCAGAAGTTTAAAAGATATTTTTTAATAAAAATGGAAAACTTGCAGAATATACAAATAACTAACAAACATGCACATAGTATCACAAGTAAGAGTTCATAAACAAATTACAGAACCATTATCTGAAAGAAAAATAACAATACATGCACAAAGGAATAAGTTCACAAAATTCTGCATTTGAATTATGGTTTCCAACACATGCAAACATTCTATCATTTTCTCCACAGCATCTGCACTTATATGTGCAGAAACTCAGAACACATAATGTGTCAACTTGGCACTTTAAGATAGGAGCATCTAACTTTGCCCCTTTTATTAAGACATGAGCTATGCAATCTTTCTAAAGAATCAAATATCCTAGAGCAAGCATGCATATCCTTACAGGAAACATAGAGCAAGGGGGTATGGTAATCTGGAAGAACACACAAAACATGTCTCCCTAATTT
The DNA here is from genome assembly GCA_030254885.1 of Vitis rotundifolia. Lineage (NCBI taxonomy): Eukaryota > Viridiplantae > Streptophyta > Magnoliopsida > Vitales > Vitaceae > Vitis > Vitis rotundifolia. The sequence continues at coordinate 2,986,400 of CM058163.1, forward strand.
ATTAAATTGGCGCTTGTTTAGGAGATTAGCTAAAATATTTTTTGTACAGGCAAGGAAAGCAATATATTAATAAGCACCAAAAAAAGGACGCACAAAGTACATGGGACATATACAAAGGCAACACAAGGCAAACAATAAAAAGAGGGAAATGAGACAGTCCCTCTCCATACTTGCATCCAAACCAATCGACAAAATCTACCATAGACATGGACACATCCTCTAAACCCCCTTTGACCTACTCTAAAAAATTACTCATAAAGAAGGATTTAAGCTCTTGATCTAATGGCTCTATATTCTCCAAACTACTTCCAAGGCAAGAAAAAAAAATCATTGGAACCCATGGATTCCAAATAATATCCATTGAAAAAAAGACTCTAACCTTCCATGTTCCACCAAGAGCAATAGGATTTAATTGAAAAGTTGTCACTCTTTTGAGGCCATCCACACTAGCTTATCTTCAACATCCTTTCTTACTGATTTTCCTTACAATCTCAGAAAAAATGCTTCAACACCATCCAACTCCTAGTCATGAAGTTGCCTTGAGAAACATGGAGTCCAATGCCTCTCCCTCCCCACAATGGCTTACTCCCATACATTTGTTACTCAAGCATCTTTGATGTAGCTATAGCATACATTGACGAGAAAGAAACCCTTAGAGAGGAATACCTGCACCATAAGTCATTCCAAAATTTTACCCTTCTTCTGTTGTCATAATAAAACAAATTTTACTTTTTGAACATTCCCCATACTCTTCTTATTGCCTTCCACACCCTTACACCACAACCCTCCCTTACTTCTAGAGAACACCCTTAATTAGAATCAACTTACTCTTTTCCAGATTGATCTCTAACCTAGAAATAACATCTAGCCACATTAAAATCCAACTAAGATATATCATCTAATCCTTGCATGCCTCACAAAGAAAAATCAAGGTGTCATCAAGAAACAAAAGGTGAAACACTTCCACCCCCTTGCCACCTCTTCCTCTCATCTTAAAACTAAAAATAAACCCCTTATAGGGAATCTTGGATCACTTCGTTCCCTATCCCAAGCTCAGGTTAGGTACATAAATACTCTCTAGGACTTCTAGATCCTAAAAACGAAAGCAAAAAATACAATTTTTATCATAAGGATCTAAAATAACAATGCTTTAGAAAACTTTACCTATGATTCGAACGTTCCTAAATCAATTTTTTTCAATGAAGAGTAGTTTCGTAATAATCAAAAGCTTCATAAACCCAAGATCTTCTAATGGCTCTAACTCAATCTAGGCACTCCAAAAAGGGTGGGTCTTTGGAAGGGAGGAAATTATGGCTCTCTCTTTCTCTAGATGTAGAAGATGACTAACTCAAAAGGTAATGGAAACTCTAACCCTGAGGGGGTATTTATTGGGTTCCCTAAATGGGCGTAAGTGACTTAGCCTACTATGGGTTTTGGTCACTTAATTAAGTCCAAAATGGGTCCTAGTTGATTAATTAATCTCACAAGGTCATCTAATTAATCAATTAGCCCAATTCAGAGACCTTGTTTACTAACCCTTGTGCACCTTTGTGTAATTACCAAAATACCCTTATACACAAAAGTGAACCTTGAATCAATCCAACTCTCATAAACCATGTCATCAAGGTATATGAGCTTGAACGAGAACCATAAAGACACATATGAGTACCAGGTCCCTCAAAATTCAATTTTGAAGTTGATTCAACATCCCACTATAAAGACTCAACTGCACTTCAGTATCTTACGCAAATAACAACAAAAACAAGTTCGAGTCCGTGACCTACTATCCATTACATGCAAACTCCCCATGAACCGATATTCATACTCTAACAAGGTAGTGCTATCACTTATCAAGATTACCTCTTCAATCCTTGAATTACAGACTCATTATATGACCAATTGACATACTCTAACTCCAAGGAGTATATGTTAAATTTTTACTAAAGAAAATGTTATAGTCATAGTCTTCTAGATCACATGTCCTTTAGATTGCCCAAAGGGATACATTGTGTCATACCCATGAGATATCATAGTGCCTCTATTGAGAATACCTGTTACTACCAACTTCTACCAACAATGACCCAATCCATAGAAATATGTGACCACCTTAAGGTCTCATCCATATGTCAAAACCTCCTATTGACCTCGGCATAGATTCAATATCCTCTCAAGGTTGAGAGTCTACGCAATATAGAAGCTTGGTAAATCATGACAATTGACAGTTTTAACTCATGATTCACTGTACATCCTATCCAATATGTAACCATACACATTAGTACACTCACTATGGGAAACTTATCCTGACAGTTAAGATAAGTCATCCCTTCAATTAGGAGATAGTGCATTACAATCTCTACTGGATTGCCAAAATCCATTAAATGATTGTAGACAACCCATCATCTTGTAAGGAGCTCATGACTTGTATCATCTATGCAACTCTTAATGCATCTAAGTCGTGTATAATGCAAGTGATATGAGTTGAATGTTCAAATCAATGTCAATACATAAAATGGATAACCTAAGGATAGTGAAGTCTTAACTTTGTTATATCATGTCTTGTTTTTAAGAGCTTAATCCCAACACCCCTACCCAAACACCTTTTTTTTCTTCCTTCCTCCCCCGTTTTCTTTAGAAGACAACTAAGAGCCCCCATCACCATAATGAATAAATAAGGGGGAAAAAGATAGCCCTGCCTCAACCCCTATAACTTTGAAAAAAGCCAAGAGGAGTTACATGAACAATCACTAAGTACCTGGCTTAAGAGATACACCATTTAATCTACCTAATCCACTTTTGGCCAAACCCTATTTTCTTCAAAATTGTAAGAAGGAAACATCAATTTACACACAGGCCTTCTCAATGTCAAGATCATATAAAACACCATTAGAATAGCTCTTCAACCGTGAACCAATGGCCTCAATTGTAATAAGAATGCAATCCAAAATTTGTCTCCCCTTTACAAAAGAGTTTTGCAAGTTGAAGTCCACTTTACCTACCACTTTCTTAAGCCTATTTGCTAACACCTTCGCTAGTAATTTATATAGGCTCCCTACCAAATTAGCCTAAAATCCTTCAAATCTTATACTCCACTTTTTCTTAGGGATTAAAGCCAAGAAGGTAGCATTTAAACTATAGTCCCAACATTTCACTCTTCACAAAGTCCCAACACAACTGCCAAAATGCTATAGTAAACTCATCTAATCCCAAGGCTTCATCTCCATTCAAAGCTAAGAGGGTAGAGAAAACTTTCTCCTTTGAAAAAGGTAATTCCAAAATCCTAGCCTCCTCTTATCTTAAAGAAGCAAAGGACACCCCATTAATACAAGGGCTCTAGACTCAACAAGAAAGCTTCAATAGAAAATCACCCCCTCCTTAATCTCCTCATCAAATAACCAAATCCTATTCTCTTTCATTGTAGTCATAAAGTTTTTCTTTTGTGCATATTTGTCATCTTGTGAAAGAATTTTGTATTTTTGTCTCCCTCCTTCAACCATATCTCTCTCGACTTCTGCCTCAAAGAGGTTTCTTATAACTTTGCCCACTTATTATATAGCCACTTTTTTAGCCTCAACCAAAGGAGCTTCCATTTCCTTGGCACCCCAAAAAACTATCCTATTGAAAGCTTTTAATTTCTTGGTTGATACATTTCCAAACACCTCCCAATTACAAGCTTCTAAGCCCATCTTCAAGGCTTTCAATTTGAAAGCCAAAATAAAACAGCTAGAAGCCCTGAACTTGTTGCCCAACCACCAATTTCTAATCAAGTGTTTGAAACCCTCCACTTTAACATATTCTAAAGATAAAAATTTCCTGTCCTCGCTTCTCCCCCATCTAACAAAATAGATGAATGATCAGAAACTAGCCTAGACAAAACACTCTACAAGAGCCCACAAAAACAATTCTTCCATTCTTTTGACACTAGAAAACAATCCAACCTTGACATAAATTAGTTGTTCATGCCTCCACACCAAGTAAAAGGCCTTCCATTCAACAAAAGGTCACATAGGTTTAGATCCTCGATTATATACAAAAATCTCCTCATGACAAAAGACATCCCAAACACGACTTCTTTCCCTTGCATACCTAACTATGTTAAAATGCTTCCCCACCCCTTCCTCCTTCCATAAACCAAGGATCATCCTATAACCCTTTAATGTCTCATAATTTTAATCAAAAATCGTCTTGTTCACCCCCAAAGGCATGGTTGTACACATTAGTAAACGCCTAGGTAAAACCATCCTCACAACTTTTAAAACAACAAGAAACAAAGAATGCTTCTACCTCTAATTGTCATAACTCCAACAACCTATTATCCCTAAAAAAAAAAATAAACACTGATTGACCCCCTTGATTCCAAAACTCCCTACTCCTAAACCCCTCGCCGATTGCAACAACATCTCTTGCACCTTAGTCTCTTGCAAGCAAACCACATCAACTTTTTGCATTCTTATTAGGGACTTAATTACATTTTGCTTCTACCTATCATTAACACCTCCAACATTCCACAACAAGATTTTAATCTTCATTGAGGGATTGTAGCTAGTTCCTACCCCTCTTGCCACCTCCTTTTTCCTTCCCTACTTTCCTTGCTATGCCATTATACTTCACTTAAAATTCCAATTTCCAAAGCTTCCTCTTAGTTTTGGATGAAGACGTTGTCTTCCTACCTTTTCCTTTTCCATCTTCCTTAAGAAGGACAAAATTTCTTTTTCAAAGCTTGCTCTTTTACCATTCATCAAATTGATCTATCCCAACTTTGAGCTTGTGGTACTTCCTCCTATTGTCGCTTGGCCCTATCGCAACTCACCAGCCTTTGAGGCCACATGGTGGCGCATCCCATTCACAGGAAACTCCATTGAACTGCCATCTTGAAGGATCATTCTCAAAGGACCCCCTTCCTCACACCACATAGAGATAGCAAGCCCCTTAAACGGTTCCTTTGGCCTCTTTTCATTCCCAAACATACCCTAGGGATAAGACCCACCCTCATATGAAAGACGGAAGCCCCACCCCCAAGCCAAACCCAGAGGAAGAGCACTAACCTAGGAACCTAGCAAAACAAGCCATAGAGGACTCCACCACCTCAGTGAATGCTCCCTCTACTGCCAAAAAAAGCCTCATCTCCATAGTGCCACTCCACTAATGTGCATGATCCTCCTTCGTTGCACCACAAAGGAACTCATGGCCAGGAGGCCCCCCAATATCAAGCCAATCAAATGATCCAGTGGAAAATACACTCTAGCACCAATTTCTATATCTTCCAACTCATTAGAAAGACCATCACTTAGGAAGAATGAGGCACAACAGTGGCAAATGCAAACATTTCCACTTTATTTTGTTCGCCCATATGAGATCTATGCCTTAAAAATAACTATTATAAAAACAATAACAACTACTCCTACTACAATAACAACAATAATAAATCAATTGATCTGACCTCTTCAAGTGCAGGAGTGTTTTCCTCTATACGCAAATCATGCAGCTTGGGAAGAGCATTGGCAGCACATTTTCTGACATATACAGAGGGATCTCTAGCACATTTTTCCACAGCCACCAGAACAATAGGTGCAATTACAAGTAGACGGATTCCTGCCATGGCACGGAGTGCCCATGCCCGCACCAATGGATTAGGATCCCCCAAGTCCTTTTGGAAACAATTAATTGATAACAATGCTTCATTTGGACGCCTAAAATACAAAACAGAGTACAAATTAGCAATACTAAACACCTTAAATGCTGAGCTTTATGAGTAAAAAGCATTAACATCCAGGATTAGAATCAAATCAAGCACACCTTATATCCTATCCTCAAACTTAATAAACCTGATACAAAGGCATACTGGCATATGATAGATCTACCCAGAAGGTATTTGCCATTTCCTGATGTAAACCCAACTATGGAACCTGTTATATACAGTAAAACTTAACTGATTGAACCCGGGAAGTTCACAGAAGTCCCAGCATAAAAAAATTAAAAGATAAAGGTTTCATAGCTTAGGGAAATTAATAATTCAAAATGGGGCGTTTAATGAACGAGTTGGTCCAGAGATTACTGTGAGTAGCGTACTTTTCAGCATAATGCAACAGGTACAGGTACACCAGCTTCTTCACTTCCAGTGATTGTGAGGCCACGTTTTTGACAACCTGTGATACCATTTGAAAATCGAAGATCAAGATCAAATTAGTTCAGCAAATAGCTTATTCGACGGTTAACAATAAAACATAAAGCTTATGAATAAATCTAAAATAGTGTGCCAACACTCGTTTCTGTATGAATATACACCAACATGGCAGAACCGAAGAGCATTCTTTTTAACCGATAAATTCGTATTTATTCTGAAAAATGATAATATACTAACTCAACATTCAAACGTACACCTGCCAAACTAAAACAACGAAAACAGGAGAAACTAAATTCTTAAAATTTTGTTTCATTTTGTCGACGTCCAAGCGGAGGGTAAATGGAAATTCGCAAGGAACTGAAACAGTATGAGACGGCAGAGACCTGAGGGAAGAAATTGGAGACGTCGACGCCCTGTGCGATGAGAGCTAGCAATCGCTTGAGAGCTTCGCATTTCTCGGAGTCGAATTTGCTATCAAGAAGAGGAGCGATGTTAGCGTCTTCGGGGTCGTCGTAGAGATGAGCATCCGTGCCGATCCGGAATACCAAGGTCGATGCTTTGCTCAGAGTCTCTGCTGTGGCTCCGAATTGAGGGAACATATTCTAGGGTTTCGTTATGGAGCTTTAATCTGATACTGAGAATGGAGGATGTGAATCGCCCAGACGGATGAAGAAGCGCCTTGGCATATCGAGAAGGCTGAGTTGGGGAGTTTCGGTTTGTTTGGCTACACGGAAGGACGGACACATTCACGGGCTAGGACTATCCTGCACGAGTTTTGTGAAATCCCAGCACCCCGTGGAGGAATACGGTTGTTTGTCGCATGCTTTATTTTTCTGCGTGTGTAAGTGCAATTGTGACATCCCAGATAGGGGGAAAGTTCCTAAAGCTATATAAGTATAGACACCTCATAACCTTGTAAATGCGTTTTAAAGTCATGAAGATCTCTTGGACTCAAAGCGGATAATATCTATATGATTGGGAGCAAGTTGTTACGAATGATATCAAAGCTGATCCCCGACCTCGGTGTGAGGTTTATTTGGCCCTACAATCCCATGAGACACAAAGAGAACGTTGTGTTTGCATGGGGTGTATTTGTGACATCCCACATCGAATAAGAGGGAAAGTTTCTAGCGCTATATAAGTATGGACTTCTCTTAACCCTATAGATTCGTTTTAAAGCCGTGAAAGCCGTTTTGGGTCCAAAGCGGATAATATCTACACGATTGGAAGTTACAGCAACTTTCATGCTATTATTTAACAAAGTTTAAAATATATAATTTTATATTATAAATCCTAAAAATCATTTATGAATAATAACAATTTAAATGGTGAGATAATGGATCATGTGATTATGAAGTATCAAAAACTGAACAACCCATGGGTTAGGGTTTATAACTTATGTAGACCTGTTTTACAATGAATCAAGTCATCTAACACACTCGTATCATTCATGGAAAATTAATGGATTTTATTCAGCTAACATACAATATTTTTCAACTATGTAACTTTTACAGTATTGAATTAGTACATATTAAAAAAAGAATAAGAAGCAGTTCACTAGCCACTGCGTCTATGGATCTTGCCAAATCATTAAATCATGTGGTTGCTCATTCTTTAATAAGTGATTCACCAACCACTAGATTGATATGAAATATCATACATGTGAATACTTCCTTTGTGCATAGCTAAGTTGAAGGTTGAAATAAGGTTTTGATCACTATTCCAACTAATGACATTATTCTAGGATCTTCAAAAGTTTTGGTATCTTCTTTTCAAGGGCATCCATCCAATACTATATGATAGACTCTCTTAACTCAAACGTACAAGTAAGGTCTCACATGATAGATATTTAGAATAATGCTTAATTTGTAACATACCAACATGCATTTCCATAAGGAAAAAGAGCAAAAAAAGGTATTCTATTTTCATATCCTAAAGTAGGAGGTCCATTTTACCAAAATATTCCTCTAGAGCTTCCATTACGCATGAAATGTCCTGAAAACAAGCTAAAAGTAAGTCATTCATTCACTCTATAGTCAAAACTTCCCCGATAAAATAAAAATAAAAAAAATAAAAAAAAGTGTATGAGTCGCTAGAAATAAATTGAAATTATGTGGCTAATCTAGTTCATTTATATTCAAATATCTCACCTTTAGTATTGCACAAGCAGCTTATTCATCCATATTTGTACTAATCTTGATAATTTGCTAAAGAATCTAACATAATATCCTCGATGCAAAGGATTAGCTCAAAACAAAGAAGTTATAGATGACCCTTAGCGAAAGAAAAAATAAATTAAAGCTAACACAGGTGGGAGACCTAAACTTTTTTATATCAATACCCTAAGTGTCCACCAATGCTAAACACAAAGAAAATCTTGATTTGAAGTTAAATGAATTTCTTGATATCTTATTCCAATCATAGGTATTCGACTAATGCCCAACTCACATTGCTTTCAAAAGCTAGCTTTCACACTCCTCTATAAGATCCATACTTTAGATAAGACAACTACATCAAGATACTAAGAAAGAAGTAAAACACATCAATAATTACCAAAAAAATAGGAGCATGTCTGCTATCTTCCTCAACTTCTTGGTAGGATCAATCACTTAGGCAAACCAATCCTCCTCCAAGAATAATTGTGTTATGTCTCCTTGATCCCTATAAAGCCAAATAGTTAATAATAATATGTTATACGCGTAATTAGGTTTCATTACTTTATACTCAAGTTTGTTTCGTTGCTTTGTATCTTAATTTTATTTTTTTAATACCTTGATTCTATTATTCATACTATCATCAAACGATTTAGATTTGACCATTCATTTCAAATGGTTGGAATAACAAGATCAATACGTTCCAATTAAGTATTTTAATATTTTGTTTTTTATACATATGGTAAACCATGCTCAATCTTTTTTATTAGTCCTATTTACAAGCTTGTCATAAGTTAATAATAGATGATATATTAACAAATTTTTATTATGTCAAAAAATGCCATCATGAACATCTTTAGTTTTTGCCATTTTTCTTGGAAGACTTGATCCGTGGTTTGGATGAGTAAAATTCCTTGCTTATGCTTAAATTGATGGCCTGATTTGTTGCCTGAAGGTAGCCATCGGTTTTAAGGATTCGACAAAAGAAAAGATCCTTGTGGCTGGAATTCCAACAACAGTGAAGGTCATACTATATTGTCCAAGTATTTCAATGACCATCTCTTGCTTTGCATGAAAGAGTAAGGATTTGCATGCAACATTAAAGCTAAGGAGTTTGTAAACTTATAAATGAAGCGAGAAAACTTTAAACATGAATTTTAGAGTGAAATTTAGCCATTAGGTACGGTTTTAGCTCAATCAATTAATTGGGCAAATGGCAAAAAACTGCTCATTAGAGAAATTATAGCACTATGTTTGGTTTTCAAAAAGATCAAGGAAAATGTGAATAAAATAAAATAGAGAAAAAAATTGGAAGGGAAAAAAAATAATTTTAAAGTTAATAAATTATTTTTATATTTTACTTCAAATTCATTTTAGGTATTTAATTATTATATGTGAAGATTAAGTAATTTAAAATTATACAAATTTTTTATTCGTCTTAATTATATTTAACTTTCTTTTATGTTTTTTATAGTGAAATTAAACATAATGAAATCATTTTTCTTTATATTTTTTTTTTCTCTGAGTATTTTTCATGAACCAAACATAACATAGGTGATTATTGGAACTAAACAATTGAGTGATTAGTCGATTGTTTGAGGGTCCCATCAATCAATGCTCAACCATTAGCTACTACTAAAAACATTTTTCACCCATGCTCAATTAATCGATTAGGTGATCAATTGGTTCTTATAAATTTCTTAAAAAATATTTTTTATAAGTTTTAGTTCATAAAAAGTTTGGAATTGACTATACCAAAGGCCCTTGTGATTTTGAAAACCCTTTAAAGTATGAATCACAATGATTTAGAGTTGATTTTCTTTTCATTTTCTAATTTTTTTAAAAAAAATTTAATTTTTTAAATTTTATGACAATTAAAGGTTTAATTTGATGAATTCTTAATCACAATTGAAATGTTTGCTATGTTATAATATTTTCATGCATTTTTTATTTAATGCACCTTAATCTTACAATTTTAAGGACCTAAAATTTACTTTTAAGCTCGAGGAAACGTCCATGGCACACGATGTTTAGTTCTTTATTCAAATTGAATTTTTAATGACTTGTTAACTTTAAAACTTGCAATAAACATTCAAACACATTATTCAATATTTATTTTTTATTTGGTTATCATCAAAATTTCCTATAAGGAGATCTTTGGTTAGAAACCACGTCATCATGATACGCTTATGATAGTAAGGAAACACTCTTTCTCTTTCATTTCTCCAAATGGAAAAGTCCAGTCTACTCTCTCGCTATCTCGTGAATCATTTCCTAAAATAAATAGTGAGCCTCATAGGTCAAATTTTAAGAGCTTAGAGCTTATGTTAGGCTGATTTTTGATAAGAGTACAACAGTTTTAAAAAATAATTCTTGAATTACCATAGTAGGAAAAATAATTTCAAATTTATCATAGTTTTGTCCAAGTAGGAAAGAGAAAATAAATTGTAAGTGAGAAATCATCTCTTGAAGAGATGATTTTCACTAAAAAAAAATCATAAAAATATAAATGAAAATAAAAGTAAGTAAGAAATTGTTTACTAAAGAGACGATTTAAAAATAAAATGAAGTGGTTAAGAGACGATTTCCACAAAATATATATATATATATATATATATATAAATTTTCACTTTAAAAATTAAAAAAAATACAAAATCAAGTGGGAAATCGTCTCTTGAAGAGACTATTTCCTTTGTTTTTTTTTTTTTTTTTTCATTTGGGGGGAAGTTGGAAATAGTTCAGAATACCCTGCAAATTGGGTCGCTCAACAGGTCCGTGAAGAGGGAGAGCTCCCCACTAAGTCCAACCTCACTCCTCATCTCCACTTCCTCCACTCTCCTGCAATCCTTTTCAGGGTCAAACTCCCTCACCACCACCACCACCTTGCCTCCACCGCCACCGCCACCCTCCTCTCCCATACTCTTCCAAAACCCACAAACAAAATTCGAAACCTCACTCTTCCCCAACTGCTAACAAGTAGAGGCGACTCTAAGGGCGCAAGTTTTATAGAAGGAGAAGGATCAGCAGAAGGTTGAATAACAGTTTTTTCAAGGTTTCAAACTAGCCTGAATAACGTGTGTTATAAGCTAGGCAAAGACACTAATGGATTAAGTGGAAATCGTCTCTTCATTCCTTAATTTTTTTTTTTTTTAAATGGAAGTCGTTTCTTCAATAGACGAGTTTTTTTTATTTTTTTTCAATTATTTTTCATATATAAATTATATCTTGAAAAGATGATTTCCAACTCCATAATTTTTTTGGTGGAAATCGTCTTTTCAAAAGACGATTTCTAACTTCGGTAGATTTGGAATTATTTTTTTCACTACGGTAATTTAAAAATTATTTTTTCAAATTACCATACTCTTATCAAAAATCCTATGTTAGGTTATAAATAGCTATTCTTACACTAGACATGATTATGATAATGAACAAATCATTTAAAATAGTTGTAAATAACCACATTACAAGAAAACATATTAAATCTTAAAGCACAGTGATAACAAGCAAATGTGTATATATATATAAACCTCTTATTGAAACCTAGGTTGGCAGTTCCCTAGCCCCTCGCTCTACACAATGAAGGAACCACTAAATCATCCCATGATGCGAATAGTTGGAACTGGATCGAGTGGAAAAACATCTATTACAAATAAGCCAAAATATCATTCAAAGCAAAAAAAAAAATGCATGACCATAGATATGTCTCCCTTTTTAATAGTATAAAAAGGAGTTAGGATAGCAAATTAAGTGATCACTATTATGTGGTTCGGAGCTAGTGACTAAGGTCTTTTTGGGTAATTGTTTTAAAAAATAGTTCTAAAAAATAATTTTTGAGAATAATTTTTGAAAACTATTCTCCAATATTTTGTAGAATAAAAGTTTGTTTAGGAAATTGAAATATTTTTAACTTGTTTTTCATTTTTAAAAATAATTTTTATATCCAGTATTTTATTTTTAATCATTTTACATACTTATATAATTATTTTTTAAAATAATTATAAAAAAATAATAAAAAACAATTAAAAGATATTATCTAAAAATGCTATGTTTTTTATTCTTAAGAACATAAAATAAAAACAATTTTTGATTGTCTAACATGTTTTCTTATTTTTTCTTTTAAAGAATAAAAAATTATTTTTGAAAATAATTATTAAACAGGCAATCAGTTTTTATTTTTTATTTTTATCTTTTTGGTTTTAGTGTGAAAAGAAAAAAGAAAAAAGAAAAAAAGGAAGAACCCAATAAGTACATTTGGATTTCATGTTGATTACATTGAATTTTTTTAATATTCTATTTATATATATTTTTGAATTGCTTAATATTAGTTTGTAAAATCATTACTTGATAGTGAAATATTTATTAATTAATACAATGAATTTTCATGAACCGATTGAAATTTAAAAATTTATTACTAACTGTTTTAAATAATTATTTTTTATTATAATATTATATATATATATATATAAAAGAAATAGTACATGATTATTGTATATAGTCGGCAGTGGCAAAACGCGCTGCTGAACTGCGCGTACAGTTTTAATTTCTGGGTGCAAGAGGCACTCGAAATTTGCATATTTGTCGCCTTGCTCCAGTCTCAGTATCCTAAACCACCATCAATGGCTGAAACTCAAACCCCAAAACCCTAGTTTCCCCGAAGTTTCAAGCAGTTTTCTGCAATTTCATGGCATCCGAAGCAAGTGGCCTTGAAAGATCCCATCTTTGAAGGCGGATCTACTCAGTTGTTTGCAGTTAAGGTAATTTCTCTGCATTTTAGCTTTCCAATTTTTGCATGCATGTGGTACAAGGAGAGTTATCCGTTCAAGTGATCTCATTCTGAGTTTCATTTTTAATTTTTAATTTTTTATAATTTATTTATTTTTTGTTTTGTTTCGGCTTCAAATTATGGAGCTCAAGGTTGTTTCTTTTTTTTTTGGCTCCTTTTATTGATGTACTCATTTTCCCACTGATTTGTGGGTTTTTTAGGCTCTGAACATGCATTTCAGCTAAGGCATATCGGACTGTATAGTTTTCGAATTTCTTTGATGTTTTAATTTATGCTGCTTGGTTGATGAGAAAACAAGAGAGCAAGGGAAGGAAAATAAAGAAAATAGTATAGAACGGTGAACTGTAACCGCAGATATGCAATGCATACTAAACCGGGGTCGAAAAGATTTGGGAAAAAAAAGAGGTGAAATTAAGGTCTGATGGGTTTGACTTCCTACTTGTATTGGTCTCCTCCACAATTTCAATTTGTCTGCCTTTGGTGTTCTTTTCCTTGGAAAGGGAGAAAACCAACTCAAGCAATACTTCTAGTATAATTTGACTTTGTTGACTGTAGTGTTTTTGTTTCTTCAGGAACAAAGAATGCGTGGTTCCACTTCTTTTTTTTCCCTTCCCTTAGTTTCTCAGCAACCAAACAGAACATCTAGTGCCATATGTTGGTGAAAGAAAACCATGTAAAGTATTTATTTCAAATGCTAGATACTGGTTAAGTCCTTGCTAAGCTGAAAGGCAATTTATTTCCTATGTTTTTTAGTAGGTGGTTTACAGGAAACATCTCACAAACTACTCTTTTTTGTTGCAGTAAGTATCCATTTGTTTGAACACATCTTAGAATTCTGCATTTGAGCACACATTTAGAATATTTTGTTTCCATGATTATTCAATAGTAAAAAGGTGATCACCATGTGTCTCTGTATGGGTTTTATTTCTCTATGCATATTTGTTTTCTTCTTAACCTGATACCCAGGTGCAGTACCATTTTCAATCTCAAAAATAGACTCTAAATTCCATCCTGATATGGATGAAATGGTTTGAATTTATTTATCTTTTCATTTAGTAATTTGTGATTTAAGACAATTGATATCTTTGATAAAGGTAGTTATTTTTTTTCTACTTTATTGTTATATGTTCTGGTTCTTCAGAATTCATTTCCCAATTGCAACATAAATAATTATTTGTGCTTAAAAAGTATTTCTTTTTAACAGTTGGCTTTTGTTTTGGTTTTTCTTGTAAAGGAGTCCTTTCTGTGACAATGGGAAATTCGTCAGATGACAGTTTGGAAGAGGACATAAGTGAATCTGAAATAGAAGAGTACGAAGATAAATCCTACGAGGAATTGAAGAATGGAAATCACCATGTTAAAACCTCTGGTGAAAGTTTTTCTTGCCCTTATTGCTCGAAGAAGAAAAAACGAGATTATTTATATAAGGAACTCCTCCAGCATGCGATTGGAGTGGGAAAGTCTAGTTCTGAAAAGAGAAGCATGAAAGATAAGGCAAATCATCTGGCATTGGCAAAATACTTGGAGAAGGATATGATGGATGTAGATGGCCCATCAGGTGGTCCATCAAAACCTAAGGCTGAGGCTCCTTTGGGTTATGATCATGATGAAATGTTCGTGTGGCCTTGGACAGGAGTTGTGGTTAACATTCCAACTGAGTTGAGGGATGGGCGATATATAGGAGGAAGTGGTTCCAAGCTGAGAGACGAATTAACAGCTAGAGGGTTCAACCCCATAAGAGTTCATCCACTATGGAACTATCGAGGTCATTCTGGATGTGCTGCTGTGGAATTCAATAAAGATTGGCCTGGGTTACATAATGCAATGTCCTTTGAGAAGGAATATGAGGCAGATCATCATGGGAAGAAGGATTGGATTGCAAGTAATGGTCGAGGATCTGGTCTCTATGCTTGGGTTGCCCGTGCTGATGATTACAAAGCAGCAAGTATCATTGGAGAACACCTTCGCAAGATTGGAGATCTTAAGACCATTTCTGATATCATGGCTGAAGAAGCTCGGAAACAAAGTAAGCTTGTATCTAACCTGACAAATGTGATTGAAGTCAAGAACAAGCACTTAGAAGAGATGAAGCGTATAGTCAGTGAAGCTTCGGTCTCCCTTAATAATTTAATTGAGGAGAAAGATAAGCTTCATCAAGCTTATAACGAAGGTGTGCACTGATCTTAAAGATTATTTTTCTTTACTTACCAGAACTGGATCAGGAAAATACAATCTTTGGTACTTGTTTTGTATGTCATGTGTCACATTATCCAGGCAATTCAGCTGCACTTCCATGATATTTAGTGAAGTTGAGCTTAAATTTATTTTTCTATAGGCAGATTTTTAGCTTAAATTTGATCAATTGAATTTTTTTATACTGTATTATCTCATTCTGGTACATGCCATTCTAGAAAAAATGGTTTATGTTTCTTATTAACAAAAAAAGATATTAACTTAGGCTATGCTTGTTTACATTGTAGAATAATTTGTTTTATGCTAAGTACTTTCACATTTTCAGAGATAAGAAAGATACAGACGAGTGCAAGGGATCATTTCCAGAAGATTTTTAATGATCATGAAAAGCTTAAGTTACAACTGGAATCTCATAAGAGAGAGCTAGATTTGCGTGGGAGAGAGTTGGAAAAACGCGAGGCTCATAATGAAAATGAAAGGAAAAAGCTCTGCGAAGAGATTGAAAAGGTACTTATTCATTCTTCTTTATAGCTTATTTGTCTTGAATTTCACCACATTCTTGCAACCTTATATGTTTTTTTTTTTTTTTTTTTGATAGGAAAACCTTATATGATTTTTTAAAAGGTAAAACCCCTTAAAAAGGGAATGGAAATTGTAGAGATTGAAGGAAGATTCAGTATTCTGTATATTTCAACTTCTCAGTACTTTACTGAACCCCAAGGTGCATTCATGCTTATTTGGAGCTTGTTTTCCTTGAATTTTGCCACATTCAGGCAACCTGATATGAATTTTAAGACATAAAAACCTACCTAGTAAGAGTAAGATAATTGAACAGGAACTATATAGTTGGAATAATTCATTATTTTGAATGTTTAATATCTCAATACTTTACTGAACCCCAAGTTGCATATCGCTAATGAGGGTCTCAGTATAACTGCTAAAAAGCTTTCAGGGATGAAGGCCATCAACTAACCAGGTAAGACAAAAATTGTTGTCAATTACTAGAAACTTATCAGATCATATGTGATCAGAATCAATGCTTTCTTTCTTGATGATTAGCACCTTCCTTTTCCTTCTTCAGCAGACCAACTTCAAAACCTTTGTTGAAGTAAATGGCATGTTTCTCATGATCTAGGTTGTTTTGAGACATGATCAAGGAAAGCTATGCCTTTTCTTTTTTCTATCTGATTCCATAATAGGTGCCTCTCTCAGCTTCCTATATAATGCAGGGGAGGACATCTTGTTTCCCATATGACTCAAATGAGCATGATTGTCCAAAGAGATTATCTATCTGATGTGCTGCTATCATCAACAGTATGCTTCCATTCATACACACATTACACACATACACATGGACACACACAATCCTATCATATGCAGCCATGTTTGTTGGGTGTTGGTGTCAATAGCAATCTGGTCATAGGATATAATGCATGATGCATGCCATCAAGACTGTTTAGGATGAGTTCCTAACCCATGTGATGATCATAGCCATCTGATCTTAACGTGTTTGATATCCATCCGACCTGAATAAAAATTACTAAATAACTAGGGTAATCTGATTTTTTATTTTTTTATTTTTTGCTCTTTCAGATCTGTGTGAACTGTCAAGTGGTGTCACTTCTGTTTTGTCTTTATGTGAGCATGTGCATGTCAGGGTGTGTTCCAACTAGCTTTTATTTCTTTCTTGAATGAATTTTTTCTAGGGGAATTTGTCACATTCTTCTTCTCTAAAAAAATACTTCGTAAAACAACTCCCGGTGAAAACTGATTGGCTTTATTACAGAAGTATTGCACCTGCAGACAGAGTTTTTTTTTATGATCATATGAAATTTTTTAGTTAGTAAAAGGAAAGGTTTGTGATACTGATTTTTCTTTCCTTCAGAATGTTATGAAAAATAGTTCTCTTCAATTGGCAGCCGTGGAACAACAGAAGGCTGATGAAAAAGTATATAAACTAGCAGAAGATCAGAAGGTCTGTGAATTGTTCTCAGATGCTGAATGGTAGCAAGAACATTGTGTTGACTTTAGAAATCTAATAATTCATCATGTGACCATGACAATTTCAGAAGCAAAAGGAGAATCTTCATAGAAGAATTATTCAACTAGAAAAACAGCTGGATGCAAAACAAGCGTTGGAGTTGGAAATTGAGCGATTAAGGGGGACATTAAATGTCATGAAACACATGGGTGATGATGGTGATATGGAAATTCTGAAAAAGATGGATACAATGCTTAAAGTTTTGAGAGAAAAGGAAGGAGAACTTGAAGATTTAGAAGCATTGAACCAGACTCTAATAGTGAAGGAACGTAAAAGCAATGATGAGCTGCAGGAAGCTCGTAAAGAATTAATAAGTGTAAGTGTTTCTTTTGTCTCTGTTTTTACATATTACCTTATTCTTACTATTATTCTTTTTGAACAATTGCAAACGTGGCAAACCAAGAGGTCATTTTCCACTTTAGATGGCCTTACAAGATCCTGGAAAAAATGTGCTTTGAGATGCAATGATCAAGTTGGGTTCTGCCATTTGCTGTGTTGCAAAGTTGTGTTGCTTACCATTTACCATTGAAAGTAGTTGTAAGGTTAATAAGGTAATTTATATGATGTAGATAATTGATGTGTGAGTTCTGATGGAATGGAATGACAAAAAATGTGTACATGATCCTTACTAATTAGGAGATCAATATATCAGAAATCATGTAGTTACTGAATCATCATTATGCATTCTTTGAGTGTAAGAACCCTTGAGATAATATCTGTGTTGAATTGTGAGTTATTTTGTTGCTACTTCATTTTCCATTTTGTAACTTTAATTTATGTAGGTTACCTAAATTATGAAAGTTGAATTGGAAGAGTTTTGATTATGTTAGATCGACATACTTAGATCTTTTGTGAATCTTTTTTTTAATGGGAATGACAAGATCTGCCATTGTTCAGACCTGTGATACAACTTCTGGACTGTTGCTTGTCGCTTATAAGATATTTCCTTGAAGCTCTTTTCCCCTTACAACAGGGTTCTCTAGTTTGTGAGGCAGGGCTAATATATTTTCTTTGTAGGGCTTGAAAGAAATGTCTGGTCGTGCTCACATCGGTGTTAAGAGAATGGGAGAGCTTGATAATAAACCATTCCATGAGGCATGCAAGAGAAAATATGGTGTGGCTGAACCAGAGGAGAGAGCTTTGGAGCTGTGCTCCTTGTGGGAGGAATTCCTTAGAGATTCTGAATGGCATCCTTTTAAAGTTGTTGAGATTGAAGGGAAACATCAGGTATCAATTTGGTAGATCTGGCTATGCTAACTATTTGTCTCATTTTGACTAAGATGTCTAATGTTTTATTTTAACAAATGCTTGTGCACTTGCATGGGTGCCATGTGCATTGCACTTGTTGGCCTGTTTTGCTTCAACCTGAGAGTTGCAAGCATTGCGGAAATTCTCAATTACATGTATGGCAGGCATGATATTGTTCTTTTTACCTTAATATAAAGAGGAAATGTTCTTATAAAAACATATCATGAGGAAAAATGTGTTAGCCCTGTTTTTGTTTGAGTTGCAAGGTTTCAATTCTTATACATGGTCCTCCCAACATACTTGTGCAAACATATTGCAGTATGTGAAACAAGTGTCTTTGGGGCTGAATGTCATGTTTCACAGGTTGCTTATTTTCTCTCATAAAGATTTGTTTAATTGTTTCACTTATGTCCAGTTGGTTACTAAGGATACCTCAAATGTGCTGGTAGATGACAGGCAACTGGACATATGAGAATTTATGAACTTTATAAGGCACCCAACGTTTCTTGACCCCATTTGTAGATATTGCTGCATCTAACTATTCAAAATCAAAAGTATCAAATTCCAAGATATCCTTATGCCTCTTTCTTGTTTTGCTTGCTTTTTGTTTCCTTGCTTCCCTTTATGTTATCATTTTCTTAAAACTTCTCTAATTTCTGGTTCAGGAGGTGATAGATGATAATGATGAAAAGTTGAGAAGCGTAAGAGACGAGTTGGGTGATGAAGTGTACACGGCTGTGAGAACAGCTTTGATAGAAATAAATGAATACAATCCTAGTGGGAGGTATATAATCTCAGAGTTGTGGAACTATAAAGAAGGAAGGAAGGCCACATTGCAAGAGGGAGTTGCATTTATACTGAGGAAGTGGAAAACTTACAGAGACAAGAGAGGGACATATTGAAGGTTGGTATATAAGTTATATCTGTGTCGGTAGAGAAAATTCAGAGTTGTTGATGAATGCAAATTGAAGTATTGAGAAAAGAGTCTTTAAGTGATTGGACTGAAGTTGTTTAACTATAAGAATACACAATTGAACAATTTCGCATTGATCCTTGTGTGGTATTCAATCTTGTTTCAGAAGTTAGCACTGCATGTTTTTTTTTTCTCTCTAAAAATGAATGTTCGACCTATACCTATGTTAGAGTCGCAATCAATTATAAGTTCCTAACTCCTCTTGATTTAAGTGAAAGAAGCCGGTATATATATATATATATATATATTTTTTTTTTTCCGCATTTTTCTCATATGAAAATATTGATGTTGTTACAGGAACTTACGAGTGAGTGCTGAGTTGAAGCAATGTACTCCACAACTGGAAGACATGTCAGGGTGGACAAATGAGCTTCAGTCTCATGATATCCTTGAACTTGTTTTAAGCATCTATCTTTGTAAATCATCAACTTTCAAATTGTAGAGCTTTCTGTCCCCATGAGACATAACCTGCTGGGAAAGAGACTGCATTCATGCTAACATTTAGTATGAAGCTACTCAGCAATGTGTAGGAGAAATGTGGACATATCGGTTTGACCGTTTCATGTTTAATCCAGAACTTTGCATTAAATTAAAGTTGCAGACTGCCCAAAGTTTCACAGAAGTTTGTATTATGTTTATTAGTGAACAGATGGGAGACATGCAGTGTAGGTATAGACTGTATAGTTGGGTGCTGGTCATTCTTCTGCAGGTACAATAAGCAGTGTATCTCACTGGGTTGGCAAAAGCCCCTGTTTTTGTTTCCGGTTCGGGCCAAAATGGGCATGAATTTGAGGGCTTGTCAGGGTCTGTTCTTTATCATCCTCTTCATTGTGGTTTGCTGTGTCTTGAATCTATGGCATATAGCTTTAGACTGAAGGAGGGGCTCTGCTGTCAGGTGTCCCTTTTCACCTTCTCAACCGTCTTTTCTGTGATATCTTATGATTTAAACTTCACGGACGTGATTGTGAAATGCAATGTTGCAGAACTCTGAAGCCATTTTTGAACGAGGAGGGCCGTGGAGATGGAGGATATGACACTGAAATTCTCTTTTGCAAAGCTGGCTCCTAGGATGGTATTTTGATTGGGGAAAATATTTAGACCCCATCAATTAATCGCTTATATTATGGACTTTTTACACGAACAATATATTTAAAAGTCAATTTCAATATTTTAAGAAATAAGGAAACATGGTTAAGAATGCTTTTTGTTCTTGAGAAACAAGAGAAAAAAGGGAGAAGGAAATATGATATAAGCTTAATAATTTTAATATAATATTAAAAAGGTAATAAAATGAGGAAAGGAAAAGGTAGAGTATGCTTGATAATTATTTTCAAAAATAATTTTATATTTTTCAAAATAAAAAAATGGAAACCGTGTTTGACAATAAATACTTAATTTCTATTCTAGAAAACGTGTTTGATAATAAAAAATTATTTTTTATTCTTAAAAATAGAAAATAAGTGTTTTGAGAGAACAATTTTTAATTGTTTTATATTATTTTAATTTATTTTATGATGATTATGTTTAAAAATAATTATATAAATATGTAAAATGATTAAAAATAAAATAT
This sequence comes from Vitis rotundifolia, assembly GCA_030254885.1. Lineage (NCBI taxonomy): Eukaryota > Viridiplantae > Streptophyta > Magnoliopsida > Vitales > Vitaceae > Vitis > Vitis rotundifolia. Next base: position 3,007,482 of record CM058163.1, read on the forward strand.
TAGATATAAAAATTATTTTAAAAATATTAAAAACAGGTTAATAATATTTAAATTTTTAAATAAAATTTTATTTTATAAAATATCATAAAATAAATTTTAAAAACTGTTTTTTAAAATTATTTTAAAAAATAATTGTCAAATAAACCCTTAATGTTTTTTTAAGACATTCAAGAATGAGATGGAGAAAAATGATAAAATCTTTTTAAAAAAATTTAAATAAATGCTCGACCCATATAAATACTTTTTTTTTTATTATTTGTTTTTAAAAAATACTAATTATTATAAAAAATATATACTTATCTTATCTTTTTAAAAATTCCTTTAATTTTTTTTAAAAATTTGATGCAATAATTTATTTTAATATTTCCATTTCTTTTCAATAATTTTTAAATATCATTTTAAAATTTAAAAATTTTGAGAAAGGGTAAAAATATAAATGAGGGATGGATGGAAAAAGAGATAAAAGCAGAAATAAGAAAGAGGTATCCCAAAATCTAGATGGGGCCCTTGTACTATTTTCAGTCTCCCCCCTGACAGATGGCATTCTCTACTTGTGCCATTTGAGTCTCATTTCTTTGGGGTTTCTCTCCTGATGTGCACCCGCCATCATTTTCTCCATCGAATTCTTTGAAATCTGCAAGAAGTCAAGCAGAAATGAGTTCAAACAACTCACATTGCGGTGAGCCGGGGTATAATTTCTTTTCCTTTTGATGAAAGTCATTTTTTTTTCCATTTGGAAATTGGGGTGTCGATTTTGTGTTTCAATTGCTGGGAGTTTCAGAATTTGTGGGGTTTTGGATATTCTGAAGGTTTTAGATAAACTTCTGAAAAGAAATTGCGATGCTTCATATATATATGTATTGGGAGTCAAATGTGGGGGATTTTGATTGTGAATGTTATATAGTTCTGCAAGTGGAATTGTGGTGCTTGATCTCTAGAAAACATTTTATGAAGTTTATAGGGTTTTGATTGTGAATGGTTTGGTTTCATTCAGAAGTCGGTTTTGGGGTTCCCTGCTTGATCATGTTTATACTTTCAAGTTGGTGTTTTGAGAAAAGGGTCAGTTGGGTCTTTAAATTTGCTTGCTTGTTGCTTAAATCTATTTCAGCTGTCATAGTTTTAACTATAAATCACTGCTATATAATCACTAGGCCTTGCCATTTAAAGAGAAGTGGAATAAATATGTTGGTAAAAAGATGCTTATTTGATCTTGGAAGTGTTTCAAGTGATTAGTGAGTAGAACACCGGCAATGAACACTAGTTACCTCTGGCAAATTGTTGAACACTTGACAGCAGTTTTTTTTCTCCCCAGCTTTCCTTCTTTCTCTCTTTTGAAGAAAAATAAAACAAAATAAATCAGCTTTATGTGAGCATCGAAAACCCTGATCAGTTGGTCACTTGTGCCACTCTTCTGTTTGAGCTCTTTCCAATCCTATAGGATCCCATGTGGATATATTCTCCCATTTTTCAAATCATTTCTATGGGAAGGGCAAGGGTAGTATTTCAAATAAAAATGAATGGCAGCAGCAGGGAGATGGAAAAAGAACTCTTCAATTGACAGTGGTGCAGCTTCTTTTATAGAAAATTAATAGATAACCAATGGAGTTTTTGTTCTTTGTTTCTTAGTCATTCAAATTTTTTTTATCATTTAATATTTATGTTTTCACTAAGCAGCAGATACCTCAATGAACCCATGAGGAAATGCATCCACGAAGAGGAGCTAAAGAAGCAACATGAACTTGTTATGTTCTTTTCAAAGGAGATAGATTACAAAAATCAAAGGTTGTTGGAAATGGAGCACAAGTATAATAAAACTGCTGCAACTCTTCAGAGACTTTTTGTGAATCTCTCTGAAGACATCAATTCCAGAAACCAAAGGCTGCTAGAAATGGAGCATCTATATGATCAGGCCTCTGCAAATGTCAAAAGTGTGGTGGAGGAGAAACGTTTGCTGCATGATGCATATACTGAAGGTATGCTTCTGTATTTATATCTCTAGCACAAGTAACTGAAATGAGGCAACCTTAAGAAGTTGCTCCTTTCCCAGAATCGAGCTGCTTCAGGATGTCAAATTCTGTTTCTGAAACTTTGTTTTTGAATAATACATGCTTCATGAACATGTTTGTGAAACTGGTCTCTTATCTTTTCTGCATGTTATGTGTTTCAATCCTCTTAATCTATTTAGTTGATTTCTGAAAATCTAGTGTCTTAATAAGCACAGAGTTGCACAGCATTCGGACTTTCCTAGTTTTTGTTCCACAAATTCTTGTCTGATAATTAATAATGTCCCTAGAAATGGAGAAGTTGCAGTTAGAAAATGCAAAGCTTAAGCATGAGATGGAACATCAAAACAGAGTGTTCCAGCAACGGGCAGAAGAGTTGGACCAGGAGTGGAGAACTTTTATGGCTGAGAAAAAAAAGGTAATTTTACTTGTCTATTATTGAAATATGCTTGAGATATATGTTGAAAGTGGAAAACCCTATTTCCTTGAGCTTCATCTCAAAATGTAAGCTCCAAAAAGCATTCAGAATTATGCCTCAATATGTAAATCTAATGTAGAATCCTTGTCTACTTATTCATATGACCATAAATTCATTTTCAATATTTAGCATTTGAATACATTAGAGTCCCCATAATATAATATGATCCATAAAATTCCATTGCTATACCTTCTTCAAAACCCATTCAATGCTTTGTGAAAGTCTTTTGCAGGATGTAGAATGAATTTAGGAATGTTCAAAGTGCCAAGCAAAGCTTAAGCTACTTCCATATCCATATGAAACTAGGTCAAATATATGCTTGATATTCTCCTGCTATCTGGCTCTACCGGTGATGTATGATAAAATGTCAAGAAATGAAAAATTAGTTTCTCCTCTCCAAGTGTATTGATGAGTCAACCAGGTCTAATCTCCCCTAAACTGCATGAGAGAATGTCACTTTAAAGGTCTAAAGCTAGTTTGTTGTACGCTTGGCTGAATCCTTTTCTCATGTTCTATAACATCACTGGATAATTCATTGATAATTGTTTTGAGGATTTGTGTTTTATATTGGAGTGGATCTTTTGCCCTCTACATTACTGATTCTTGTTTTTGTACAAGTGCTAGAAAAACTATTTGTCCCTTGTGTTTTTTGCATGTGTCCACTCATAAAGAACATTGGCTTCCTTGGTTGCTAAGAAATGAAGCAATCATTACATGTCTGAGTACAAATTATGCTTTTTTTTTTCACTTGATCCTTTGTTTTTTCCTACTTTCATTCCTTAGCTTTGCTCTATTGCAAATTTCAGATTGGGATCTTGATTGATCTTTTCCTATGTTAATTTGGTCATAATCTTCTGTTAGAAGTTAACATCGCAATTTGGTGGAGTATGACTGATGCAGTTGACAGATCAAAACCCAATGATGAGTGAATTGAAGGATCAGTGCATTGCTCTTAGGAAAGAATTGGAGGAAAAGACAGATGACCTACAACACATGCAAAGCATTAATGAGGCTTTGATAGTTAAAGAGCAGATGAGTAACCGGGAATTGCAAAATGCCCGTAAAGAATTGATAAGTGTATGAGTTTACCTTCCTGATCTCTTTTCCTGCAGATATTTTTCTTTAATAATTGCAAATGGATTCAAATTGATACACTACTACCTTTTTGTTTTTCTAAATTCATTTTTCAAAGTATGCTGATGAATGGAAGGTGCAAGTCAAGGTGCTAAGTGGACTGGTCTCCTGGTCTGCCTTGCAGGGTTTGTACGATATGCAAAATAGCAGATCATTGCTCGGAGTTAAAAAAATGGGGGAGGTTGATATGAAACCTTTTCACGATGCATGCTCAAAGAAGTTCCCCAACAGAGATTTGCCCATTATATATACTACAATGTGCTCAACATGGCAGCATAGAGTAAAGGATTCCTCCTGGCATCCTTTTAAGATCATCAATGGAAGTCTACAGGCATGTTTATGCACCTACACTAGACATATCATTGTACTTTTTTCAAATTGATGAAAACATTAACAAATATGTGAATACTGTCAACAGCTAGATAGGAATATTTATTATTCTTCCTTCCATGGATTTGACCAATGGGGGTAGGGAAATATTTTACTTCTATGGAGCATGCAGTTGCCTTCAAATACTGTTTTTCTGTGTGACAGCATTAAAATAAAACTAACAGATTCATTTTGAATGGTATAATAAATTAAGGACAAGTTCACCCGTCAAGGTGCCTAGTTGGTGAGGGTGAATGCTGGGATGTGTGGTAGAGGTACACGGTCATAGGTTTGATTCCTACTACTGTGAACTCTAGGATTACTTGATACTGATTGTGGTGGGTGTGGGCAGCACTTGAGGTTTGGGTCCAGTACGTTATCAAAATAAATAAATAAATGAAGGGCAAGTTCTCTGGAAATCCAGTGTTAACTTTGATAGATACCTTGCAGCACTGCTTGGGATTTGAATTTATAAATTCATTCTCCAGAATGTGCTACATGCATGGTATTTGAATATGTTGCCATTCTAATATTTTACCATTGATTGTGATGATGGCTTTAATTTTTTTATCAGAATTATATTTTTGTTAAATGGTATGAAAACAATCTAAAATGTTTCATGAACATGGGGGTATCCAATGCCTTGTTAAGTTCTACGTTCACCATCATGTTGTGTGGATTATAATGACCAAGGAATGCAGATCGATGAAGATGATGGTGAGCTGAAAGAGTTGAGAAACGATTTAGGTGAAGCAGCATACAAGGCGGTTACCCAAGCACTGTTGGAATTGGAAGAGTACAATCCAAGTGGGAGATACGAAGTTCCTGAACTTTGGAACTACAAGGAGGGAAAGAAAGCTAGTTTGGTAGAGACCATTGAGTACGTAATCAAGCAATGGAAGACTCAAAAGGGTAAAAGAAAGCGTTAACTTCAGCATCTCCGATGTAAGTACTGCAAATTTTATTTTTTATTTTTAAACTGTTCGATAAGAACCATATTCATACAATGCAATTATAATTAAAACTCAAACTTCACCAAATGATAAGAGTCCTATTGTTTCACTCTTGTGGGGAATGTGATGATGAGACTATTTGGTAGTTGATGAATACGAATTTTACAAAATCTAGCTTAGATGTTCTCTTAACAATTCTTTTTGATCTTGCAGTGGTTATATTTATATGTTTTCAGACTAAAATGATGCATGGATAACAATGATGAAGAGAGCTACACAGAGATTTTGGTTCTTTTGCTGATGGTTTTTATTTTATTTTGTCTGTTAATACCTTGTTGGTCTATGGGATGACTTAACTTCTAACCTTTTGCTTTTAGTAGTAAAAGAAATAGAGAAGTGAAAAACTTGTTAAAAAAGGTTGTACAGTCCTTTTTTTCAACTTCTAAGAAGTTATCTGAATAGGGGTTATACTTTAAGAATTCTAATATTATAGAATTAGTTAGTTTATTAGTAATGTAATGATCTTGTTTTTCATACTTGAGTTGATTATAAATATGAGTGAGTGATTTTTGTTACAAATTTAATTGTCGGGAAAAGTGTGTTTTCATATAGTCATATGAAAAAAAACGACAAAATAGGAACCCAAGTTTATAAAATACAAATTTTAAGCAGTTATTTAAAAATAATTAACATTGTATATATTTTTTGATCAAATGTAGTATATTTGACTATTCAAGTACTATCTTTTAATGATATAAGTACTACCTTCGACTATTTTATTTACTACTTTTGATTGATAAGTGCATGAAACTTGAATTATCTTAAGAGGATTTCTAGTTTATAATTATTTTTATGTAAATGTGTGGTAGCACACTTTAGAGTATTTTGAGAAATTATCCTAAAAGGAGGTTATTTTTTTAAATAAATTATAAGGTTGTATTATGAGAAATAATTGAAATAAGTAGAATATTTTAAAAAACCTTTTCTTTTTTGTCACATGTAAGTGCATATGGACTTTAGGGAGAGAATAAATGGAAATAGCCTTTTTCTAAATTTTGGTTTTAAAATATAATTTTTATTTTTTAAAATAATCATTTTTAAAAACTATTTTCAAATTTTTTTAAAAAAAGTTTTGAAATTTTTTTTTAAAAAAAGTTTTCAAAAACATCATCAAACATGCTTATGACTTTTAAGGTTGATTTTAAGGGTTTCATTAAAAATAGTTATTTCATTTGTCATATTTATCAAATGATTTTCCACTCACATTATTACAAGTGTTTTGCATTGTTATATATATGCACATTGTCCTAAGATACCTCTTGTTTTGATTGCTCGATCAACCTTGAGCGATTCCAAGTGTAGAATCCCTCCAATGGCACATTTCTATAGGCCAATTGACCATTTGATATGATACCCAAGTTTTGCTCGACTGCTTGCTTATATGCTTTACACTTGCACACATATAAATACCATAAATGCCAAGAGAAAAAAAAGGAGAAGGCCTTCATCCATATATTCTTTGTGCATGTCCTAGGGGATTCGTAAGCACAAGAGAAGGGTGCTTTGCGTTAGGTTGTAAGACACATTTGACATGAGTGCCAATATTTATCTTAGTTGATGTATGTATATTATAGTTGTCGAGGGATTGCATTACCACCTTTCAATTGAGAAAATACTTGTTAAGTGAGACATTCCTCTCATACTTGCATGAGAAGGGGATGGTTGACACATTTAAGCTTGCGGAGGTGGTTAGATAATGTTGATTGACCTAAACTCCCATATGATGATATCAACTTGATCCCTTATATAAGATCAACACTAGATTGCTCTCTCGCAAAGTGGTATTGACTTTGCCATTCGTAAGAGTGGTGTCAACACATACATCTTTGATTTTATGAAGGGTGGGAGGGAAGAGGTGAGGAATGGGTGCGGATGTGGGGGGTTCTTTAAGTATGTATCACCATATGACCTCTCCATTTGGTTTCCACACTCCTCGGAGATGTCCTACATGATGTTATTGTGTTTGTTCGAGGCTTGGAGCGTATAAGGCAAGGTTCCCGAGATCCTACATGGCCCTAGTGCACCTTGATAATTTACCCTCCTACTGAAGAGTTCTTGAGACATTAAGGGCTTTGGCTTGAAAGATGGAGTCGGAGCCTCATCGAGGTGGAATAGATTGTGCATGTATCAAACCCATTTCGACTAAATCATGAGAAGGGGAGCATATTGGCGCTAAAGGATCCACCACCATCCATTGCCATATGACATTATTTGCATAAGAATATTAGTATAAAAATAGTTGATAAGTACTTGGAAACTTCCCATTAATCGGACCTGATCGACCAATGAGGTTTAACTTTGGGCCTTTCTATAGTGTTTAAAGGTTCATTTGTAAATGACAAAAAGATAATGATTAAGGTGGTGTTTGTTTTTTGGCTTAATAGAAAAAGCCAAATATTTTAGCTTTTTCTATTCAGCCAAAAAACAAACACAACCTAAGAGGTTTAAAGGCGCCCTCTAATGTGCTATGTCCTCTATTGGGATCACTGCCACTCATATTCCTGCACTTTTCTTTCAATCTACTTTCTTTTGTTAAAGAGTATGATATAAATTGTAAACTCAAATTTTATAAATTTAAATTTTTTTAAAAATTAGTAGTTTAATATGGTAGTAAAATCTCGTTTGACACAAGGTCGTGTATCTGGAGGGTAATTATGGTTATTTGCCCATAGGGAAGATGTTAAAAAATATGATATATATTGTGAATCAAAATCTTATAAGTTTAAATTTTTCAAAAAAATTGGTATTTTAAGACATTCTCCCTTCTAACCTTTGACTCATCTTTTCAGTTGCTAACCCGTGTAAGTACTCATCAAGTTGTATCCAAAAGATGCACATTATTTTATTACAACTCAAATCGAAAAAACTAAAAACTAGATCCAATTCAATCAAAGATTGATCAAACCAATTTGATTTTTAACAAATATAATGTTCACTTTGATTTGAAGATTAATTTTATCGATTTTGCCTTTAATTTTTTTTTTTTTTTTGTCTCGTAACCAATGAAAATTGAACTAAATTGATATCCTAAGACTTATATCTCTTATGAGTTATAATTGTTTATTATTATACTTATGTCATAGATTGTTTATTTATATTTATTATTATATATTTTGTAGACACTATTAAAATAATTAATTATTTTTAAGTTATGGTTAAACTAATTTTTAAATCTATTTATTATAATTTGAAAAATAAATTGGGCTCAACCTCTAAATTAACATGTATCCAACTAATAATTTAAAATAAATCAAATCGAGGTTTAAGATTTGTTTTTCTATGATAAATCATTATATTAGACTTAGAGTTTGTTTGATAGTGATTTTAGAAAATATTTTTAATTTTTTTAGTACTTAAAATTTTTTATTTTTTTAAGTATTATAAATAATAAAAATATTTCCTATAATTATTGTAAAACACACTTTTATTAGTTGAGTGAATTTTTATTCCATGAGTGGACCAACTCACACTTTTTTACACTTCTACCCTCAATGTATTCCACGGCCAAACCTTTTTTTTTTCAAAATTTTTTAATTTAAATTTAATTTTTATAACTTTTGTGCTGTGCTTGAAATTTTTTTAAATGTAAATTTCATCCCTTTTTTATGGCATTATTATTAATTTTTAGAAATGATCTCTTATCTCTTAAAAAAAAAACAAAACAGGCAGAGCCCAAACAACGCCCTAAAAGTCCCAATATTTTACTATAAATACATACTTTCATCACTATCACTGCCTCAGCCTGCGACAGCAAAACCCTAACCCTAAACCTAATATGCCGCATCTCTCTCTCCTTTCTTTCTCAATGGTCTGTTTTTATTATTTTGCAGTTTTGTAGTTGTTTTTTCTCTTGAGTGTACGGTATGGGCTGTGATTACAAAGAGAGAGGGCTAGAGTGGGGTTTCAGCTCGATCCGATTTGCAGGAAAGATGGAACTGACGCGAAAATGAAGATGAAGATGCCGCCTTCGTATGAAGGATTTGGCGTCTCTCTGAAATCATCGTTGTCGTCTTTATCTTTCTTCGTTGGACTTAGGGTTTGCCCACAATGACAGAATCATTCCCAAAAAATACACTTGATATGAGCCCAGATTTACAAGCTCATATTAATTGTTGGTCGCGATGACGATGATGCGTATGATTATGTTAATTCTTTGTTTCCTTTTCTTTTTTAATGAATTTGCACTTGTTGAGTGGATTGAGAGAATCCCTGTTCATGGATTCTCAGAATGAAGCAACGGTGCATAGAGAGAAAGTCCGATTAATATTTCAAAGTAGTAATTTGGGCAGCGGCCAGACAACCGTAGGGATGTTTTCCACAGACGACGGGTCATTCGTCCCGCTTTTGTCTACTGATTCCATCTCACATTTCTGTTTTTTTTTTCTTCTGATTTTCGACTTCGATTTTTCTATTCAATGAACTTTTTCTTCGCTGAGATTCTTGTTCTCAGAAATTTGGAATTACCCCGGACTTTATTTATTTATTTACTTAATTTTTTCGATTTTTACTTGATGAAGAGTTGAAAGTGGAGATTAATGAACCCACTACAAACCCCATTCTTCCCCTCTTTATTTGATTAATCCTCAGTTTGAAAATCTAATTCTCCATTATAAATTCGGGATTATTTGATCTTTTAAATCAATTAATTCTTCTTGGTTATTGTTAGTTCTATGTATCTAAGAATCTTATTGGCAACAATGCCTTTGCCGTAACAAATTCCTAAGAAATTAACCAAATAAGTACAGTTGAAGTTGGCATTGTATTTCTTCATTTGAAGATTTTCTTGGATTGAATATGCCTTTTGTAGGGAGCCAAAAAGAAACTCATCATATCCATTATTTCATCGGCACAGGAGTTGATGCTTGATGTATGTTGAAGCAGGATAGAGGGATGGAGGGATGAAGAGGCAACAGTCAAAAAGGTCTGTGTCTCCTCATTATCTGAAGCCAGTTCCAGTCAACTTGTTTATGTACTTGGTGTTCTATTATTTGATTAAAAGACGCATCAAAAATAAAAATGCAAATTCGAATAATCATCTTCATTATTATTTTGGATAAAAATGTTCTTTAACAAATTTTTAATTCCTATCTTATAACATTTTTCAATAAAAAGTTGAAGGATAAAATAAAAACTAGGGTAAAAATGTTTAAATGAGATTGTATGTATGAGATTATATATATATATATTTATCATTTGAAATGAACAATTGTTTTAAAATAGAAAAATATGAGAAGGATAAGAAGGCCTTATGTACAAACCTAATAGAAAAAACCCAGGAAATCTCTTTATATAAGGAGGGCTATATAAAATAAAAATAAAAATAAAAAGTTTATACATGTGTAACGAATCTAGCGACCTTGTAGCCTTAACCTTAAGGTGTGCAAATCCACGCCAATTAAGTTGAATTACATTTAAAGGATGGAGTTTAAAAATTTCTATATAGTAAGCTTAAAAAGAAAATAGATAAAGTGAATCCTACATTAACTCCAGTGTCTTCCAAGTATTCTTAAAAATCTTAGTGTTCCTCTCTCTTCATATAATCCACAATAGAGAGACACAGTATCCTCTAAGGGGGTGTAACTTAAAAAGAAAATAGATGAAGTGAATCCTACATCAACTCCGATGTCCTCCAAGTATTCTTAAAAATTTTAGTGTTTCTCTCTTTTCATATAATCCACAGTAGAGAAACACACTTAAAAATCTTAGTGTTTCTCTCTTTTCATATAATCCTAAGTAGAGAAACACACTATTCTCTAAGGGGGTGTTTGGTTCGTCAGGAATAGGGAATGAAAATGAACATTTTGTTTCTATTCCTATTTCTTAGTGGATAGAAATGAATTTGATGATTCTATTTCTAGCATTTGGATGAACTTAGGAATGCAAGATTAGAATGATTATTTGTTTCCATTCCAATGTTTGATAATAATATGAATGGAAATGAAAAAATAAATAAATTTACAATAATATCCTTACATATAGTTTAAAATAATTTTTTATTTTTATTTTTATTTTTAAAAAATAAATTTTGATAGTTTTTTTTGTTATTAAATAATAAGACTTAAAAAATATATATACTCAATAAATAAAAAATTAACCATAAAAAATCATATAACCCTAATGTACAAATATTCAATTATTATTTTTATTAAAAATTTGAATAATTTGCCATGCTCAAGTAGTTATAAAATTATATTTTACTAAAAAGAAAAAGAAAAAGAAATTATTTATTATAATATTTAAATTCTCATAAGCTAGCAAATGTTTTTTCTATTTCCAAAAGAGGAAATAAAAGAATTCAAATTTCATTCTAATTTTCAATAAGTATCATATCCGATAAAATCCATAACCTTAAAAAATTTTAAATATTTATTTTTTTTTTTTAATCAAAATTTCAACAATCAAAATGAACATCCAAAATCCTAGAAATTAGAAATTGAATTTTTTTTTTAAAATGTCGTGGAAGGTTTGATTGATTCAGTTTGAGAGAATCACTTATCGCATAAAAGTGGATGATGAATGAGTTTCTAACTTTGTAAAGAAGATAAGAGTTTTGTCTTTGTTAGAATTCCCAAAATACTTGAAGGAAATCACCATCATGTTGCGAATACTGTCTAGTTGAATCCATCCCTTGTCTATGAAAAATATCTTATGCCACAAGCCCAAAGTGATCGGATACTACAAGAAGAGATGATTAATAGTCTCACTACTCCCCTTGTAGATGATACACCAATTAGGGCTAAGAGTTTTGAAAGATTTCATCAATTGTAATATGTCATTGTTATTTATTTTTTTATGTGCCACTAATCAAGTAAAGATCCTGATTTTAAAAGAAATTTTTGACTTCCACAAAAAATTATGGGATAGAAAGGGATAGAATTTGACAATTTGGTTAAGGCCGAAAAAAGCGAGTATACTAAGAAAGCTCTTAAAGATGACAAAATCCAAGCTTTCTCGTATGGAATGGAGGACAGAACTCAAAACTTTCGCATTTGGAACAGAAGGAGATAAATGGACATTGGAAAGTAGAGACGATAGTTTTTTAAGATCCATAATTTCCGCCTCGGATAGTTAAAATAGGAAGACTTTTGGTTGTGGTGACTTTGAATAGTCTCTGGAATTGTAAGCAAAAAGGTTGATCTTTCACTATAAATGCAAAATAAAAAATGAAAAATGATTTTCATTTCCCTTTTTATGTTGTAAGAATGATTTCCAATAAAAATAAGATGTTTTTAACAAATGAAAGTACAAAATTATTTTAAAGTGTATGTAGGAATATTATTGTTGTTTCTTTTTCATTATTATTCTCATTATTATTTAACATTAAAATTGAAACAACTAATGTCGCACATGCAATCAAATATAAAAATTAGAATCACTAAATTTGTTTCTATTCAAGAAGACATTAATGTAAAGTAAATATTTATTTTCATCCTTCATTCTCATGTACCAAACATAGTTTAAGATTAATTTCATCAGGACTTAGTGATGTTTCAAAATTTGATGATTCAATTTATTCTATTTATAATTTAGGAAGATTTTAGGGAGTAGGTATTTAACAAATCTCTAGGAAGAAATAAATTTTATATACTAAATATTGGGATACAAAATGATAAAATTAGAATTTGAAACCTGAGGTGTGAATGAAATGAAATTAACTAGTAAAGTAATTACAATTCAAACCATCAAACTCGGTCGAAATATTTTGATGTAGTTCGTTTACCTAATATAAGTTTACTAATTTTACATTGAAATATAAAAATTTCTAATTATGAATATATATATATATATATTTCAATTTAAAAATAAATAAATAACTAAAGTAAAATTTATATATTTCAAAAATTCAAAATATTTTAAATTAATAAATAAAATTGTAAACAAGTCAAATATTAAAAAATTAATTTAAATTTTACATACTGCATATATTATAATTTAAAATTAATTAACATTTTAAAAATAAAATTTAAATTTAAAAATAATAGAGGGGTTATGCGAGGACCTTTTAAACAATTATTTAAAACTTCGTTGTACGAATTTTTAATATTTCACAATTCAAAAAAGACACATTTCCATCCATCCAAATAATTTCTGCTATGGTATGTGTGCCCACAGCACTATGCTTGTTAAGAGGGCTGGGCCTCCTCTTTGCTTTTGTACTCGCTACATTCCTTACGAGCTAAAAAAAGGAAAGGAAAGAGTAGTGAAGAGAAATAGTTAAATAAGGTAAAATATATTAAAGAAAGGCAGCTGCGGGCTATATAACTTTGCAGCCGCTTCAGCTCCCCAAGTCTTCACTTTCCGCTTTCCCCCTCCTTTTTTTCCATTTCACCATCAAAACCAGACAAAAGAAAAAAGTTCACCAAATCCCGACTCTCTCCCTCTCATTTTTCCCACTCTTACCTCTTCACTCTCCATTTTCAAAATTACAACAAAAACACAAAAAAAAAAAAAAAACAAAATAAATAGAAAAAGAAAAGGCGGGATTTTGGTCTTGTAGAAGCGTGGGAAATTTGAATCAGACCCTGAAATTTTTTCCCGAGAAAGTTTGGCCGAATTGCCAATTGGAGGGTACGATGTTCCATGAGGTGGAGGAGCGGCGGTCACTCCCTGTGACCCTGAAGGAGAGTGACTGACCAACCAAAACTGCATTAGATTGCCAGTTCTGACCCCAGTTGCGGCTCAAGCTCATCCACCCGGTTTTAGATCCTTTCACGCTAGCCTTCACTATATCACCTGCACCCGCCACGTTGGTGATCAGAACCAAGTTGAAGTAACGGAAGCCGTTGATGGTGAATCTGATTCCTCCTTGCTTTCGGCACGGCACCCTACAAAAACACATCAATCACACGAGGGCTATTTAGTAATTTACTCTATATTGTGTTAGCCTGCTACGCGGTTTCTTTAATTGTAGATCAGATGATCGTGTAAATACGCGGGAATTGTGGGTTTGGGCCCACTTGTTGAAATGGACTTGACATGCCTGATGATTCTCTGATTATAGATATGGACGGATCTGATTCTCTTGAAAAAACCAGGTACTCTTGTTTTCATCAGAAAACAGTGTACAGAACAAAAGATCAAGAGTCAGAAGATCAATAATATTTTCCTTACAAGCCAGTCAGCCGATCAGACTGCTGTATTCAATTACCTACAAGTTATGTTTACTAATGGACGGCCATGATTCACGTGGAAAAGCAAGGTACCGCGTCACATCATGATAATGTACGGATATAGGAGAAATCAGACACCAATCATATTGTCCGTACAAGAAAGTCAGACAATCTGACGGCTGTATTTAATCCCAAGTATACGTTTACGACATATATTTTCATTGCTCAATCAGCGGCTGGAACGGCGCCGTTTTCGACCTCATTAAACGAGGTCGTTTCGAAACAGTGCCGTTTTCACACCCTAGACGTGCGTTAGTGGACTATGGCGATAATCTGAAGGACAAATGGGAAAGGTGGTGGAAAAGAAGCTCACCGGCGGAAAGAGACTGGGACGATGCCGGCGCGGTACTCGGCGATCTTGAGGAACATAGGCATGGCGAGGTCGAAGTGGGGGCGAGGAGGGTTGCACCAGCCACCATTGTCGCTGGGAAGAGCGTAGTTCGGTGGGCAGAAGTTGGTGGCGGTGATTAAGATGGAGGGACTCCCGGAATGGCACCATTCTGGGTCGTTGGCACACTTGAGCTCGAAACATGCCCCACAACTCAGCCCATTGTTGAACAGCGCCGTGCTCAGCGCTGCCGTGTTCACACCGTAGCCTTGGCTGTACAAGTTACCGTACCCACAAGCCCCACCTGTAAAAGCAACCAACACATAAATGCATGGACTACATTAAAAACCTAGTGGATTTAGGCATGCAAATGGGTAGAACAGAAGCCTTGGTCGGTGTTGTTACAGTACCCATAGTTCCAGAGGCGTCACTGCCGCCATAGAAAGTAGCATGAGCGCTCTGCCAGGCCCCACCAGTGTAAACTCCGGGGATTCTAGCTTCACCCAGCTTCAAAACCGAAGTCATAGCCACGAAGCAGACAACAGCCACAAGACCCATCTCTCTACTCCCACGAAAAAAGCAAGAACACAGAGGAAGATAGATGGTTTTTAGGGTAGTGTGTGAGCAGAGAAGGTCTAGGATGAGCCACTACTTATGGGGGAGAGAGGCAGAGAGCGATTAATGTCAAAAAGAGAGCAAACCAAATCATCGCTCCACAATTAATGCAGTTTGGTCAGACCTTAATTAAAGCACCCTCATTACCTCAAATCCCATTCAAGTCCATATAACGCTTTTGCCCCACATTCTTGACCCAATTGCCCTCCATGATCTTCCACCTTCTCACTCTACCATTTCTCTGGGGTTTTGGGAAATGGTGGGGTCATGAAGCGGCAAACTCAATTTTCCCTTCAAAGGAGGGAAAACCAGAAAAGTGGGGCGTGCCCGTAAGGCACAAAACAAAGCCTGGTATGAATCCGCTTTGCTTCAATCTCAAGTTGTGCCTCTGCTATCAAATACATTATTCTATACTCAATATATATATATATATATATATTTTGAGTATAGAATAATGTATTCAATTTACTTAATATACAAGGATAGTTGAAATTATTTCTTCCTTTTATTTTAACCCTAATTTTAGGAAATTCCTAAAATTATTCAACGTTTAAAATAGGTAACGTTTTCCATAATATGACAGTGGGGTTAGTATTTTTGATTAAGTTTAGTATATATTAATTTCCAAGGCATGAATGGGAATGGATGTTCCTTGTCAGCATCAAATTTCCGTACCGTATGATAAAGACTAAACAGAGTTGTCTAATTATACTTACAAAATTAAAATAATATTGGATTATCCGTGGCTAAAAAACTTCGAGGGATTGAGGAGGCGCGAGTAAGAGAATATAGTAGTCGAGGAAGTAGTAGTGAGAAAAGGGCAGTGGCGCCGCTGAGGGAATTAACTGGGAAAAGGAAAGATTTTTAGGTGACGGACCATACATGGATGTGGGTGGGGCCCTCGAAGCCCGCATTTATCGGTCCACGTATTGCGGCGTTCATCAGCCGTACGATTTGGTGTGGGATGGTCTTCGCTCTTACATCTATTTTACTCACTTTGCTTTTGCAGTCAAGTGTGAAACAAATCCTCGGCTTCCTTTTTGTTTTTTTGTTGCTTTTTTTTGGTAGGTAGTTTTCATATTTGTTTTATCCATAGTTCAAGTCTAATCCATTCTTCATTATTTCACACTTCTCATCCATTTTCAAAACACAATAAAATAAATATAATTAAAATCAGTTAAAATTTATATATATTTAAATTATTTAGTTTAAAAAATAAATAAAATAAATATATTTTTTAAGTTTATAATTTATTTTTCATAAAAAAAGAACTTCTTTAATTTTTCTTAAAACATAAAAAAATTACATTAATGTGTTCACTCAAATTTTTAAAATTTGTAAAAAAAATCTTGTTTGTATAAAATTATTTTTTAGGTTTTTTCACTCACTTTTTTTTTTTATGAGAAATGTATTTTCTTCCCATTCAAAATAAAAAAGATATATGATAAAATTTTAAATATACGAAAATTAAAAGTGCATTTAATAATAATTTTGAAAAATATTTAAAATTTTTTAATATTAAATTTTTTTTATTTTTTAAGTATTATAAATATTAAAAATATTTATCACAACCACTCTAAATAATATATTTAATGAAAAGGAATATTGTGGAAAATTATGTCAACATGTCGTCATTTTGATTGCATTTTCTATCTTTATCTTTACGACTAGTAACCATGAAAAAGAGAAACAGAACGAAGGATTCGGGGGTGGATGATATAAGGGACGTTGGAAAGTGTGGCCTCCATTTAAACTGAAGCATATGTATGAGGTCCAGATGAGCATCCCACGATTCAACCAAAGATTGAGGGGCCCATGGATGACGTAACATACATCCCCCAATTCATGTGGACTTGTCTTCAACATTTCCCCATCCCTCCAACATTCCCACTTGAATCGGATTTCTTTTCATTTTAATTTTATAGATGCGTTTAAAGTTGTACGAGTTCTTTCAAATTCAAAAAAAATAATATCTACACGATTAGTTGTGGGTCATTATACTCACCTTCACATATTTTAATATAAATAAATGATTTTATTAACACTATATTTAGTTCTCGAAAAATAAAAAATAAAAAATAAAAAATAAAATATATAAATTTATAATAAAATTTAATTATATTTTATATTTTTTTTATAAAGAAACCAAACATGAGAAAATTAGTTTCTTCAAGATTTTTTTTCTTTTCTTGTACTTTCCATAACCAAACATGGCCTAAGCAGAGATCCCAACAAAAACTTTGATTTAATCCATTAAAGTAATATAAAAATATAAAAACATTATTATCACAATATGGCAAAGTTAGATGCAAAAAAGAGAGTAGTAGTTGACAGTTGCTAAAGAAACTCCCCTTACCCTTGCTTTTTAAACCCTAAACCCTTTGAACAATATTCTTCTTTAAACCCTGA